>CM065170.1:4058539-5258539 GCA_033026295.1 Channa striata
ATTACAAGCAAATGCCAGGAGCATATCATACTATTTAATATTTTTCATTCACAGGAACAGGCCCATCGAGGATCCTAGTCCCAAATATTAATATTTGCCTCAACCATGTAGAGGGTTCAGTGACAAGGAAAGTGTTCTGTCTCATGCATTATTTAGTGAGCATTCTTTATAAAGTAATAAACCGCGAGAAGCACAACTCCGCCTCATCCACGTCAGGTACAGTGGTGGTTCAAGTCCGTTTCTACAGGGGCGGCCACAATGGGGGCAGTACCAAGTTTGAAGGGGTCAATTCCCTACATGACGCACATGCTGCCACCCAACCTATGACGGAGCTGGAACATTTTTTGGAACAACCAAAAATATGGCGCTGGCCACGCCCCCGATCCGCCCCTGGACAGCTCCTGTTTGGCTTCCACAGTGAAGTGACGGGGGTGTGGCTGGCTTCACTTTGCTTCACTCTGGCGTGTGCTCACTTAGTTGACACACATGTAATTACAGCCGTATACTGCCTGCAGCCACGCTGGAGCGTCTTTCCTGACGTCTAACACAATTAGTGAATTCTTTAATATTTTCTATTAGCTACAGTGATTAATAACACATTTTCAAGTGGTGTAAAAAACTCCAGACTAAAAATTGTTTCCTTAGCACAAGCTTTCAGTAAAAAGTAGCAATGCCACAGTGTAGAAAAAAGTCCAAAAGTGTTAACCCAAAATATGCAAAATGTCTCATTTAACGTAGAAGAACGTCAGAAATGTCATTATTAGATTATAGTTACTGGTGGATTATCATAAAGGAATTCAAATGATCCCTTAATCTAACATCAAAATCGGAAAAGTAAATGGTTTCAAGAAGTTTGCTTCTCTCTTGATAAATTAAAAATGCATAATTTTTACAAATGTTTGCGCCCAACTGCAGCCATTAATTTGCACATTCTTTTAATTAATTAATCAAACAGTCTTTAAAGTGTCGGAAGTTAGTGAAAGACTCTCTGTCATAGGTCACATGTCTTTAGATTATTTGATTTGACTGTCCAACAACCGGTTTTGTATATGACAAAACAATGCAACCATTCTTTACATTCAAGAAGATGACATTTGTTATTATGAATAGATTTTCAATATGCTTTTAATAGTATATGGATTTTCTGCCAGCCAACAATTTGATTAATAACAGCATCAACCTGCAAGTTGGCGTAATGGACAGTTTAACAGAATGTAATTATGTTCTTTGGGTAGGAAATTTACTATATTTCACAGCATATTAACATTGGCTCCCTGCTCTCATTTCACACCACAGCTTGATTATTAATGATGCATGAATAGCTATTCTGGCCTGGCTTCACATCAAGGACCTGTGACTTACAGTTATACGGTTATTATCTCCGTGTTTATGTTGTGAGCGCGTCTTAAAAAAGGTGATGATGTGAACCTGAAGCAAAAGCCCAATTATTAATATTACATTTGAAGGTGTCATAGACTAGACAGTTTATTGTCATATAATAATTACATATACATGCTGCAGTGCAGTTCATTCTGTGCATTTAGCCCATCCCCCCGGGGAGCAGTGGGCAGCCACAGACGGCGGCTCTGCTAAAGGACACACCTGGTGGGTGGGCTGGGATTTGATCAGGGTCACTGCAACGTCCCGGTGGGCTGCTCCATCCGTGGAGCCACCAGGTTGCACGGTGCTGCGGGTTTTGCACGTTTTGCATGTGTCACTTTTGTGGCTGCACTTGTCCACATGGTAGTTGTTTTTTTTTTTATAATTTGTTCACACAACCACTATTTCTGCAGCAGTATTTGGCCAATGAGGGTCAGGACAGCATGATTAATTGGGAACATATGGGTAATTAAATGGCATATGAAACAGGATGTCAAAGTTCATTCCCCTGTAGATAAAAATCTGGCACAGTGTTACATCCCAACTCAAATCGTGCCTCTGCAGCAGGAGCTTTATTATGTCTGACACTATCAGTGCTATTAACTTGCCATTTCACCTCCTCCCATTTCATGGGTGGTGCTGAAACTGCACCAGCACACCCGCACACAAGAAGACGCATCCACTGTAGCTGAAATAAGCCTGTTCTAGTAAAGCTGTCATCCCTGTGTCTGAACGGGCTTGTGGGTGGAGAGGAGGTGTAGCCTAAATCTGAATCAAGGCCACATTTCCTCAGGCATAGAAAATATAGGGCAACTTTACCATTTTATACAGCATGTAAAGAAGAGCGGGGGATATACTGTGAGCTGAGTTTGTGTTTCAGTTTAATTCGCACATCTTTGCTGATTTCATCTACAAGAGCAAAGAACACGTGTCAGATGGAATCAGATGTCCTTTTAGCTTTAGTTTTTTAATACCAAAAAAAAGATTAAACATAAAACATATTTTTGTATAACACATTAGTCTGTTTTTCTAGTGTTTACCCTCCGTCTGTGTGCGGCCCCTCAGTTTCACATCCATTAATTAGGGTTAGATTTCCACTGAAGATTTAACTCTTTAGTAGGAATCAGGTAAACATATAGAAAACAAATTTCTATTTAAAAGAGTTGTCCTTTAATTTCAACATGGTTTGCCAAATAAGATACATTCACCGAGGAACGATTCCCCGGGGAATGTGGCTGAAGGCTGCAGTAATACGTGCTTATAACTCCTGCGTTTCGTTGCCTTGTACTTGTACATGTGTAATGACAATAAAGTTGAATCTAATCTAATCTAATCTATGTTTGCGAGCTTGCATTGTTTCGGAGTCTTTAGAAATTGATCTTATGTACGTGTGAGGTCCCAATGATGAGACAGCAGCTTGGAATCATCACAATAATAGTGGTGGAGCTGGTCCGCAACTACTCAGATCTGCAAATCTGCATTTCATGTTCTCGCCATTGCTTCAGCTATGATCTGTTGTGTTTGATTATCTCATTAAAAAGAGGAGGAAGAAATTAATCTGTCGGTCTGGGATGATTAAGCCCAGAGTCTGCCAACTAAAGGACAACATTTTAAATTTTCTGGCCTTTAGCAATACACATCAGGGAGCACAGACACTGGTACAAGCATATTAACTGTCTAAGGATTGTGCTAAGAAGGAACAACAAGCATTTTCAGTGTTTAACGTGCCGACTTATCATTTTTACATTCAGATGAACACAGACACACGTTCCGTACGCACTGAAGTTGCTGAGCAAAACGTTGTTTTCCTAAAAAGTGTGTGTTGCCTTCTACGACAACCAAAGTAACGAGCTGTCGCTATTTATCTGATTGATTCACCGTAGCTAAAAAAATGTCTAAATTATTATTTACAAAATACATTAGTAAAATCTTTGGCTATATTGTGCAAATAGTAATGGAAGTAGGGACAGTTTACACAATTCTTGCTTTTATATCTGGTCTTCTCTGGAACTGTTGTCTGAGATTATAATGACCGGATTTTGCACAACACACACCCCCAGCCCTCATGAAGTTGCAGTCATTCATACATCAGTGGATGGCAAGCATTTGTTGACTTCACACGAAAAGTAAAGTGAAATCAAGTGGCTCATTGCCCTGCAAATACCTTTCCTCGCACCGTCTGGTATGAATGAAAATAACTTTGAAATGAACCAGACTATCAAGGCGTTCACCTTGATCTGCCTTCACGCCTTCTGCGACGCGATGAGCCAACAATCAGACAATGTGTGCGTGTCTGCCCACATGTTTAACGTCGCTGTGCCGGAGAATTTCGGGTGATCTCTTTTGTTCTGGTCACACACCTGCCTCAATAGTTTGACGCCTGGAATCTCCTGAGGGAGTGTTCAGCTGCACATCCTGTTGTTGGGATAATGTGACCACAGGGCATAAAAAAAAACATTTGATTGCAACTAACTTCTGTTTCTTTGGTTAAATAACCACCAGGCGTGTGTCAGAATTAAGTCATCGATGGTCTTTTCTTGCAACTCACGCTCCTGCTTGCAAATGTCATTTTTATTCATAAAATCGATAGCAGCATGAACTGTGCAACCTTTTCGGTCCAAACTTGAAAGGTCTGAATTGGTCAGATTCAATTTCTGATGCGAAGCTTGGATATTGTTTAAAGTATTCAAGTAATCATTGCAGCTATTATTTTCCATTTTCTTCTGTTGAAGAAAGTAGTTGGTAAAGTTGCTTTTCCTTCGCTCCTGCAGACATCTTTGAGGGGTGTGCTGTGCAGTAGCACATGAACGTGTCCCAGCAGGCGTCGGGCAGGGGGCAGCTGTTTCACTTATAGTAATTATATGAAATAAGTCAGAGAGTGTTTGACGTTCCACCATATGAGTCACATATCACAACAGCAGTGAGATGTGCTACGCTGAATGTGTCTCGTTCCACCTACATGCAACAAATGTCTATGGGGGTTTTAAGTGTTGAAACGATCTTTATCATGTTTATTTTTTGTCCTATTTTTTTCACAGAATGGCACAAAGAAATCCTGGGACTTCATGCGAACTCATGACAGGTACAACACATTTCATCTCTGCCAAACTGTCCCTGTCCCTTCAATCGAATTGTAACAGGTTTTTTTTTTCCTTAATTTGTTACCAAATGAAACGGACGTTCTCAGAACAGGTTACAATCGTGCGGTGGGTTGTTGTCAGTGTCAGTTGTATGAATTGTGTTGCTCGGTGAATGCATTTACACTGTGGTGTGTAAGCATACAGAGGATGAGAGCTCGCGTGGCTTCTACCCTGGATTTATTTTAGAAACACAGCTCACGGGTTTTATCCGCAGAGTTCTCAAAACTGTGGAAACTGACCTGTTTAGGCTTCTAAAGGTCACGTAGTTTCAGCCGTGCTCAGACCTCGAGTGGACTTACTTCAAATGTAAAGATCTGGCATTTGATCCGGCCACTCCACTCCACTTCTGTCCCTGCCTGCAGTCTTCTATTATGCATATGCACCAAGACCCAGTTACGCGTATACATGACAGAAAAATCTGCATCCTTCGGGAGAATTTCCACAGAAGCCACTTCAGAAATCAGCGTAACTGGAGACGCTGATGTGGAAGTGACCTGAAACAGGGCAGAGTTTGTCTTACATCACACTCTTCTAAAGAACGTGTGTCCTTAAAATAGCAGCCGAGATGTAGAAACAGAGGGATTTTCAGATCTTAAGTGCTTGTCCCTAAAGTATTTAAGTCCGATGTAGCTCTCAGGAATCAGCAAATGGTGAATTTGGTGATCTTATTTGGTCCCTACCCAGATTGTGTGTGTGACTTTACACCTTGTAGGTTTTTTTTTTTGTCAGCCCAGCTGATGAACAAATATTGATGTAATGAACTGATCACCAAATTTTGTCTTTCTTTTAAAGCTGATCTGGTTCCTTATCTGTTCTGAACTGGGAGGACGCTCAACCCAAACAGACCTTGTTATTTCTAGGAGCCGGTCCCCTGTTATTCTACTTGCCAGTGGCTGTAAATGTCTGAGCTTCACAGGGGGTCCGTAAGAGAAATATCACACATTTGTGTCAAAGCTCCCGTGTTCTGTGTTGCCCGCGGGACCATAATGCCCTGAGGTAAGTCTCAGGTCATTGAAGCCCTCTTTCCTTTACTACTGACCCCAAACAGAGGTCCCAGTAAAAATATTACCACCGAGACAAAGGAAGTAAACCTAAAGAAAGAGGAAAAAAATGAACGCGAGCCCATGGGAACATCCAGCTCCTCCCCAGGTGGAAGTTCTGTCCAAGCGTTATCCCCTTTGGCGTGCTTGGATCCCAGGTTGTTTAGCATTTTTGCTTAAGTGTGCGTGACATTTTCTTCTCGGCAGGGTTTATTTTGGTTTCCATTTCTGTGTCTTTGGCATTTAGTGGCAACTCTGTTTATAGAAGAATGGCGCTGACCTGGTACTCCATATTCCTGCAGAACCTCTGAGACTCCCAGAGAAACACAGCGATGAGTCGTCTCCATAAACTAAAAAAAACCACATGTAGACAGGATGAACACGCTCCCATCGCTTTGTTATTTGAACACCTGTGTGTTTATGGAAGTGGTTGCATAATGGTGCTGGCTTATGCCTGGAAATGCCTTTCAGTCCGAGCCAGCGCATTCGCCACGAGTGCGGCGCGTTGAGCTCTCAGGGCCGCTGTTCACAAGCCTTTCACCTCCTTAGAAGAGGCTGATTAGGTGTGAACGGTCGTGTAACCAGCTGTGTTTTGAATAATGTTTATGATGACAACAAGGGTCAATCTGTAAAAATTTATTTTCTACTGGTAGGCTCCAAGAATATTTTTGGGATTTCTCAAAGATGATAACAACATAAAGGATGCGTGTGTGCTCAAAAAAATGTGTGTGTTTGCTTCTCGTACTGAAGATGAATTACATACAGCTGCAACAAGCTTCTCCTTGTACATTAGGGAACTCAGTTTTCCTGTTGACCGACCGGGGAAAGCCTAACGGTGCATGAAGGGTCCTGAGCTCGTGTTGAGCTTCCTTCTTGGTTTAACCATTAGATTTTTTTTTTTTTTTTTTTCAGCGGTAATGTTGTGGAACAGCACGACAGACCTGCCTCAGTGGACAGCTCCCATCCCTCAGGCCTCGAAGTCCCACTTTTGGGTTTAAATTCACCATTTATTTGATTTTATTTATTCTTACTTTCTAGTTGTACAGTGCTCAATCTGTCTGACAAACATATCAGTAATGTTTCATTGCTCGAATGTTATTCAGACACCTTAGAGAGAAGGTTCACAATATGGAAATTAAATTGTTCCTTTTGATGATACAAATCTTTCGGAGATCCGTCAAAGAGATGCTTCCTATCCACAAGCTTCCATCTAATTTAAAGTGTATCTAAAATCAATATAAGGTTTGAAAACCACCCGATTTGGGCCTAATTTTGGATTCTGATGCACATTTGGATTTATTAGTACAGTCCCCAGTCTACCAGTGAAAGAGATTTAGAAAGTGACGTCAGATGAACTGAACGACTCATTAAGTAAAACTTCTTTCATTGTTTTATGGGGACCTGGCTGTTGTTTTCAGTCAGACTGGAGATTTTGTGAACCTGTCCTGTCTGATTTTATGTAAAATTATTTCCCAAAATGTGCATGGAAACCAAGACTAAAATAGTGGCACTGTGAAGTCGTGCACTAGTAGAGAAAATGAGAAGACAAATCAGGAACAAATGAGGGTGATGGATAAAGATGTGCAGAGAATGTAGAACAGGCTTTTTGTAGCAGGCTGGGCCCAGATACGAGGCCCTGAAGGCGACAGTAATGTTAATTTAAAGTAGATTGCTTGATGTGTGAAATTAGTTTACACATATTTCTAATGGCAACTCATGGAAGGGCTGTCGTGTCCTCCCACCGGCTGGAAACGTTATTTTCAGCAGCATGAAAAGAAGTTTCAGGCAGTTTCAAACAAAGGAAAATCAAACTGACATTAACATGAAACAATATCTGCAATCGGCTCAACGGCCGTTCGTCGACATTACACGTTGACTTTAAATATCAAGTAGAAATGCCAACCTCCTGGTTCGCTCTCACCATAGGAAAGACAGGGCAGGGCTTCCTGCTGCCTCAGACACATCCGCTTTCCCGAAACGGAGCCCAGGTCTCAAGTCTCTACAGGCAGCAGTAGACACACACACACACACACACACACACACACGGCAGACCACCTGTGTGTCCATCCCACTGGGTGCCTCCTTCTGTGTGGAGTGGGCCCAATATTTAGAGAATAGTGCTCACGCTCAGTTATTTAAAGCTTTTCGTGTATCTTCACGGTCAGCCATGTAACAGCTGATCCAGCCACAAATGATGCTTGCTTGAAACTAAAGGCGGAGACGCACTGCACTTCAAGTTGCCTGTCTGATTTTTGACTTTTTCTCTCTTTTCCTCAGCGTATCAGTGCTGATCTTCAACACCACCTTACACTGTTTCGTCCTCGTCAAGCAGTTCCGTCCAGGTACGTTTTGTCCACGCGGCGCAGCAGACCGGCCGCGCTCCTTGGCGTAAAGCTCATTCCTTTCTTTTCCGTCGCCAGTCCACGCAGACCAAAGTGTCACATCCTGTGGGCACGTTGACTAAAAAAAGCAGCACATCACAATCCCTCTTTATTCCAGTGAAACTCTGTAACAATGCAGAGTCATAAATAGACCACAAGAGGCCTCGTTACAAAGCCGCCTAACCTCCTTTGTTGGAAGTCACGAGGGACTGTTCCATGCCACAGTGTGCTAAATTCAAGGAAGTCTGGGCATTCATATATATATTTTTTTCTCTGCTCTCTCACTGGTGTTGGACAAAACCCATCCTCCACACATGAGGGTCATTCTTGGCTGTAGACAAACTGTGATAAACAGGGAGTGGACGCGTTTATTGTTGTCGGACAATAAAAGTGTAGATATGTCTGATTGGTATTTATTTGGATGTGGGTGTTCTTTGATTGTGCATATGTGAATTTGACAATGATTACCAAGCTTTAAACAAGTAAAGTGCACGTTGAATTATTGCGCGTGACTGAAGGGAGCCAGTTTTTGGAGTTAGATTTGAAGTGGTGAAGCTTTCAGTCCTGTAGGGCTTCAGAATTATTTTCATTGTAAGTTATTATGTATTGCTATCATTTTCTCTAAACTGTCTCAATATCTTGATTTTGCATGTCTTAAGTGTCCTGAGTGTCAGAACCAGTTTAGTAGTTAAAGCCACTTGAAACCTGTTCAGTACATAATTGTAACACAGTGAACTTAACAATTTAATGGCATTTACTTAAACAAAAGTTATACTGATTAAAACAACAACTTACTTTTCCTTGTCGTCCACCAGCTGTATACATGTGCGAGTGGGAACGGATCAAGAAGCAGCCGCCTCAGTCCGCCGAGAAAAGTGAGGAGGGCGCATCTGAAGCGGCAGCTCCCGAGTCTCAGGAGGGCCAGTCGGTCTCGGAGGGGGAGAGCTCTTCCCAGTGGCCCCCGGCCTCGGCGGGAGTCACCTACGAGCTCTGTGCCGGGCTGGTGGACAAACCGGACCTCTCCCTGGAGGAGATCGCCCGGCAGGAGGTGCTGGAGGAGTGTGGCTACGATGTGCCTGCTTCTAAACTGAAGAGGATTACGTCATACCGGTTAGTTGACTTACAGCTTTTTACTCTCAGCTAAAGGTTAAGTTGTTTAACTTCCTGTTGTCTTATTTAGTATAAATTCCATTTAAGCAATCATTTCCCTCTGAAATAACCTAAAGTAAAAGGTTAAATGCTTCTCTGTCTCTTCTTCGCTTTAATGACTACAATAATAACCAAAATGTTTATAGAAACTCATAATCCACTCTCAGCCACTGCAGTTAACTGCGCAGTGTTTGGCTCTAAAGCTCTTCGACTTCGGAAGTTCATTAATCGAACGTTCTAGCTGTGATCTCATCTGTCTTAAAAACTTCTACACCAGTCAGTCCTCGCTGTCCCGATGTCCCGGACTAATCGGAGCTCGTTCTTCTGTAATGCAACGTGGTCCCGGTTTCACTTTAGCTCTCTTTAGCAGCCCTCATATTAAGAGCGGAGCATCACTTTTGAAATGGCACATGATATAACTGCAGAAAAAATGTTATGTTTTACTGAATCAAACTATATATTTACATGCACTTACATGAGCTGGTTACTCTGAAAATCCAGGTTATGCAGGAATAATCCTACAGGAGCATCAATGTCACAGCCTAGTTACTCATATTTCATTAGATCGTACAGCATTTTTGCCACACATAATTATTTAAGATTGGATATGTGGTACTGGATTGGATTTGAACAATAAATATTTGCACGATGCGTCAATTTCTGGTCTTATTTATTTAGTTCATGAAAGTGTTAGTGTTCATGAAAGTTGTGCAGAAACATAGAAACTGTTCACCCACTCTCAGGCAAAATCTTTGAAACTATATAAAGTGATTTATAAAAAACTTTCCCTGCAGCTGACATTTGTGGAGAACGATCCAAAGCAATTAAGTGAAATAGCTGAGGTTATGTGAAAAAAGAATGAGGTGAACCATCCATCTATGTCAGTATATTATTACCAAGCTACAGTCAGACATAACAGCTGAAAGTCACTGGAGACCAAAGAGTCCAATATTAGACAGACGCACCTGGACGGTTATGACTGACAGCTCTCATTACTATGCGCGTGATTTGACTCGCACACCTCCTCCACTTTGTTGGTGTCGTCTAGGGCCATTGTTATGTGTGGGCGGCTGCCTCCATTAAAGAGATGGGGATCATCTTAACCCTCATGACACCTACAGTTATGAGGGCGTTTTTGACAGAAGCCCGTCGGGTGGCGAGGCTCCGTGCAAATCTCTGCGTTTGGTTTAAGTGGCGAATAAATCTCACAAGAATACCGGCGTTTGTCTGCGCGGTCTTTCACGTTTTTTAGTGCAAAGACGGATTTATGGTGACAGCAACGTGCTGTCTGGCAGCTTTACTCAAGCTCAGAAAAAATGGATTGATAATTTTGATCATTATCTGGCTCAACTTACTCTTTCAACTGACTGAAATGTCAATCTGGATTGTGAGACTCAGCTGCTGTTTTGTTTTATTAAAATACCTGAATCGATGGTTTGTCATATTTTAGCCTTGTGTAGTCTTGTCTGTTCAGTTTGAAGTCACGATCTTGCAGATTGGAAAAGGTCCTCCTGTGGCTGTTGTGTGATGAAAGAGGCGGATTTTCACACGGCGCCTTGAGGCTCCAGCCATGTTTTCCACATGTGTGGGCCCGCGTGAGTCTACGTGTGGATCCATGAGGATCTCTACAGGCAGCCCAAACTTTTGTTCCACGGTGGTTCACTGCGACAGGTTCACCGCATGCTCGTTTGGTGCAACATATCTATGAACACTTCGTGGTTCCAGTCTTGTTAAATGGCTATTTTTCACACCTCTGTGCCGGGGACAGCTGTGGCCAGAGGCAAAATGATTTTAAGTTGTCCGTCTGAGAACAAAATATCACAAAAAAAAACCTTGAATGAATTGTCACGAGCTTCCCCCGGATTGAAGGATCAAGGTCAGTGTGACCTCAAATCCACATCCCATTCTTGTGAACATAATATCTCCGACGCCTGGAGGGAGTTTCGTTACATCTGGGACAAACGTTTACTGGACTCAAGGATGGACTTTACAATATGAGTCTGGACACACATCCATGCAAACGGCTATTTCATTGGCCGGTGGAGGCATAGAGCCACAGGCGCTAATTCAGTGTTTTAATTTTTCATGTTACCCATCCTAGTGTAACAAACAATAAAAGCTGGTCTGGCTGTCAGGGGCTCACCATCAGGTTTCATGGCGTGCACATAACCCTGAACCCCTGAACATTTCTTCTGATAAGACGATGCCAACTTTACACACTGAGAAGAAGCTGCACTTCAGATTGATCCTATTAGCATTCCCAGGATCGTAGATTCTTTTACTAACGTAAAAACAGGAAGTAACTTGTTTTTGGTTTGTGCGTTTCCCCTCAGGTCAGGCGTAGGTGTGACTGGATCCAAGCAGACCATGTTTTACGCTGAGGTGTCTGATGACAACTGCGTCAGCGCAGGTGGAGGTGAGCCACGGGAGGGAGAACTTATCGAGGTGGTCAAAATCCCGCTGCACGAGGCCATGACGTTTGCCTACGACGAGCGTATACCCAAAACCATGGGCGTCATTTTTAGCTTCATCTGGTTCCATAATAACATGTCTCCCAAGTACAAGATCTCCACTAACGTCTAACTACCGTAAACCCACCACTCTTTCTACAGTTTATTCCAAATTAAATCAAACACTGGCCCAGCACAGCCACTCCTCCCCGTATGGCTCTTCATCCTGTATTGCCTTTTTGCTCATTGGTGCACGATGAAGGGTGGGACCCTTGTCTTGTTGCCAACAGGTACCTTTTAAGTTCCTCTTGTTTACCTTTTCAAATCTTGTGTGGTCTTAATATTTTTCCTCAAAGCTGGTCGTCACTGGCACTTTTTTTTTTTTTTTTTTATGCTAATCGTTCCATTTACCGTGCCATCAGTTAGAAATAGCTGCATATCACGTCATTTGCCTGCCCTTGATTAAAGGAATGCTCCACTGGTTTTTGTTATCACCTTTAACGTATTGGACGAGAAAAAGCCATTTAGTGTTTTAGCTTGTGTTTACGTCACATCGGAGTCATAAGTGTGGGTTTCCAGCTCATTAATAATCTTTAGTAATTATCGTCCAGACGATAATTATGCCGGGTAAGATTTTTCTGAAAGCTCAGATGTCAGACTAGACATGTAATAACAAGAAAAAGCATGAAAACCAAACAAATATGGATGCTTCGCAGCAGCCAGATGAAGGCATTTCTGTGGAAATACATGACAGACAAAGAAGTGGTTTGATTCTGTTTGCCAAGTTCTGAGCATTTCAACTCAAAATATGTTGGAATTTAGTTTCCAGCAAAAAATGGGTGACAGACGGATCTGAACAAGCAAGGAGCAATAAATCTCAAAATATAGCACGTTCCAATCCAGAACACGGCAGCGCTGTACCCAAACGTTACGTTTTTGATATTGTACAGTGAAAAATTGACCTTTAGTTTTATGGTGGATCTATCAATGTCAGCAGAAGCAGGAAGGCTCTTCACTTCAACAAGTATTGCGTCTACTTTAACAAAGCTGTGCGAGGCGTTAAAAACGGCCACGTTTTGCACATTTCATCACTGCTTCAGCCTCTTAGGACATAAATCAGTGGAGTATGCCTTTAAGCCATGATCCAGTAATGCAAAAACTATGCTCGTCCATGGTGGGGCCTTGTAATGACACAGGTGTTGGTGTTGTTTTAACCACCACGTGTTCAGGCATGCCTCAATTAATTTCACTCATCCACAGCCTTTAAGCAATACTTAATATCACAATACCCCGTGCTAGAAAAGAAATCACTCGAACTCTCCTCATAAAGTCAGAGCAGTTGGCATAATAAACCCCTGTATCATTGTGGTCAAGCACAATCCCGAGTTGAAGCCCCTTCACGTTCAGTTAGCTGCAGCGATTTACAGCTGCTTTTCACAAGCAGATTCAGTTCGTGGGTTCTAACGTGTCGAGCGGCCTGAAATCCCTTTGACGTGACATTCATATTATTTTTTTTACCTTCTGTTGCATGCTTTTCTGTGAAAACACAGACCAGCTGAGAACATATTGCAGACAAGGTCGATGTTGTGCCACCGTGTAAAGGTAACACTGGACACATGCAGGATTAGAAGGAGTTCAACCTACTGATAAACGGCCTTTAGACATAACCCATGGCAGTAAATCTCAAATGGTCATTATCACACAAACTTAATCTCACAAAGTTAAAAATCTCAGGTCTAAATTTTTAAACCTTCAGTCATATTCAGCGTGGATTTATGAATGTGGTGATAACCAGCATGTTATAATGTTTGAAATTCACATATAGACGACATATAGAAAAGTCCCCGCTGTCCCTACTACCGTCCATATTGGTATTTCTCTTCATTCAAAAAGGGCTGGTACTTCATTTATTATCTGTAAAGAAAAAAAAAACAACCCTCATCTTTTAGTAATGTTGAAAATATGCAAGTGCCGAGGCAAAGCCTAATGTTTCTGGCAAATAACTGCTCATTTAAACCGCGCCACAAGTTTATGCATTATGACAAAAAGGAAAAACAACCTACACTTCACATTTCCTGCCACAGTTAACACGGCCCCAGCGAGGGTTCTTAGTGCACCAGCAGAGTTTGGAAGTGGACCGATTGTGATTCACACCACGTCAGTGAAATCTAGCAGTCGCCGGAGTATTTGGTGGATTAGAAGCTTAAAATATAAACACCAATAGTCTGTGTTAATGATTTTTAGCTTTTTGTAAGAAATGGTACCATACAGTACCAACAACAAATTCTAACCCCCCTCAAACAATTTGTCTCTTCTATATTTTTCTTGACCTTCTGTGGCGTTGGCGTGTTTGGGATTCAGCTTGCTCTTTTATGGTTTTTAACCCGAGAAACTGCTGACAATCAAATACCAACATTTGTTTTGTGTGTTAAGTCTTTTTATTTTTCATCAGAATCATTTAAATGTCTGAATCTCGCAGCAGTTCTGACCATCAGTTTCAGGTTTTTCAGTGCAGCCGGTGGTTGCCACTTGACCTTCTGACCCACACAGTGAAAATCAAGCTAACTCAAATAAGACATAATATTATTGGTTAGAATTAATTTCCGCCCAAACTGTGTAGCAATACATACATATAATAATGCTAAAGCCATATTTATCTCCCCATACAACACAGCTTTTCGGCGCCCCTGTCCATCAAAGATCACTCCCTGAGGTAGGATAGTACAGGTTCTGGAACAGCTTGAATTGTTTTTATTTTGTTCTTATTCGCTAATTTGATTTTCTCAGGATTAAACGAGCCACACCTGATTGGTTGTGTTCAATAATAAAACAAATTCTCTTTGTGTTGTTGGTATTTTCGATGTAAAATTTCAAACGCTTAGCAATCGACTTCAACACGTTTAATATCAGAACACTTTGGAAAAATGTGGAAAGCACCTTTGGAAAATCCTAAACTAGCCACGTGACGACTGGCTAGTACTGAAATGTGACATCGAGCCTGAGCAGTATTTTTTCTACACCGTAAATCTGCCAACTTTAATTACTTGACGCCTTCACTGATATTGAACTTGCCTCTTTTGGATCTAGTTTGGGTGTTACATGCAAATTATCTGACTTTGCCATATTAAAATATCTATTCTCTTCTAGCAGAAGCCTCCATATGACATCACTTGGAGGAACCTTCAGTTCAGTTGTGATCTCGTTGCTTGTACCATGAGGTTCTAGCCGTGGTGGACCTGCTCCTCCAGATGACATCATCTAAACTCCTCCTTGTAATGTCATTCTGGAGGAGTAGGGAGGAATTATGAAATTATTAATGTACGCGTACACCCTAATCTGAAGCCATAGAAAGCAAGTTGGAAATCTGTGAAGTTGCCCTTTAAATGATTATGGCCCATTTGGGACCTTGTTGTCATCAGATTGGAGAACGTCCTCCAAACTTTTTCCTTCTGACAATCCTACTTTTATTCATCAACTACTATTCAGCACTTAAATGAAGAAACCTACCTGGAAGATTTTTCAGTGGTGCTCACTTTTTTCACTGTGTATGAAATGAGTCAAAAACTGTCAAAAACAAAAATCATTGTTATGCTGAAAATAACTTCAGGCAGATTTAGCCATAGTCATTGTTAAGCTGTAAGAATCAAACGACGTCTGATTTAGTTTGATGAAATGTGTGACAAACAAAAGCCATTTGACCTTTTGATGCCAGTCTGTAACTTTATGTCTGTCAAATGTGACCTAATATATAACTGACATTTTTCTCTTTGAGGAGAGTTATTGCCAAAAACGCAAAAGGCCGTGATGCCTTTTTACGTGAGCTTGGCGATGTGGGTACATATTTTTTTTAACGCTTCCTTCAAACACGATCTGAAGCACTTCTGTTAAGACGACAAAAGGCACACCGTAGCGTTAATGATTGACACACTGAAAACAAAAGTGACGCCATAAAGGTGAATGGCAGCATGAGGCGGGAGGGATCGAGTCTGACGCCTGACTGCGTTGTGACTGGAGCTCGATTGTTGATGAGGATCCGGTTGGCAAAAGAAGCACATAGATCATGGCAGCGCTTCAGGTTCAGCTGGTTCAGCCAGGTTCTTTATATAGGAGAAGCTTAAATATGTGATGGAAAGTTGGAGCTGATCTGCATTTTTAGACTGGAAACAAAAATTTTTTATTGGTTTTAAAGCTATTTAAATCTGACTGCTGTGTTTATTAGTTTAAAACATTCTTTTTTATATAAAATACAGACGTTTGAGTTTATTACCAACCTTTCACATCTCACAATGTTGCATTTAGTCTAAAAGAAGCCGTGTCAAAATCAGAAAAAATAGATTTTTGGAGAACTTAATGGAAAATATATTTTGGGAAATGCACATTTCAATGTCTGTCTTTCTGCCAAACATTAGATGAGCAGCTTCACGTGAAGCCACTGCAGCGTCTGCTTAGCTTAGCTTAGCATAAGGACTGGAAACGGGCTCACAGAGTTTCCGTACCAGAACCTCTGAATCTTGCTCTTCAACATGCTCGTTCCTGACAAACAAACAAAAATGTAGGAAGCTGTCTTTGTTCTTCTTGTTTTTAGCTGGGGCTTTCTTAATGCCCAGTTTCTTGTCTTAACCCTTAGAAATCTGCGATCACGCTGGCGTGATCAAGTCACGGGCTCTCTTTAAGGCGATGTAGAAGGAAGACGAAGCGTTTTTACAAATTAGGATGTTCATCTGTTTTTACAAAGCGAAAAATAAAGGTGAAATATAAAGGTAAGATCAAAAGTATTCAAAACCAACCAGATATACCCTAGACTTCTGAGGCTCAATGTCGCACAAAACTGATAAATTACTTTTTCTAGGCCAAACAGAAAAAAATGATGTTCCCCGGTCCTCTACAAAAAAGGCAATCCTTCCTCTTTTATTGCTTTTTGTGTTATTAAAGCACAGTGGCAAGTCAAAAGTTATTATTGGATGTTGCAGGATAAAATGTGAAAAACCCTCCAGACAACACACAGAGAACTCAGAGTGACGGCGCTCTATGCTAAGCTAAGCTGCTAGTTGTGGCTTCTCGTTACCAAACGGTCGAGCCAAACCTTTTCCTCTGCAACAAAACTAAAAGCACCTTTGACAGGTTCAGGTGAGTTGCAGACTGTGCCGCTGGAAAGCCATATCCTACTTCAGTTACAGCAAGCGTCATATTTGAGCTCCGTTCATGGTTGTATAAGTCATAACTGCCTATGCTGGAAAACCATCAGCCCAGGATTGGACATTTCTACCTCCATCACTCAGGCACATGACGAAAAAAGGTTTTTGTGTCCTCGCTTCTAAAACGCATATCAGATTCTGAGCCGTGTCGGAAATGTCAACGCTGTCTGACACAAAACTTTCATCATCTGTACCACGTTTGTTTTCGTGTTAATTTTTTTGGGGTGTACCCTCATGACTATGCTGTGGTTGCTTCGTCAACTGTGATTGATTTAGGTTTTCTTTGTGCACTGTTGCGACAGTTTCTTGCTGTACTTTCACTCATCATGAGCTGAGCTGCAGTTTATTAGAAAATGTCATTTTAAAGGTGCTATGTGTAGTATTCTCTAATGAAAGAAGATTCCGGCCTGTTACTGTTAAATTAGAACTCGGACCAAGGACGTGGCAGATCATTACCTCTGGTGATCTGCTCGATGTTGCTTTCTTTGACTAAATGTTTAATGATTCTTAATTTGCTCGTGAATCATTTTAACTGCACTTTTGATAATGGATGAAGTTAATAAGTCGGTTGCTTTTATTTTTTATTGCAGATTAGTTGCTAAATATTCAAAAGCAGCAGTGGGCAGATAATGAAATTCTTCGTGTTTACACTAGTATGTCATATTTAGTGAAAATCCTACACATAATACCTTGAATGCGTGAAAGACATTAAGATCTTCTTCAAGGTAGAGACAAAAACTTTTGTCCAGTTGTAATATATATAATTTTTGTTTTCATTTTAGTGTCTTATGCTGAATTTGTGTTTTTTAAAATATTTTCCGGGGGGGAGGGAAGTACAAACATGGCAGTTTTATGTATTTTAAGCTTCATTAATGGTGTATACACAATGTGCGCAGTGTTTTCAGTAATGTTACAATTTTCTTAATTTATTACCTAAATGTTGAATAATATTTAACTTTTAAACATGACACTTGGTACAAGCATACAGTATATATTTAAATATGCTACTTTGCATGTGCACTAACTGTGTTGGATTAAACTGAATTAAATTGAAATAAAAGGGGTTTGATGCCGAAAATGTCCTTTTTTTCCCCAATCAGTTATTATTTTGATTAGAATTGTTTGAATTCACAATGACCCCAGGTCCAAAGTATATTTTACGACACGTGATGTTTTCTGTTGTTTGTCTTATAGAAATTTTAATGATGAATGAACAGTTGATTAAACATCTTAGTGCATTTTAAAACCATTTATGAATGAAAACAGAAATGTAAATGTGACGTTTGCAAGTAGTGAAACAGTTTGCTTCCATGTGGAAACTGAAAACGAGATCGGTGAGTTTTCCCTGATTAACCTGAAATTGGCGGCACTTCCCTGTCGCTTTCGTAAATCTGTCAGCACTGGGTTGATATACTGTAAGTAATCTCTCTGTACAAAAAGACAAAACTAGACGTGGAACAGGAAACTGGATGATACGTTTACGCAACAAATCCCGCTGTGGAGATAAGCTGGTGTAGAAGTAAGTTCTGAAAACCTGATCTTGATGGGCATCTTGATAAGGCTCCCTGAGACGTATCTTCGCTCACACACTCGGCCAGAGGCAAAATAAAAGCTACGATTTTATCTAAGGTGAATAAGCAGAAGTGTGTATCCGCACTAAACGTAAAACGGGAAGAAGGATTTGTGTTTTTCGTAAAATGGCTGAATGATGACGCAGGGGCCTCACACTCACTGATGGGAAGTCGTTGGGCAGCTGATGTTTCATCAAGTTTTATTTAGGTCGTGCCTTTTTCTACCACTTTCACTTTTGTCCTTTCTTATTTCTGACAGTATAAGTGGCAGCAGGGTCGTGTTTTCCCACTTTAATAGCGAAAAACACACTTTTACAAAAAGATTGAACTTCACTAACATTTGACAAGCAGCTTGTTTTTATTTCATATTCCAGTCGAGCTTAAGACCACGATTGGGTCCTGCACAGCATGAACTTCCTTGATTTTTGTGCTTTTTTATTTTTTTTATTGTGTTAAACATTCAAGGTAACATTCAAGGCTTCATAGGATGACGTCTGTCATTTTCTAAATGAATTGAACGAATGAACAACCTAAAAGTAACAATGAATAATAATAATGAATCGCATTGAGAGTCCGTCATTCTAAAACCTGGATTGCTTTGTATGTGCATATCTGCCAGACACGAGGTGACATGTTTTTTTCCTCCAAAATGCTTGGCTGAGAAATTGAAAAAAAAAATATTTGGCCCAAAACGCTCGTGAGTGAACTGCACAAGTGTGAGATCTTCAGAAGAAACACGGCAATGAAGAGAATTTTGGGGATTTGTTTGTAAGTTCTTCCGGGTTGCTGTGATTATTTAGAGGAGAGGACATTTATTGCTGGCGATCGCATCTTTGTGGAGATTAATTCAACTCCTGGCAAGAGATTGAAAAAAAAAAACCTTTTAGCAACCAAATCAAATCAAAACAACAACACTAAGGCAGGATTTGTCCAAGCAAAACAAAGTAATGCATGATGTTACCTCTGAAATGAGTGTATCTGCTACTTAGAAAGCAGAAACAGAAGCAAAAATTACATTTTAAGAATGGAAATGTTCCCTTTAGGAGAGTTGGTGAATGTGGAGATGAGTGCTCATGCCTCTATTTTAGGCTTAATCTCCCAGATATTTTATGAAGGACCAACATTTCAGTGAAAACATCCTCCCTTCACCACCACCCATCCATCTGTAGAAGGGGTGGGTGGGCGGGCGGGTGCTTCAGTTGCATCTCTGTTGCTTTCATGTTCTAACTGGACACATGGGATGTCTCTGTTCTCCAGAGACCATCTGTGTGTGTGTGTGTGTGTTACCACAGCAGATGGATTAGCACCACCTCTTCTTTGTGAAGCCATTAACAGGTGGGAGCTAAAACCTTCCATTTGAAGGAAATACAAGATCCACCACAACAGTACCAGTAATATTCAGGAACACACTGACGCACTCTCCACATGCACATGAGACCTCAATGTCTGTCTGTTCCTGTTCTCTATCAAATTTGAACATTTTTAAACAGCCTTCAACCATTTCAAAGGTATCCTAACGACTGCAGCAGGTCCAGGTAAACACGTCGCTTAGATCACAAGATGGCGCCCAAACAGTGACGTGATATCCCATTTTCTGTGCAGCGTGTAGCCCAGGGTAGAAGGTTGCAGCAGAGCAGGGAGGAGCAGGGCTTTTAATCAGATAGATTTCTAATATTTTCATAAAAGTCAATCAGTGGTCTTTGTCATTTGCGGACAATAAATGTGACAAATTCTTGCATCAATCTACCTCAGAATATGTGAAAATATTGACTTTAATAAGTGATAATTGTGACACTGCTCAGGGGCGCAGTGGATGTCCTCACCAAATCACATGGCAACCCAACCAACAGCTGTTTAGACATGTGACTAAAATCCATAAATATCCATTAATATGTGTCCACAACTTCATAGAAATGCTTCCAGTGGTTGTTGAGATATTTCAGGAAACAGATCAACACAAGAAAACACGGATGAAATAATCCTCATGCCAAAATAACATCAGCAGCTGAAGTCATCCATCATGTCGCGTCTTTCTTTTACACTCGGAATTCCGCCACCATGTGATGTTCTTCTGGCCTCAGCTCCCGAGCAGAGTTGGGTCATGACCTTGGATCAACTTGGCATCGTGCTTTGAGGAAGATCAGGCTGAAACCGATGATAATCCTCGATAGGAACCAGGTGAAAACCCACAACCTGTTTCTGTTTTAAAGGGCAAACGCTGATCCGACCATAAAGGTTTGGCTGCGTCTTTTCTGCGTCTGCCGAGCTTTATCAGTGACACGTATTTACGAGGTCCTCGGCCGTGCAGGCTGGGACGGATTGTGGGGTTTAGCGCAAGTCTTCCTTTAGGTATCTCCATATGTGGACATGGGGAAATGGACACGTCTTATCTGCCGTGTTTACGCTGAGAGGACAGTAATCTGAACATACCACAAAATCCTCTTTAAGCGTGATTTATAGCCGGGGAGGCAGCGAAGTGAAGACATCTGTGTCTGAAAGGTCAAATGGGGACTGTCGCTACAAAATCCATTCCAACGTGAACTGGAAAGGCAAGACACACAGTACTGGGAAGTGTAACTTGCTCAGCAGGTTAACGTAGTAACTGTAGTTTTTCCATTGTAAGTTTGGAAAAGTGTGTGTGTTTATTGTGTTATTGAAACCAAACTATGTCCTCCCAGTCAATGAAAAAAAAATGTCAGTCATTTTTTAAATTATTGTTATTTTTTGTCCTGACAGTAACACGTCTCACATCGAACAAACTGTATGAAATGTGAAGCCTCTGCATGAGGAACCACAGAGAACAACATAAGGGCACCGGCGGAAACGGGCTCGAAAGCTCAGTGAACCAACCGAAGAACAGCAGAGCTTTGAGCAGCGCGGTGCGGGCTTGGTCTAAATCCAGGTGATACAGCTGTTGACATTTAGAATTAATTAACAAGGGTTTTATCCAACTGTGAGTGAGATATACAGTTGGCGTCAGTGTGGTTATGCACATTCACAATATGTACAATCAAATTTCCAGTTTCTTCAATAAAATTTTTCATATGTGCCTATGAATTTACAGTTGCAGGATTTGGTTCTGAGCATAGCATGTGTGCTAGTGTCTAATTAAGCTAATTAGGCAATTTGTTTAAGTGGCATTTGCTTAAAAAACATGTTTATTATGAAAAACTGTAGTTTAGAATAATATATATTACAATTGTCACATTTGTCCAATTGTCAGTGGATTTTGGACATGACTCCTGTTCTAATGTGTTGCTGATTTTGTCCAAGCAAACAACTTTGCAGCTGGTACGTTATGATATATGATAGTTTATTCATTTCGAGGTTCCTCGCCAGCATTTGCATAACGGCCATACAGTTTTTTATCAGTCATTGTGCTGGAAAAGTTGCATTCCTCTGCCGGTTTCCCCATTCTTTCCTCCAAAGTTTAAACAATAGGCAGGAACATCTACTGTACAGTGGATAAACACAAGTTTGAAAAGTGAAGGTAGGAAGGTTTCCTGTTGGGGCGGGACGAGGTGTGCTTTGATCCGAACATCGTGAATGGACGTGCAGAGAAGACATAAACGTTCACTTTCTCAACACCAAACACTGATCCCTTATAATTTAAACCTAATATTCCAAACGGTGCATTTACAGTTAAATACCAAGCAGTATTATTGCATCATTTTTGCATGATGATCATTTGTTTCTGTTCAAGCTTTGTGCGGAGAAAAATCTTCTCCACAATTAAAATGTTGGGAGTGAAGTTGTGTGAAGTTGGGCCAACAGAGCTGAATTCTGGAGGTCACCAAACGAGGTCATTAATTATTCAAAGCCACTTTTAAAAGATGCGTTTGAATCAATCCACATGGCTATTAAACTTTGCTTTAAGATGAAGTTACACATTTGTTTATCCACCTGAACAGTGGAAAACACAGCTCCACGTTGTTTCACCTAATATGAAGAATTCAGTATCAGTTGTATGTAACCGACGTCATTGAAATCAGCATCATTTTTGCAGCCAGCGTGGTGAGATGGTCATTAGTGCTTGATGAAAAACAGCATGTCTCAACCTTGACCCACGGCACCACCATAAAACCTCTCCAAACAGCAGCACACACACACGGGCCGCCCAAAATATGCTTAAAGATAAAAGAGAATCGACCCGTCAGGCGTACGTACAGAGACTGGAGATCTGAAAGCAGAAAAGCCATGAAAAATGGATGAGAGAAGAAATCCACTTCACCTCCCCCCTAGAGGCCTGGCAAACCCCCCACAGCGCTCACACTCATAATCCCGTCTCCTCCTGCACAGACACTCCTCTCTCTGTGCCTCACACACATGCATGTGGTGTATGCAAACAGGAGGGCAAGGTGAGAGGTTGGTGTTCAGGGGATACGGCCGTTTGCCACCGTTAAATCCTGTGCATGGCGGCTGCCATGGTCCATGGTAGATGCTTTATTAATCTAAAGGGCAAAATGTGCCCAGGTTGTTTTCACTCTGGGTTAAAGCTGAACAAATTTCATTAGTCGCGCATTTAATGGGGAGGCTCCCATTAGTGAACCATTAACATCTAAATGCTTTTAAAGAGGCACTTTCACACGGACACGGGAACAGATCTGGGCTACGAACTGAACGATTGTAACATTTATGGGCATAAAATCTAATTTTAAAGAATGTTGGTTGTGAGCCTGGATCGACAGGACCCTGCAGCCACACTCCAGGGTGTGGTTAGAGCTAGTGTGCTAACGCCACAGTGCTAACGTGCGGCAGGTGGGACGTGTGCACGTTCGGCATTTTAGGTTCGTGCATTTGCATGCTAGAGTGGTCACCTGCCTGTCTGTTTTTTGGCTAACAAGTTATTATTCAAATTGGATTTACAGGAGATGAATAGAAAGGAACAGGGTCGTCCCTGAGATCTACTAATTCACGAGGACAGTCGTACTCGCTAAGTTAAGGCAGCGCTCCTCCTCGTGACAGAAAGCCAAACTCCAGGCGATGCCTGGAGTCGCTCTCACTACGATCCTCTCTTCAAGGCTGGATTATTTGTGTCTTGGCGTTGCTCTTCTGCCTCACAAATAACCGGCCCTCAGCGACAAAGAAGTTAATCTCGAGTCGTGAACTTTGGGAAAACACAGGGGCCTCAGGTTTATCCTCTGGGACTACGATACAGTATCTGAACCACATGTCATGGCACTTCATCCAGTGGCTGAGATCCTTCAGTTGGGACTGAAGTGGTGGAGACACTCTTCAGCCATATTGTGTCAATAACAACCCTCACGGATCCTGTTCCACGCTGTCCCTTCAGCACCTGGGGCCCTTCACTAGGTGTGATCTAACTTAAGACACTCACTGGTGCTTGTGGCGGAGTGTGAAATGTTCCGGTCAAAGCGGCTGCGGCGGCTCAGGCTATCGGCAGCCTCCTTCAAGGCCTATCTGAAGGGCTGCCAGTCGCCTGATGAGAAGGAGACAGAGACACGGACGTGGGGCCTTCTCTCATCATCCCAAGTGAAGAAGACGTTTTAGACAGCCCTGGTCTCATTGGCGAAGTTGTGGCGTTTGTTGGGATAATTTCTCGTATTTAAAAATGTTTGCAGTGTAAATGTGACAGCGGTGAGACCAGCAACGGGTTAGAGACAGTGGCACTAAAGAGAAGACAGGAAGCAGAGCGTGACCTCAAGATGCTGAGGTTCTCTTTGGGAGTGATGACGATGGACAGGGTCAGGACTGAGGAAGGACATCAGGGGGACAGCTCATGGTAGATGGTTTGGAGATAAAGTCAGAGAGGCCAAACTGAGGCGGTTTGGACACGTTCAGAGGACAGACTGAAGGATGCTGAGGACGGAGCTGCCAGGCAAGAGTTCTAGAGGAAGAACAAAGGGGAGATTTATGGATGTGGTGAGAGAGGACATGAAGGTAGTTGGTGCGAGAGAAGAGGAATCAGAGGATGTGGTTAGATGAAGGCAGCGGTGACCTCTGCCCAAAGGAAAAGAAGAAGAGGCAACAATCAGTCAGTGAGGGCCAAAAAAAAAAAAGGCTCTAAATGAACGTTAGATGCGTCTGGGTGATGTAGTCAGTCAATCAAAGTGCATTCGTGTGGGACTTTGTGTGAAAGTAAAAGCAAATACAGTAATTATAGAAAAACAAACAACAAATCCAACAAGAACATCAAAGATAAATATCATTCTAGTTTCACTTCATCACACTTTATGCTGCAGCTTTAATAACGCGACATGCAGGCCCCCAGGAGCCACCTGCTTCATTGTCATGAAAGTTTTTTGGGGGAGGAAACATGAGGAAACTTTAAGAAAAGAGAAGAACACATATTTGACCCATGCAGGGTCCAGATGTGTGATTGAAATTCAGCAAATGATGCGTGAAAACACAAAATCAGACAAAAAACATTCATTTGCACCAAATTAAAGAAACCGTTTGCACGTATTTATTATGGCGTGATTTCATCATTTCTCATTTCACACATTGAAGGTGCCTCTGTTGCCAAGTTTGAGGCTGATCCCCCGCTGACAGTAGAGGGCGCCCTACACCCCGCAATGAACGGACTCGAACCGAGCTCACTCGAGGGTTCGGTTCTGCTGCTGCAGTTCAACATCCATCGTCACTCAGGAGAGGACGACGGTGCACATCTGTGTCCCACAGCTGCATCTCTTCCGTGTGAATTCCTTCAAAAAGCCACGGTCTCCCTGAGAATTGTTGATGAAATCATTAAAATCATTTCGTGCACTTTGCACTTGTTGGAACATTTAAATGCTCAGAGTCACGTGATTCCCGGTGCGCGCCCGCGCTCTAATTAAACGTACCTGCTCATTAGAGGGTCGTTAATTAACGCGGAGCCGCTTTGTTTGCTGCCTGTGATGCGGTTTGTAATAGGGACCCGGTATAATCCAAGTTTCGGGAGGAGGAAGACGCTGAGGAGGAGGAGGAGGAGGAGGGCTGCTGGCGGGGGGGTTATTATCCTATTGTCCGCCCCTTAATCCGGTTGGCTCAGACTCTGCCCGCAGGCCAATTTGTAAGTGGTTTGCCGAGCTGCCAATCAAAGCAGACATCCTCTCCTCAGGCTGTGGCTACGAAAGCTCTCAGTTGCTGTGTGGAGACGTTTGACGGAGGGACGCTCCTGCGCACGGACCATCACCGCACCGCAATCCGCCTCCTGCTCCGCCACACACACGCAGACACACACACAGACACACACGCACACACACGCACGTAATGCCTCGATGAAATGTGGACGCCGGAGAAAACACGCATGTGAACGTGTTATTTCTGCCTGTCGGGAGAGGAGGAGCTCGTCGCCGGGTCTTTTCTTACCGCTGATCCCCCCCCCCCCATGCCACTCTAATTAATCGGAGGCATGTGGAATCGCACCGGGATTAGGAGTCGCTTCCCAATCGTGTGGCTGCTGTTGACGTTATGGACGGAGGTGAGAAGGAGTCTGTTTTTATTCCCCGATGTTTCATTGTGATCCACCTGCGCAAAGCGGCGCTTTTCAAATGCCCCGTGTCAAAAGTTGGTGGGCGTGGGCGGGCGGACGGACGCGCCGCGGGCGCAGCACTGCGTCTCCGCCGCGCATTAATCGATAATTGAATTACGCAGCCGTCAGTTGTGGCGCTTGTGCGATCGCGCTGCCGTGACGGGTGCGGACACGGGCGTCCTCTCCATTTTGGCTGCGACGCCGAGCTCACGTCGTTGTATTTGTGGGGGGGGAGAATTAGGCCTGAGCCAAACAAGTTGGAAGTTGCGTTAGATGAATGTGGCTGCAGCACAGTGACCCCCCAGCCGGTCCCGGTGCACCGCCTTATCTGGGCACCGCCGCCCCGCGTCCCCGTGAGCTGAGCGTCACGCACCGTTCGGCAACTTGGCCATTTTTACGCACCAAGTTACGCAGCGTCCGCCTGTTCCCGCGGGCCTCCTAATGTCCCACTGATGTCCCACTGATGTCCCACTGATGTCCCACTGATGTCCCACTGATGTCCCACTGATGTCCCACTGATGTCTTTTTCCAGGTGTCCCAGTCAACCGGCCACTTCGAGCTGCAGCTGATCTCCGTGGAGAACGTAAACGGCGAGTTGGCGGACGGGGAGTGCTGCGACGGCTCCAGGAGCCCCGAGGACCTGCGCTGCACTCGGGACGAGTGCGACACGTACTTCAAAGTGTGCCTGAAGGAGTTCCAGATGGAGGTCACCACCAGCGGGCCCTGCACGTTCGGAGCCGCGTCGACGCAAGTTCTCGGTGGAAATATGTTTTCTTTTAAGGGCGCAAAGAACAACCCGAACAAAGTCGAAGAGGCCGGAAAGCTGTGGATCCCCTTCCAGTTCGCCTGGCCGGTGAGTCTGGTTTTATTTTCCACTGGTTTCCAAGGTTGCACTTGAATGTTTATGACGTGCTTGTGCCCACTCCTACATGGCAGCCTCCACTCTCTGCATCTGCTGACACCCAGGTCTCCTAACCAGGGTTACCCAGGCTGTTTGTGCCAGGGCAGCGAGGCCTGAACCACCGGTTACTTCCATTAAGGATGTATGTGCCACATGGGTGAAAAAATGCCCATCGCTGTGTCCAAAGGCACCGAGTGATGTCGGGAAAGGGTTTCACAACCTGTTGGGAAAGTTGACAATTCGTCCAAGCAAGCTGCAGCTTTGCGGAGCCAAATTGTGGGCCCTGCGTGTGTCTTTGCCGAAAGGCTAAAGCTCATTAAACAGGAGTTTCTTAGCAGTATTGACACACATCACAGCTCCACGATGGCATGCTTCCCCAGGATCCGGTTGCAGCTACAGTGGATCGTGTCATCTGGGTCATCTCTTAAAGCTGCCCTGATATATGAGGGCTGGCTTTGTTCCAGTCCACCAGCTTGCACCTGCCAGGACCATGATAGGGTAATTAGACTGGGGGAAATGCTTTGATATGTAGACCCTGCAGAGGTGTGTGTGTGTGTGTGTGGATAAATCTTTGTGATTAAGCTGTGTACAGCGGAACGTGACATTTTGCTGGTTCACAAAGAAAAGTTTGACACATTGTAGAACTGGTCCATTGCTCGTTTCTGCCAAAGTGGAGAATTAAACGGTTTTTGCGTTTTGAAAAGACTATCACGCATCTGCCTTTGGGCTTTGTGCAGAGCAAATTCAAACAGGCGTGTGGTGTGACGTACACGACTGGCACGCACAGTATTCCAGGGCACAGCCTAGTTGCATGTGTTGGATGGATGCACCAATTAATTCTCGATTACAGCGATGAATGAGCGACATTGTGCCGACGCCTCCGGGGCATCGGTTCTGTGTGCGCTCCTGCATGGTTTCTCACACCTTTCCGCCACCCCTCAGCCCCCCCGCAGCTCCCTCTCCTGCTGTGGGTGCCAGGTGGCCCCTGGTGGCCCCTTAGGGTCAATTAAGCTTGTGTGACTGCAGATGAGTGATGGCTGACAAGGCAAAAAAAAAAAAAGTGAGCTTTTGTATTGTAGCACTGAACGTTGTAGTAGTTTTGTTAGAGGGAAGGAGTTTTTGATTCCATTTAACGTGAATGAACCTATTATGAATCACTTTGCACTGTGTGATGTCATGATGCTTTTAGGGCAGAAGGAAAAAAAACACTTTATGACTTCTACATTTTACAGGAACAGTCCGTTAATTCAACATGTATTTGCAGCCTTTCTCTAACGTGGTGGTAAACCAAATATTTCAGTGATTTGACGATGATTTGCAAGCCCGTTTTTTTTTTTTTATGTTGTATGAATAATTGAGAATTGACTTTCCATTTCACTCAAAAGTAGTTGTCTTTTTTTAAAAATTATATTTTGGGTTATTTTAATTCCTAAAAATCAAATCCTTTGTTTTTCAAGGATTTCCAACTCCTTTATGAGTTGCATGTAGTTCTATTTCTTGTGCTACTTTTTGGGGGGGAATTGAGTCATAAAACACAATGAGCCATGAAGATAATTACTACATTCTCCCTGCTTGATTTCCATAATGGGTAGGTTCTACTCTGCTGAAAACACAACATATGTTTTTGCCTTTTGTGCTGAAGGCGTCACGGGCTCGATTCAGGTTTTGCCTTTGTGCGTATTTAATTATTTCAGGGTTTCTGGCAGCTGCTTATAGTGGAAGTGGAGAATTACCTAAAAGCCGCCTTTGCTGACACTTTAAAACTGGAGGCTAGAACGACAAAGGTGCGACTCCCACGGTAAAGGCCGCGTGTTTAATGAGGGAGGCTGTTGTTGAGAGCGTCAGGTGAGGAGGTGGATTAATCCCCACACGTACCGGCTCAGCTAATTATATTTCACGAAGAGCTTCACACGTTGAGCTTTCACCATCACACACTCCATGAAGCCCTGGAAGTCTCTTATTTGAAGCACTGACTGACACCTCGAGGCAGAGGTGAAGTGGGCTCTTCTGCTCTGTTGGCTTTTTGTTAAGTGGCCCCGGCTGATAACAGTGCACTATGCCTGTGCCAGATGTCACAGCAAGCCTGCGGGGTCACTGGCCGTGGCGTTGTCGTTTTCCTCGCTGAAGAAACAAAGATGCAGTGTGCTCTTGGCTGTGTCATCTGGCCAGCTGCCCACTTCAAGCTCCATGGAAACCAACCAGGGCTGCAGTCTCCTCTCATCCCGAACCCAGCATCTGAAAACGAAAGTGGCGTAGGGATTATTCTGAAGTCGGGCTGAACGCTGCAGCCTTTGACATGCGCCGTTTCAAACGTTGTCATCTTCCGCTCTGGGCTGCAAAGCCGCGTCCGGTCACACAGTGCACAAGAGCGCGAGGAAAAGCTCCTGTGGTCTTTGGCGTGTGTGGGCGTGTTTAAAGTTGGAGAGAGCTAAGATGTGGTCAATCTGTAGCTGTAAAGATGACGAAAGGCTCCGGCATCAGTTCACGTCGTGTTTAGTTTTCTCCAATTGACGTTGAAACACTGATGCAAAAATGCCTTTTGATGCGTTTTTATATTATAATTGACACGTCACTCCTCGTGAACGGATGACTGTTCATCCCGTGATGGTGAAGACCGTCCTGCATTTCTGGGAAAGCCTGCCGCTCTTCTCTCTCCTGTCTGTGATCCAGTCCCCAAAGGTTTGTTCTGCTTTGAGGGCATGACGCTCATCCGTTCTTTGGAAGTCTAGATTCTCCACCTCTAGATTTTCTGGCAACGACACTGACGCTTTCACCAGCACACAGCTCAGCTTGTCGTCGCTTCTCCATCGACCTGCATTTACGGGAAATGCTTGGTGCAGCTAGTTTGTTATGGGTCTGATGTCTTTGTGTTCTTGTACACTTGTTTTGCACTGAAAACGTGACTGAGTTGCAGCTAAAGAGCCAGATGTTTTCCTCAGGAGCTGGTGGGGACCAAACCAGAGCTCGGTTTTTGCAGCTTTGTCGTATAAAGTCGGGCGTTTTTTCTAAGTGAATCATATTGACACTGAAACCAGCTTTGGAGGTTCCATCTTCTCATTTGATTAGTTGTCCGCCTGCAGTCTAGATGAGCTTGTTTGTTTGACATTGTCCAAGAACTATTAAAAAGACATTTGCTCCAATGGGTGATGATATTTCGGTGCACAGATGAATAACCCAGGCTGCCGACTGACATACAGAAGAATCCGTGTTGGTTTTGGCGTCTGCCTGGTGATCGTGAACAATATGATTTATTTACTTTAAGGCACATGAGTCTAACATCAGTCTTCTCGTCTGTCTCCGAAGTAAATTATTGTGTTTCAGACTTTAACTGTCGTTATGAGTGTGAGAACTGCGTCTCTGTGGCATCGTGGACGTCGAACATTCACAGCTGACTGACTGAGGGCCTCGTCTGAGTTTCCATTCGGTTCACCCATGTGCACTTTGGGAGATGAACAAACGGATGGACGGCGGGAGGAAGAGGGTCACGTCTCACTTCCATTTGATCACTAATAAAATCACCGGTGGAATTTCTCTGCCCCCCTCTCTCTCTGACTCTTCCACCCTCAGCTACATCGGCCGGACGTCCATTTGATGTGAATCTGCCTGTAACTTCATCAGGCCTTCGTTCCTAATCAGCCCGTGAATGGGTGCATGCAGTTAAGCAAACCTGCAGCTCATCTGTAAAAACATCCGCCGAAGCTTCTGCGGTTGATTTTATGCTAATTTTAGGAAACCTTCGATTTCCACGTATTTTTCCCGTAGAAATGAGAGCGAACCTCCGCACTGTATTTATGACCGGGGGTTGAAGTGTGCGGTTTGTTTGGTCTGCTGCTCACACACTCCCTGTCTCACAAGGCCGATCATGCCAAAAGTGGGAGGTGCCGTGCAGGCCGTCTCATTCACATTTAAACAACATGTTAATCCGCACAGACCTGCTGAAGATTGTTTTTCCTGGAACGAGCTCAAACGGGCTGAATGGATTTGGCTCGCTGTTCTGGCCACGTGTACATTGGATGCACTCAGTGTGGCTCTTCACTCTTTATTTTTGCTACTGTCAAGCGCTGCATGACTGAAGCTTTTCTCTCAAGTCTTGTATTTGTACAAGACGTGAGTCAAGGTCAGACTTCTTCTATAGAAATCTTTTATGATTCCTGTCTTATGTGGATTAATGACTATCGCAACGACGAGGGATTCTTTGCAGCTTCCTCCATTCTGTCATTTTCTTTGCATGCAGCTTTTTGAATCGTGGCCACGGATCAGTAGGCGACCGTGTTTGCACTGCGTTAGTGAATGTTCCTGTTCTGAATGGCCACACTTGCATACATGCAAACGTGCTTGAAAGTTTGTGAACCCTTTCTCCGCTTCTGCCTTAATGTGTTTTAGAATTTAATCAGATTTTCATGCAACTCCTAAAACTAGATAAACGAGCCGAATTAGAAGAAGAGTTGTTGACGTTCACCAGGCTGGATAGATCATAGACTCGGTCAGTCGACTGTCGGGCAGATTGTGCACGACACTACATTCAACAGCTCTGTTAACATCCTCAGGTGGGGTGAACCAACAAGGGTCACACCACACGTGTGAATCCACTGTTTATGCAACTTTATTAGCAGCGTTCTCATAACATGAGTACCGGCCTCGCAGGTTAAAGAAACCTCAGTCTCTACTCGTGTGTGTGTGTGTGGATTTACCCGGGTCGCTTGTTACTGCTGAATGCACAAGCCTGATCTATATCGCGTGTGACCGAGCCAAGCGTCTTGACACGCGTGAAGAGTGAGTCATGGACAGATTTGACACAGAGAATCCAGGCGTTTTCCACAATAAAACATTGTCCAGAATCAGATAATAAATAAAACAGAAATAATGCAAGTTATGTGTTCTTTCTGTGCGGGCCGGTACCTGTTGGCCCCGTTGTCCAGAACAATAAAGTCCTCTTTACTGTTGACTAAACTCAATGTTCGTGAGTTCACCATGAGTAGAACAAAATTGGTGAACATGGCAGAGCTGCACGAAAGAAGCCTGTCTACAATTCTGTGGACAGATGTTTGTGTAGCACATCTGTATGTTTGGTGAATTAAAACCTGATTCTATCTGTGGAACGTGCTGGTGGCAGCATCATGGTCTGGGCCTGCTTTGCTGCCTCTGGACCAGGACAGTTCGTCATCATTGATTGAGATTCTTTAGGAAAATGTCAGGATATTGTAAACATGCAGCTCGTTCTACCAAAGAACTGTCGTATTCTGGAGTGACTGAGTCAAAGTCCAAACCCTAGTTCTATAAAAACCCAGTGGAGGGACTTGAAGCAGGCAGTTTGCGTGAGGAAGCCAACCAGCATCCCTGAAGCTGCTCTGTCAGAAGGAATAGGACACTGTTTTGAAAAGGTGCTCATTGAAGTCGGCGTAAATTTCTGTTCATGTTTTTTCAGTTCAAATACAGCGGGGATTAAACGTTTGATTTGGTCGCGACGTTAGAAAAACACCCTGTGTGAACAGTAACCAAAGACTTTCTCCAGTACGGTTGTTTTAAGCTCCGTTTGGTGTGTGTGTGTGTGTAGACTTTCTGGGATTTTGCTGAATTACAGAAATTTGCGCAATCGTATATCAAACCAGCTGTCTTGTGTTGTTGTTCCTGGTTGCCTTCCATGCTCGCCGCGCAGTTCGTGCGGATGAGAAAACAAGATCTGAGCTGCATGTGAGGGGGGGAAAATCAACGCTCGGACACTCTCAGACGTAGTGCGGTGCTTGTTACGAGATGGAAGTAGGACACAGGTTTAAATAGTGGCTCGTTCAAACACTTGGACTTGTTCCGTCCTCCCTCCCTCTGTTCTCCGGTCTCTGCCAGGAACAGCAGTTAAATAGGTATGTTGTGGATGCACACGCACTGCCATGGTTCGCCACACCTGATACGGTGCATCTCACAGCTGTTGCTAGGAGACGACTACATAGGCCTCTAGTAAACAATTATCTGGCCTCTCGGCTGTCTCCCTCCCCCCTGCCATACTTCCTCATCTGGTCCCAGGCCTGCTGCGTGGAAAGCCACTCGTTGAGTGTCACCTGTTATTCACCTCGGCTCTGTGTCGATTATGCAATTAGTCAGAGGGGCTGAAGTCTCCAGAGGAAATGCAGCTTTTCCTGAGAACATTGGTGCTTTCAGGTTATTAAACATGCGCATGATTGCAAAGAGGCTCGCTATGAAGTAAAATCCAGAAATGATAACAGTCCCTGTCAAAAGTATTGGAACAGCAAGGCTCACTGGCCTTCTGTATCCCAATCCAACGCTCTACCCCTGAGCCTCCAGGCCCTTTGCTCAGTACACCAATGGTTTCCTCTTCTTCCGGGACATTTATTTTCGTTCTGTTGGCTGTGCCCACGGTTTTCAAAATGATTTCCCTGTCTTCATAATCAGCTGGGTGGTTTTCATGTTGATTCATGCTTCTTTGAACCTCCTGAGTCGACGGATGCTTCCAAATCACTGGCTTTTGTTAAGATAACGTAGCAGGAAGACGAAGCCCTGTAGACGCCTGTTTTGTGGTTTTAAATCCAGTGTGTTAATACAGTGTCAGAACGACTAAAGTCACACAGGTGAGGTGGTGCTAAAAAAAAATGGCCGTGGGTGAAATGGAAAGGTAAAAGTTTTCAAAAACAGCCGATCACACTGAAACTCCTGAGGGAAGCCCAAACCTAAAACCGAGAGGAGATATTTCCAGTTTAAACATCGACAGCGGGGAAATGACACAAAAGGTAGAAAATCTTCTACGTTTAATGGATAGTTTGATGTAAAATGATCTGATGTTTGGTTGCTAATGGTGTCAGGAGTCTGTCACGTCCGTATCGTTGCTCCGCATTTGGTGTCTAAAAGTTATGGGTTTACAATACTCATATCCTCATCTGCAGCTGCATGGGCTGGATTACTGTGTCTGGGGCAAAGTAGCGTCTCTAAATAATAGCGAGTCCTAGGCCGTGTTCACGACACAAGGGGCCGAGTTTGTGCTCACACACACGCAGACTGTAAATCCAGGGGAAGGAACACATTTACATATTTAACATTGTACTAGATCGGTGGTGATATCCCACCCCCCAGGCCAGTCCTACACATGTCAGTATAGTCCTGCAGCACTGACGTACGGACAGACGGAGGGTCAGAAAGGTCAAAACCCTTCTGAATTTTAATAAAGGAATCTGTAGGAGTTGGCAGGGGCAGCATTTGCAGAGTTTCAAATAATATTGACGTATAAAGAGGAGCAGAATTGCATCTGTGCATCAGCCAGCAAAGTAAATTTTTAAAAATATATTTTTGAGTATTTTACAATTTTAACAATGTGCTTCTATAAAATGTGGCAATGTGACTTAGATATTTTTTGTGGTTTTTTCAATTAAAATTTTTATTTGTCTCTTTTAATGACTTTTTTCTTTTATTTATGACATTGCTCACGCAGAGCATCTCTTTAGTTTTCTGTTTATGTCTCACAATAACCTTATTCAGACGCCGCCTTGTTGAATTTATTTATAGCCTGGCACTGGTAATGACATTTTGGCTTCCTCTGGCTCAACAAACACACATCGACCTTCTGATTTCTAATGTGGAGGGTTTGCAACAACTGACACACACGCTAATCAGAAGTCGCACAGACGAGCGCGTGGAAGCTTCGCTCCCCCACAAAGATGCAGCGTGGCATCATGTGGAAACCCATTTGGACTCGGCTCTGTCTCTGCCATCTGACACTATCTGTGTTCTTAATATTAATGGCATCTGTGCTGTGGTGTCAGGGAGGAGGCAGCGGGGGATTTCCACAAAGAACACTCTGTTTTCTTCATTTTCTCAATTCACACTAGGTACAGGGTGTACGAGTGGGAAATGACAGCTTCTAGAGTCTGTAATTATTTAAAAGCTGTTTTCTTACTCTGTGCTGCAGGGAAGTGAGGATGTTTTAGTTCATTTGAAACAATAATTTGTCAAATTATTTGGTCGAGAAAGTGCCTCACTACCTGTACGATACTTTGGGCGATGCTGAATGTTTTCGACTAATTTGGGACGAGTGTCTGTGCGAGCCGAAATGCACCGGTTTCCCTCTGGCACTGTCCTCCTTACCTAGTTAACTTCCAAAGCTGCTCGTCAAAACTATTTCACAGCTTCTTTATAGCAACAATTGATGCGATCTGATGTGTAAAAGTCGACCAGCGCTGGCGTTTCTGATTCGAAATAAAGCTAAACCCTTGTTGGTTGTTTGCGTGCTGCCGATGGAGGAGACCCATCCTGAAAATCCGCTGTTCCTTGTTTTGGTCGGTGTCTCACTGCAAACCCCAGTTCAAGCATCGCACAAAGTGGCTTCACCGTTTGTGAATGTGTGAAACGTCCAAACTGGTTGTAAGCCGTCATGAAGATCTTTCAATGGGAATCGTGTTGCACTTTTAAATTTGGCGTTTCTTACTGACGGTGGAAGCGAAACATTCTTGTGGTTTTTGCGTGATGACTGTACAGTGCATCCGAAATATTTTACTCTGTCTCGGGCTCACGTAGCTGAAACTGCTTCCTTGATTCTGTAGTTTGAGTCTTGTGCTGCAGTCAGACCTACAACGTGAAGCTCAGTGAGAGCTATGATAAGTATGAAACATACTCCTGCTTTTACGCATAATGAGGAAGACTGCATGTCCCGTCTTGTATTACAAAAACCATAAGTGTGAGGATTCCTTGCATTGATGTTTCAGGTATTCCCGTGGGTGGATTCAGAATCAGGTTAGTCGCCTGCTTTAGCTTCTCTTGGGTCTGAACTCATTTGAAAACCATTGAGGGGCTTAGTGTTGACACAGTGATGAGCAGAACTGAGATATGATGGAAAATTTCCATCAGTAGATCTTAAACTTTTTTTTGTGCTTTGTTCGGTGTCAGCCAACCTGAACAAACGCTCCTATGCCAATAAAGTTTGACCGAATGAAGATGCTCAGAGTCAATCTGATGATGCTGTGGTGCATTTACAGGGCAGCCGGACACTGTGACACATGCATATTTAAGTCTTTGCAGGTCGAACACGAGTGGAAAATGAATAAAAAGGTCCGCATGCAATACAGAGTCTTTAAGTTTAGCCTGGAGCTCGCAGATGCCTCCTAAATGCCGCTGACGGCACAGCGGACGTGTTGCCGAGCAGTCGTCGAGCCTCGTGCGCCTGCACGTGCACGTTTCCATTGTCGCCATGCATTGATTCGTCTGTTTAAATACTGCGTGTTGCTGTAGCCCGCTGCGTCCCCTGCCTCTTGTTAAATGAATGGTGTGCAGGTGCTGGAGGCTCCTCGCGGGGGTAATTAAAGCATGTCATTACACGGGCAGTTAAATTGTCACTGTACTGGGGAACCTGTTTGAAATGATAATGGCGCTCGGCTGGGGGCGGCGCAGTATTCCTTTCCAGTCGGGCGCCCTGTTGCTTTGGATCAGAAATTAGCCTATTAAGGTCTCTGAAGCATCTCTATTGCCGTAGCGGCTCAGAATTCTTACGGCACATGGACACTTGAGGAAGTCATTGACAAATATCAGAGAGTCCGTGAGAATCGTGGTTTAACTGGATGGACTGAACGTGAATGGTGTGGTTTTATTGTACTGTGACAGTCAGACTGATATTTTCAGGGAAGACGCTTACATGAGTCCACGTTGATACAAGCTGTCTTTAACTAAAGGGATATTAGACATTTCTGTTTGAATTCGTGCAATAAATTCACCTCACTTTAGTGTTTTTAAACCCTCTAACCGTCGTGGACTAACACCGAGGTCACAGGTCGTCTGCTCTGCCATATCACAATTCATGTAATGTCTCTCCACAAACGCGCACGTGATTGTTTTTACGTGTTGCGTAGTTGCTGGATCATGCTGGTTAATTAGCACCAGAAGGGGGGAGGGGTTTGTTGTATTGGAAGTGCATGGGTAATGACCCTGTTGGCATAGTAGCAGCATGCTCAATGGGCCGTGTGTGTGCGCGCACAGCCGGCGCACACCACGCCAGCCAAATGCCTTGAGTTCAGTGCGACATCCCTTGGCACGCGAGTCTGGCAAGCAGCTTGTGGGCAAAACTCGCAGCCCTCCACCTCTCTACCCAGCAGAGGTGTGTGTGTGTGTGTGTGTGTGTGTGTGTGTAACCCGCTTCCTTTACCACAGCAGTGCACAGGAATGTAGCGATGCTTTTACTCTGAGGCTCGCGGTGCAGGGACGTGTTAAAACACACTAGTGCTCTTACCTGTTTGCACACACGTCCCTAAATGAGGAGAATCTACGTTTGACGCTTCGTCTGCTGTCAGTCGCTGTGATCTGTTGTTGCTGTTTAAATAAATATTAACCAATTAATTTGTCAAGCAAAATGGCAAATATTTAGTAGTTTATGATCATGAATATTGTTTTTGATTACGGGTCAAAGTACACAAGAGAATCTTATGATATAATGGCCCATATGAAGAATAATTAATATTACAAAGCCATCTTGTCATGGCGTTTTTGAGTGTTAGGAGTTTCAGTCCTAATACGATTTTTGGTCATTTTAAATTTAGACATTCCATTGGTTTGATTCTACATACACAAGATTGTGTATGTTGTAAGATTGTTGAACTTGAATAATTTTATTTCTGTGTTAACTCATAGAACAAGGAAAGTATAGAAATCTCCAGCATGAATGTCAGGAAGTAGCAGAAGCCTTCCAGCGTCTCTGCCTGCCAACATTATCACAACATTTGCAAGGATTTTTCCTCTGGAGGTCTTTGATCCTTGCCTGAGAACAGATTGACGAGCTAGACCAAGAAAGGTTTAAATTCGAGTCCCCTCCCCAGGCCAATGTGCCAGCAATCTGCTTCAGATCACATCCACTCTTTGTGCTTGATTGGGGAGAAAATGCTTCCTCAACCTCCCGAAACTGAAAAAGAATTACATATTCAGTTGGGCATTTAGGGGTTGAATATGAGAGTGGAATAAACTACTGTTATTCATCTATAATTTATCCATAAAAATTAAACGTAGTGTGTGGAAGGTGCCTCACACGCTGTTGTGACCCTTCTTGTTCTGAAGAGCTGCAGTAGCCCGATGGTCGTTCTCGAATAGTGTAGACTCAGCCATAATAAAACCAAAAGCTGGGATTGACATCACAGATTAATGAAGATTACATGCAGCGATTACTGGCCACGGGACGCATTGTGATGACCTAATGTCCCATCAGAAGGCAATAAATCAGGAGATGTCAGCTGGGGTCCCTGTGGAGGGGCTGGGAATGGGGAGGTGGACATTCAGGTCACTTCTAAAAGACACGGAAACCGAACTAGCTCAAGGTTACAGACTGTCTGTATGGAGAGGGCTCTGAGGCTGTGATTCTCAGTGATGGCATTAAAAGGCAACGATACCGGCTCCGAGGTGCAATTCTCAACGCTCCGTAAACGTTTATGATCCCAAGAGGCTGAAATGAGTCAATCAGACCTCAGATCCACCATGCAGGCGCACCCACCCATTGATACCCGATTGTTGGCAGACTGGGATCCGGCATGGGATTACACACAAGGCCTGGGTCTCACATTCTTAGTATTCTTCGAATGCAAACACGCATGTCACCCCACATGCAGAGGGCTGACCCCTCTTTTGAAAAAGAAGCGTGCAGATCCCATGCTTGGTGACCCCGAACTGCCCCGGTCTTCACTTCCCACTGCCACCACCTCAGGGTTCCCGATTCCTTTTTTCTCTCATTTCAGTGGCCACCTTCCACTCACCCAGCCACCCCTCACATGGCGTGGGAGCCTACACCTGTGGCTCTCCCCAGACATCGCCACAAACACGTCCTCAACCTCCACAATAATGGCCTCGCTGCAAGGAATGAATTGGTCACGAATGATGTTCAGCCCTTTAGTACCACCTGATGTAAAGGTGCCTCTGCAGTGTTCGTCATTTCACGCAAACACACATTCAGTACACGCTACAAAAACATCTTTTTTTCAGCATGCCCCCCTTCTTGACTTGGAAACTAGGATTTCTGTGAGCAAATCCTCTAATCCATCAGGGGAAGGGCTGGGTAGGGTTTTGGAGATTTGACTATAGGACGATTCCAAGGGGCAGGTTGATGAAATTGGAATGTTTTGACTTGTACTGCAGGTGCAAGTAAGATTTAAGACTCGTACACAATCAACTGGCCACTTTTTTTTTTTTTTTTTTGACTTCTCCCATGCAACTGTCTCCTTCAAGCCGAGTAGAACACATGCTGACACTAATTGTCCTCATGCTGACTGTGTCCCTTCATGGACAATGGTTTTGATTGGGATGGGGGTCAGTTACGTGTTGGGATAGGGGGCTTTGTTCAATAGCCTTTCCTTCTTCCCTGCCCCCGCTCCTCCCCTTTACCCCCCCACCAATCCATCCATCTATCTTGTTGCAACCATTTGGGCAGCTGTCACTTAATCCAGCTAATCAGGGACTGGGATGGTCTGTGGGAACCACACTGGTGCATGGATTCGCTCACGCCCAACCAAACGTTTGCATGCGGTCAAGCTTGGCTTTATGTAAACCCAAATGGTGCCGTAACATCCCACCCCCCGTTCTTTCTTTAATCATTAATTCTGCCTCATGAAAGGGTTTCTCGGCAACCCCTGGATGGTCTCGCGGTAGAGGCATCAGTCCAACATCACTATAGCATTTATTATCCTCTTTTTTTAAGTCTTTTTTTTTTTCCACCTGCATTCGCATACGTGCACACCCATCCCGATGCTCAGCCAGCCCACTGCCTTGTGAAGGGAGCGAGGATGGGTGGTCAGAAGCTGGGATGGTCCACTCACGCAATCCATTTTTGTAGCAATACTTGAGTCTGCAGTGGGACAGAATTGCAGGGCTTTTAGTGACAGTACCACAAAGCACCCCCCCTTCTGAAACCCCCAGACTCTTCTTAACCCTCACTTTTTGATTTTAATTGCAGCTGACCTTGTCAACCAGCTCCTACAACCAGTAGCTACTTACAGTACTTATGCAGCTGTACCCTCCCCATGTCCAGACTCTGACCTAAGCGCCCCCCATCCCGTCCTCTTCTATCCCCTCGTGTTGTCACCCATGCTCTTCTACAATAACACTCCCCTCCCCTTTCCTCCCGCCAACACCCACAGCCAGACAAGCCTACTTAATCCCACAGCCCAGCAGCAACCAGCCTACCAGCTTGTTGGCCCCACAGATCAACAGCACACTGACACACATGCATTTTCCAACACCCCCTCCCCGTGATTTCCTATGTCCCGCTTCATTCATACAGACGCAGTAGCCCGGTGCTTTTATTTCTCCCACCCCCACAGGCCAGCACACTGTCAATGACTTTACAGCTGAGGTCACATCAGTTACGCTGTGGCTACTACAACTGTCGCTGGTGGTGACGTAATGAGTGCTATGTAGGTCAGCTGGTTGCCTAGCAGTGTGCCCTGCTGCACACCACCTATATTTCTGCTGTGTGGATGCTGCTTAGCGGAGTTAGTGTGTCTGCGTGTGTGTGTATTCCTAGATTTCAGCTGACAAGGGATGGATGTGATGCTGATGATGGATTTTTAAAAAACTGAACGGAGTGTCACCTGACAAATTAAAATTAATGCACTACTAAATATTACATTTATATTAAACACACTTTTCCCTTTATTTGAATACAAGTTATGGTAAAACATATTTGTAAGTGCACTACAAATGTGTTTTTTGTAACTTGGTAGTATGGAGTATAATCCCTTAGCTGCTGACTTACTTCACTGTCTGACAACCAAGGACAAAGCCAGGCAGAGTTCATCTCTCACAGCTAATATTGGCAAAGTGACCTCCTTCATACCTGCTCAGGCTTTATTTTTCCCAAAAACACATTGGAACTCTGCACTTTTTTCTCTTTACATGTTGGTTTTTGCCTGAGGAAAGCTGACACTGAGGTGTAATTAGTGGGATGAAACTGAAGCATCTTGTCTGCGTCTTCTTTAGAGCTTGGTTTGAAAATTCACGGCACCTCGTCAGGTTGCACATTAGATGTGTTATCGGAGTGTTTTCCCATAGGTGTTTGCTGTGTTGATGAACATTAGATCGCAAAAGTAATAGAAATTGTATTGTTACGTCAACTTAACGGCAGTAAATCCTCCTTTCTTGTGCAGAGTGACACTCATTGCACATATGAAACCACACGGACATATAACCTGCACATGAGCTGTTACATTACTGCAGAGGGTTTGTAGGTTGTGGGTAAATGTCGTGATATGAAGCTGCTTTTTGCTGCAGAACAGAGGGTAGTATTAACGTAGACTTGCCTTTCTGTGCTAGTCATTATAATTGAGTCGCTGCAGTTTTCTTGCTGGAATAATAAATGAACAAAACCAACCAGATCAGTGTGAACTCAACATTGTGGCTCTTTAATTGATCTGTACCGGCGGCGGCAGCAGAAAGGCTCAGTTAAAGGATGTTCTGTGGAATAAATTAGTGAAATTTAAAATCTACCTAGTCTCGCTCCTGATATTTGATTAGTTAATCTGCCCTGTGGTCTCACGGTTGGTCTAAAAACCAGGCCTGCTCGCAGGATTTGCCAGAATATTTGTATCGCACACTCCGCTCACAAGCCAGCTGGTGTTCATGCACGCAGCCTGCAGATTCTCTTGGCTTCGTCCCACAGTTGTACTTACAGTATCTTACTCTCTTATCTTCGAGTCGTTGGGTTTCATTGGCACCTCCGGTAACGGGGGCCAGGGTGCACGCTACACTATAGCAGCAGTGAAGTCGATTTCTGCATCTCTGTGTTTGTGTGCAGCCGTATAAAGGGGTCGCAGGACGATGGCTAAAAAAAAAAAACCTCCATTGTTCCAAACATTTCGATTATTTGTCATGTTTACTTGGGGCCAAAGCAACAAAAACCCGCTTATGTGTTTTAACTTGAGGAGAGTCTTTCACTAGTGTGATGTCCTGCGCTCCACACCACCTCATTCACACCAAAGGGCAATTTGAGCCGTTATTTGCTGGGCGTCCATCGACTGTTGTGATTCCTGCAGAGCCATTGACTGCAGCATATGGTCCCAACACCTGCGGCTCGGCTGAAGTGTCACGGATGCAACACACCACTGCGAGTGAATGACCACACCTGTAGCTGGACGTGTGTAACATGAAGGATGCCTACTGACTGTCTTTTCCTTGTCTTTGCAGCGGACGTACACGCTGATTATAGAGGCCTGGGACTGGGACAACACCACACGCAACAGTAAGTCTGACAGTAACACCCTGTGTATGTTCTTTCACGTGGGACTGTGCTTTCAGAGACGCTCGGGTACCAGTGTAGACCACCTGCACCTTGGAAGCACTTGGAGCCCAGTCGCTGTGGTTCTGTGCATGAAAATCCGGAAAACACCCTCAAAGTAAAAATGCTTGTGTTGAAAAGTGTGGGCAGCAGGTTCAAGTCCACCAAGGCTCCTCGTACGGGCTCAGCTATGTCGGCTCTGGCAGTCACTTCTAACCAGCTGTATCCTGTTTTGCTTCGGTTGTGTCCGCTGGGTGGACTCCTGAACAGCCCCCTTTTTCCCGTCTGAGCAGTAGCTCAGTCTGGGAGGAAGAGGACCCGTTGAGGACCACAGTGTCTGAATGTTGGGGATGTAACTTTGATCTGCGGAGGCGGTGGCACTTTACATTAGTCTTTGGTTCCTTTGTGGGCATTGGACAGGGAGCTTGTGTGGGTTTCGCAGCGTGCAGTGGACCATATTGTCCTCCCGCGTCCAAACTCGAGCCTTTTAGTGTATGTGAGGTCACTGTTTCCTGTTTTGTCCATAACATCAAACACGCTTCCACTCGTGAATGCAGACAATGGGGAAGAAATAGATTTTTGACAACAAAACGCTTTGATTAGACTGCGGTTGGCTTTGTGTAGTCTCCTGCTTCTCCAGTCTTTGTGTACATTTGCAGTAATTAGTTCTGACGTTGCTTGTGAAAATAGATTTTTCTGCCAGCTACTGACACTTAAGTCTCACATAAATCGCTTTAAAGACGCAAAAGCAAATGCGATTAAGGCATTGAGGATGTAAAAAAAAAAAAACGTTTCCAGCACTTCCTGATTATTCGTCTCACTAGAATGGCCTGTTTGTTTTTTTTTCATTTATTTCATGTATGTAAATGTAGAAAGAGTTGGACAAATCTGAACTCAGACTGTACAGAAGCTCTTGCAGATTTGCTTAATTTTGCATTGCATGCCATTCAGAAGCAGAACCCGGGCATCAGCTGACTTCAACCTTAAAGTCATGGGTTCAAGAAACACAAACCTCTGGAACAAACGCTCCTTTCAACCTCAGTGGAAGATCACAAGGGAATCAGCTCGTAGCGCCAAACCTTCTGTCGGGTCACAGTGAGTGTAGCCCGTTCCCAGCAGGTGGGTTGGGCAGGTCGTTAGGTTGATTTTATTTGTCTTCAAAGTTAATGGGCAAACGGCACAAACGGCTTTTGTTTGCAAAGAAAATTGTTTTGGTCGATTACATTTTGTGTGCATCATCTTTAGCTGCAAGTAATTCTGTGGAAATGTCAAGGAGAAGTCAGAAGACACTTTCTGCAACTCCTGTCAAGTTGTGACACCACATTTTGCTCACGTTATAATAATATTTTCACGTTGAATGAAGCTGTATAAGACTGATAAGACTTTTTAGGCCTTTAACGATTGTCCAGCAAAAATTTTTTATCTTTGTTGTCATGGAATAAGTAACCGTAAATTACTTTAAATAAATCCATGCAGGGCGGCACAGTCGGCCCGTGAATTGCACACGTGGACTTCATTCACAGATTTTAAGTCTTTTTTTTTTTTTTCAGGTTTTAAAAGCTGGAAATGTAGATTTATTATTGACTGATTGACAAAAACCAGAATTGCTGTCTGGAGACACTGTCTGCTGCCGTGATGGACGCGCTGCTCCATTGAGCCTGAGAGCACAGAGCCTGTGGGCGTTGCCTTGTGCTCAGTGACATTATTATAACGCGTGGTATTTTATTTCATCGTTATGGAGACGAGACAATCCAGTAACACTAAAGAGTGAATGTCCATCAGTTTCCTTCAGTTGAACTCAGACAAAACAGGAACCTGTGTGTTCAGGTCCTGCCATGTCTGCTTTTGTAGTGCGGAGCCTATTGTTGCATGTGCTTCTGGATTCGCCTGCAGCGAGGCCCACAAACACTTCGACGGTGAAGTGAGTGGATTTGATCAGCAAATACCTGAACGATGAGGTGGGAGCTGCTTCGGGTTCTTCTAACACGTCACGTTCTAAACATTGTTTTTTGTGTTCTTTGTTTGTGTGGAATGGTCAGCGTTCAATTTATTGGTTCACTCCTAAGAAAAATAGAAGGAGGAAGCCGCGTATTGAGTGTTGGAGTTGGTACAGCCGCACACGTTTGAACCAAAATGTCAAACCGCATGACGGGGGTGTAAGAGTGTCAGTAAGACACCGGAACGTGTTCTGAGGCCTGAGTCATGTCTCGTCCTACGTAAGAGCCCACAAGTGTGTAGGTCTGTCAGTGAGATTCCTCCGCTCCGGCGTCATGTCCTCCGGTGTGCCTCTCTTCCCTTCCCCTTGTGTACTCAGGAAAGGCTGCCGGCTGTTTTCCTTGTGTTTATCGAGCAGGAAGTGGAGTGGACTGGGCGGCCAGGCTCAGTGTTTAGACACCAGTGTAGCAGAACACGGCTTTGGCCCGGAGCTCATTGTTCTCTATCTGGCAGCAGCCGGGGGTTATTTCTGTTATTGTTGCTTAATTCTGTCTGACATTGTGTCAGTCCCCAGCAGAGGGTGTGCGTGTGTGTGTGTGTGTGTGTGTGTGCGTGCGCACGTGCGTCTGCTTGCTCCCTTCAGAAATGTCTATGGTGCATTGCTGCCCAAAGCGATGAAAAAAGGGCGAAAGGAAATCACGGACCCCCTATTTCCACAGAGATTGTGTGCCTGCTTCAGTCCCACTGTGATAAAGATTGCTTTCCTTCTGGAAGCTGGCACCGCGGCGAGCCCCGCCGAGGAAGGCGATGTTTAATGTGAGCGGTGGCGTGCTAGAGGCTAAATGGTGACAACCTCCCGACATGACGGTGCACATACAGGGAGCTCAGATGCAGCGGTGATGTGCCATCACCAGAAAATGGACCAATTTGCAGACAATGAATTTCAATTGCATACTTAAAATTCAGTGGGTTTCTTTCTCACACACACACACACACACACACACACACACGTTGTCGTTCTGTACTTGTGAGGACACTCATTGACATAATACAACCCCCAGCCCCCTAACCGTCACAACTGAATGCCGAACCCAAACCTTAGTCTAACCCTGACCCTAAAACCCAGTCTTAACCTTCAAAAAGGATTTGAATGTGTGTAGACCAGCCAAAATGTCCTCATCCTTTTTGTCCACAGAAGACTATAAAGACACGCCCACGCACACAGGAAGTGACTTAGAATGTGAATAAGGGATATTTCTCATATTATTTCTCTCACTTTATTAGAGGCAGTAGCTGCTGTCCATCCATCTCCTTTGTTTCCCTGGTTATTTTTTTCTTTATAAATTGTAATAATTGAGTTGGTGTTTCAGGGAAACCACCCATCGTTCCCTGGTTTCTCGGGATGGAGAACGCTCAATCAGAAATCCAAACCTGAGCGAACCGGGCGCTCAGCTCGGTTACAGTGAAAATTTAATGTGTGTCCTCGAACCTCCAGAGCCACACATATCCCATGAACGAAACCATCAGAAAGTGGCTTTTAACAGAATTTAAACTGAACTAAAAGTATTTCTTAGTGTATGTGTTGGCCTTCAGATCAGATGTTTGATGTATTGTGATTTGATGGTTATTAAAATCTTAACAATATTAATGCATGTTTCTTCTCCAGCTGAGGATGAGCTGCTGATTGAACGCAGCATTCACACGGGCATGATCAACCCCGGAGACAAGTGGCAGACCATCATGTACGACGGTCCAGTGGCTCGCCTCAACTACCGTATCCGGGTGCGCTGTGACGAAAACTACTACGGCAACAAGTGCAATAAGCTGTGTGTTCCTCGAGACGACTACTTTGGACACTACCGCTGTGACCCTTCGGGAGCCCAGTTGTGTCTGGATGGCTGGATGGGCCCAGACTGCAGAACAGGTGAGCAGCATCAACTCCATGTTTATTTTAGGCTGATGATGCATGATAAAAGGAAAGACCCCCACCCTATGACTTTTTTGTTGTTTTGTCTTGGGTTCATTTTGGTCTTTTTAGGTTATTTGTCACGTGTGAGTAGTATGTGGTTATTTTGTGTCGTTTGGGTCATCTAGTAAAAAATCTAAAACTTTCATATTTCAACGTGCATTATAGAAAGAAACATTGCAATGGAATGTGTTTCCAAAATTTTGGAGCCCTATTTCAGAGGCTCTGACCTGTTGGGCCAATGCTGGTGGGCCTTTTTGCTAATCCGTCCGTGCCTGTGAGCAGCGGGATGGTAAATGTTTGACAGACATTGAAATAAACCGTCATCATGTTCATCATCATGAAGGTTTCTCATATGGACCGTGGTCATCGGGTGGAGAATCAGGCGTGAACACCCAGTGCATTTACACGGGCTGGAACCAGGTTGCATTCTGCTTTCCTGGGAAAGCTGATTTCGGTGAAACGGTGGTTTCAGGATTTGGCGTGGGATATTAGCGATACCTGATTTCTCCTGGAGAACGTTGATTTGTGTGCAGGTTTCTAATCAGGTTTCTGTGCATGTGAGTAACGAAAGGCAGCAGATGGGGAAGAAGCAGCCGAGTGAAAGACTGAATGGAAGGAGGGAACGTTAAACCCGTCAGTCTAACGTCCAGCTGGAAATCGAACTAACAAGATTCCTTGTAAAAAGTCAAAATAAGTCGCAATTTGTTTTGTTTTCATTTAAATAGTCTGAGATGAAGGAGGAGCAGCACCAGTCACGAAATCTTCTTAAATCCTCCCTCTGCAGCCCTATTGTTATCACCATAATGTCCAGTGGTTTGGATTATTAGCCGTAAAATATATAAAATATGAAAGTATGATTATTAAAATAGTATTTGACTTTTAAACTGACTCTTTTGTTTCCATCACAAATGAACGTGGGCTTGAACAATCGCAGCGTCAACACAACATCACAGTAAATGCCGAGTGGCCACATTCCCTGTAGAAATGCAGCCTGCGTATGTGAAGATGTAGCGTTTTTAAGGGTCGTGCTTGTGGGGGGCCTCCATAAATCACCGTCCTGACCTTCGAAGACAGAAGGGTGAAGGGAGGAGAGGCGAGAACAGCGGGGCTGGGATGTTTCTGAGAAGGGGGGAGGTGCGGCGTTGTACGTGTCGGGCTGTAAAGCTCGCCCTCTCTCAACCCCCAGCGCCCTGCCATGAATTCTCATGTCTTGTTGCACTTGTTAGAAAGATGGGCAAACAAACGAGCTTCTCCTCCCACTTCTCCTCGTTGACGCCTCCCGTCTTTTCACCCGTTTGTTTTTAACGAAGCATTTTTATGGGAAGAACTTTTGTGATACGTGTCTCACTGTGAATTTAAATGTCTTTCTGCTTTTTCCAGCGATTTGCCGGCAAGGCTGCAACCTGTTGCACGGCGGCTGCTCCGTCCCTGGGGAATGCAGGTAAGATCAGAACATTGGAATGTTTTTCACTTTCATAAATGTAAATGTGATCGTGACCAACCTATTTTTTTAATACACTTGTACTTTATGTTTTACTAACAACTGTAAATGTGACTGCAGTTGTTGTAAATCTGGACCAATAATCCAGCGTGACAGTGATGGTTTAGGGGTCAAACAGTGGCAACTTCGCTTGTCATAGCCTGTTGTTGTTTTGTGTGTCAGCCTTTCCTTCCCTTGTGGGCATCTCCACCTCGGTTCAGAAGAAAAGCGCCACTCCACGCCCGCCTTCTTGTATTTTTAGCCACACGAAATCCTTCACAGAATACCAAGCATCCCATCGGCTCTCTGTGGCTCCGGCCGAAGAAAAGGGAGTCGTCTGCGTTAATTTGACCAACGTAAAAGGGCTGGGAATTGTCATATCCCCTCCCCATCCGCATTGCAGTCCTCCTTGAAGGGCAGGGGGCAGGAGAGGAAATGAATATCCCGCTGTGTTATGTGCATTTTCCCAAAGTGGAAACGACAGTTAGATAAAATGATGTAGGCAGGCCCTGATAGGTCCACGTTTCCAGGATGTGGTGCATCCCGTCTTAACTCCCCGCCACCTGCAGGGGATGCAGAGAGTCACTTGCCTCCCACCACTGGGAAAACCGATTTGGCTCGGAGCCACGGAAAAGCAGGGGGTGACCAGTTTAAGGAAACCGCCTCACATTTTTTTCCACGTGCAAGCAGCATCTTTATTTTTAATTTAGCGCCTTATTCCTTACAAAATGTCAAGCTCCAGTTTGCAGCAAAAGTGAAAGGAATAAAGAAGCAGCCGCACAGACTCTTCCTGCAGTGGCATGAATTTAAAGAAGCCTCGGGAAAAGCTGGCCTCGCCATCCCCTTTCATTTCCTTTATTTCATTTGTTTTATGGGCCTTGCCACCATCTTTCAGGGCTTTTGAGAAACACAAAAGCAGGTACATGCCTGTTGCTGCGCTGAGGATTTTTATTAGCACACATTAGGCTTGTTCGGACACATTTGCCAAAGACTTGGCGTGTCCCAAGAATCACTCGGCTGCACATTCTTCCTCGCTGGGATCACGTTGTAACCTTTGACACGCCAAAGTGCCGAGAATCAGGCCCATACCTGTAAGGGCTTGATGAATAACCATTATGGTCCAGTGTGAAACCACAGAATGACCTTTTCTGGCACCTTGCAGCATATAAAGTGGTAACTGAGCGTCTTTGCTGGGGTTCAGTTGGCGTTTCAGCCGCGCTGCTGTCAGACCCTCTGAAGCCAATCACAAACAGTGGAAGCAGCATGCCAAGTATTCCCCAGTCCCCCTCTGCCTGAGAATGGCAAAGATTTCCGAAGGCCCCGTCTCTCGCCGAGACAGCGGGCCGTCTCCAGGAGACCCAAAATAGCAGTCAATTGACAAGACAGCTGGGTCGACGACACCACCGAGTTGCTGTCACGAAGCTGCTGCAGCAGCAGTCGAATGTACCGCGCGCGTTACTCCTCCGAACCATCGTGTCCCACACGTAGACTTTTCACCCCTACACGCCCTGCAGGACGACTGTCTTCACTGGATCTTCTGTCAGGTTTATTTTCCTGCAGTAGGTATTTTTGGGGGCAAAAAAAGGCAAAATGATTCATATTAAAGCTTTTATTTGCCAAGCAATATTATGGCGTGTCTGTATGTATTCTTGAGAACCTGTTAAGGGATTAGGTGAGGGGAAATGATTTCCAGTCATGTTTTGGCATCTGCGTTTTACAGGTGTAGCTACGGCTGGCAGGGGGAATTCTGCGGTGAGTGTATTCTCTACCCTGGATGCGTCCACGGGACCTGCAGCAGCCCCTGGAAATGCGAATGTGAGATGAACTGGGGTGGCCTCCTTTGTGACAAAGGTATGGAAAACTTTTCTGTAATCATTTCTTTACCTCCTCACACAACTCTTTGGCTCAGTGCTCACTTCTTCCACCCTGCATGTCCCCTCCAGCTACGTTTTGCCTGTGCTCGATGAGTCACAATTAAGCAATTTACTGAGAGGAGAGAAGAGAAGCAAAAGAAACAGCTTTTGATAAGCCAATATATCCTGCAAACTGCTGCAGTAATGATGCATATCTGGGTGCAAACACAGGCTTATTAGCTCCTCGCTTGCCACAATTTGCTGACATATGGCTGCCTTCAAACTTTAATAGTTTGCAACGTGAGAGTGCAGTGGAATAATCAGTTTTTAATCTTCCTGTCACTCAAAGGCGATTCTCTTGAGATAATTACAGCCGAAAATGATGAAAAGGCTTTTTATTTTTTGCAAGAATACCGAGAAGCCAGATTTTTGTTTTATACATCAACATCAGAAAGCAAATATTCGGGTTAATGACTTCAAAGATACTACCGTCATAAAAGGTCTGAAAACTCATGTTCTGCCTGACCGGGGAGCAGCAGCCTGGATAGTCTTACTGCCTGTGTGATCTGAGCAGCAGCGGGGACACTCGATCCCCTCTCATCCCTTCGTCACCGAGGGCTCTTCAGGGGATGAGACTGGGTCCTAAGATCCCCAGTGGAGACAGATCCCTGCTCATTTATTTACCAGCCTTTAGGGTGGCCTGGCCTTCAGTCTAGGGATAGTGTGCAGGGATTGAAAAGGGTTTGGTTACTATCTACTGAGGATGGCGAGCAACAAACATAGTAGACCAGTATGGACTGGATATCAGTCGTCATTTGCATGCAAACTGTATTTGCACAAATAAACAGATCAGGTATGAAGCGTATAGCAGAATAATAACAGAAAGGGGAACAAGTCGAGAGGATAACCACACAACAGCAGAGCCCTCTATCGTAATGCAGTGCAGCACGGCTGCTGAGAAAACACTCTGTGCTTCCTGTCAAAGCTGACAGCTGGTGCTCTACACTGAGCGAAGACTCTAACAAGCTTTCTGGGAACTCCCGGCACCAACCGGATAAATGGTGAAACAGGCGAAGAGCTTTCTCACACGCCCGGTCCAGTTCGCAGAGTCACACTTGCAGCAGACATTGGAAGTTTGCTTTTAAAATCAGTCAAATCTTTTACTGTCTGCAGCTTGACAATGGGTCAGTATTTTACCCAATTCTGACTAAAGTGCTGAAAAAAACAGAGGAGTTGAATCATGGAATCGAGACGGACCTCACACGTTAACAATCATGAGAAATCTGCATATTTAGAGCTGTGTTACGGAGACTGAGGCAGAGGGAAACTCATGTTGTTTCTCCATTATAATTGGATCAAAAACGGGTGAATTTGTAATGGCTGAATGTGTGTCGATGCATTTTGATGTGCCTCTGCCTGCTAATGTCCTTCAGACCTGAATTACTGTGGCCGCCATCAGCCTTGTCTCAACGGGGGAACCTGCATGAACACCGAACCAGACGAGTACCACTGTGCCTGTCCGCAGGGCTTCTCCGGCAAGAACTGTCAGTTAGGTACGAGGGACCCCGCTCCGATCACGGTGGAGGGCTTCAAATGTCCATTTAGAAAATGTAAAAAATTGTTCTTTTCACTCTGACTGCACTTTATGGCTCCAACAGCCGAGCACGCCTGTGTCTCCAATCCCTGTGCCAACGGTGGAACGTGTCACGAGGCTCCCACAGGGTTCGAGTGCCAGTGTCCTTTAGGCTGGACGGGTCCAACCTGTGAAAGCAGTAAGTCGCTGAGCTACTTTCAGTCATCTCCCTTCCTTCTCCACACACACTCATGTCCACGGTTATACTTACACCTGTCACTTTCAGACACTTGTTTTTCTCTACCTCTGCATCTCCGGTCTTCCTGTTTTCCTCTGATGGCAGCCATAGCTGAAGGCATGAGATTTTATGGGTCTTTGTTTATCTCGTGAATGTGAATGAAATACCTCAATCCCTCAGAAAGGTTTAAAGGTGTATTACTCACAGTCAGCCATGTTTATTCTCTGTACTGTGTCATGAACATATCTGTGAAGCGCTTTACGTATCGACGTGGACCATGTACTGAGTTAAGGTGTGTCTTCCCTCACTCAGGTTCGGGTGAGTGTGCATCCAGTCCATGTGCTCAGGGTGGAACCTGTATTGACCTGGAGGATGGATTCAAGTGTCTGTGCCCCCCACAGTGGGAAGGAAAGACCTGCCAAATAGGTGCGTTTTCGACCTTCGTCTACGCACTCAAAAATAGCATTTATTGTTTTTTGGCATACAGCTCCTAATTTCCACTGGGAGATGGGTTGATTGCAGCCATCTTTCCTGTTTGTTCCCACTTCCTACAACAGATAAATAGCCTCGGAGACACTGACAGCATAGCTCACTGCTCTGGATAACTGTTTAGGGATTAAAATTGGCAACCAAGCTCTATGGCCAGAGTACAAGCTGTCAATATCCTGGATGAGCTGGCAGTTGCCCACAGCTCTGTGCTTTAAAAAAAAAAAAAAATTCTCATTACGTTTATGAGCCACTAGCGTGCCTGCATCCGACTGCTTGTTTGTCACCGGCAGTGGCATTTCTATATTGCTCCCACTGCGACGAGCGGACGTGACCAAAGTGAAGCCAGGAAATGGATTAAGACGAGTAAACAAAGTGCGTGAGTGTCTGTGTTGGGGGGGGAGGGGTGATGCTAGGAAAGAGATCCCAGGAGTTCAGTGTCATCTTACCCGCTCAGATCTCAGTTTACTGGCAGCCATTGGCCTTATGTCTTACCTGGAGATTGGTGTGTGTGTGTGTGTGTGTGCGAGTGTTGGATTTCAGAGAGGACAGGTGTGTGAGGGAGCTCAGCAGGACTCCCTGTGGACAGCAGCCCCACCCGCCTCCCCCTTCTTTGAATATTTGAGCAGCAGTGCTCTTCTTTGTCGGAACACTTCTCATGTCTGTGGACGTGCCGAGCGTTTGTGCTCGAACAGATGAAAACACAAACTGTTAATGTCGCAGCTGCTGTTGCTCCGTGTCACTTGGACGAACCTGTGGGTCGGTTTTTGCAGACAGGACCGTGCAACAAAAGAATTTGATGAGATGGGAAATAAAACATTTTTTAGTTTGATGTGTTACTAATGTGTTATAATTTGTAGGACATGTCCTTCCATATTGTATCAAATGAAAATGTTAATAATCATTTTGACAATACAGAATGGATCATTAGAGCGTTTACATTTCTTGACGTTTCCTTGAGCTCTGGCCAAACGATGTCACAGTGACATCATCAGGGATTTATCATCAGTGAACTAAGGTCCAGTGAGGGTTAAACGTATTTAACACAGACTTCAGATCCACAGCAGCACTGGTGCCAGTTCAGTTCAGTTCAAAGTTTGAATTCTGATCTGCCTTTCCTCATTGTCCTCTTCTCGTCAGTTTCGTTTGATGAACTTGCTCTCCTTCTGCCTCCTGCCCTCACAGATGCAAATGAATGTGCTGGGGAACCCTGTGTGAACGCTTTCTCTTGCAAAAATTTGATTGGTGGATATCACTGCGACTGTTTTCGGGGATGGTCGGGACAAAACTGTGACATCAGTCAGTATTTTCTTTTTTAAAGTCCCCTCTGCCTTTCTGTCCTCGTTGACGTTAACTGCCTCCTTTCACTTCCTGGACAATCAGCATAGGTGTAGTTTAGCATCACTCACTTTGCCACATGTGGTAACCCGTTCCTTTCTTGCTCTTGGCAAACTGAAACTCCAGCTGTGCGAGCGTGACTGAACTTACACGCCCAGTTCCTCTCTTTGAATCCGCTGCATACCCTCTTACAGTCTACAATCTATCTGGCACTTTCTTGGCTTCACTACTTATTTCTCTTCCAAACTTTGACTCCGTCTGTGCACACACAACTTTTAGCTTTCACTTAATAATGAATAGAAAATATAGGTTCAACAATAAATCTCACTGTATTTGGAATCAGATTATTTTTATGCTGCTTTAATAATCAAATGTACGTCTCATTTCTTCAGACATCAAGGGCTGTCACGGTCAGTGCCAGAATGGCGCAACATGCAAGGTACAGATCCTTTTCAGCTCCTATGTGCTCGGATAGATTTTTGAATGCCTTTGTCTTCTGACCCCCCTCTGTTTTTCAATTTGTGGCATCTTCAGGAGAGCACAAAGGGTTACCACTGCCAGTGTCCTCCGGGATATGTGGGCACTCACTGTGAAATCCAGCGGAATAAATGTGACAGCAGGCCGTGCCAGAATGGTGGCCACTGCCGCACAGTGTTGGACGGCTTCGTGTGTGAATGCCCACCGGAGTTTGCCGGACATCTGTGTGAGGTGAGTCACATTTTCCACATGTCCTTGCATTGGGTGATTTTATTTATTCATTTATTTATTTATTAAAGCAGCGACACAAGATGACGGAAGCGTTTAATATAATCAAAACCAGTGTTTACAGGTGTTGATATTTGAACATTTGATTTCTCGTGACTTTTCTTTATTGTGTAACTTAAAAATACACCGAAGACACTTAACTAATAAAGAAACTAATAAAAGAAAGGACAAGTTGGTCTCATTTCTGGTTTCTGTTTTTCAAACCTCATGCAAGAACATGTTCCTCTTGCCGTGAAGTGTTCTATTTTTTGGTTTCAGTTGGACAACACAAGAAATGTTTTGGCATCACCTTCTATAAGACGTGCATTTCTCCTCGTTCATTACATTTTTAACTAATAGGCTTCCTACTTGTTTCAACTTGACAACAACACCGGTCTGTATGATTGTTTTGGAAAAACTTAAGATCCTGCATAATCCATATGTAAAGTTAACAATTTAAAACAATATTGGGAGAGGCTTTGGTTCAACGTGGTGACAAGTGATGGATGGACGAAGTTTCTGCTGCATTTCAGTTTGCGATCACTGCTGCAGCCTTTCCGACAGTGTTCGAAGCTAATGTAGGTTAGCAGTGAGGAAACCGACACTGCGCTGCATCTCCTGGGCACTGAATGGGGACATTGCTGGTCAGGAGCCAATCCTGAATTAGCATCTCTACTATAAATATGAGCCTCTCTGAATGAGGTGACACTGGCTCTCTGCCCGCATACTACACAGCAGCTCTGATGCCTGCTATGGCACGGTGCACATTCCTGCCCTGCGGAGCCAAAACTACGATACCTCCAGCATCGTATTTCTCTGATTGGTATCTCATCTCTATTCCGTCGACGTTTGATTGTGTAACAGTGTTTTTGCTCGTTCCTGATTTGGTGCATGTGAAATGAGGACAAGTCCTCAGAGCTGCGTGTTTTTTCTCTTTAGTTGACATGTTTGTTTTCAACATGTCAATCATCAGCACCAGCGTGTGATTTTTTTTTTTTTGTCCTTTTGTCATAGTTGGGGAGCCAATGCAAGAAGATTTAGTTTTGTGTTTTCCAATGGTCATCAGTAGATCTGTCCACCACTTCAGTCCAAAAATTATTGGATTAGCATCAAATTTAGTTTGGGCATTCATGTCCCTCCATTCATGAAGTGTAAGAACTCTGACCAAACATTTAAGGTTTTTTTTCAAATGCTGGTGCTTGGGCACTTTAAGCAGGGGGCGGGACATGGTGCAGACAGCATTTTCCTTGATGGCGATGGAGGATGACACAACAAGTTTACTACATCTAAATTTACGTCTAAATACATTTACTATCAGTATCCGCAGAATTACTATAAGTTCATTAGCCTCAGAAGTTTGTATTTGTCTGGTTTCGTGGCAGTCGCAGGAAATTGTCATCACCCTCATTCGCTCATGGTGAACCCTGCGGAGCTGGAGGTAATCTGGACTGGAGCTTAGTGGAGAAGGTCCAGCTAATGTCCGAACGGAAACACTGGGGCGTTTGCGTTCACACGTACACCCCCTCCAGATAAAGTCTGGATTATGCCTGGATTCCAGTGCATGTCTGAAAGGGGCTTGTGGCAAAATAAACTGATTATATCTTCCATAACCGTTAGATGTCAACGGGTGCATGCAAAACCCACATTATTAAAAAGAACCTCTCTTGTCCTCTGTTGCTTGAGATTATGTCGTGTGGGCCAAGCAGACTCACCATAGACTTCAGTTAGTAGCTTGTCTGGTACTTTTATATGAGAGACCTGCTCCACGTCAGATGAAATTAACATAAGGCTGCCTTTATCATTTATTTGTGGGAAGTTTTATTCACAAACACACTATATTAGTGAGTAATGTGTGACCAGAGCAGCAAAACACAGAGCGCTTCATACTTTTTCATGTGTGTTTTTGATCGTAATGTGCTAAAGATTTGTAGAGCTCCTTGCCCTCAGACACCATCCCCTGACCACACACATGCAAAACGTAAAGAAAAAGATGGATCTGGTCCCGGCTAAAATAAACAGTGTGTGACCACAGAGTGTCACCCAATGCTTCAGCACCTTAAATGGCAAAAGGGCGAAACTCAGAGTTTATGCACAGCAGACTTTCGTTTACGTGAACGAAGAGATTTTCACTTCGACCCATGTTTTTGTGCGAGCAGACATGGCAGAAGATGTGACCGCGGGCTTTAGCTGACAGATGATTCATCTTTACTATATCCACTGTGGTTCTGCATGATGTTGGACCTGCTTTCTCAAGCCAGTTTGTGTTGTGCCTCACCTGGGCTGTGAGTTGTAAAACCAAAAGCACAGATTCACTTGATGAGCTTAAGGTCACAGCCTGTTTCTCCTCACCAGCTCCTGTTCTAAATGCAGCGTCGTCTTTTCCTCTCGATCTCCATAGATCCCTAGCTGGGCTCCCTCAGACCCTTGTGATCCCAATCCTTGTGAGAACGAGGCCACGTGCCACAGCATGGACCAGGACTTCTACTGCGCCTGTCCTGAAGGCTACGAGGGGAAAGCCTGCGAACGGCTCAGAGAAATCTGCCAAACCACGCCTTGTCAAGGTGACCAGAGCCGTCTGCAGTGGCGTCGTGTAAATCGTTTGTCGACGAGGTCGATGAATTTATTATTTTCTAAAATTTCCTCATAGTGATTGACAGCTGCACTGTTGCTGTGGCGACCAATGATTCGTCGGGAGTCGGTCACGTCTCCTCCAACGTCTGCGGCCCACGAGGGCGCTGCATCAGCCAGCCAGCGGGCAACTTCACCTGTGTGTGTGACCCCGGCTTTAGCGGCATCTACTGTCATGAGAGTATGTAAACACAACATGGCCATTAATAGCAACCGACCTTTGAAGCGTGTTTGTCATTTGTGGAAAACCACGGCACGCAGTCATGGTCCTTATGATGGAGTTATCGTTGTGATACATTTCTAAACAATTAGTTTCTCATGTTTGCCTGCAGGAAGTTTGTGCTATAAACCGTTTATTTGCTTTTTAGCTGCTTCTTAGTGATTAGTCGAACAGTCTTTCTCCGTAATGACCTACTGAAAGTACTCGATCCATCTCACCTTTACCTTTGTCGTTGCAGACATTAACGACTGCATCGGCAGTCCCTGCGGAAATGGAGGAACCTGCATCGATGGAGTGAACTCCTTTCAGTGCTTTTGTCCTGACGGGTGGGAGGGTCGACTGTGCGACCTCAGTGAGTTATTCTCCTCCAGTTCGATTCGGTTAATTTGCTTTGGATACAGCGTTTAAAAATGTCATGCATGAGATGGGCTGCTGCAGGCCCTGTTCTGGATCTCAGTGCAATAAATAAGAGTCATGTTACAGTTGTTTCCCACAGTAACTGATGATGCTGGACTCCATAGTGAATCAGCTTATTAAATGTGACTTTATCAAATATTAGTGACAAAGATTGTCAGTATAAACAGTAACACGAAATACACTGTCTCATTAAAATAATATGAACATTTTAACGTGAAGACTGTCAAACTGATGCCACGTTAGCTCAGGCTTCAACTAGAGGAGACAGCTCTGTTTTTGAGATTGTGCTCATAGATCGTCTTTGGCTACAGACGGGGTTGTTGTGTTGAAGCCTGCCACACACATTAACAGCAGCCGCAATCTTCAGTGCATTCCATGAAATTAACGTTGATGTCGAGCTATTGTTTCACGTCTTAATAGGCAAAAAGTGGGAGAAACTACTTTTCTACTGAATCAATGAGGCTGGCGTTCCAAAAAATGTGGTTGCCAAGAATACTTGGACAGTCAGTCAATGCGTAGAGAACTCTGATTCCGTCTTCCTGTGCCGTTAGATATCAACGAGTGCCGACACAACCCGTGTAAGAACGGTGGACGCTGCGTCGACCTGGTGAATGACTTCTACTGCGAGTGTGCCGACAAGTGGAAGGGCAAGACCTGTCATTCTCGTGAGTTACGCACGTGTGCTTATGTTTAAAGGCCCCCAACTCCACCAGGCCATACATCTTTGTATGTTTGACAACCGAAACACCGTTTCAACATGTTGTAACACAAGAGTTATTCATCCTTACATAATTCTCTAGGTAGCTTGTCATAAAAGAAAAGTTGAATGATCTTCTTCTTTTTTTTCCCCCTCCTCTCTTTCCGGGCTCAGGTGAGAGACCGTGCGACGCCACCACCTGCAGTAATGGAGGCACCTGCTACGAGCACAGAGATGCCTTCCACTGCACGTGCCCACCTGGGTGGGGAGGAAACACATGCAACACAGGTGAGAACAAAAAGTGCTGCCTGTCATGGTTACGTTACTGACTGATGTGTGGGGTCCTTTTGCTAAATGTAAAATGCTTCATGATATTTTTTTAGGTAGAAAAAAAGTATTTTGACCTTTCTCTTGAAGATCAAAAAATGTGCTCATATTTGGGATTGACATATTCTGAAATTATGAAGCTTTTCCACTTTTTCTAAAATCTGTGCTGCATTTATTTCAGATTGTAATTGTAATCTCGCGCTCATCCTTTGTCCTCCCACAGCCAAAAACAGCACGTGTGCCTCCAGTCCTTGTTCCAACGGTGGGACCTGTGTGGGAGGAGGAGACGCCTTCACCTGCATCTGCAAAGAGGGATGGGAAGGCCCCACCTGTGACCAGAGTCAGTTTTCACAGACAGTCAACTGTAAAGTTACTGTAACGCTTTAGGCGTTTGACAGGATATAGCAGTGTTGAGTATTTGCAGTGAGCTCCTTAAACTCATTTGAATATTAATAGTATAATCATCTAAACAACGTGTTTTTGTGTCACCCACAAATGTTAATTGTATGTTAATTTTCAGTTTAAAAACTTCCATAAGCTTCCATTAAATAGAGAATGACTCAAACAGAAACAGATGCCACATGATGAAAGCACCTGTTTTTTTGTTTCTTTTTCTCCTAACGTGATAAACAAGATAAAGCATCCAAAGCAGATCATGTGCATTTTGCTAATAACTGTTTTTGTGTAATGAAAAACGAGACAAATTAGACCAAAGTGTAACAGCTCAATAATAAACCCTTCTATTGGCTTTCTCTTTAACAGATACAAATGACTGCAACCCCCATCCATGGTATGTACCATTCCCTGACTCTCACACTCCTGTGGTGCAGCTAAACAACCCCCCCCATATCTCCATCTCCCTGCCTCTGTCACCTGCACACTTCACACACAAACCTTGTAGGCTGATGGGGTGAAGGGCCACTAAAAGCAGTGGAAGTTGTCCTTAAATCAGCCCCAAAGAGGCATCTCTTTAGAGGAGGGGGTGAGGGGGTGAATAGGGAAGAGAAAGGTGGAGAGAGGGGTTTTGTGGGGGAGGTGGCGGGACAAGAGTTAAACCTACCCGACGGTGAATGGGGGTACATGTCCATTCTTCCTGTGCGACCTGGGGGTTGGTGGAGGTTGGGCTTTGAGGCACGGTGAGGGGAGGGGAGGGGAGGGACTGGACACGCCTATTAGCATCTGAAAGGTGGATGAGTTGAATTGAGGCTTGTGACCCCCATCATCATCGCCACCACACACACACACACACACACACACACACACACACACGGTGTGCTTTGTTGCAGCTGGAAAGGATGTGGCTCTTGTACGGCCTCACCTAATTATTTTTCCCTTCTCTTCTCTCCCAGTTACAACGGTGGCATCTGTGTGGACGGAGTAAACTGGTTTCGGTGTGAGTGCGCCCCCGGTTTCGCCGGTCCAGACTGCAGAATCAGTGAGTCATGGCGTTTCTCAATGACGGTGTTGTCTTTCGTACTAAATGTCCAATGAAAACTTTTTAAATCAAGATCCTGACATGGTAACATTATTGTTGACTCTCAAGCCCTAACGGTTGCCATGGCAGCATCAATCAGCCCACGGATAGATAGAGGGAGTAAGGAACGAAAAGGAGAAGGGGCACAAGGACAAGATGGACACATTGACACCTAAATGCAAGAGCAGGACACCGCCCTCTCCCTTTTTCTTGGTCCGTTAATGCCTCAGGGGTCAGAGGTCATCCCTCCTCCACACTCTCACAATCACACAGACAGACATAGAAGACAAATTACCCAGTGACCCCGAAATTCTTCTTCTTCTCTGCTCCTTTGTTTCGGCTGGATGGCATTCACCTTTTCTGTCAGGCTCGACTTTGAGAGTCCTCATCCCGACCGTGTTCATGTGAAATCTGGATGACAGGCTGCAAGGTTCCCAGCGGTTTTGGCCGAGACGTACAGTTGATATGTCTCTGAGAGAGCAGCTCAAATAACAGACTCTGCACGATTTTATTTTTCCCAAACCAGACATTTTGAGTCCCGACTTGCTGACTAGAAGAAATGATACTACTGCTGTAACAAATTTGGTTTATTCTTTGCTCCTTTTCTTGTGAAATACCTTTTCATTACTGTAAATGACCAGTTTAGTGGGAAGCCACATTAGTTTCTGCTCAAACTGCTGACATCTCAGAACAAAATGCAGCCAGTGAGACGAGATCACAAACGGGCAGCGTGAGCAGAAATTCACAGCAAAATCTGTTCATTCCAATTATGTTGCTGTGCTTGGTGGATTCATTGGCAGCGGAAAGTGAATCTGTGCAAGATTTTCACATGAAGCCAAACTTTGGTGAGATGCAGATTTGAAAAGATGAACGATAGCAAACTGTGTGTTGACAGTGCAGCTCTTTGTGGGAGCTGCAGGATCCTATCATAGCTAATAAATAAATCAAATGAATCAAACCTCCTCTGAATTTTTGCAAGGACACAGGACAAATTTCGCTTTGCCATGTACTGGTGTGGCCATCGCTTTTCTCTGCTTTAAAGTGCCAGTAAAAATTTTGGCTCCAGTGCCTGTTTTCAACCTAAATTTCTTGCTCCCCTTCCTTTGCAGACATAAACGAGTGCCAGTCTTCACCCTGTGCCTACGGTGCCACCTGCGTGGATGAGATCAACGGTTTCCGATGCATCTGTCCACTTGGTAGAACAGGAAGCCGATGCCAAGAGTGTAAGTACATCTCTGTTCTCCGCCTCATTTACAAACCTGGACAAATTTGTTGGTGAAATTGGCTCTGAAACTACTTGAAAATGATGAAAGTAATAAATAATTAAATTAAAAAAACGTCTACGCTTTAGATTTTAGATTCAACGAAGTATGAAATATACTAAAGATGTCTTTTTCTGTCTGTGTGTGTAGTCATAGGTGTTGGGAAGGCGTGCATCTATGCTGGGCTGCAGTTTCCTCATGGCAGTCGCTGGGAGGAAGAGTGCAACAGCTGCCACTGCATTAATGGAAAAGTGGAGTGTACAAAGGTAACGGGACACTTCTAGTCTCACCTTAGTTTAAAGGTTTGTTCCTCATAGATTTGAACAGGAATACTGAACATCGTGCAGGTATAGCCGTGTGAACGTTTTGTGGGGGTTACGTGCAGCTGAAAATGTGACCGTGTGACATTAGGTGCTGTGTGGTCGTCGTCCCTGTCGGCTCAGTCCACCGGGTCAGGAGCAGGGACAGAAGCCCTGCCCGGCCGGACGGCAGTGTCTGGAGCACAGCTACTGGACGTGCTTCTCCCCCCCTTGCCAGCAGTGGGGGGTTTGTTCCCTGGCAGGACCCTCGCCTCCACAGGCAACCACCAAGTGCCAGCCAAACACTGGGCATCTGGACAACAGCTGTGGCCGCGTAACGCTCGTTTTCAACAGAGACAAAGTGCCACCGGTGAGTCACCTCTGATCGTGTTTCTTGCTGGGTAGTTTCGAGGAGCTGGATTTTGTTTTAATGTGACACTGATGAACGTGTGTGTGCACATGTAGGGGACGACAGTGGAGAACATCTGCTATGAGCTCCGGTATCTTCCTGACACCCGACGTTTGGCAAAAGACCACAAGCTCCTCCTGCTCTGTGACCTCTCTCACTCAAATCAAGATGCTGTAGAAGTGGCCATCGTAAGTGAACGATCCAGACATTTTGTTAGATAACATGGTGTCTATGCTGGCCTGTTCGTGGCTGGTTAGGCGTCCTTTGTTTGACATTTTATGTTAGCATGCGGTTCTCTCTGCGTGTTCTTCCCAAACAATTCGACCGTTGATTTATCGTTCCAGTGTTGTTGTGTTGTGTTGTGGAGCATCAAGTTAGTTCTTCAGGCACATTGCAATGTTGGTTTTTCAGAGTAGTCACTTCTCTGTGGTGTCCTGCCATGAATATCGTGCCTGTTCAATGTTTAACTGACAAACAACTCTAGATCGTAGGTCTTCTGAGATCTTTTTTGGGAGGTGTGGGTCACATCAGCTGATACTGCTTGTGAATAGCCCATTAAACTAATCACCTACCAGCTCCAAGACAGTCGAGACACACACATGGCTTTTGACTAATAAGGAACAAGAAGCTTAAGGGCCATAATTCGTTTTAACTGTTGCCTTATTGTCTTTGTTGTTCCCTGTTTGGTTCCCAGTCTTTCCAGCCAGAAGATTTACAAGATCATAGTCTCATCCAGGAGGCAGCCAGTGTGATCGTGGGCACCTTGTCCAAACGGCACAACAGTACCGTAATGCTGGCAGTCATTGAGGTCAAAGTGGAGACACAGGTCACAACCCCGTCAGTGGGTGAGTTCTCCTTAATGCAGGTGTCCCACAAGGTTTACTTATGGGCCCCTTTTCACTTCCCGATTGCTCCTCTGATTTCTCTCTCCTTGTCTTCCAGACTATCTGGTGCCTCTGCTATGTGTGGTTTTCTGCTTGCTCTGCCTCTTCTGCATCATTGTCTGCGTTTGGTGGACGCGCAAACGGAGAAAAGAGCGCGAGAGGAATGCGCGATCAGTGGCCGACGACAGCGTGAACAACCAGTGGCAGCCTCTCCGAATCGTCGTGGGACGGCAGCAGCAGCAGCTGAAAGAAAGCAACAGGGAGGCCGAGCAGGAGCGCAAAAAGCTCATGGGCCCCTCTTTTCGGACGTGTGACGAAGGCGAGGAGGAGGAGGAGACGGAAGAGCTTGAGCTCGAGGAGGAGTGTGACGGAGCTGCGGTGGGAGAGCAGCCGGTTTATAAGTACTGTAAGACTGCAGGGCAGTCCAGTGGGGGAGTGATCTGCACCCTGCACAGCTCCAGTTCACCTGTCAAAGCTCCCCACCGGACCACTGGCTACAGCCCCAAAGACAACCGCTGGAAAAATGTCAGTGCTGTGTTGACTGGTCGAAAAGATCTCAGAGACCATTACGTATAAGAAATTTAAACAAAAGACTTGCAATGTGGAAGCGAGAGAAGCTCCAAGCTTCATCAGCAATTTTTTATTTTCAGGCTACTTACGAAAAGGAAAACAAGGCTTTTTTTTTTTTTTTTTTTTTTAAAATAAGCCATTATGTTTTTGTTTTCATGTATTTGTCACTGTCAACTGAAATGATTTTTCATCCAGGAGGCTTGGCACAGTGAACACCCTTGTTTTCTGTTTGTGTTCACTTATTTTTTTTTAAATTATGTACAGAAGGAGCTGAAATGTAAGAGTTATTTAGGAGGCAAAAGAAGCTCTCTGCAATTTTTGTTTATGGAATTGTACCATGTAAGAAACAATGAAAAAAGGAGGAAAGAACAACCTGTATAAAGTTTTAGTTTTGTTTTCTGTTTACAGATGGTTATGATTTCTTTGTTAAACTGTCAGCAGGCTCCTGTTCAGTGTCTGTAAAGGGGGAGTGCTGGAAGGGTTTAGGGGGAAATTGACTGTTGCAGCCAGAGTCATAGAGGAAACCCTCCTTTTGCTCGGCCTCTTTCCGGCTTTGCCAGCCTTACCAAAACACTTGGCCTGGAGGGGAGAGGGGACACAAACCCCAGTGCCTACTATGTGGCCTTCCATATTTTTTTTTCTCCTGTCTCTCAGTTGTGCTGGCTGAAAGCTCTGTCTGAGGATTTTTTGCAGTATTTGAGTTGGTAGCAAGTGCCTTTCCAAGAGCCCGGTCCGAGGCTCCGAGTCGGGCGCGTTTGACCTCCTTGTTCTCAAATCTCAAAGGGATGTAAGTGTACATTTTGAGAGTTAAATTTCACAGCAGCGCCATTCAAGGTATTTGATCAAAACAGAAATGAATACTCTGTACATATGTGTAAATACTAAAGGAGTCGCTGTGTATATTTGAAATGAGTAACTTAAAGACAAGTCACACATTTTTATTATTGTTATTATTAATATTATTTTTATTTTTTTTACAACGCCATTCCTTTTATTTATGCCAGTCCAAATAGGCAGGTTTTATAACACAGTCCCACAGTTAAGGACATTTACGTTGAGGTACCACCTATAAAGGATTTGCTGAGGGGTTTACAAATGGTTCCGTAGGGAAGCCGTTCTTTTCATTTAACGGTTGTGACTTGTTAATTTTACACAATCAATAAGTGACACTTTTCATTGACAAACTCATGCCCCAGTTCTAGAATAATCGCCAGGCGCTATTCATCTGCAGTCACAATATTCACTTTTTTTTTCATGTCATGGAATATTAAAAACATTTCAGCTCTTTTGTACTTAATTTTTCGAAGGGGAAAATTTTATTTCTTAATCTAGTGTATTGCAAAAGCGGAACAGAAGCAGTTTTAAATCAGTGGCTGTGAGGGCGAGTTTGAAACTGTATCAGAAAGGGAAGTGAATCAGTCTTACAGGCAAGCTGCTCAAATGGCAACTCGTCCAGGTGTTCTACCACTGACGGCTAATGGAAAATGCTTTTTGTGACATTAGAAATAAGGGCTCAAGCAGAAGCGGAGCTCTTGCCTCTAAAAACACCATTCCTTACCCCTTTTACACTCATCAGTCATTTTTAACGTACTATTAACGGTGTCACTGATTTTTTTTTTTTTTTTTTTTTTTTTGATTGTTCAGTTGGATTATTAAACAAAAATCCGCAGTAGTTTTTGGCACACAGTGTTGAAAAGCTTATAGCCTTAAAATGTCGTCAAACCATTTCTAAACCCATCACAAGCCTTTTAGTTTCAGGTGCCTTAGCGTAATGAGTAATGCATCGTTTGTGTAATCAATGGTCATCGTTTTATGTTGTTGGTTTGTTTTGACTATTATGGAAAGTAACTCTTTATAACATTGTGTGGTGTACTGTGGCGCGTTTTATTCGCCTGAGTAAAGTGCTCTCCCTGTCTCACTTTGCTTTTATGGAGATTTCTGGAATTAAACACTGATGGAGGAGTTGAAAACGAGTCTACAGTGACTCTTCAGGGTGTCACGAATGTGGAAGTCAGTTGGTCAAATGTGGATATCATGCATTAGCATCGTGTTTGGTTACAAAGGCTTTAAATGAAGGGAACAGTATGTTCAGATGCGGAACGGTTTTGGGTTTTTTTTGCTTTAAGTTACCAACTCAGTTAAAAATGGCAAAGATTCACCCCTTTTCATATAATGTCTCAAAACGCCATCGTATTTTCTGTAAATGGGACACAGCAAAATAAAGAATTAAAGATGCAATGCTGCTCGTGTTAAAAACTGAATATGCATATTGTATACTTACTACAAGGAACATCATTTTGTACAAAGCGAAAAGGTTTCGTTCTTTTAGTGACTGTTTTATCAATCTAAACAACCTTCCCATCTATTTATTAAAGCAGTTTAGACACATCTTGATTATGCTTGTTACTCTTGGTTTGTGGTAACTTTGCTTGGAAAGTCAAAATGTCCACTTTTCATAGCATCATCCACCTAGTCCACTGGTCAGCTTGGATGTTCATTTACATGTTGATGCGCTCAGAGGTCATAATTTATGGAACTTTTGTTAAAAACCCGTCTGATTGCAATTTTTAAAAAAATCTTTGAACTTCCCTCCGGTGACTCTAGTTTAGGGAGTTCAATTACAGTTCTGGGCAGAACAGTGGTGGAGCGGTTAGGACTGCCGCCTCATATCTAGAAGGTCCCGGGTTTAATTATTGAAACGTGTGGCTTTGATCTGTGAAGAGTACTGCATTAACAATCCGAAAGCAGGTCCCCAGCTGGACTTAAACCAGGGATGCTGTACTTAACCTTTTGGCAGAAAGTAGCACGAACAAACAATGTGACAAAACTAATTGAGAGGAGTGTCTTTGTGCAGCTAGACAATTGTCCAAAACACACTTTCAACTCAACAGGAAACGGCTGAAAATTGATTAATCTTTTCACCCTAAACCCAAAATATCTTTGTTTAGTAGTTCCAGAACTTTTGGAGGCTACTGTAGGAACATTATTAAAGTTCACGTGGATGTACTCATGAATGTCATTCACTTTTGTATCACAGAGCCATGTGGTCTAACAGCAGGCTCTTTATGACTAGATAAAAAAAAAAATATCATTGGTATAAGAAAAAAGGAAATGTTGGGATTCCTTCATCTGGACTGTGAATAAAGTCTCAGATGCCAAATGTTCTCTAAAGTGTCAACTGCAAAACATTATCACACTTGACAAACCTGCACTATTTCTCTTTCTATGCCAAACAGCTTGTAGTGATGTTTTGAGATGATCCCCAAAGTGTTATTTTTTAAATTCTTATTAATCATTAGCTATAGCTCAGCTTAATGATCTTTTATACTTGCTAACAGTGTTGGCTTGTCATTTATTAAAACCCTGTGTGTTCACACATCGAATCAGCTTAGGATTTGCTCTAAACATATATGATCTGCCATTTACACAAGAATAACAATCCTCTGAAACCCTGCAGCACTTGCCCTTGCCCTCGTCTGTGTGGGCTGATCGATCGATCCAATAACCTCACCAGCCTCCTCGCAATCCTGCCATCACTCTCCCTCACAACCACGCCAATAGAACCTCGTCTCCTGTTCTGGGCCGATCCAGCCTCCACCAATGGGAGGCTGGCGTGATCATCCTGGCCAAATAAAGATGTGAATGTTTCATGATGCTGGGCAGAGCGGCGGTGGGGTGGGACACTTTTCCTCCTGATTCCCATGGGTGCCCCTGGCTGGCGCTAATGGGACCTTCCCTTGTCGGAAAGGCTGGATCGACTTACACAGCTTTGTGGAAGTGGTGGAGTCTTATAAGGAGAGGGGAAGGGAGCTAACAGTAAAATCACTTTAAGGAGGGTTTGGCCAGACTGGGTTTCATTTGATGCTTTAAAGAGACATGGTGGATAGACCAGGGCATTTTTGACTTGTTTCTGCAGAAATGCTTCATGTCTGAAATTCCTCTTGGTGCTTATATCAGTATTTGTATAGTATCATGTGCCGGTATATAGAATGGAGCCCAGTCTTCGATTATTACAGTTGCTTTGATAACAACTGGCCTGTTCTCGAGTTGTGACTTCCAAAGCCACGTCCGTGAAGAAATCCTTTTCCCAGATTGGTGTAGAGCTGTGCACATAACCCTATTCAACACCTTTTAGGATGAAGGGACACCTGCTGTGAGCCAGCTCTTTTTGCCCTATAGCAGTAACGGATCCCACTTGTACCTTTGTGGCTAGTCCCAGATTCCTGCACATAGGCTCCAAAACCTTGTGGAAAACCTCCAACATGGCTGCAGCAATCACATCATCACCCGCCAGTTTTCAGGACTTCACATCATGTTTTGGATTAGGTACATGTGTTTGCAGGTAATTTAAAGTACAAATAAATTTGTGATATGAGAAGAATTACTGTTCAGAACTTCCACAATGCAAAAACAGTAAATTTATTGACAACTAAAGAGCTCATAGTCAAGAATATTTACGTATAAAGCCCAAAGTAACACATATAGTGAAAGGCTTCTATACAGAATACAACATTTACTATCCCTAGACCCTCGATTTGGGTATTTTGCACGTGATTTGACTAACCTATGTTTTTTTTTAAATTCCATCATTCAGTTCGATGGTTGAATTTGCAGTTGTTTTCTCTGCCATGTTTAATCAAGATAAAACACCTATTTATTGATGTTTCTCGCTACGAGGTGGTAGTAGATTCACTACTGCCAAGATGCATTTGTGACTGTCAGCATCAATACCCCCCTACCAGTTCCAGACTCCATCCGTCAACTGACACCAGATTCCAAAAGTGGCTGCTTACAACAGCCAAGGACATCGGCGCCCTACATTTGTAAACACGTAGTACTACTGCACGCAGCTCAAAATGGCCAAAAAACGACTTCAAGGAAAGCACACAGCTGAAATATAGGGGACAGGACTGCTTCATTTGTTGTACTGTAGAAAAGCAGAGCAGGTTTCTTTAATACAGGCACCCTGTGTACACACAGGCAGGCTGCAGTAGACTGAGTGGCTGTGAGATGGTATTTAGTGTGTGCTCTGCTCCCCGTCGCTGCTCTGTACATCTGTTGATGTGGGTCTTTGGGACCATCTGACAGTGGAGGCAGCTGGGTGACAGGATTTTAGGCTAAGCCATTCCTTTAAACACACACACAAACACACACACACGCACACATTAAGTCCACACATTCATCCACACCAAACATGGGACATGAAGCTGGCACGTGCTGGTGAACAGCGAGCTGCAGCTGGCACCGTGGGCTGACTGAGGCAGGAAAACAAGCCACAGTGTACCGACTGTGTGTGCGTGTGTTCGTGCACTGTTGGCTGGCTGGCACTGCAGGTCTGCTTTGCCACCACTGCAGTAACCCACCCACCCCCAGCCATGCCCCAGCCCCTGCCCCAGCCCCCACCTTGCCAACACACTTGCCACACACACGTATCCTCTGCAGCAGGAGGTAGGGGGTGGGTACTGTAGGTGGGGAGGGAATGACTGGGGTGCAACAGTGCCATGGCAGCTTTTCTGGGACAACTGTTCAGTATATGTGTGTGTGTGTGTGTGTGTGTGTGTGTGTGTGTGTGTCTAAATAAACAAATGCATTAAAATAAAGGAACCAGGAGAGGAAGTCCCCTCCATCCAGATCAGTTATGATAATAACAATTTGAGCTAAAAAGGTGCATAATTAATTTATAGCTGCCGGTAATGTCAACATCATTTTCAATTAAAACAAATATTTTAGCATACAAATATGTAAAGTAGTTATATATTACTAAAATTGGTATTATTTAAATTTTGGCCAGTCAGGTTAGGTGCAAAATGTGCAAAGGCTGCATGTGCACAGGGTTGGGCAGTATCTCTCATCAAAACTACACCTATTATATTTTCTCTCTTTTGGAGCTCTTATGTTGAACTCAGTCTTTAAGTGCCACATTTAATGAATGGAATTCATTCTTCACTTGCTTCACGAGACCTGAATGCAGCTACAGTAAATATCTTTCAGAAGCCTTTAACCAAAGCCCCCTGAGTACAACTGATGAATAGAAGAGATTACAACTCATGTCAAAGAATATATCTGACAGTGATTTTGATTTTGAAAACCGTACCAACATTGCCTCTCAATGGGCTGTATTTAATCTACATTGGCTGTAACTCAGAGTTCACAGCCAGGAAAGTTATTCTAAAGAAACATGATTGATTTCGCAGGCCAGTGGAAAAGGTCAAGGTGCAAAGTGGGGGTAAACAAACTGTGAATTTGCATCTATTTCTCTACAGCACCTAGTAGCCTTTGTGCAGACACATACACATATCCATGCATTGGCATGATGCCAGCCTATGTGCACTTGTTTATTGCTTTGATGTTTCTGGTGAGAATCTGGCCTTTAGCAGCTTGTAGCATATGCTAATATACCATGAATATAAATACATATATATATATATAATAGAGGCATACTATATATAGCCTTTGCTCACATGAATGGACAGATGGAAACATGGTGTGCTTTTTTGAGATTACATTGTGTAGTTTTCCTTCCTATGTTTACCTCCACATATTCCATACATGTCTGTTTGTACACGCTCAAGTGACAGATTGCAGTGCAATCCAACACCCTGTACAGTGATATGCAAGGTCAGTTTGCACCTCTCCTAGGCTGTGGGACACCAGAGAGTGTAAAAGACCCCCAGGAGCTACTCTGAAGCAAGTTACAAGTACAAGTAAGTACAGTACAACAAAATAAAGCAGTGCTGAATATGTGCAAGGTTAGAAAACTACCACACACAGATGCTCGGTGTTCAGTTTGGGATATGGTGAGAGATCAGGCACCAAGATGTACGTTTTTGGCAATACTTTACCATATACACCTGTTGGCCTCGCCACTTCATTAGGTACATCTGGAAAGTCCAAGGCACTATCGTAAAAATAACTTTTAGAAGAATACTAATCTTAACTTTTGATTGACATGGTAATAAATAAAGGAATGCATCACTGAGGTAGTCTTTGTTTTCAATGAGTTGTTTCCGTTTTCCATGATGGGGACAAATGCCTCCTTGTATTCCACGAAACGAAAGAGAGACTCCACAATTGCAATTACACATTTGTCACAGCTGTAGTATATACAGTAGTTTTTCAAAATTAAGATGATAAGAAACTGTAGATTTTTTACTAAACTCATCAATAAAAATGAGTAAATTCAACACATTTTTCTACTTATACTTGAACTTGAGTAAATGATTTGAAGTAGTTCTAGTATTTCTAAGGCAAGTACAACACGAAAGTACCGACTTCCGCCCGTGGATGCAACCACGTGATATAGCCAACAGACTGTAATAAAAATCGAACGCACTCTTTGAATATGGCGGACTAATTAAGGCCTTCGGGCGGCGTTACTGTACGAGTTGGGTGGATTTGGTAATTAGAGTCAGCTGCGCCTAGTTTGCTCATTTCATTTTTATTTACTTTGGATACTAGATGTAAAAAATAAGCTGCTGCTGCCACTAATGCCGAAGTTTAGGCATTAATAAAAATCCAGCTAGCGTCTTAGCAGTCGGGCTGTGCTATGCTAGCTGCTAACATTAGCGCACTTCTCGTTCGTTGCTGCTGCTGAGCCGCGGAGGGTCCGAGCGTCACTTCAACAAGTGTAAGTACCTGCTGCCTGCGCTAACAGGAGGTTCAGCTCCGTACTGTCCTTCTCAGAAGTTCAGTCATTTTTATAAGCTAGCTAATATGTAAATATGTAACTATGTTTGGGGTCGTTTCCATCTGACAGCTACAGTATCCAGACGGGCGTTTGTTGTCAGCAGCATAAAAGGGTTCCAGTAATTCAGAGTTAGGTTTTCACAATAAAAGCTAATAAATCAACTAAATTAACTAGCGAGGTTGTGTCCTGTCAGGAGACCAAGCTGATCCAAAACAAAACGTCTTTAAACTACCTGGAAAAAACAATGAATGCTGTGTCTCCTCCTAATGAATGGCAATGTTGAGTAGAGGTGCTTGTGCCAATCTCCAGAAGAGTGTGAACATCCTCGTGGGTTTGGTTCTAGTTGTGGAAACTCACAGATACTGTTGGAGAACCACTTAAAGTACATTTAAGCCATTTAGCAGACTTTCTTTGGAGTGACTCAGCCCTGACTCACCTGGTTCACAATGAATAAGGAAGTAATGACTGAGTGATTTTGTAATATCGCTCATTCCTGGCTTGGTTTGGGCACGTTGGAGAAATATGTTGCCTTAAGCCATTTTAAGTGTACGCCAATCAGCCACAAGTTTACATGTTGAATTGCTGTGTTTGGACAGGGATCAGCAGGGTCTCCTGACCAGTCTGCAACGTTTCAGCCCTGTACACAGCAAGCTGTTATGAACTTTATCATGTCCAGCATTCAGTTTTTTCCCCACGGTGACCTCCACCCACCACAACCCTACACTGCTCAGAGTGGCCATGTTGACCTTGTCTTGCGTGACATTAAGACTAAATCTGTGTTCTGGCTGATCTTCGTCAGTTTAATGGATTTGTTAAAGGCCAGTTCACATCAAAAGCGGGTTCAGATAGACTTGGAACAAATGGAACTCCCTTCAAATATGTCACTTAACACTGAGTTAATATGAGATTCATGCAAACCAGAAATCACCGTGTTTTTGAAGCTGTTTGTAAGTGTAGTCTCTTCAGGCACTGGCTCAAATCACACACGTCTGTTTGTGTGTGGCAACCGTTGTATTCTGTAAAGATTGATCTGGCTCCCAGTGCAATAAACTTTTTGTTGTCATTTTTGAGTGCCCTCTTGGGAAAATCAATAAAATCAATTAATCTATCACCAGTCCACAGGAATATAATTTGTCTGATAGATTTCTTTGTTACTCAGCCTGTTAAAGAACAGGCTGCTGAGAGACTGATGACAAAGGTGCTTTGGGAAGGTCGGTCGGTTTGAATTCGACTGATACCTTTCAGTAGTGCTTACATGCCACTCCCATTTTGCTTTTAATAGGATTCCAAGTAAATGGCCCAGAATTTTCACTTTTTTATTGAGTCGGGAGCATTACTGCTGCAAGTAGAGGCTTGGTGCCTTGTGCAAGTGCATTCTCTTGGTAAAGGAAATTCTTCTTGCATACTTTTTTTTTCATTGGAAAGGTGGCTGAAGAGACTTGTAGTACCATAAACAAAATGCATTTGATCTTTTCATCAGTTCTTTAAACTTTCAACAGTTGTCATTTATTCAATAATTCAAGGTCCCGTTAAACAATGATGCATGATGCTTTTTATTTTCTCTTGAGTAATAAATGTACGACAGACGACAGACCACCTGGGTTATTGTTATAGGTAATCAGATTGTGGAGAGGAATAACAATGCTAGAAAAAAAAAGTCATTACCAGGACTAGGCAGTTGGCATAGAGTTCTTCTGAGCTGCGTCCTGAAAGGTGGCGGATGTGACAACCTTTGGTATCCTGCAGATGTGGCTGATGTTGCAGTAGCCTTTCTAACAGGCTGTTTCTCTGCTTCTGTGACGAGGGGGTGACCTGCTATGGACCTGCTGAAACTATATAAGTGCATAATGAACTTTCTTTTGTAACCCATGCCATTAAAATAGGCACATATAGTATGCTCTTTTAAAAAAACATATATAGTCATTATTTGTGTGCTGTAGTGATCTCCTCTTTTAACATATTGATAACAAAAACCTCAGCCTTCGCCCTATTAATTTTTGTTTCACATCTCCATTACGTGCAAATCTTTTTCTTACACAAGCTAATTGAACAGATGAAATCTGACAAAATGTCCTCACTCGGGAGAATTTTCCTCATCCTTCTTTTAATATACGGCACACAACTACGCTCATGTGCACATCCAACAAAATCAAGCGAGTTATCCATTCGCCCTTAGCTCTCCCCCTCCTCCCCCGTCCATCTGAGTGCGTTCCCGTTCCCATCTACCCAGAGAGCCTAGCCACTGGAGATGCTGAGAGACGAAAAACATAGTTTATTTTTGACGACAGTAAAGGCAAGCAGCCTCGTCACACTGCAGCTGTACGTGCTACCTTGTTTGATAGGGAAATTGGATCTAGACTTGAGAGGAGAGTGTAATGCGGTTAAAGGCATCATGAAAAGCCAGCTGTAACAGGATTTCATCCTTTGTGGAGCCCCATATGACTGCTGCCGTGAGGCAAGTCATTAGGGAAAATCCATGTGTGGGTGTGTGTTTGAGTGTATGCATCTTTGTGTGGAAGCTTGTCCTTCTTTATGCTGCTACTATATGCAGGTTGGTATAAATTCTCAAGGGCCCGTTTGGTGAATCTCATGCAGTTATACAAATTTGCACCTGGCAGAGGTTTACAGCAAAATGGAGCTGACGCTACAGACAGACAGACATATGTACCCAACCAATGCAGAAGTAATAAAATATTACAGACTGTCCAAAATTGCCCATTTATTCAATTTTGTGAAAACCAGTAAATTATCATATTTGACAAACTTGAAGGTTAGTCATCAAATGTTTGGCATTTTTTCTTCAAATATTACTTAAAAAATCATTGCAACTTTGGGTTGAAAAAAGTATAAGCTTGATTAGGTAGCAATTTTTCAACATTAAACTGCTGTGATTGTATTTATGTAAAATTAAAAGCACACCTTGTTAATTTATGTATTTGGCAGTTCACAAATGTGGTATTCCTGAACTTGTTGGTAAAGTGTACGATATCTACTAGTAGTCATCATTTTTAGAATTATTATATTTTTGTCTTCCTGCTTGCAACAGCTGTGACCAAAGACATTATGTTTTCAGGTTGTCCCTCCCTCTCATTTTTGTGAACATGATTTCTAGGGAACACCTTGAGGGAATGTCTTCAAAATTGGCACAAATGGCCCCTTGGATTCAAGGATAAATTGATTAGATGTTGTTGGTCAAAGGTCTTGTTCATGTCACGTTGATGTTGACCTGCACAAACGTACACTTGGCACACGTGGACCTTTTTAGAATCTAAGTCTGGACATGTGTGTAAAGTGTGACTTGACTGGTTGGTGGAGGCAAACAGCTGCAATATTTTAATTAAGCAGGTGTACTTAGACAAACATGGCGGTATATCATGTCGGGCCCTGACAACACCTTCTGTTGAGATCACTTAAGTCATGAAAGATAAGCTGGCAAGCTGTAATTTGTCTGTAGTCTATCATGTCACTTGGCCAAGTCATGGCAAGAAATTATGACACCACAATTGTCTAATTTGAAACAGATATCTTAGTGTGGTCTGGATTTTTCCCTAGAACCACTATGACTGCAAGTCATGATACCTTTGGTGTATCGGGTTGATTTAGGCCATCCATCATCCAAGAACCAAAACCTTTATGGTATAATTAGTTTCAGGGAGTTTCCAGCAACACCAATTTGTTTATTTAAGTTATGTTCATTTAGCAAAGTTATGCAAGTTTGATTTTGCCCATTTTTATCACTTCTGATGATGTAAGAGCATTTCCCAGATGAACGTACATTGTTATTGTTCTAAGTTTAGGCTTCAGTTATCATCTCAAGTTTCAGTGGAAGGGAATTCTGATCCTGACATCACTAGGTTGCACATCAGCTAGTACAAATATTCATAGTATGGAAAGTCTATATTTAGGAGTTTATATTGTATATAAAATGTATGATAAGTTTGCACCACCCTCTAAATAAATAAATGAAATCTCTGATAATAAATTATATGATAATGAAATAGCTAAATGTGCAATAAATATTACATGGAAGAGAAAAAAATATATATATATATATATATTTTTTTTTTTCTATTTGCCTTTTCAAAACAAGGGCAATTAACTTTTGATCTTCAACGTATGATGTAAACTTAATATCTTTTAGGGTTTGGAACACTTATTGGATCAAATTAGGTTTTTTGACTGTTGTATGTTGTGACATTTTATAGACAAAACGATGGGCTAAGAAGAACTTTGGTAAATCAACAAGGAATTTGTCAGTTTCAGCAGTTTTTACAATATTATCAAGGATCAGTAGGTAAAAAATCATACAGTATGTTTTAAAGAGTCTGGATAGAAATATGGATAAACATAAAATGTACCTGCTCTAAACTGCAGCAATTTGTGTGTTCATTCTCCATTTGTTTTTGAGCTAGATGCTCATACTAAAACCTATTTTGTTTCGTCCAAGTGTGTTTATATGTGCCAAGGTGACCGTACATAATTGTGTATGGTGGAGAACAATTTTAATAGCTTCTTGCCAAGGTCAGCGCCTTCGCCGTGCTATGTGTGGAATGAGTGAAGGCCTTTGCTTGCAATGCCTTCAGTTGACTCCAGAGAGTCGCAGTCATTGTGTGGCAGCCGTGGGGGAACAAAGACATTTCCACTGGAGGAACTCTGGGTTCCTGTCGATAAGGAGGGTAGCGTTGTGAGCCCGGCCTGTGTTTATATGCTTGTGTACAGTGGGGATCTATGCAGCAGCAGAGGTTTGCACTTTCCAGACAACAAGTGGTGGCTGTATAAATAGTCACCCTTGGAGCAGGATCAAAGCGAGGCAGAAAATTCCACCCCAGTGATCAGGGTCCCCAGCTTGAATGAAGTGTAGGTGTTTTGTGGTGTGGGATTTATACAGATACGTTTGCCCATGAAGCGAGACATCTGACTTGGTGTTCAAACCTTTTGACGTTAGCCATTATTCAATAATGAAAATCCTGTGGTCTAATACTAGAGAAGGAAGAAAAATCCACTCCCTCGCTCTACATTTCAGCGACAAATATTCTACGTTTTACTCGGCTACATTCGTTTGATGTCATCCAAACTGTTTGAGCCACACTGGCATTTGCTTAAAATGCCGTGACAAATCCTCAGGAAGTGATTTGATAGTTATTCACAGATCCATTCTTGCAAAAATGCATACCTTTTGCCTTTCCTATTGAGAAGTCATACTTTCGGCTCCGAGCCAGTGTCTGCTGATGAAAGACAGAAAGTTGTCACAGATCCAGATATATTCTGCATTAGTCATATGTTACATGTTTCTACACAAACGGGTAAAATATTGGCGTAAATTGAGGCAACATGGGCTCTATTGCCCTCCACAGGTAGTTTCAAGACCGACAAGACACGATTGCTACATACACTAGTGTAAAGGTTTTTTAATGGTTCAGTCTCAACTACTACATTTAAGCTGCATGTGTGTAAAGTATGCTGTACGATGTAATCCTATTTTGGCATTTTATCAGTGTTATCAGCTAGTTACAAAAAAAGTTTTAATTGAAGGATAACCAACCCGTGACAAACTGAACCACATCTTGTGGTGGTTTTCTTAACATTGGTTGTTAATAATTATACATTTTAAGACTTTACACACATGCAGCTTAAATGTAGTAGTTGAGACTGAACCATTATGTTGAATGTATTTGGAACAAAACTCCTCATATGCCTACAAACTATGAAGAATTGTGATATAACATATATGTTGTGTTGTTCCTGACTGGTGATGGTGTATTACACCGGTCATGGTCTATCTTTTATTGAGATCATATTTATATTCATAGGAAAATGTCAGTCTGCAGTAAAATAAGGGTTTTATTCATATCACCTGCTTATAATAGCTTTCTGACTAAAAACAAACAAACTGTATGTTTACTGTTTGCTGGCGTTTGACTGTGTGACAGTATTCTCTCTTGAGCTACACTTCATTCAGTTCTATCCAAGCTCTCTGATGACATTCACAAACCGTCTGCTGCCTTTCCTGCCTACTTATCAGCAACTAATTGCCAGTAATGTTGTGGAGACAGTGTTGTATCTGGACTGTTCATTCACTTATCCTGGTGTTGAGCCACTGCCTTTCATGTCCCATATTCCCACGGTTGGCTATGGGACTTTCCAAATTCTGCAGACAGTTTAGCATGGGATGTTTTCCGCTAAACCAGACAAGCATTAGCCTCACAAGCCACTCACTCCCACTGCCTCCAAAACATTTTATTTTTCTGTTTAAGCAACTAAGAATATGAGTTTCGCACAGTTTTAGTAAAACGTAGTCCTATGTGTGGTGGTGTTGTTGTGTCACAGTGCAGTTGTTAAAGGACTAATACATTTGACTGCAAATGACTGGTCTGTCTCAGAAGCCATGCTTTGAATATTACTCTTGATTAACAGGTCAAATTCATGACCTTTTTCTTTACTGTGTGTTGTTTCAGTTTCGTGGGAGCAATGACTAAAGATATTGACTCTTAGTGAAGTAGCTACAGTTAGTTTGTGACATTCTTAAAACACTTAATTTCATTTCATGGCAGATATATTTAATTAAACCAATTAATCTTCAGGTTATTTTTAATAAACAGTTGTGGCAGCCATTGTCTTGAATGACTAAATAGATTTTTCTTGCATGCATTTGTTTTGTTTCTCAGTCCATGTAGTAAGGCAGAAAAAGCAGGGTGTGACGAGAAATGGACAGGGCTTCAGTGACACCAACCCCCTCTCCCGACCTGACACCTGATAAGGAGCGTGAGCACGGCATGGACACCAGCAGGCGTGGAGCCAAAGATACTCTGTGGCGGCACATTGGTGATGAGTGCTGAGAGGTGAGAGGCGAGTGTGGAAACGGAGAAAGGCCCGATGTGAAGATATCTGCCTATCAGAAAAATCCTGTGTGCCTGAATGAATTCAGCTCATTATAATAATGTAACTGAAACTGTAGTTTACATTTTAGCAGCCATTTCTTGTCAGTTTTTAAGGATTGTAATGTTTCTAATATATTGATTGATTTATTATATATATATTTTTTTACATCAAGCTATTAATCTACAATTATTTACACTCTAAAGACATGGGCAAATTGAAACCAAGCCTAATACGTTGTGCAGAGACCATGGCTGCATTCTTAATAAATCCTGCGCTCATGGTTTTATAGAGTTACCAATACTCCTTCCTTCAGTGGCTGTTTTGACCTGTGCTTATTGATTTTCTCCACAGTCGTTGCAGTGCTGAGCACTACTGCTGCAACAAAGAGGGTCAGTAGGTTTACTGCCAGAGGAGGAAGGGAAGGTTTTCCACTACATACAGAAACATGGAGGCAAGAGAAGTTTTTTTTTTATGCTATTTTCAAAAAATGACTTGTCATAAGAGATTAAAATGTTTTTATTTTGTGTGGAGTGCTTGCTCTGGGAGTTTCCGTTTGCTTAATATTCTCAAATGGCAAATGCATCTTGTAGCTTGGATTTTTTTCAGGTGGTAAACTTGCACAACTACAAAAAAAACATTGTCATCAGGATGTACAGTGGTCTTTGAGACAAAATTACACATTGTATCATAAGAAAATTATATGATCAAATATCAGTGAAAATGAACCTACCAATGAAGGCAAAACACCTGTTTTATTTGAATAAAGCATGTGTTGTGGATGTTGTGGGATTCTGAGCAGGTAGCTTTACTGTATTTTTAATTATGTCCAGAATCACCAGCACGCACTAAAACACTGATGTCTTACAAACCTTCCAGACTTGGTACATTTCCATGGCTCTGCGCCAGGTACAGCGATGGCTGGAGGTCTGTTCATCCATCCCAATTTCGTTAATACGGCAAGAACACATTGAGGGGGATTTCATCAAATTTAACGCAAATAGCCACTTGGACTGGGATGAATTGATTAGATTTCAGTGGCCGCAGGTCAAGGCCATTGTGAACTCGGGTCTTTCCCATTCTGCCTAACGGAATATGTCAGGAATGCCTGGAGGAAATTTGGAAATACTGGAGCACATGGAAGAGCTGATATGAGTCTGGACAGGCCTGCATGTAAACATGGGATGACATGTAAAAATAAAAACATCCCCAGCATGACAAAAAACAGATGACACTGCAGTTCGTGGAAACTGTTTTAACCCCAAGGCCACCAGAGAATCTCTAGGCTGGTTATCTTTGGGAGCTACTATAAGCTAGCTGCTTTTTAAGTTTATTCTAACGGTAACGCTGGCAGGTGGAGGAAATAATGACACACTGAAGTCTTCAGCTAAAAAATTCATGTTACACTCTGCAATAACCGCACTCAACCCATGTCCTGTTGGATGTGTGGATAATGCTGCTTCTTCGCTATAGTCCTGTCTAAGGATGTGGAGAAAGTTGCACATAAGCCACAGCATTGGTGTTTCCTTTCACCTCCTGTCCACATATGAAATTGCTCACCATTTGTAGGCCTGTGCCTCTCAATAAACCTTTGCCGTCGTCTGTGTGTAATGTATACGTGTGTTTCGGTGAATGGCAGTTGCATTTAAAGACGTTTGTCTGAGGTAGTAAGGTGCTAAGCTGCATGCAAAGTGGATGCTTTGCAACAAGATGCTTTGACGTACTCGTTTTGTTTGTGTGCTCATTATTGTATCCCATTTCGACCTGTGTAGGTAATGCAAGAGGCAAACAAAGGCAGGCAGATCATCCGACAGAGGAGGAGACTGCTGTGTGGACAATGTGAGTAAAGCGAGCACGGTCAACATGTAGCTGCAGTAGTGATGGAAGTGAAAGTGTGTGAGAGGTATTAGATTTCATTAATGGGACATAATGGTGTTTGCTGGTGCTTCTCAGACTTACACTGACCCCTACTGATGAAATACAGGCCCTACTGCTTACGGGTTTTTCATGATCTTAGATGAGCAAGAGTTGGCTTTCATTTGGGATTTACACAAATGTCATTCTTTAGGACTTTGCATTCAACAAAACAGGAAGAGGGTCAGCCTGAATAGAAACTTGTAAAGGAGGTTGATGGCTTTGTCCTTTTTTATTATTTGACTGCTCCTTTGAATTCTTTGTTCACTTCCGTTTGCAGTTAACTTTGCTGTGCTTGACATGGTGACTAGCTGAATGCAACAATCGTTTGTTCAAATACTGCACAAGTATAATTTTGAGTTGCCTTTAGTTTGACCATTTCCCTTTCTACTTTAACTCCTCCACACATCAGAGAGAGGTTCAGTACTGTACTTTGCAATCACTTTACTTTCAGGAACTATAGTTAATTTGTAACTGTACACCTAACATTTCATCACATAATAAAATATGACATTACATATCATAAATTCTACAAACTGAGCTGCCTGACCGTTTATAAAGTAACTCCTTTTCAACAATCTACAACAATTTAATGCTGTTAGTTGCCTATGTGTCAGTAGTAATACATTATATGAACATTTACAGGGCTTTGCCATGGCTTTTTTTGCTGCACAATGTTTTTGCTTTTAGTACTTTTTTTTTGTTGTTGTTAACCCCTCTGTGCCTAAGTAGATCCAGATTTTCAGATTGTGCCAGTAGTATCATTTACATATAATCAGCTTTTATAAAAATATGCAAACTAGGAAGACCATCATACTGTATGTTTGTTTACATAATTTATGTGTGTGTGTGTGTGTGGCTAAAACATTGATTAGTTATTAACAGTGTCCCCCCCGCAACAGCACGTCAAACTAAGTAATAGTACGTCCAACATTCCTGGCTTTTATACTGGGACACAAAAGACATTTTGTGGCTTGGCAATAAATCAGTGGCTGCAGTTAGCCAGTGACACTTCAACACAAAGCAGCACTGATGACTTCACGTTTCTGACTGACTTTGGTAGGAATTATCATTAACCACGAAATCAAGTGGGAAAAGATGTTAACTGTTAACCAGCAGCAATGTTAGTCGATTCAAATGGCCACTTAAAAGGATGCAGAGATAGCTGTACCAGCACATGTCTTTTACAGAAGCCTATTGTAGGCATTATGTACTGTGAGCCTAGTTGTAAGTTTTTTATATATATATATAGGAATAAAACAAAATGTTGACAGACATTTCAGAACCACTGTTTTGTCTTGTTTACTAAACAAAAGCAAAATTTAATTAGGTTTCCATTAACATTTGCACCTGCAGTTTAATCCTCGGAGAGGAATGAAGTGCAATCAGGCACATACATGCACTCACAGCAGGCTGTTCTTTGTTCAAAACATGTCATTGTACTGAGTGCAGGTTGTATTTGGGGACAGGCAGGTGGTAAAAGCAGGGAATCACATGGATTGAGGCAGGAGATTTGTCTCGCCAGCCTAGATTTTGATCTGCAAATCTAAAGGGTGTGTGTCAGTATCGTCACCAGTATGTATGTTGGTAATGTTTAAATTCTGGCTTGTAATTTGAGATTAGTAGGTGATGGTTGGACAACTGAGTGGAGTTGGCTGGGTCAGCCAGTGCAGCTTAACCTGAGATGCAATGCAGATGTAAGGCTGGGACATGGTCCTTTTAGAATAGGGAAACTACTGGTAGGGCTTAGTGGATCTTGAGAAGTAGGGATAACAACATAACTATTGAGCAGACTGTGCTTATCTTCCATCCAGTCAACACATGCGTGTAAGGAGCGCAGTTCATCATAAAAATCAATACAAATTCTTTAAACTGTCACTAAGGAACAAAACAATGTCTCAAAGGAGCCAAGTTATTCAATAGAATCAATTCTCTAGGTCTCTCAAAATCGCTGCTGACAGTGCGACAGTGTTCTCCTTTTAGTGTCCAAGTGGTGAAATTAAATGTTTGGAGTGATGCACTCTTTGAATGTACTATAGATGTGTTCAGAAAAATTGAACAACCACATTAGGCCCCATAGTCTCTGTATCAAAGCTTAAAAAGATTGAGCACATAACCCGTGTTACCTAGTGTGTATTTTGGCATTCTTTGTTACAGTGGACAGGATACATACACAAAATGTGTCATAAAAATGATGTTCTCCAAGAGGTAGTAATGAAAGAAATGTAGGTGACCCTGCTTTAACACTTTCACAGACTGAAATGTAATTTTTCTTCTGATAAATACTGTAAAAGAAACTTTCCCATCTTGACAAGTCTCAGCTCCAGCTGTTTGAAATTTGGCGTGTGAGATTTTGCATGGAGGCATCAAATCTGCACAGAATTTGGGTAACTTCAGTACATTTTTACTGATCTATTTGTGCTGAAACTCTCCTCAAAACCAAATCTTGGAGTGCTCAGTATGGATCGTAACCTCAAAGTTATGAGTTATGTGTATAACGAGAAAGAGTAAGTGTGTGGTCAGTTTCAGACTTGGTGAGGACAGTGACCACTAGAGTGCACTGTTAGTCTACACGATGACCCTTAGGTTCTAAGAGTTAGTGCTAAATGTATGAGTGGAAATTTGAAAGGAAGTGAAACAAACAGGTTTAAACATTTTGGGAAAGGAAGAATGTTTTCATTAATTTTTGTTTGTTTTTGCTGCTGCTCGTCTCATGGTTGGGGCACGTAAGCGGGAGCAGATAGCTCCCATCCTGGCGACTCTCCATTGGTTGCCTGTGCATTTTGGAGTTCATTTTAAAATCCTTTTATTTGTTTTTGAATCTTTACATGGTCTTGCCCCCACTTATCTTGCTGAGCTACTTATCCCCTATGCTCCTTCCTGGTCTCTCGGGTCAGCTGACCTACCTCTGCACATTAGGCAGGCAGCTTCATTGTCAGTTTTTAAAACTTATTTAAAGACCCATTTTTATTCTCTGGCTTTTAATTCATCATGAGGATTCTGTTTGTTCCTTAGTTTTATCTTTTGTTTTTATTGTTATTTTATTTACTATTCAGTCTTTTACATATTGTCTAAATTGTTTTGTCTAGCTGTGTACAGCACTTTGGTCGGCCAAAGCTGTTTTAGAGTTGAGTTGAGTTTTATAAGACAAAGAGATGACAACCGTATACATTTTGGGGTATTTAATCATAGGGCGACTGTGGCTCAGGAGGTAGGATAGTCATTCACGAATCCCAGGCATGTTCGATTCCCAGCTCATTCTATCACACGTCAAATTGTTGCTGAGCAAGACATGGACACCCGGTGTGTGCAGGCCAGCCGTGTGTGTGTGTGTGTGGGTTAGTGTGTTATTGAGTAGAATACAAAGGAAGTGTAAAGCACTTTGGCTGCCGGTGAGGTAGGAAAGCACTGTATACTGTACAGTAAGTGTACACCATTTAAAACAAATTTAATTTGTTTGAATTTCAATTTGTAGAAATATGCAATGAGTCCCAAATTACAACTCGTTGCTCTGAATCTTGTAAATGCAGCAATTAATAGTTTAAACTTAAGGATCTGTCCAAATCAGTGAAAGAACTCAAATTACATTTTGTTATGAATGGTAATTCAAAAAATTCTAGTAATTTTCATGTAATGTAATGTAATTATGCTACAGGACAGATATTTTCTAAACAAACATAAACTGTGTTTATATGTAAAGAGAAAAATCATCAGTAAAACGTGGCCATTAAAACAATGAAGTGATTAAATGTATGTAGTTATGAACAGCCACATAAGAGCCATATCAGCTCTGACTGGACAAACCAATATTTTGCTGCACAAAAATACACACTGGGGGTAGCAGGTTTCAGTCCGTCACCCTAAAAGAGTAGAATACTCTCTGACACACAAAGGCACAGCCACCCTTCACTCTTAAGAGGTTATAAAAGCACTTGATCAATAGTGGAGGTGTGTACTGCATGAAATCTCTTGGTGCTTGATTTTCTGCCATTTTTAGATGTGTTATTTATTTTTATTTTTATTTTTATTTTTTATACACTGGAGACCTTGGTTTGTTCTTCCATTCTTCTTTATTTCCTGAGCGGAGATACTTTGAATTGCCTATTGACTAACCAGAAAATCTAATACAGAAAGGGCTTGTAATCATGAAGTGCATACGAAGTAGAACAAACATCACCTCTAGATTATCACAAGGAATGTGGTAATGGTTAGATTTCTTTGTTGTTCTCATGAAAGATGGAAACTAAAAGTTGTCCTTCGTGGCGGTGGTGCCGTCATTGGTGAGTTTAATTTCCACTGACTGCTCTTTGTCTCAATGAAATCTACAATATGCAACTAAGATTAGTGTTAGCATGACACTGGAGAATAGTCAACTCTGCTCCACCCGGCCCTCCCTCTCTCTGCTCTGCCTTTAATGGTGCAATTGTAAAATTACTCCGTTAAGAATTTATTATTAAATAGGCAGTGCTTACACAACTTACACAAACAGAAATTCCCTGATTGGTTTAAAGGTTCAGCATTGTTTTAAACATTTTTGGAAGCAAATATCTCAGCACTGCATCCAGTGCTAGTCAAAGAGTCTGACATTACAGGATGGCTTCAGCAGTGTCCAGGCAGAGATCAAGTAGAAAGCAGAGCATCCTTGCCTTTGATATAACTGAATGGAAAAGCCTGTGCACAAGACACAACAATGTAGAAGTGTGCAGATGTATTCTCACAGTCTGCATATGACCTGAATAAAATAAAAAGCTAATAAAATGATGTACTGTGGTCTAAAGCAGCTGACCTACCTCATGTTTTAAAGCATCTAAAGTGATGCCAGCAAGCTTTTAATCTCAAGAGTCATGAAGCAAAGTCACACAAACTCATTCTCGATCTTAGTCCTTCTCAGGAGTCACGGTTGTGTGATTCATTTGTACAGTAAAACCATTAAACGGCTTTTAACTTTGCTCAGAGGGAAACACAATCACTTTGTTTTATGCATCCCTCAAGCGACTTGTGTAACAAAGAAAAATAAATAAGATTCAGATGAATCTGACTTGAACCAAGATGACTTTGTTGGTTAAGCAACATGAGTTTGAGATTTAATGAGAAATTCTTGTTGAAGTCACTTAGTGAAGAAGATTGGATGGAGTGGATGGACAGATGTGGCTCTGCTGAAGAACAGATGATGACAGTTGGGTCTGCGTGGTTATAATCTAGAATAATTTTTTTCTACATTAAGGGTTGAACAGTTGTGTGGGTTAGGGGTTGCATTTTTTTTTCATCCAGGATGGTTTTTAATTGCTTTTTGGAAGAGCAGCATTACTCCCACATCAGTGTGTACTGAGGGAGAATGCGAGGTACAGCGCTTGCCAGCAGTAAATAACCTCTCCAGCCTGTTTCAGGAAACAGCAGAAAAATATCCATCAGCACCGACACACACATGCACACACCAAAGCTTTCCTCTCTGCTCTGTCTTACATCACATCCACACCTGCGATGTCTCACACCCCCTCTTCAACCTTTTCTTTTCAGCCAGTCACTTACCTTCTTCCTCTGTCGATACTTTCTTTGTAATTTTCCTCTCTCGTATCACTGCATAATGAAAGTAGCCTTCAGTCCAGTCAGACTGTCCATTCACTGTGGCTGCAGTAAGAAAGTTAGTGCTACAGACCTGGGGGAATTGTGGACTATAACTTCAGATAGGCCAACTGTATAGTTGCTATAGTTTTACTATACGTACAGTTGAGGAAATACTGTATACATACAGTTCATTCATAGTTTCCCACATATTTTTCAAATACTGAAAAATACAAGTCCGTTCAAAGGGAACTTGTATACTGGGCGGATTACACAGGGCAGCCACAGCATTAATAGTATTTAAAAAATTATAAATAATAAATGTTATAATATTTATATATTATAAATAACAATTGTTATGGGTCAACCAATTGTAGCACATGAAGTAATTTTTTTTATACTATCATAATCAGTATTGTTTAAAATGCCACGTGGATTACGTTTACTTGCCTACTTTAACTAAAATGTAGATAATCTTAGTACTTTGAATAAAAGATTTGATGTACTTGTAGTGGAGAATTTTATTTAGGCTAATTCTGGCACTTTGTTTTTTTTAAATTAATTAAGCACTGCATTTAGTAACAGGAAGTGAGTCATGTGAAGGAGGTGGCTTGGGGCGGATGGCGGTCGTACAAAGTGCAGGACTGCAAAGTTTGTCTCCACAGCATCAAATGCACATGTAATAATCCAGCTGCAATTACGTTCCCCTTCAAAGATTTTTGCATTTGCAGTGAGTTTGCATTTGTAGTACGGTTTGCCAAACAAATGCCCTCATGTTTTATTCATTCCAGTCTGCACGTTGGATCACATTTTGTCCACAATTATTGGGCTCTGAGTGCTCCAGAAGCAGGGGTGACCTACTGTACGCTATTATCTGCACAGCATGCAAAGTCCAGTAGATGCAAATGGTATTTTTGGTTGAACTGACCCTTTTTTTTTTTTTTTTTTTTTTTTTTTTCAAAGAAAAAATTGACACAAAATAACCTACCTGTCAAGTATTTTCTTTTGCAGCACTGTCCTGTGAAGTGAAAAACACCTAGGACAAAAACAGCTTTTGTTGTTTGACAGGAAGTCCTTCATATGCTGTGAAAAAACTTTTTTTTTTTTTTGCCCCTTTCTATTCCATTACAATACTGAAAAATCCCCACGCTTCAGATGAACATGATAAGCCCAACATCTTTGGAATATCTGCTAAATGGGTATTTGCAGGCTTTGTTTTCATCACAAATTTTGGCAGTTAGCACTGTCTGCTTAATTACAGAAAATGTGCCACACCCCTTCTGATATCTATACTATTGATGTTTGTTCCATCATCTCTTCTAAAATTTGTCTTAGCATAAATTACTAACTTGCTTCTGGATTAACACAATACAAGAAATGCATCAATTCAGCGGTGATCAAGCAGCAGTCATAAATTTTGATGGCATTGCTTGTCTGACCTCAGCCCCTCTGATCAAAGACATTCTTTCTTCCTCTATCTTGTAGTATTCCCTTCCCAAGGAGTCTTACCCTTTGTCCTTGTCGGTTATGTGTGGAGACTTTTTTTTTTTTTTTTTTTTTTTTTTTTTTTAAAGTCAGCAAAAAATTTCTGTACTGCCACAATGTGCATAAAATGTCCTTGACCAACTCCTAAACTGATGCTTTCCACATTTTATACATTTTACTTTATACTGGGCAAAAAAATTAGGTAAAAGAATTTACATTTAGCAGACATTTTTATCCAAAGCGACTTGCAGCGTAATTTGGTACACACAATGGTGATGGCTGCCATGCAGGGTCCTTATCTGGGCCACTGGGAGAAACTTGGGGTTCAGTGTCTTTCCCAAGGATGCTAGGGATCAAGCCACTGAGCCTGTGGTCCTTGGACGACTGTCTTACCAACTGAGCTACAGTTCTTGTTGTTCAATGTATGCCATTCCAGAGGTAAAACTTAGACCAACTAAACATAATTTTAAATTTTCTGTGCGCATTGTTTATAACCACTTTTGTATGGAACATTGAGTTGCTCGTATGAACACTGACCGAGATCTTTCCTTGAGTTGCGGTTGAAGGACCATAATAAAGAGGGAATTTCGAATCTCCAACGTAATTTTGGAAGATATTTGCTGAATGTGACTAATTTAGAAGGTTGACTCCTTTTTCTCTTTTCTGATAAGTTTTTCATGCACAGTTGGGACTATAATTTGGTTTGTTCAATACCCAGATCCTCCAGTCCACATGAGTCCTTGTGCATCACACTGAATCCCAAGTTTCCCCTGTGTGTCCTTCATTTGTAAGTCCCTCCGGATAAAAGCATCTGCCAAAATATCTAACTAGTAAAATAACTACAATTCCATTACATGGAAAAATATTAGCTTATTTTGAGTTTGATGGCAGCAACACATCTCAAAAGTTTGAAGAGGGTGATGTTTACCATTGTGTCGCATCCCCTCTTCTTTTAACGACGGTCTGTGAAATGAGGAGAGCATCTGGTGGAGTTTTAGGAGAGTCCACAGAACAGGGCATCCATGGTTTCCAAAAAGAATTTCAAACTTATATTAATGTGAAGAACAGCTCAGTTTTCATTTTGCCTTAGACCATTTTGAATGAGCTTTGGCCCAGAGAACGTGACATTTCTGAATCATGTTCACATATGGCTTCTGCTTTTGGATAATGCAGCTGTAGCTTACATTTGTGGATTGCATGTTGAACTGTGTTCAGTGATTTCAGATGGCCCAAAGATCACATGCATTCAGTTTTGACCTTCAACCTTGTCCTTGTAGATTGTGCGATCTTCAAAGCCTTCAATTTTGTTCACAAAATTGTTCCACAATTTTTTGGCACAGATTGGTGAAATATGGGTTAATAAGATTTGCAAATCATTGCATTCTGTTTTTATTTACATTTACACATCCACCAAATGTTTTGGATTTGGGGTTGTAGTTTGCATAAAAAAATATCTTAAAGGATGGACTGGTTACAACATCATCTCTTTGACACCCCCCCTTCGTTGCTGTGTTTGTTTAAATCTGGTTGCAATGAGGAACACACTGAACTGTGATGACAGACTAGAAGTGACATGTTAAAAACACTACATGATTTTTTGCTTGTGGTCACATTATCAGCATTGTGATATGAAAACATTAGTTTTTTTTTTTTCTGTGAAAATCTGAGATTCTGTGACAGGTTTTGGGTCACTCTGGTATTTAATGTGAAGATACCTATCTATAACTTGGTATGATGATACTAAGTTATCCAAAATGCAAAAACAATGCCCTCAGTGTCACCTCGTGTGCCAGGTCGCCAAAATAAGAGCAACAACTTCCCACTCTCACTTCTATAAAGCTACCAGCATGTGATCCTGGACCTGTCCCATGCCTTACGAGGTCAACATAACCATCTGACCTTGCCAGTATCCTGCCGGCCTGCAGGTCACGTAGTTTTAATTCCTTGTTTTAATGCGCATTACTTTGATAAACAATATTGTAGATTACGAGATTCTGTAAGACCCTAAAGGTGAATTTTGGACACTTTAATTGTGTTCACGATTGTGATCATCTAACCATAAGCAGGTAATATTTAGCTTTTGCATCCTATACAAGCTACAACAGAGATTATGTAACATTCATAAACCGATGGGCAGCTCTGTGGGCTAATGACTTTTGAAGGGGACATAACCTTTTGTGTTCCTCTTACTAATGGATCCATCTCTCCCAGGGACCAGGACTTCTCCTTTCTCTTTGCCAGCTGTTTCCGGACTAAAACGCTGTCTTAAGAAAGGTTGTCCCCTCACTATCCTCATCATATACTGCCATTGTCAGTGTTTGTAATATAGGCACTGCTATTGTAGAAGTCTCCTTGTTGCTACTGTACCATACTGTGTGATGTATAATGTAGTGCAATAACCCAATCTGAATCAGAATGTTGTCGTCTTATCAAAGTTTGCTGTGATTACTCACTTTGAAAGGTGATAGCTGGTGTATTACAGTGTGCTCCATCTTGTGAAGCTAGGTAGAAACACAGATTAAATGTGATTTGAGATTATGGAAAATCAAAACTCAAACAGAACAATTTGAGGTTAAGTTTTCTTTTTCTACAGTACTTCACTTAAAGCCGACAAGAAACGATGTTTTTTTCTAATAATGGGGCAGCCACTTCACTTACTTTACTGTTTCCACTTCTTTATTTTTAAGTTAAAATTGATAGCATTCATCTAACTATTTATTTCTAGTTTTGGAGTCATGTCTATCACAATACATTGGGTTTCTACACTACATCTGGTGTAGTATTTGCTCGCACGTTCTTTGGATGAAAAGATTTTATTCACTTGAATATTTAAGGCTAAAAGAAAGATAAAATGTTTTTTTTTTTTTTTAAACCATAATTTGTGGAAAACAATTTCCTTTGCCCACAATGATCTAAAGTTACTTTTGTAGCTGAAGAAAAGAAGGTGTCTAGTTGCAGTTAATCATAACTCCTTTGTCTGTAGGTTGGATTTAGAGAAAAGGTTATTAAAATGAATCCTATGAATCATGCATCTTTCCTTTTATATGCTATATTTTATGCAAGTCCGTATTTGCTCAGAAACTCTGCTTCAGCATTAGTGAGTACACACAAAAGCATGACCCTTGGAACCCTCAATACCACATTACTAGGAAATGGATCAGGTTAAATGAAACCAGAATTTTCCCTTAAAGGGGAACACCTAAATTCGTCTTGTTTTTAATGCTGTACACTTAATTACATAAGTTTTTTTGGTCTGGCAAATGATGTCCATACATTTTTTCCATTCATATATAAAACACAGATTTATGCATAAGATGCAGCCAAATCTCAGACCTGGCTTATGTGTACTACATATGTTGGGATGATTGCATAAAGTGGCAGAGTAGCTAATGGTACATTTTGATTGCAAGCTGGGCCATTAGTGAATTAATTTCTCTTGATTGTTGTGTTACAAGGATCCAGCACCAGCTTTCTAACAGTCTAGCGTTTTCTATCCTGTGTGATGTTGTCATGCAGCACCCTCCTCTACGTCCGCCTAAGCTGTTGCTGTGATGCATGACCTACAGTAATGTCGACTAATAGTACTGTAGGTAACAGGAGGCACAATCCCCTGTGTTTTATTGATCTGTTCATGGATCCTGACATCTCCCTTCCTCCTCTGCTCCTCCAAAGATAATGGGCTGAATTTGTCAAGAAAGTACAAACTGGCCAAACTGTATAGCTTAAGATCTTTTTAAACAGAAAAACGGCCTGTGATTTTTGAGTTTGTCACCTTATCCTGGTTTTCTTAACTTGTCTCGTAAGTCAATACGTTGTGTGTGTGTGTGTGTGTTTTTTTTTTTTTTTTTTTTTTGGCACCAGACGCTCCTAACCTACCCTGCTCTAATTTTTACCAGGCTTGGAACTTGCATTTGCTTGCACAGCATCAACACCTGGTGTTGGGCAGTTTGGGGTTTCAGTGTCCTCCCAGTGGTCGATGGGTGGCCACTGCTGCCCCTACCTTGAGTTCAGAAGTAAAAAAGTAAATCTCTGCTGATAAGAGGTCTTTGTCCCATGGCAGCATGAAGTAGTGAGCTTCTGAAACTACTGGCACCAAATTTCAGTAATGTTCATTAGTTTTGTGCCATCATGACAACTGAGGGTTAAAAGCTTCATTTTTAAGGGCAAAATTGCTCCTTTGGGTCCTCATAAACCAAAGGACAGGCGGATGGGAGAGGCTTTAGTCACATCCTGTGGCACAATTTGCACCTTGTCACCTGCAGTGCACTCTCCTAGTTTTGGTCAGAATGTAAAGATTGTAGTCCATTACCTGGTAATGTCAAATGAGCTTCTGAAGCACTGATAGACAGCACAGCCGCAAAATGTAATCACCAAAATTGAATTTTGAGAGGCAAGAAATGAGCACATCGTAATTCTGAATGATTATCTCGGCAGGTGTGAAGGTGGGCCATGACTGGGAAAAGATTTTTTTTTTTTTTTTTCAAAGAAAATTGCAGGGGTGAAAAGGCCCCTTTTAGACACACACACTCCGTCCTTGTGACTCCTGGGAGAGCAGGTGATAGCTGCTGACTGTGCATTGGCGCAGGGCATTCTTGATTTTTATTTAATTTTTTTCTTGCGTTACTTTTTTCTCTGTGGATATTACATCTGATCTGCAGAATCAATAAACCTGCTGCGCATCATTGCAGCTTCACAGCTTGCTGGGATTCAGTGACTTTGTTTGGTCACTAGATGTAATGGCAAAGTTTTTGGTCAGTGACTGTTTTCTCCTGTGGCTTTGACCCCTGCACTGACCAACTGTGTTTGTGTCCACCAATCCTACATTTGTTGGTTTGATCCTCGGCTCCTCCGGTCACATGTTGAAGTGTCCTTGAGCAAGACACTGAACCCCCACTTAGTTGCTCCTGGGGAGTATTGGCCAACTGCATAGCAGCTCCCCCATTGGTGTGTGAATGGGTAAATATGAAGCAGTGCAAAGCGCTTTGAGTACCAACAGGTAGAGAACTGCTATATATAAGTGCAGGACATATACACTGTATTGTTTAGTGGACTAACTTATCTTTGTCTTGGTGAGAAAATAAGTGCAAATGAGCAAAAGAAAATTAAAGAGTTTATAGGCTTTTGAAAACTGCACCTTCTTCCCACTGGCATTGATGCCCAGTGTTGACACCACAGATGTGGAGCTAGTGAAATATGCACACGCCTGCCTATAGTTACATCTGCCACGTTTTAAGAATGTCTCTGATTCTCGTAATGTAGTCTGTGTCCACTGCCAGCGCACAGCACTCCTTCAGCTGTTTACATTGCTTGAAGACATACGATGACTGACTCATTATAAATGAGTGGACTTGCATTAATGAACATCCATCATGATATTTGAAATATTGTGTTGGGTCATTCTGTAAGAGATTGATGCAACAGGAAAGTGTAGCATGAAGTTCAAAGTTCTTCTTTGTGGCCATGACTCATAACTCCTCCCACTGAGGTCACGTACTCTAATTCGTAACCAAACTGGCTATTTATCTGTAAATTTGTAACTTTATAGTCTATTTTTATTCTTTTATGTTTATATGTGAAGTTCTTGTGCACAACATCCTACTTGCATGGATTATCTGTGATGAAATCAATTTCCCCTCGGAAATTAAAAGTATTTCTGATTGTTTCCCATTCTGAAATTGGTAAAAATACTAATTAATATTATGATATGACTTTTTTATTGTTGAGTCAATGCCCCACACATGGATTATGGAATGCTTGGAACTATACAAGATCAACAGGACTCTTAAGAGCCTTCATTGAAAACTCAATGGGGAAGTGAAGAACTACCCTCGAACTTCAAGACAATTGCACAAGTCAACTTCAACTGTGGCATATACCAAGGAGAAGCTCTATCCCTGCTGCTGTTCTGCATCGGCCTGAACCTCCTCAGCCAGATAATCACCAAGAGTGGTTACAGATAGCCGCCAGGAATGGCGCAACCATCAGCCACTTCCTCTACATGGATGACATCAAGCTGTAAGCCAGGAGCAAACGAGACATCAACTCACTGATGTATACCACCAGGATATACAGCCAAGACGTTGGGATGTCATTCGGACTGGATAAGTGTGGTCGGATGATGGCAAGGAGAGAAAAGGTAGTCAGAACTGAGGGCATTGTACTGACCAGATGACAAGATGGGAAATATTTAGGGATAGCTACAAATATCTTGAGATCCCCCAGGCAAATGGTAACCATGAAGGAAAACCGCAACCACCAAGTACTTCTAAAGAGTGAGGCAAGTCCTGAGAAGTCAGCTGAATGGGAAGAACAAAGTCCGGGCAATCAACACCTACGCTCTTCCTGTCAGTACCCCGCCAGTATAATAAGCTGGCCAAAAGATAAGATGGAAGCCACTCACATCAAGACAAGGAAGATCCTTACAATGCATGGAGGGTTTCACCCCAAATTTCAGCATCCTGGGTGGTTGAGAATGGCAGAGCTAAGATCCTGTGGGACTTCCAGATACAGACTGACAGAATGGTAATGGACAACCAAGCCGAAATAGTAGTTGTGGACAAACAGGAGAACAAGGCTGTAGTGATAGCCGTAGCAATCCCAAACGATGGCAACATCAGGAAGAAGGAACATAAGAAGCTGGAGAAATGCCAATGACTGAAAGAAGAGATGGAAAAGACGTGGAAGGTGAAGGCACAAGTGGTACCTGTGGTGATAGGAACACTAGGGGCTGTGACCCCCAAACTAGGACCAGCAGATTCCAGGAAGAACCTCTGAGATCTCTGACCAGAGAGTGCAGTGTTATGAACAGCTAAGATACTGCACAGGACCCTCAACCCTCTGGTAGAGGACCCGAGCTTGAAGGAGAAAGGACCAAAGACCTCCCCAAAAGAAGGAAGGGGCGAGTGGGGAATTTTTATACATATTTTTTTATTTATTTATTTTTTCCCCAGCCTCTTTGTAGCCTGGTTTGTCGTAGCTGCAGATTCACAAGTCATTTCCTCCCTGGTCCTGGTAATAAACTCAGAGGAAAGAAGAGGTCAGACTTCCGCTCTTCTGCTCACTGTGTATTTTTAACATGCCACTAGTGCACGTCTCAGAGGACAAATGTGCTCAATGAGGCGCAAAAACTGAATGAGATACTTCACAATCGGACAATTTATAGTTTTTAATTCTTTTGTTTACATATTTCAGTAATCCTATAATTGTATTTTTTTATTTATAAGGAGAAATTTGTTTCTCAGAATTAAAGACAAAGTACCAGATTCTTCAGTTACCTCAATAGGTTGTGCAGCTACAACGTGAATCTGGTTTTAATAGGCTCCTTGTAAACATCTAAGAAACTATATACACTAAAATAGTAAATGGTGCCTTAAAATTATATTGTATAATGTTCACCGGATTGTAATCAGTTTAAGGATTTCTGTGGCAAAACAGGCTTTTGAACTTTTTTTTTTTATTCATATGATTCTTATGGACTAAAAACCAAATGAACAACCGGAGTCAAACCATTTGCTAGTGGAACACATGGAACAATTTGTCCAAAATGAGCAGTCTAGGCTTGAATTTGTCTCAATTAGGATTAGATTGAGTTGACAGCAACAATGTACCTGCCTAGAATGGGGGATTTATTGTGGGCAGTTTGGGTTTTTCCCTGAGGAACGTAAAGTTCATGTAATTAGATTTACCAGGAAGCTTAGGATTTCCTTCATAATAAAAGCTCAGTGTTCCACAGCTAAAAGAAAAATTGAATACTGCAAGTAAGTTATTTTCAGTATCAGGTGATGAGAGACAAATTAAGGTAAGAATTTTGTCTTGAATATGTCAGTATGACAAGATGGAAGACAAAATTTTCTGCCTTTTACAGTTTACAATTTCAAGTTCTAATTACAAAAACTTGAAAATCAATATATCAGACATAAGGCAAACCAGCATTTTTGACATTAAATTTAACAGGCTATTTATTGTGACCAGAACACGAGCCCCAGTTTGTCTCACTAATATATAGATTTGGGTAACAAGGACAAAAATGATTTGTTGGCAAAAGATGAATAATTGCTGAGGTTTAGAAAAACCTTGGTTTTACAAAGCATTTACTTCTGGTGGGATGATGATCTCAAAATAAGTATTTTGACCCTAAGGTGACAAGGTTTGATATTTATTTATTTATTTAGTCTTTAGGTATATGTTCAGAAGTTTTGAGCTCAACTTTTGGTGCTGTTATAAATTGGATAAATTGGTAGATTATGGCTCTCCAAACTTGCCTATAGATTTTTTAAATATCTCATTTGTTTATTTGCCCCTGGTCATTTTGTGTGTGTTATTTAAGTCAAATTGTGTGAAGATTTAGCATCTCTTGGGCGCGATATTGTGTATTTTTTTAATAATCTTTGGTTGAAGGGAGTCCTCTGACTTCTCATGCCCCTGAGAATAATCTGTGTCAGTTCAGAAACTGTTCGTCAGTAAGAGCTTGTAAAACATATTTTCAAGCCCTCGTTTAGTCCTCATCACGTGAGAGCTTTTATTGTGAAGGTCCGGAGCGGATGCCGCGCGCTCCCGTCGCTGTCACCTTTTCCCTGACGCGCAGCTGCTCGTTTCCCTCCGCGCGGGGACTAGAGCAGCGGCGGCTCGGCGCAGTCGGCGGCTTGTCGGTGAACTGGCTCCAGCTCTGCCCGCTCACGCTTTTACCGCCGGTCTTCGGGGCGTGAAACTTTTTCCCGGGAGAACGAGGTAAGAAGGTTTCCGCGTGTGAGCGGGCATCAGGCTAAAGTCCCGCTGCACGAACCGTGTCACCACCAGCAACAAGTGGCGGACGTGGGTCCGAAACCAGATTCAGTGACGCGCTGGACTTTGGCTGATTTCAGCGACGAGGATCTGGAGCTCGGTCTCTGGGACTGGGTATAAATAGAAACGCGGTGAAGAGTTTCACGTCGTCTTTTAGAGAAGTGCCCCTCTGTTCCATCAGTCCTCAGTGATCGGCAGGTCTCTGGTTCATAGTCCCTGCTGGTGGGTGTGCAGGACTGTGGGCTCCGGCTCTCAGGCTTTTCAGTCCAAACAAGTCTAATGTGGATGTGAATCTGCTTCAGAAGCACTTATGACGGTGTAAACAAGTGGCTGCTGTGATACAGCTCAGAGTTTCCTGTTCTTGTTTGAACGGTGCCTGTGACGGTGGATCACTGCAGCCTGACCCAGCTCAATCATTGATCCACTTATGTGCAGAGTAATCCATTCAGTCTGACGGAGCTGGGAATTCATTTCGACCAATTTACAGCTGTTGGCTGCAGGTGTTTGTTTTGGTCATTAAAAGACAAAGAAGTTGCCTCTCTATTAGTAAGTTGCACTGTCTGTGGTGGTAATAAGAGGGAAATCTGTATATGATAATGCTAATAAACACTCTTCTTGTGTGGATTTAGGAAGATCTGCACTTCATTGTCAACGGTTTCGGTTTGCAGACGTTGTGGCAGGTTCACTGATGACTCGACTTGCACAATGCGATTATTTATGGAATTGTTTGTGCAAGATTAAAGATTTTATTACTGCTGTTACAATGGATCAAACTATACTGCAAAGAAAATATTGATGAGTTTCTACAGGAGAATATGAATTATTTTTTGCACAGATTACGTTCCAGCATTTTCTAAGTTTTTAATTTTTTGTTAAAAACCGACTAATCTAGTGCAGCATGGCCTCTGAAGTTCGTTGACTAACTCCTTGGTCAGAAGTATTTCTAAACTAGTGAATCACTAAACCCGAGCTTCAGTTGGGCGTCTTGCAACACTGGCCATATGTAAAAGTCTGCTAAATTTTAATTTGTGTTTTGACCAATAAATAGTAGTTAATCGAAAGCAGAACCTCAGAGGATCATCGTGTGCTTTATTATTTATTTAATTCAGCGAAATATTCAATGAGATTTCTCACATTCTCCGGCTCGAGCTGCCCTCTCACTCCCTGACTGTATTTAGTAACAGCATGGCTGCTTCTTGCAGGCTGTTTTGTGTCCGCTTCCTCCTGATTTTTAGGGAGGCAGTGAGACTTGGATGGGAAAACGACTTGGCCTTGAGTTTTTGTGAAAACGACATGCACTTCTGGCAGCTTGCCTCGACGTGTTCTCACTTAAGACTCAGACCATGCCAATGTTAAATTTGTTCAAAATATTTTTGATTTTCAAATTCGTTGTTATAAATGCCATATGCAATTGTAGGTAAATCAGTGAAAAGCCAATCCTGAAGCTAATCAGGTAAAAATATTAAAATCTTGTTACATTTAACATATTGCTGTAGTTAATTTTAATGTTTTCAGCCAACCAACATCGTATAAACATACCGTACGCTAACATTAGACAGCAGGTACAATCCAAACAGCAGTTTCTCATTCATTATAGCTAGTTTTGCTCCTTAGCTTGAGCAAATTCATCTGCCTCCTTTACGGTGTATTGGAAAATCTATTTTGTGCTACAACATGTTGATAATTAGGATTGTAGTACTTGAGTCATAGTCACCAACGTCTAAAGTGAAAAAGTCAATTGACTGCCTTTGATTCCAGACTGTTCAGTCCCATTAGTTGATATGTTCAAGCTACCTTTAAATAAAACAATTGACTTTATTCATATAACTAGCTCATTGGTTCAAATAAAAAAATCAATGCAGCCAAATCATTCTACAGTGACTAATTAATATATTTATTATTTTTTGTAATTGATGTAATTTAATTTAAGATGCGAGATCCAAGAGTGAGATTTCAAAGCGGTAAGTTACTGCAAGACAAAAACGTGTCAGCTGTTTTTCTGCAGCAAAAACTTTTGCAGATGGTACTTCTTCCCTCGTCACTTAATCAAAGGAGATCCATTTTAGTGTATTTGGATTAAGATCAGAGTTTAATTGAATTTTCTTGCCAAATCTCACGACAAATCAGTTATGGTGTGCACAGCTATAGAGAGCTGAGCAGATTCCTCAGTTCAAAAAGTGTGAGCAACTGAGAGCTGGAAGAGTTTTTAAGCTAGAAGTACAGATATTTGTACATAGTGAAGTCAAAGGGACGTTTAATGGCATTTACTAAAACCAAAAGAAGCAAGTTTAAATCCAGTTAATGACTCCTGTAATTGAATTGATGGATCTGATTGTTAAACCCCCTCAGCAAGATTTCCCAAACGTTGCAGCGTTTTTGAGCTGAACTTGGAGATTTTATATGTGGTGTCTGTCAGTTTTAGTGGCGGCAGGATGAGCAGCATTGTGGTGGATCTAGGAGGTTTTCTCCCACTATGAGCTGACACTGAGGAGGGTTTGAGGTAAGGTCGAAGCTTCAAAGGAAACCACAGGCATTACCCTAACATGGTAATCAAAGGAACGAAATCTTGCCACGATCTTGTTTCCATTCTAAAAGTGACTCATTTGTTTTTGGAGTCAGTTCATTGGCTGCAGACACGAGTTCATTAAAAACTTGGTGAAACAAAAATCGTTGAAGAGGATAGTGCTTTTTTTTTTGTAATGCTTGAATACTTTTACAAGATCTGACATGTAGATTATATACACCTTTCCATGACCCAGTGCATTACTTTTTATCATTAGTCAGTCTGAACGGTTTAGGCTGAAAAAGATGAGCTGACCAAGCCAGCTAATTAAATTTGAAACAAAGGATATCTCAACTCTTTGATTTCTTTTTTTTATCAGTCTAGAAATAAATCTTAGAGATGTCAGAGGTAAAGCCGTCCTCCCTTTGCCAACACGCAGTCAGTGTTATCTGCCCGAACGGGTTTCTCAAACGAAAACAGATTGTCCAGAAAACACTGGTGCTGTGGTATGGCCGAGATTCAGGGTGTGTGAAGGCCAGTGGGCTGAACTGCCACGGCGGCAGCGATAATGAAACGAAATAAAGCCTAAAACCGTGAGAAACTAACACGTTGTGTCACATGGTTTAAGTGATTTACATTTTTTTAAAAACCTAAAGGTTTTAATTGCATAAACTTTAAAACTGCATGGACTGATGGTCGTGGCCACACGGGGGCAGTGGAGCCGAGCTGTGAACAAACACTGACATGGGATTGTCCCCCTTAAATTCACACCGTTGCCCTGTTGACCAGATATGTATTTTTGGTCCTTTTATTCAAGGTACAATGTTTCCATAAAGGTGTTCAAATACAAATAACAATAAAAAGCATCTTTATGTTTTTTATATCTGAAACAAGTCTTAGTTTAGTTTTTTTTACTTTGCTGGAATGTTTTTGTGGCATGGGCTTAAACAGCTGTTTGCCAGATGTTTTCTCAGGTGTAAAGGTGTTTTTGTCAGTCATATTTTAATTTGCTTTAGTAAAATATCCCTTGACAACTTTCCAGAGTGTCCATAATAATTTATGGACACTAAGAGTTTTTAGTATAATTGCCACCATGTTTCAGCCGTGCTCATTTAAGCACACAGCACTCCAAGTAATACAACACGTCATTGCGTTTTACTGTCAGCCCAAAGTTTTTCTCAGCTGTTTGATTAGACTGGTCCCATTTCTTTCCTCCTTAAACTACACGCTGGCTTCCAGAGGCGTGTCTCAGACAACATGTACCAAGTCAAAGTTTGGACATGTTGTCTCTGATATAACTCAGGCCACTCCTGCCACTCAGCATTGAGTAACTATGTTGGACGTCTAGCAAATGTCGTAAGAGCAAAGTAATACGTCCTTACGCTGTACTGAGGTATGTCTGTGTGGGTCGGTGTGTGTTACATTTACCAGCTACAGTACAGTCAAAATAAGGTTGTATTTATTGTATTTATATAATCCTTTATATTTTAATGCAATGGAAGCCCGGGTTTTTGCTTGGCTTAATTGAGATCCAGTTATTTTATTTGCTTGTTCTGTATTTTTGTGCTTTTTAATTGAAACTTGGATTAGCATATTTTCACATAACCTAAAGCTCCAAGCTTCAGGGTAAATTTTAATACAGCATCACTTACAGAATGTGTCCTTGCAGTTTGCATTCAGAATTTTCATATTTCAATTGGTGTTTTTCCTCTTTGTGTTGCAGGTGGAAAGCTGCATAACACATTGGGTCAATGTGCTGCCATTTAATGATGCAGGACTCATGGCTGGACTGGCTCCGATCACCCACACAGACTCCTGTCTGCTTTTAAACTATCTTATGGATTACTCAGTAAGATTAACCTCTTACCATTACAGTATATTGATATGCACTGAGCATCTCTCAATCGGAGAGTGCACCATGTGAACTCCTAGGTAACATTAAACTACACTGGCCTATGTAGGCAGACCTTTGTATTCATTCTTTAGCGGAAAATATCAGCACTTGTTGGTATTGACATTACATCAGTCAACTTGACTCGCTTATCATATTCTTTGTTAATGGAGAAGTGAACCTAGTGATACTCAGACCATCCATAGTTGTGATGGCCACTGTCACTCCAGACAACAATCAGCCGCTCTTGCAGCTCCAGGAGGTGGACTGCAGTCGAGCAAGCAGTCGTGTCCTAGCCCCAGTCCTCAGTTCCTCCTCTCCCGGTCTGTCTCTTGAAGCCTGCCAGCCCATCTGCATCCCTTCGCCTTATGCCGACCTTGGACACGACTTCACTGCCATGCCTTTCTACAGTCCGAGCATCTTCAGTTACGGTGGGCCCAGTTTCTCAGACTGTCCCTCCGTTTGTCAGTCACTAAACCCCTCGTTATTCTGGCCCAGCCATGGCCACATGGGACCTCCAATACCACTACACCGTTCCCAGGCCCGAGCCCAGCCCACCCAGCCAATCCAGAGTCCATGGGTCGAGCTGACGCCACGGGACAGTGTCTTAGGAGCCAGGTAGGACAGAATGTAATTCAGGTGATTGTTCAGTCAGAAGGGAGGCTCCTGTGATAGTTTTTTTCCGTTCTGTGCTAGTTTTTTGCTGTTTTACGTTGAGCTGCACGACAGTATGTGGAAAGACTTTGTTTTAGTTGGTTTGATCTGTCACCAAAAATATGTAATTTGCAGTTATATGTAATTTGCAGTAGCAGATTAAACCTGTGCACAATTAAAGGAATTTCAGATTATTCTTTCCCACAAAATTTGTTCAGTTTAGCCATTTTCTTACAATCCATTTTCAAAATAACAATACTACACGTGAAGTTTGCCAAAGGCCATGGTGACAAAACAAATATCACAGGGAAAATTTAGAATATAGAATGTGCCTGAGCTGAAGCAGGTCCGGAAGGAAATGTGTTCTAATATTCCGCCTGAAAGTTCTGCAAGTCTAATGTGCAACTACATGATTCACCTGTTTCTTTCTTAGTAAGAGAGTGGGGAAGCGTTCACACGAGAGCGAGGAGCATGTGGTGTCCTCTGCACGGAAGGCGGACCTCCACTTCTGCGCTGTGTGCAATGACTATGCCTCAGGCTACCACTACGGCGTCTGGTCATGTGAAGGGTGCAAAGCCTTCTTCAAGAGAAGCATACAAGGTGAGGCCCAGCAGTGAGGCGTTCCAGACTCTACCGTCACTTTATGTTTTGTTCGCTGTCAGAGGCGACTGTAAAGTTAATGTTAGGAGACGCACAATGAGCAGAAATCACAAAAATATGCAAAAGGGCTAAAAAAAAAAAAAAAAACTAACTTCAAACACACAAAAATGTTTGCAACGAGAAAAATTGGACACAATCTGAAATGTGAATCAAATGACTGAAAACAGACAACAAATAAGCAAAACACAGAAAAGCAGACAACGCATGGAAAATGATGACAAACTCAAGGCAGCCGACATCCAAGGGGGAAGGAATTTTCCTCTGTGTGCAGGGTCCCAGGGTTTATGGATATTCGAGGTTTTGAGGGAGATGAAACGAATATTGGATGCCATGAAATTGTCAGTGATCCCCGGCACCATCACGGGTCGTTATTTTAATTTGTCCACTGCTTTGATTTGACTTTCCAGCAGCCTCAGCTGTACTTTGTTTTAGCAGGTGCTCGTTTTGCATTGAGACCGTACGGTCGGTGGAAATGACATGCACGTCTCACATCATACAAGTCTGTCAGTCTTTTATGCAGGGATCATCCTTTTTTGTGTGTGTATGTGTTTGTTTGATCTTTTTTCCTTTTTTCTGTCCATCATGTTTTTGTCTTTACCTATTTTTCATCATCTTTTTTTCCAGGACACAACGACTACATCTGTCCAGCAACAAATCAGTGTACGATAGACAAGAACCGACGTAAGAGCTGCCAGGCATGTCGCCTTCGCAAATGCTACGAAGTTGGCATGAACAAGTGTGGTTAGTATTACTATGATTTTCTTACTCGGTTTGCTTTTGTTCTCTCTTTTGTTTTTGCCATCAACATTTTCTTTCATATTGGTGTGTATTTATTCAAACAGATATAGATTTTAATCCTTTTAGGTCTGTGCAGAATTTTTGTGTCCGACTGAAGAGATGACGTTTGTAACCTAGCCTTGAGGAATAATTAATGGATAACATGTTCAAACTGATAAAAATATGCACGGGCACCTTTCAAGTCTGAATGTGTGGAACTATTCGGAAGAATATACTGATCAATGAATCTGTACGTTTTTTTTTCTTAACCTTTTTTTAATGTTCATATAAAGATGTAATATCATACATTATTTCAGGCCTAGATTTGAATTCGGGGGCTGTGCTGAAATAGTTTTTGACAATTTTAAAGTTCCAAAAACCTGATTATTTATATATAGTTATGGTGGGCAGAGCACAACTGTGAATCATGGTTGTTATATGCGAGTGAGTGGGTGTCCATGTGGGCTTTGGGGGCATGTGGACCCAAGATGGAGGCCCGTTTATGATTGCCGGGAAGTCTCAGGGAAGTCAGAGCGTGAAAGACAATGTGAGATTATGATTTTGTGCGATTTCTTTTATTTATGTTTAACTCAATCCTTGGAACTTTGACAGGTTTTAACATCAACACGCTCACAGTATATCAGCCAACAATAACAATGTCCCTTCTGCTTTGTTAAACAGTTTGATTCTAGCCGTTTTCCTTGTTTATTTTTTATTTTTTTATACCCAGAACATCACAATCTAATCTTAGGGCTACATCCATGTTACCTGGTGAACTCACACAAAGTGAATCAGATCATGATGTCTGAGCAAAATCAGACCTGGGCCTTTGTGTAAAGGTCAGATGTGGCTTTTAATGTGTCACTTCTTTGTCCATGTGTCAATCGCCTGTTGTCATCAGTCAGTGTTGGCTCAGTGTAGCTGGTAAATGTGAACTAGGGGGTGAATGGGGGCATGAGGATTTGTTGGAACATATCATAAGCCATTTGACAGTCTCAATATTTTAATGAAACTGTCAGTTTAAGACCTTTATGGTGTTTGGTAAATGGTAGACACAAAACATGGATGTGAACCATCGACATAAAAACATTGGAACTAGACACTGAGAAATGTAGCCTGGAGTCCATGAGCGGATCTCGAGTGTGTCCAGTAGTTGAGACAGACTAAATTAAATTGAGTTTATTTCAACAAAGAACAACATGGTTTCAGATGGTTCCACCAGGACTGTTCAAGATCATATCAGGCTGATTTCTTTGAAACAAAAGACTTTAGGGATGTTTCATAAAAAAGATTTGCTTAAAATCAATGGATTGATGGGGATGTAATTGTCCAGCAACTTATTCTAAAAGCAAAACAGTGTAGTACTTTCAAAGGTACTCAGCATTCGCGAGGACTGAAATGTAGTTACCTGTGCTCAGGCTGGGAAAAAGTGGTTTCCTCACCTGCTGTGTTTGTTTGAAGGACCCACTGGCAGCAAAGTAATTGGCATGCGTCATGGTCTTAGGTATGCGGAAGGAGCGTGGAAATTGCAGGAACCACCAGATGAGGCGACTTACCCGTCTGTCGTCACACAGCAGGACAAATGCCCCAAAGCCTTTAACAGGACCAGCAGAGGGTTTTGCAAAGGTGTCCTCTCCATCTGCGATGACCCCGGAGCAGCTGATTGAAAGAATAATGGAAGCAGAGCCGCCAGAGATCTTCCTCATGAAGGACATGAGGAAGCCGCTGACCGAAGCCATCGTCATGATGTCGCTCACCAACTTGGCTGATAAGGAACTGGTTCACATGATCAGCTGGGCCAAGAAGATTCCAGGTGCATTTTTAAGCTTTCCGAAATCATTAGCTGCATCAGTAGTTATGGTAGATTTAATTTTCTGTTTGTGACAGAAAAAAATCTTATGTGACTGAAAGCCCAAGTAAGAATTGTTAGCAGTAGACAACTCTATCCCAAGTTATTTTCACTCTTTTAGATCTATCTCACAGGAGTAGGTGTAAGATCATATGAGGATGTTGTCTGATATGTTTGATAGAAATTCGTACTAAAAGTTTCTGTGACCTTCTCTACTTTGAGATTAGCGTGTCTTTGTGTGGCTGCTGTTTTTTACTGATTCAGCATGTCTGCCTCACATAAAAACAATCTTCTAATTGTTCATGTTCTCTCTCTCTCAGGGTTTGTCGAGCTCAGTCTCTTGGACCAGGTGCATCTGTTGGAGTGCTGCTGGCTGGAGGTGCTGATACTCGGCCTGATGTGGAGGTCGGTGGACCATCCAGGGAAACTCATCTTCTCCCCTGACCTCAGCCTCAGCAGGTAATCCAGAGTTTTCTCCTCCAAGTAGTTGCTTCTCAGCAGAGCATCTCAGCAGTTATCTAACATTAACATTAACATTGAACCTGATGAGCCTCCTATTAGCCGTCATTACTTTGGGTTAGGTCAAATACTTCAAATACTGTTGGAAATGGATATGCTTGTTTCAGCTTGTCCTATCATACCTAGTATTTATTGTGAACACTGAGTTATTAGATTCAGAAATAGAGTGACACTTTTCCAACCACAGAATTGGTGTGAGTCTTGCTTTCAGACTCCTTCATGCTCTCACACTAAATAAGTGAGACTGGAAAAAACAATCTGACAACAGCAGCTCTGCAGAAAAATGAGCTCAGAGAGAACAGACGCTCGGATCTGTTCTCTCTCTCAGCTGAGTCCTCATGCCTCCACATAATACACTTTTTCTTTATTACTTTTCTTTTGTTTTTCATACAGATACAGACTTTCAGATATCAAAAATAGTGTGCTGTATATATTCTTTGCAATCCAAACAAAATCTGTGGGTTGTGATGTCCTCAAACTGTCCACATGGTAAGTCAGAGCACAGAGAAAAGCTCATTTCAGTCAATTTTTTTTGTATGTAGTCCATTTCTCCCGTCTTAGTTTGAAGACCCCACCCTTAGACCCCCAACATGAGTTAGTTCTCCAATAAGATGTATTTCCTCTGTTGCGTTGAGCCGTTTTTTTTATTGTTGGTGGTTCACTCTTCAACCAATTTCTTCTTTTCTACTTGTGATTAATTAAGATTTATTATTTATTAAGACATCTTTCTTTTGAATTACTTCAAGTCCCATATACACAGTCTGGATGTCTCTGGAGATCTTGCATGTTAATTACTACATGTTTGGGAGGCAGTATAATTACAGCTCAACTGTATAATATTGTGCTTTATGTTGTCTTAGAAACATGTTTATCAGCAAGTAATGACCCATATATTGGGTCAATCAATAATTAGTTTATCAGGTACAGTACATCTAAAGCTAATGTAATCTAAAACCTGCCTTTGTTTTATTTTTGCTATTTTACAAAGAGTTCTCAACTTTATACCAGGTAGTATTATTACAATCACGCCATGTACATCCTGTATGTCAAGAAGGCAGGATTTACTGTAGTAGACCACACTGGTTTTCTCAGTCCTCATTCACTACAGGTTCCACCAGTCTGATTGGTAATAGGTAACGGTTTATTTTATCTTGTTAATTATTGCCCTAGTTGAGTATTTCATGTGTTATAGCACTTTTCAGGAAGAGTATTTGTCCAGCTCACCTGCTGTGCACAAGCTCAGTTCATTACAATCAAAGAGTTTGCAGTATTTCCCCCATCCACTGTTTCACTCCAGCAATGTCAATAAAATAACTGTTTTTTGTTGGTTTTTTTTAATTCTGCTTCTACAGTTGGCTTCATCTGCTGCTTCCTCGTGTTTTTCATCTCTTTTGTAAAAGGTTTATTACTTTTGGCCAGTTTGTTAATGAAACAATGAAGTAACGGTTTGTGTTTGTCTCCAGCCGCCCGCTGATAAGATAAGTGCTAGAGAAGAGGCTGTGCACAAGCTCAGTTCATTACAATCAAAGAGTTTGCGTATTTCCAGGGCTTAACTGTTTTTTGGTTTTTTTAATTCTGCTTCTACAGATCTTTGATATGCTGAATGAAACAATGCGGTTTGTGTTTGTCCACGTCCAGGGTGAGAGAGCTCAAGCTGCAGAGGGAGGAGTACGTCTGCCTCAAGGCCATGATCCTCCTTAACTCCAGTGAGTGAGTGCACTCTCATCCACCCCCCCCTTGTTACGTCACATACTGCAGATGTGGGTGCATGCGGGGCTCCAGTTAGTGAAGCTAAAGTTCAGGGACCAGCTAAATGGTTTTGTGCATCGTTTGAGTCCCTGCTGAGTGAGCAGAGTAGCAGGCAGGACCTGTTGCAGGGTGAACTGGGTCAGAGTCTCTTTGATGAGCACTTGTACACAAGGGGCCTATTACTGTGTCATTTTCCTTTTAATTACCTCCACCGGGGCTCGTGGTTTTGTCTGTTTGAGTACTGATTTACTAGAAAGATGCAGGTAAGGAGGTAATAATTCTGCTCTGAATCCAACTCTAACACGGTGGGACAGTTGGACTCGGCACACGAAAGAATGAGCTCCTCGTTCATTCAAAGTAACTTTCTCCCTGACTAAAGTTCTATTTGGTGCATCTAGTGGCTTTGGAAGGAGCTGCATCACGAGTTTACTGCCACACTGGCCTCTGTGTTTGGGTGCATCCCAGTTCCCTCAGCTGTCTTACTCACCCTTTGATCCCCACTGGTTTTTCTATCTTCTGCTTTGTCAAAAGGTCGCTTGCTACAATTAAACATTTTATAATATTTTAAGAAACGGTTGATAAGATGTAGCTGAATTTTTCAGCTACATCTTATTTCTGTTGTAGCTAAAGATAAAATACTTCCCTAGTTATAGAAGTTGGACATAAACTATTCATACTTTGTTCCCAGACATGTGCCTCAGCTCGTCAGAGGGCAGCGAGGAGCTGCAGAGTCGCTCCAAGTTGCTGCAACTTCTGAACGCCGTAACGGACGCTCTGGTGTGGGCCATCGCTAAAACGGGCCTCACCTTCCGCCAGCAGTACACCCGCCTCGCCCACCTGCTCATGCTGCTCTCACACATTCGCCATGCCAGGTAAAAATCCCTTCTGTTTTTTTCCTGTTACAAATACAGTCAGCTGATGCAGTGTATGATGTGATGTGTATAATATCGCAGTGCTGATCTGTCCCAAAATATAACATTTTGCATATAGCACTACTGCAGCTAAACTGCGGCTCTGGAGGTTCGACCCCACTTCCTCTTATCTCTACATGTCAAGTGTCTTTGGGCAGATTATCAGTTATCAGTGTGTAAATAAGAAATGATGTGTTGTGGTAAGGGACTATAGTTCTACAGTACAGACTACAGCAGGGGTGTGGAGGGTCCCAGCCCTGCTCTTCTCCCCACCTACCCCTGCACGGCCCACTGCTGATCACCTGGATCAGGTGTGAGCTGGAAGATGAGCGTCGTGCAGGGACAGCTGGGAAACGAGCAGGGCTGCGGTCCTGGAGGCCTGGAGCTTGACACCCCTGGACTGCAGTGTGTACATGCAGTTTCCCACTCCACCCCTAGATATTTGTATGTTGATGAAATCTTCATTCTGCTCAATATTCACTTGTCAGAAAAACGATGATGATACAAAGTCGCACAGTGTTGCTCATCTGAAACATTCTTGCTGCTTTGCCACTTTCCATTGTGTAGCAACAAAGGCATGGACCACCTACACTGCATGAAAATGAAGAACATGGTGCCTTTGTACGACCTGTTGCTCGAGATGCTGGACGCCCACATCATGCACAGCTCCCGCCTGCCTCGCCGGGCCCCCCCCCAGGACGTCTCTGCTCTGTCCCCCAGCTCTGGAAGCGGGCCATCGAGTACCTGGACACCGAGCAGCGCTGGAAGTGGAGGTGAACCCCAGTAGTCAGAGCAGAAGTCAGCTGCAATGGGTTTTCATGGCTTTGCACAAAACTAGTAATGACGGCACTGACGTGGAGACGTTTAACACGAACAGTCTGCAGAACGTTGACTCACTGCACAATTCTGCTGACCTGAGAATGTGATGTTTTGATAGAACAGGCCAAACGTGCAGGATTTCTTGCCTTACCAACACACATTGAAAAAGCCAAATTGTCATAATATGACCAAGTAGCAGCAGTAGTTGCTTAAATATTCATGCTATTGTTGTGCCACAATTCCCTCAGGCTTAGAAGCACGTTTATACCGGATAATGAACAACTTCATGTGCCGAGGCAGTTTGTCGCTGCAGTAATCAGGTCAGGAGACGGCTTTGACAGGGGATGTTATTACCCGAGATAATGAAGCTACAGCTACACAGTAACAATAAATCCTGTCTTTCTAAAGCTTTTAGTCAGAGGACATGCATAAATCTCCTGTTGTCCCTTGGCTGTGGTGTCCTGAAAGTCCATGGCTCCGGTTCAGGAAGCTGATTTAGTGCAAACTCTGAGCTCATTAGGTCTGACTAGAGGAAAACTAGTTTATGCTGTAGAGGTTTGTCTAAGATAAAAGCGAAGGTAAAATGGTAACTGGTGCCTAATTGGATATTAGATCATTCAACTCCCCCTATTATTTTAAACAGCTACAGCTTTTTGGCCCTTACAGTAAATATTCCATTTCAATACAGAAACACGTTTAAAATTCCTGGAGATGAGGAAATGTACACCACTGTTCATAGACTAAATACAATGTTAACTAATTGTAGCATGTTACTCATTTAACCGCAGTATCCCCCTTAAATTTACCTTTGAAACCTTCGGGCAAAAATGTACACACACAATAAACTATTAAATCATCATACTTTTTTTTTTGTGGAAGTCAGTGAGACATTTAGGGCTTTTTCTGGTGTTAAATAAAATACTAAAGCAATTTTGTTGCTAATCTTTGCCATATCCAAGACTCTAATCACAACCAAAGTCCAACCACCTACTAAACATTATAGACAAAATTATTAAATAATTCAAATTAAACTGGGATTAAACATTAAAGGATTAAAATCCTTTGAATGATTTAATGTTTGGAAGTTTTTAAGAAGGTTTGAAGTCATTTAAGTCGGGGGGCTGATTTTTTTGGTAGCAGTTTTTTTTGTGTGTACATTTTTGCCACAACGTTGTCCAGAGTAAAGTAATGAGTATAAATGACATGTCAGTAAAATGGATTTTAAATATTTTACTAAAGAAAAGTTCAGAAATGCCTGAAGGGGACGTAAAACAAAGCGTGAGCAACACCCGAATTTAGCCCGAGTTTAATTTGGCCCGAGCTCGTGAGTCCAGAGCTGTATCTTTAAATTTAAGTCTTGAAGCTGAGTGAACTTCAATTAATGCTAAACTATTTGGAAGACAGAAATTATTCTGGCGTTTTGTAACTGCAGTTGCTGAAATTGATCCCAGTGGCTAGAGGTGGTCAGTCAGTTCAAACACTAAGTAATGTGTCGGAGTAAATTAAGTTTACTGGAGCTTTTCCATTTGCATCATGGATGGAAAACTTTTTTTTTTTACTATTACCTGTAATGAAGTAGATTTAGTTACTATTTGCAGGTTTTGATTATATAGAATATCAATCATGTACACCATAAATGAATTGATGATGTACATACAGTAGCTAAGATTAGCTCCAGCTACTACTAATCCAGGACCTATTTTGTGAAGCGCGTTTTGAAATTTGTCTCGGCGATGTCAGTGGGGGGTGTCCCACATGACGGGTTCAGTAAGTGGCTCGTGATTTGACGTGCCTTTCGAAATAATCGCCTGCGTCCTGTGTAACTGTTGAATCATAGTTATTTCTGAACAAATGTGAATCCATGTTTACTAGGCACATTTTATGCGCTCGCCCCAATTTCATTATGTCCACTTCCCTTACGGCCATTGTAAGTTTAAAAAAGTGAAAGTGTAAATCTCAGAAGAATACAGCCTAATAATAATATACAGTATGTGCATATTTTACTTGATTCAGTTCAGAAACTATACAAACATTACAATAGCCGTGAATTTGACCCGTTTGTTTTTGTCCAGTAGGTGGCTTTGAGCACGGCTGTCCAACTCCAGGCCTCGAGGGACACGGGCCTGCTTGTTTCCAGCCACCCTGCACGGCACTCTACCTGGATCAGGTGTGCTCAGTCAATCAGCGCAGGGTAGCTGGAAACAAGCTGGTCTGTGTCCCGCGAGGCCTGGAGTTGGACAGCCGTGCCTGAGAGCAAATGAAGCCTTATCCTTGAGTGAACAGATTTATGAAAAGCTTCGTCTCGCCCTCACTAACTAGAATTTTATTTTAGGTTTTTTGATTTGAAGTTCTATCAAGAGCATCAAATTCAGCGCTGCTTTAAACACACGTACTTTTACCACCTCTGCCAGGGGCTGCAATACAGAAGCTGCTGTTGCTAAACACCAACAAATTGTAATTTACAGCACCGAGGCTCCAAAGCACAAAACATTAACGCAGCAGAGGAACAGTCGTGGTCTAGAGTTAATTACGGCCAATTTGAAATCTGATTATTACCAACAATGTGCTTTAAATATGTTGCTGCAGACAGGTCAAAACAGAAAAAGCTGGTTGTAAATATGAAGTGGCTGCACCTCCAACGTTCCCTGGAGGGTGAGACGTAAGTCAGACGGTGAGTGTAGAGCAGGATTTACTGTCAGAGCAGTAAAAGATCCATTCGTTATCCAAACCATAACCGAGTGAGAACTGTAGATAAGAGGCAGCGTCCCATAAAACAGACTGTTCAACTTTACTTTCAGACAAACTAACAGGAACAAATAGTCACTGGACTCTAAAGTCGGTGGCTTTCCCTTACTGTTTGCTTTCTGATGAAGCGTGCTTAGGGCCTGACATACTCGCTCTTTTTTCATTGGTTAATATGGCACAATTTTCACTTTAGCTCAGAATATAAACAACGTTTCAGGAAGCTTACTGAAAGAAAACAGCCAGCAGCAGTTTTAACTTTGTCTCTCCTTGACCGCCTGGTATAATTGTCACTGTTCCAGCTCCATTGTTAAAGGCGTCTTGTTTTCTGGACAGTGTCACAGCCGCTGTTGCTCTTAAGACAATGTTGCACTCACACCTGCCAAGTTTAGCCTAAAGAAAAGGGAAGAGACTATTTTTGTATTTTACAGCTCATTACATGATGCAGTTTTGACTATCAAAATTCCTATGAATTAATCACTAGTTGTAGATGTGGGACTTGTGCCTCTGTCCGGTTAGAGCATCACTGTGCAGTAAAGATGTCATATTACTAGAAAATACTCGCACCTGCTTCATTCCAAGGTGAAATGAGAACATTGGCTTCAGTGTGATTGTTGCCTTGCAAATTACTAAATACACAGGAATCGTTTCACTGGCTTTTGAGTTCACAGGTTTTCAAAAACAACTGTTTTACAGGTTGTTTTTGTCGTATGTTTGAATATTTACACCCTGAAACAGCAAAACTATTGTACAGCTACTGTAAGACTGTGAAATCATCACTTTTCAGTGTCTGTATCCTTTAAGTTCACGTCAGGCTTCTAACAACAAACATAGAATGGATTAAATATGCTTCACTCACTGAAATGAATGGAATCACTGTTTAAGGTTCTTTTTTTTAAGAATAAAAAAAAAGTTAAAATGTGGATTTGGTTAATTTTTGACATACTGCTCAGAAGTTTAGATTTTTCTCATAAGCCTTCGAAGTCTACACTCACATACTGGCCACTTTATTAGGTACACCTGTACATTCTAATACAATTCAATACAGCAGCTCTGCCACGAATTCTAATTTTAAAAGTTTAAGTTTGAACTCTCACTAAGGTGATAATTCTGAAATGTGTTTATGACTGAGGTCAACGTGGTTAGTGGAGTTTACCTCCTCTTGTAATATCCTTCAGTAATAGTCCACTAACCACTTTGACCTCAGTCATAAACACATATCTGAATTATCCCCTTTGTTAGAGTTCCAACTTAAAATCAGAATTCATGGCAGAGCTGCTGTATTGAATTGTACATCAACAAAAGTATACAGTGATCAGCCACAACATTAAAACTACCAGACAGATTTACGCCGTGTTCATTTCATACGTTACCACAAGCGACCACGTAAGAAAAAAGCGTTTAGGTGTTTGCGGTTTTGGTTTTCAATTCGCTTATCAGCCAAAAATGGAGGAAGGAAAACAAAAATGCTTTGAGCAAACGCGGTTACAACAGTGTTTACTACAAAAACAAATGGGGGCATAAATCCAACTTTTGATGTTATAAATAAGCAATATAGTATTACATTCTGTACATAATCATCATCCTGTTAAATCTACAGTTTGTCTTTTCAGTGCACCAGGAGACATGGAAATGTCTGCTCACAAAACAAAGTGCAGCTACAACAATGTGGCTAAAAAATCTTTTTGGACTGTTGGCCGTTTAAATGTCTTTTGTTTAAACATTTAGAGTTCAGTCTGACAATCAGTGAAACATCAGAAAAAATGAAATAGTCACTTAGAGCATGGAAGGAGTACAAACATGTAATCTAACTGACAGATTTAGTAAATGATTAAATAAAAACTTAAACCTAAAAGAAAAACACTCGTTCAGACTTGTTACTAAAAAACTGACGATAACTCATTGCTCCCTGAAAATTTCGTTAGTTCTTTTAAAAACAATGTAAATCATTTGCAATCACCTCTCGTCTTAATAACTTTAAAGTAATGGGAATATTTCTTGCTACATGCCAGCAAACTGTCCGCTTTCAGAAAAAAACTAATGCTGCAAAATGTTATTGGAGGGAGGAAGTGTAATATTAGTGCCTTTTTACAGGTGAAGTTATTTCGGCGGTGGCGTTTGCTACTGCAGCCCCGTACGTGGGTGGTAATATTTAGGTCCAACTATCCAGCAAAGGACAAAAACACTGCGTACTCTGTCTGGGGACTGGATTACTTACTGTACTTCTTCACCTTGGACATAGTCGTGTGACTGTCCTGCTCCTCCCCTCCACCACTGTCATCTTTGACTCCGACTGCTGTGATTCAAACTTAGTATTATTAGACTTAAAATATCTGCAGTCACATGAGTAGCTTTTGATTTATAGAATACAAACTGTTTAAAAAAAATATTAAATAGAAATTTTGGTGGCCCGCGTTTTTCCTATTGGTTCTTTCCCCCCCAGTAGCCGTTTCGTCCTCAGGTGGGTGGTGGGCCATTGGTGTAGCGTAACATGGGGTAGAAAGAGCGGGCGAAGTTGTTGGCTACAGTGCAGCTGGGGTCGCTCTCCGACATGGGAATCAGACAAGGGAGCAGGAGCAGCAGCAGCAGGAGGAGGTGGAGCGGGAAGGCAGCGCGAAGAACCCGGTAGAAGAAGGATCGAGGTGGGGACGAGTCCCTTCTCCCTCTGTAGGACACGGAAGACAGAGATTATCAGGACGTACACAACCTGTCGATGCCTCATCTCTATAGCAGCTGCACGGATTTGAAAACGCTGAAGAGTCTGTTTGTACCTTTGAGTGGACGGATCTTTGTTTGAGATGGCGGCCGCCTGCGAAGAATCCCCAGACGCACTTTGGCCTCGACCATCTGGTACAGACTCACAATCCTGAATTAGAAAACAGATTAAAAGTAATTTGGTTGCGGTTACAGAAATCTCCACAAAATCAACACGACTGAGCAGCTGCACAACAGACGAGCCCTGGAAAACTAGAAAATATCTGATGGTTACCAGCCGCTGTTCCAGTGCGACGAGGTCCTGGTCCACCTCGTTCAGGAGCAGCTTCAGCTTACTGCCTATCACATGGACTTTCTCCTTGGCTTCGTCGCTGTCCTCGGCCCTCTGCTGAGGCTGGAGCTGAGACCACAGAGCCTGGAGGGAGGCCTGCTGAGCTTGCCTGCCCTGCAGCTCCGTCTGCAGATCCTGTAACCCACAAACATTGGAACCAGTGGTAAGCACGATTTCTGGTAGATTTCATAGCACATGCAGTAAAAAGAGTCAGTGTCGCCCCAAAACTCTGTCAGCAGCCACTGACGATAGATACAGTCTTGGAATCACAGCTTTGTTTGACAACAGTAAGCGACGTTCTGCTCACAGTGAGTGTGTTGCGGTGTTGTTGCAGGGTTCGGACAGGCGTCTCTGGGTGAAACACCTCCACGGCATATCGTCTGCTCTCGGCGTGGGCCAGCCACAGAAGCAGAGAGTGGAGGGTTTCATGAAACTCCTGGATGGAGAAGGGCAAAGGTCGTGACCTACAGTCGAACTATGTAGTCGCATTGAGCAGAAAATTCAGCCGCCAGTTAAATCTCAAGCTGCTAAACCGATTATCAGACTCTGCAAGTCTTACTAACGAGTTTGAGCAATAGAACTGCTGACATGCATTTATACGCTTTAAAAAGTTTCACATTTCTGCGATTCGAGTCTCACTATATCTGTGTTTGCATCTGATGAAACCGGAGCTGGTATGAATTTAAGATCAGCTATTGGTAGTTATTCTTAAAACTGTTCAGCGTCCAGTTATTCCCAACGCAGCTCCGCTTACAGTAAGATGATGAAAATATTTCAAACCTTTGTACAGAACGTGTCATGGTGTTGTACTGCAAATGATTTCTAAACACGACAAAACTCTGGCTACATTAAATTATATTTTAGCCTGTTCATATGAAGTTTGCTTAACATTTCTTGGTACCTGGCAGCGCATCAGAGTCTCCCTCAGACTGGCGTCCCACTGCTGGAGGCCTGTGCACGCTCGGCTCCAGTCTCTGTTCATACGCGCCAGTTCTTTCGTAGTTCTGGAGCTACCTGGGCCCTCAGGTTGACCGACAGCATTACTGACTTGTAGTGACTAAACATCTTCTCCGTTTCCTGCAGGAGAATGCACATGAATATTAATAAACAGTCCGAATGCTGATCATCAGAGCTGCTGGATCTGGTCTTAAAGTTCACCTTTAGTTCTTTGGCTTTGGCTTCCATGTAATCGATACCGGCTGCTGGGTTGGTCTGCTGGAGGCGGTCCAGCTCTGGGATCACGTTGTCCAACCAGGACGTGATGTCACTGAGGTCAGACGTGAGCTGCTGAGGCTGTGGAGGTTCAGGCTGCTGATTGTTTCCGGGCTGAACCTGGAGCAGCTCCCAGCGTTGAATCACACCTGAGAAAACAACAGTCACGCCGTCATTTTTCTGTGACGCACTTTGAACTGCATCAAGCTCTATGAAAGATGCTAAACAAATAAAGCATTAATTGATTGATACCAATTGTCAAAAACAATCTGTGGTAATTCTGTCTTTACACCCTCTCATAATTTTATATTACTACAAGCAGATAAATGGTAAAACACTTCTGCTGATCATCCTGAGCCAGACACTCATGTCTCACTATTCAACAAAGCCGGTTTCAAAAGCTGCAACAAAAGGGGGAAAAAAAAAAAAAAAAAATCACCTTTAGTATTTAACGATAAATGAGAATCCTTTGATAAATTACTTAAATTGTAGATGGAACAACTTTCAAATGTATGTTTGCTAGAATTATGCTTTAATTGTGTCGTCTTGTTGCAGAAAATGTCTATTGATGCGGCTCATTGAACAGCGCTGAAAGTACAGAGATGTTTGCTTCGAAAGTTTAATGAGAATTCATTTTATTACTAAACTCTGGAGTCATTTCATCCAAGTTAACTGAATAATGGTTTATAAGTAAAAGGCTCTGCAGAGCGTGGAAGAGCGAATTTATACTAGTTTAAAGCTACAACGTGCTACTTTTAATTTCCCTTTGATGTACAGTAAATTCTAACAACCAGAAAATATGCACATATGCAGTATTAACCTAATGGTTACTAACTATGCTACAACATAAGACGGCCAACATCTTTGTGTAATGCATCAACTCTCCAGAGTCGTTTCTATGGAAACTGCAGGCTTCCATCCCGTCCCAGAACCACAACATAATGTTCATAAATGCTATTAAAGCTCTGAGAGAAAAGTTTGATTTGGGCTACATTAAAAAACAAAAACAACTACATCCTTCATACTAAACTACAGCCGTGATGTCAGGGATACTGGAGTTTGAGATTGGAGCATGTAAGTTTTGTTGAACTGTTTTTACTAAGAATGGCCAATAAAACACATACATTATTAGTTTTTGTATTTTATGCTGTTGAGTTACGGACATGATAATAGATGTTCTATTCTTGCATCCTGGACGACTTCCTGACTTGTATTCAGTTTGGACAGAAAAACCAACCCTTTAACCTTTAGAATCCATCAGGTCATTAAACGTATCGTCTCTCACCGGACTGATTGTCAGAAGCTGTGAGTCCTGTGAGGCCGCGCTCCTCTGGCTGCTGCTCGTCATCCAGAATCAGCGAGACCCTCTTGATGTCCTCGATGCTTCCGCTGCACTGGGATGTGAGACCCAGCTGGAGACAAAACAACACACTGTTAGGACTTACAGACGCCAGCATCAGCCTTACATTTTCATAATTGTCATTTTCATATTCCACAGTTGTGGTTTAACCACTCAGGCCATGTTTTGAATCTAACGTACATATCCAGGCTTCAGAGGAGTGCTGCTGAGGACGCGTGCAGCCTCCGTGTGGCCCCCCATGTCCAGGTGGACGGGCTCAGTTTCACTGTCACCTGGCGACCGCCATGTTGGAGTGTCATGTGCAACCGCAGACCTGCTATGAACTGGGACACAATAGAACAAAACAGTCATTTTTTACTTTAAAAAAAAAAGGATTTACTGATTCTCTATCAATAGGTTGACTGATAAATCATTTGTCATCTGTATAAAAAAAATTATTTAATGTCATATTTCTTGAGAAGAAGAGAAAGAGGATGAGACCAAAAGCAAGACCTATTAAGGGAAAGGTGCAACTTTAAATTAGGCAACAACATTTAAAGAGACTGTGCGATATACTTGTAAAATGACATATTATGGGCTGCTCTGATTTACACCAAAATGCCATCTGCTTACAGATATAATTCATTACAGCCCATGAAGGAAGGTGCTAAAGTTAACACAGACTGGCGAGATGAAAAATGTACAGGAGATAATGTAAATTCTAGCAAAAGGTCAGACACCTAAGAGAGAAGAATATCCAATACTTTGACTAGTTAAAAGATTGGACCAGCTTCTTATGGAAGGGCATTGCCATTAAAACCTCTATTTTGCAGCAAAATATAAGCAATCTAATAACCAAAAAAGTCCAACCAAGGCTTTGACCACTAATATATCAATGAGCAGGTGAGTATAATTTCAGATTCAAAGTATAAACCAGTTTTTACGATCACAGCGGCAGCAACATGTCGGCGAGATGCAGGTGACCCGTGAACTTGGAGAAAACACCTGGAGTCTTCGTACTGTGAGTGGATTTATGACCTAAAAGGGAAGATTCACGTGGTTGTGCCTCAGGAGGAAGCTTGTCCAGCCTCCAAGCTCTCAGTGTGTGTTTGCACGTGTGAAGTGTTTACTGTGAATCAGTGCATTTTTAAACTGAGTTTTCTTTATCAGTTACATCACATTTTTATGACTTCAGTGTCAGCACAGCTAAAGCTAAGCCATAAATACTGACATTTTGGGATGAGAGACTGGATCAGACACTAACTGTACCTGACAGAGCACTGAAGTAGGTCACGTCTTCCTCATGTTCCTCCTCCTCGTCATCCTCGTGTGAAGATGAACCTCCTACATCTCCGCTGGGATCCCACTCCAGAGGCAGGGAGTCCACGCTCGCTGGAGTCTCGCGTCCCGATCGCTCCAGCGGAGAGGCCAGCAGGTGGACGGGCGTGGCCGGGAGGCTTCCTTGACTCCGCCCCATCCAGGGTCGACAAATCAGCTCCAAGCTCGACTCCAGGGAGGAAATGCTTCCTGAGAGCTCGGGTTCGTCTTTCACCATCTAAGGTGACAAAATAACATACAGCATGATTTCAAGATAGCTCCTCGGGCTGGGGGGTTCAAGTTCACTCGAGGCAGACTGGACGTCATTTGTCTGCCCGTCTTTCCTCATTTTAGCGGCCCTTTGCCACGTTGATTGTTAATTTTAAGTCATTCTTGTGAGGCCCTGCAGGAGAAAACTCCTCACTTGCTAACATGCTATTTGCATGGTAGTTCTGCTTGCAAACAGATTAATAGGTTAACATACATTGAATTTTGAATTTCTATTATTGTTTATATTTATTTCTCTCTCTCCGACAGTCTGACAATCACAAAAAAGATTTACTTAACAAAATTAACATCTACAGTTCACTGAAGCCATAAAACAATAGAATAGCTTGAAATAGCAAGTTGAAAACCGTATGAGTTGAATTAGAGATGTTCTCCAACATTTTAAGCTGTGGGTGTGTGTGCATGCGTCTCTGGCCTCCAGCTCACCGGTGGTTGGCTAAGGCGCTGGTGGAAGCGGACCAGCCTGCTGAAAACCTCCTGGCAGTACGAGTGCAGCTCCTCCAGCTCGTCCTCTATCAGCGCCGCATCCTGTGGCGAGCTCTTCTGGATCAGACCCTCTCCAAACACTATCAAGCCATCAATGCGTTCGGTGTTCAGTGTGATCTCCTTCTGGAAACTCTGCGGGGTAAAAGAGGGAAAAAGAATGTTTGCGAGAACCGAAAGGAACCAAACTCTACTGCTGAGAGAAAACAGAACAAAGAAATAATTTCTTCCTGACACGTTTGAGTTCTGATACATTTCCCTAAAAATGAATTGCAGCTCTGTTGAGCTGTGGACTCACGTTGAGCTGCTGCATCTTGTGATGGACGTCGCTCTCGGAAAAGTGTTCGACATTGGTGAGCTGAAGATCCAGCTCAGTCAGCCACACCAACATGCTGTCCCTGGTGCCTTCAAATTCTTCCCTCTGGCTGGTAAAATACTGTGAGGAAACAAAGAGAAAGCAAGTGAAGGCTTGATTATCAAATAAATACCTAAAAATTGTCAGTCCACTCAGTAATCCTGACTCCTGAATCCCACTGAGGACGCACTGTACTGTACCTTGAGTCTTCGGAGGATGGCAGCCACCCTTCGGTGGAGGGTGTCCCAGCGCCGGTTGCCTTCATGGATCATCGCTTTTAGCTGGCTGGCTCGGTCAGTGCGGTTCTCCCGGGCGAGACGGCGATACTGGTTATTAATCAGTTCCAGCTGAGTCAGCCGTTCATGGACCTCCTTTGGAAACCCTGAAGAAAAGGGTAAAAGGATGAATGAGGGAATTTTCTGAATTTAATTGGTTGGAGAATTTGTAAATAAAAACAAAAAACACTAATTCCAAATATGGGAGACGGCAAACATCATAACTCACCTCAAATTTCTTGAGCTCCTCCTTGGCAACAGTGTAAAGCACGTCTGCAGAGTTGGGGTTGGCTGCTGTGCGCTCGGCCATCTTGAGCCAATCCTCAAACCGTGAGTAGTCATCGAGGAACTTGCACCAGAGTCTCCACGTCTCCTCAATCCTGCAAGGAGACATCGCACAGGAGTCTTACACGTGTCCAACCAGTGTCCACGTTCAAGCTCAGCCTGAGCCTTAAATCGGGTAATCATAATTAATAGATCAGGAGTAAATTGAACAGTAAGAATGTGGAGCGATGTGAAATACATCACATGATAAAACACAACCATGAAGCACTCAGAGCTCAAGCTTTTTTCTTGATTTATGTGAAGTAACGTCTGATAACTGTGAGTACAGCAGACTGCACGTTGAAGGGAGATTCAGCTCCTACCTGACCCTCCGGTCCAGAGCCATGGCACAGATGGTCCTCCAGCGCTGGTCGAGGCTGCGGCTCGTTTCCTGCAGGGAGTCGCTCTCTGCCTCGGTGCCGCCGGCAGCGTCCTCGTCGTGGAGCAAAACATCGCACAGGCTGAGCACCGAAGCGACACCTTCTGTATGCTGCTCAATGTCCTCCTGCAGCTCCTGGACACACACGGACACAAATGAAGACCGAGATCGCACAAGCCTGTACGACGAGTAAGTGTGAATGTACAGGATGTGACCACAACGTGTCAACAGTTAATGTCCTCTGCAGAGTCATAAGTGACCGTCTACCTGCTGCTCGGCCAGCCTCCTCTGGATCTCCTGGTGGTGACAAACGCTGTAGGTGATTGGTCTGGACAGCTCAGCCTCAACGCGGGAAAGCCACGAGCGGAGGTTACTCATGTTCTTATCCAGCTGCTGCACCGTTGCCAGAGTCTCCTTCAGCTTCTTCACCCTAAACATGCATCAACAACATCAACAACAAAAAATAGATCATGTTATAGAGTTTTTTTTTTACTGATCCTTTGTGGTGTTGATTTTTCATTTTAAAAAACATAAAAGCATCACTTCTTTGTATGAGGGATGTTTTTGTACACCGTCCCTGACTAATAGGATTTATAATACGTAAAAGACAACAATGACATAAAAGCAAAACAAGAAGTGAATTTAAGTCTGTCTGAAAGAAAATATATCATGAGAACAATAAAGAAACTGAAGGTAAAGGTCTAGGGAAGGGCAAAAAAAAAAACAAGGAAAAGATAGAAAAGAAAACAAAAATGAAAAACTCCTTTGCTAACCTACAACTCCCTTAGGTATCTTCTACAAATTTCGAAGTTTCCATGGCACCTGAGACACACACACACACGCTTAGAGCGACTGGTGTCATAGCAACGCTCTGGACAATAAAAGCTCTCTTCTGATGCTTAAAAGCCTAAGTGTGCCCCATTTGAGGGTTGAGTTAATTTCCTCATTTGATCCCTCTTCTCCTGTTGAGGTCCAGCCGGGCCTGTCAGCACCGAGCGAGAGCGAGACACAATCACACAGGAAGAACACGCTCTGAAAAAACACAGTTGAGAGTGTAACCGTCTGAATGGATGAAAGTGTCCCGGCAGATGCCGGACGCTGGGACCACTGTGGTTAAGTGCGTGTGTTTATGTGAGAGCTCTTCACACACACACACACACACACACACACACACACACACACACACGAACCTGTGAAAGCGGCTTATTCCTTCAAGAGGCTGGTTAAGCTTTTAACGGGTGCGTTTGTTTTAGACGGTGCTTTGTCAAGCCCATGTGGGGCTGCTTGTGTTTACAGGACATCCAACTCCTCCTGCTTGTTCAGCATATTTACAGCATTCACCAGCTTAGGGTGGGGGTGGAGTCTGTATGTATGCAGGCTGTGGATGTTTATGTGGCTTCATGTTTATGGCCGTGCAATGAAGACATATTACAGCCACTGTAAATTGTGCCCAGAAAACTCCCCTCCACTCTGCACATCCAAGTCAACTTAATTGTCCCGTTCTCCCTTTGACTCCTTCTTTACCTCTGACAAGCCAACAAAGGCTGGCAGCTTCACGCGGAGGCCGCACAAAGACACAAAACCTGGTCAGGGGTCCTTGCTGCGGAAAAGGACAAGACAAGAATGGATGGAGAAAACGGGGCAGAAAGAAAGAGTTGGAGGATAAGCGAGGATGTCGGGCTGGAGGGGAAAGTTAAAGAAGTCCAGCTGACTACAGGAGGGCCACGCCGACTGACATTTACTCTGCTCCACCGAACCAGTTGGAGCAGTCTCTCTACTGCCCACTAATTCATAGCTCCTTAATAACGTCAAACATGTTAAAGAAACAGCAGCAACTCTGTACCAGAGCCCATCAGGAATCACTCTCTGCAAGTTTACTGGAGGATTCAGAGCCCATCAGTGCCGGCTCTTCTCAGCACCTTTTCATAATCTTCATATGCAATGTTGTGGCCATAAGATACTGTACACGTTTGATTCATTAGTAAACTCAGTTTGCATGTTACTTTGCCTGTTGGTAGATGGCGCGTTTACGTCCTCAGGACTCAGAGATTCTACCTGCTGCTGTTTCTTGAAATACTGTTGAGAGTCTGAAGTGAATGTGGTTGGACGCTTTGCTGCATTTGCCATGTTGGCAAATGTTGAAAAGAATTATTCAGACACAACTGCAGCCCATTTATTACCCAGAGCCCAGACTGAGGAACACTGATCCATCAAGAGTTCAGCGTTGCATGAGATCAAGCCCCTGGAAATCTGCGTCTCTAAGGGGACGTTTCTTAGGAAATCAACATTAATGCATGCCAACAGACCCCCTCCTCGTCCATAATAACAACCCCACCCTTGCTCACATCATCACAATCAGACAGACTAGAAAAAAGGAGGGGCAGTCACGAGGACATATGGTAGTGTCTAGCATCAGGGCGGAGACGCTGTGCTCAGTGTGTGTGGACTGGGTTGGGAGTGAAGTCTGGATCGCCTGCTCCTGCAGGACTGACCATCTGTGCGAGGAGCTCAGCAGGATCCGTGTGTGCACTGGAGCACAAGCATTCTGACAGGAGAAGGGGAACGGTTCCACATCAGACCTAAGGTTTAATTGCAGGTTTCCTGGTTCAGCTTTACAAAGTAGAGTGGCCTGGCTGTGAAAGGCGCTTGTGCAGAATGATAGTAAGTGGACTAATTGAGTTTGTGGTACAAATGTGAATCACTGTCCACACACACAATGCCAAACTACACAGATTATCTCATTTTTAACTAAACCACCTCTTTAATATTCGCCTTTGAAGATTTCTTTCTGAGCGGCATTCACACACAGAGGTAGTTCTTTTTTTCTGCCTTTTGGAAAGTACTTCACTGACAAAGCGTGCACAAACACACACACACACACACACACACACACACCCACCCCTGTGCAGCCGCTGTGCCAGCTGTAGCTGCTCTCACCTGGCTTCAATGTGGTGGAAGAGGTTGTGCCAGCGCTGGTTGACCTCCTGCAGTGAGCCGTGGACCCGGGTCTGCTTGGCCTCATCGCTGGCTGACAGCAGCTGCTCCCCCAGCCGTTTCAGGTGGCTCTTATTCTCACTGAACAAGTTAATTTCCTCCATGCAGTCCTGTGGAGACATGCCGTGATAAGATTGTGTTGGATTTTTGTATCCTTGCATTCGCTTTGCAGCAGTAGGTTTACCTCTCCCACAGCTTCTCATGGCGCATCCAAAACATCCCCAGGTCATGTGAGATATTTAATCTGTCTAACTGTGTGTTTTGGGTCCACCCTGGAATCTGTGTGCAACTTGAATTAAAATGCCCAAACTGCATTAACTGGTGGGAGTTTGTAACGTGGCTGAATCAGCAAAGCTTTCCTTCCACATCCCTTGCTAATGAAGCTTTCCTGCTATCTGACTTACACTGACAAACACCCTGGTTTCTGTTTTGTCGAGCCAGTCCCGACTACGGCCCAGCTGACAGACGCTCATGAGAAGCTCTCCTACTGCATCAGCTCGCTCCGGCTTTTGCTAATTAGGACAATGTGACAGCACAGAATTGAGAGATTTATCCATCACTCTTAGATCTGTTCCTTTTTCTACAACCCGCTACAACCATTTTTGGTTTTTGCCTACACAAACACTGCTCTCAGGTTCACCGGGAAACACTTATCCACCCGTCAGGTTCGAGCGGCAGTTCTATTCCTCCGTTTTATACCAACATTACTACCCACTTAGAATGACCCTTTTCATTAATGAAGTCAAGGACTTGTTTCCATGTTTTGCAATTTGGCTAAAATGGGTGAGAAGATGTAATTCAGCGACTATCAAGTGCTTCCCGTTCTCCCATCTCATCACACAGCCTAAAACAATGTCCCTGCAATGCTCACACCAATTAGGATCTTGTTACTAAATGAGCATTCTTCACGGTGAGACAGGAAGGTACAAAAGACTGTTGTGTGTGAACAAAGAACACTGAGCCATTCCATTCCAGGCCACCATCTGTTGGAAACACTATAGGGCATATTGCTCAGATATGGATTTTAATCATGAGTGTCATCCATGGCTACTCACTTCATCCAACAGTCAAAAACCACGACAATTCATCAGAAAAAACACACACACCTCATCAGATGAAGTCCTTGCGAGTCACTATTTCAGAATCTGTCACATAAAAATACCTGAGTTTGGGAGAGAATCTCATATTTATCTTTGCCTTTTACCTTCTTGAGTTTTTCCACCATTTCCTCGATGCTCGGGTCTCCACTGTGGCACACTTTGTTCTCCATCTGAGTCAGCCAATCACAGAACTCTTTGTTCTTGTCATTAAAGATCGTCCAGGCATTGAGGCAGTCTGCGATTTCCTGTCGGCGCACTGATACCTGGGAACATTCAGAGATAAAAGTGCCACTTAGCAACTTTGTGCGCGACTGCACATGAAAAATGGCAGATGAATCTTTCCATCGTCATTTTAAATCTCCCATTTAAGCGGCTTAAATACTTCACTTAGTTTAGCTGCCGTTTGTTGAATATCAGTAAGTGTACGACTATTGATCCTCCACCTTCCTTGAGTGACCGGTTACTTCTGGTTTTCATATTCACAAAATAAATATTTCATGCAATTATTGTACCTAATGTAACCAAATGTCACCAGGGATTATGATCATTTGTCCACACAAAATCCTGATTTACTGTATAGTCTGAAACCAAACTGTGGTGACAGTCTGAAACAGGCTACTTGCTAAGACTTTCTGGTGTGTAACCTGAAAAACACTGACAAATCTGATCCAAAACATAGGTTATTGAGACTAAACACCAAGGTTCAAATCAATAAAAACTGATAAATTAAAGTATAAAAACTAATGTTTGATGAAATTGGTAAGAAGTGAATAAAACACTGCAACTGAGTGTCTTACACACGCAGTCACACGGTCTTTAATAATTCTAATACAATAATAAGAACAATAAACAAGACAGTTTAGCTGATCAAATTAAAAAGGCCCATTTCCTAACGGCGGGTTTATGAGATGAAAACAAGCCATTACGTAGCAGAGGACGGGGCTGATGGTCTTTCAGAGGTTAAAGGACTGAGCAGGCTCACGGGCCATGTCTGAACCAGCTGTATTTCACTGTTCAGCGGCATTTATTGGACTTAAACGAGCACGGCTTTGGTTTTGATGCACTAATACAATCGGCCTTTGGGACTCTGGGACTCTGGGACTCTGGAGAATTAGGCTGCATTCTTAGCGGCCGTCAGCCTGTGAGGACTCTGTGCTTCCCCAGGAACAATAGAGCCCGTCCCTGAATCCCTATAGTCCAGCCAGGCCATCTGCTCCTCAGACCCATTCCAGTGGCTTCCCCCACTTAACACCTGTTAGCTATGCAGAGGAAACAGATCTAGCCCCCGGCCATGTCAGGAATTAATAGGGATTTAAAAAAAAAAAAAAGAAGAAATGTGTGTGACCTAACAGCCTAAATACATCCGTGCTTTCTCACATTATATGTTTGTCTTTAGCAGTTTCACATTTTAAGTTAATTCAGAATAAAGTATATATTCTAAAAAAAGTAGCAGTAGTGGTATTGTAGGATATAAACCACAAAGTTAAATGAAAAGTGTGAAGGGGAGAGAATGAAAAACAATGCCACGCACAAAAGCCTAAACATGTAAACCAAAGGAATAGAAACGCTGACGGCTGCTGTTGTGCGTCTCTCAATCCCAGTAACTCCTGCCAAGACAAGAGCAGGTGTAAGGAGCCAATTAGCTTGAGTGCAAGTTCTCCTATAACCACAGTAACTAACTAAAATGTCCCAAATATGCCACAACGACGGCTCTCTCAACCACAGGAGTGTGTTTCTGTCTAAGCCAGAAGACTTAAGAGGGATTTGAGCCCGTGTATGGTATGAAGTGTAGCTACTTTCACCGATATCGTACTTGCATAATTCTGTGGGAGATGCATGTGATTCCTCCGCTTAGTTAGTCTGAGTAAGTTCTAGTCTAAAAGCCTGTCCAAGTGTGTAACTCAAGTCTCTTTTGTTCACAAGCATTAAGAGTTCCTTTAAAAATGCTTTTGCTGTGGAAAAATTAAGAAAACGCATCCGTTTGACCTGCAGAGAAGCACGTTTGTGAAACATGGACACGCCGTGTTTCAGTTTTCCCTCCATGAACCTGCACATGCCGGCTCAAACAAATGAGTGTGTGAATGTGTGTGTGCTCAGCTCCAGTGGTGCGGGGGCTTTGTGCTGCTCGTCCCCGCCAACAAACCACTGCTAACTTCTCCCTCCTTCCCCCCTCTCTCCCCTGAAATCTCTCCTCTCCACCTGCCACCGTCTCACACTTCCTGTCTCATTTTATGGCCCTCGTGCTCTCTCACCTTCATACACAGCTCTTCCCATTGACCGTGAAGTTGCTCCAGCTGCTGTTCCAAAAGAGCAGAGTCACCGGCCGCAACATACTGGGACAGGTCCGTCTTCATGGCGCCCAGTTCCCTCAGACCAGTGGCCAAACGCTGCAGAGAGAGCTCAGTCCCCTGCATGACACACACAAACACCCGGTCAGAGAGCCATGTAGGAGCCGAGTGCACCGCTTCAGTACCTCGTTCGCTCTGACCGTTCAGATTAAAGGGCTGTGGGTAGAACAGGGGGAGGGTAGAAGGGGCAGGAAGGGGGAGGGGAGTGGAGGCATGGGGCTATTAAATAGGGGAGAGGGGGTAAACTCTGAGGACAGAGGCGGCTCTGGTGGGATGGGGGTGGCTACTGAGGTGGGGAAACTTTGGCCAGTTTTCAGACGGACAGTCCAGCCATGATCCCTTCATACAAATTAATGGTCCTTCTGTACATGGCAACTTTACAGTTGTTCACATGCTGAACAACAACCTTCATCCTCTTCCTGGTGAGGAGACACACACACACACACACACACAGTCTGCTCTGCACCTTATTGCATGTAGTTTTAAATCACACCAGGTACAAACCTGAACTTCAGCTTTTAGTAAACTATGAGAAAACCAAGATTCATCATGACCTGTTCACTGTGAACACGTCAAACCACCATGTTCAATATGTTTGAATCACCTGAATAAATGTCTCGTTTTCAGAGGCTTCAGGCAGCTGTTCTCTCAGCCGGGTCTTCAGTCCATCCAGCTCAGATATGATATTATTCATTCCATCCTGAAACTGAGTCCACTTCTAAAAAAACAGGAGGACACAAAAAACAAGGCTTCTGTCAAAGGTCACATCAAATGCAAACCATGAAAACAAAACATCGCAGCAATGTGTATCGTCATAAACTCAAATCAAAAAGGCATAAAACTGGCAATAGCTTTCTGTTCCTAGAAACCCTTACAAACGTGACCTGTTAATAAAAACCAATTTAGTCTCCTGCTGTCAGCACTACTTTGTGCTGTAACAGTAACCTCTGATCTTTGACGGGCTGCTCGGAGGGATTTCCTTTTCCCTGGGTAGATCCTGTTTCACTTAAAGGGGTTAACACAACTTTCCCTGGCCTCGTCACCATCATTCATGCTCAGGCAAAACCCTGAACAACAACGGTGTATTTAGCCTCTACAAACTGTGTTACCACGTGAGAAACTGTCGAGTGGTGGAATGACTGGGACACTGGTAACCAGCTGGGCCTGGATGTGGATCATGGATAGATTTGAGCTTCTCTTTGATCCTGCTTGGCAGGAGCTGTGTGTGTGTGTGTGTGTGTGTGTGTGTGTGTGTGTTTGGAGGGGGGCGGGGGTTGTTGGAATCAGGTCTAGTATATGGGTCATGCAAAGCTGGACCCCCTGCTACTTTTTTCTTCATATAACACATGCTCCTCGTTTGGAATTTGACCGAAAAAAAAGTTCCTCTGTTTTTAAAAACAGACATTATTATCATCATCATCATTATTATAGACATTATAATGTGGATTTTTTTGTTTACTAATTGCAACTTATTTGATTTTAACCACATTTTAAATATTTTCTAAAACTTCATATTTTAAATATACAGTTGTCAAATACAGTAGAAATGAAATGCATGAAATGACAGGAACTAAAACACTGAATATTAATTTAGAAAGCAAACATTTACATATGGCTTCTACCTGGACTGTTGTGTTGATGAGGTCTGTTCTACTCCGCAGCAGTAAGTCGCTGCGTTGCCAGGCCTCTTCTATGGCCTGACACTCTGACTGCAGTCGGCTCAGACTCTCAGACTCCGTCATGGTTTCACACAACCGTCTGCCAGCTTCCAGTGTCTTGGCAAACACAGGGCAGTGCAGAACCAGAGCCTCTTCAACACACTCCAAAAGATGTGGGGAGACAGAGCTTGTTACAGTAGGTGCTTTTATTTCATTTATTAAAGAATATGAGTTTCAATGCAGAAGGCCAGAATCTGTCCTGTAATATTCACCTTGTAATCATCAGCGCAGCTCCGTCGCTTAGACCGTGCACATGGGGCCGGGCCAGTAAGGGTGAGCAGAGGCTCCACATCCCTCAGCAGCTTCCACAGACGTCTCGATCCACGCTGGTAGGTTCTCCACAGTCGCAGCTGCTCACTTACCCAAGATTTGTTCTGGTCGGCCAGAGCCACAGAGCTGAGCCAGCCCTCTTTCACCAAGGACACTTGTGCCATAAGCTCAGATCTGTGCAAGTTACAGTTTGGAGAAAACATTATAATACAACAGAATCAGTAAAAAAAAAAAAAAAAGATTTTGAGACAAGAGCTAAAAAACAGAAAAGACTGAATTAAATTCAACCAAATAAAAAGACCGTAATAAAACAGAAGGAGAAATGCAAATAAGTCAGTTTGTTCACAGGCTACGCCAACATACATCAGCAGGATTTTAAATCTTAGGAACAGATTCCAGCAGGAGAGGAAGAAACTTTACTCTGGACTTTTTGAAGTATATAAAGGTTCGTATACTTTTTCATGCACCACATAACTGATTTAAAGAAACATCGAAATTTAGCAGATTTAGTTTGTCGGTGTGTGAATATATTTGAATTAAAGAACTATGAGACTTTACACCAACTCAGTCCACAACACATACTGTATCAGAACCAGGCAAAGATGAATATTTGTTTTTATAAGAATCCAGATGCCAACATCTAGTAGTTTCAGACAAAAGCGTCGTCTCATTTTAAAAACAGTAGAGCCAGACTCTCATTAAAGGTCATTTCACGTGCACGTACCTTTTCTCCGATGCTTCTTTCTCCGTGGCTGTGACTGCATCACAGAGAAGACCCTGCAGAAGCTGCTGTCCACTGAGTACTTCAGCCTGAAGCCTCTGTGAGTCACAGCAGGACAGACCATAATGAGACTATCCATGGGATAGTGGCACCACTGTCCGTGTGCGTTTAAGAACAGCCTTTCTTTAAAACCAGCGGCATTAATGCTTCCTACCATCTTCATACAATCAGTGATATATTAAACATTTGTGTGGATTCCCCAAACCTGAACTACTAAGTATTTGTTTGTCTTCGTGCTTTTCATCAAGTAACACATGGACACTTCAGATTCACAGTTTACCTAAATTTCAGACTAATTAGCTAATTTTTTATGGAAAGTTATAACACAAGAAATTTCCTGAACAAGTCAAAACCGCTCGCTTTATAGTTTCGTTGTCATCCGATCAATATGTCATTAACATCTATGAAATGCGAGAATGTAGAGGATCGTACTGCTGTGTACCTGCTGCGCAGCGAGCAGCTCCGGCAGAGTCGGGTAACTTGGATGTTTTCTGGACACCAGCTCCTGCTTCAGCCTTTCCTGTGCAGACATCAGGTTCTTGCACTTCACGTGAAAGTCCAGAGAATGCTGACGTTCGGCCTGCAGCTCTCTGAAAAACAGCGAGGAGCGTCTATAAAAGTCAGGACAACTATAGACAACAACTTGAGCCTTCTCTTTCTTACTTTTTTCATAAAATAAAAATTAAAAAAATCATTCTAATCAAACACTTTGTACAATATGACAATGGAAGACAAAGATTCTTTTGTTTTATGTACTTCGTGTTCAGCTTCATAAATTGGACATTGTGTTACTAGTTTCCAGGTGCATCTTGTGTGGATATAAATGGCCTTTAGGGACTTTTCACTACATCTCTGTACTTTTTCAAAAATGTTGAAACATCAAACACTTTGTGCGTTTACATGAAGTCATTTCAGTTTTCTCACCGGTTCATCTCAAATGTGAGAGTCATGGTTCTGATCCACTCCCTGCTGAGTCTCTGCAGTCTCTCTGTCTCTTGGTTGTCAAGTGTCACATATCCACTCATGTCCCTGACGTCAACCAGCGATGGAAATAAACCACTAAGCTCCGAGAGGACCTGCTGCTTTTTATATCACACAAAGCACATTATTAAATCCCACAATCAACAATATTTCAAACGGGATGCAAAGCAGTGTGGTTTGGAAAAGCTCATTTGTGACAAACCAACCTGCACAAAGTCTGCGCTGCTCGAGCTGACCTCCAGCTGATGCAGGATTCCTTGCATCTGCTCATCAAGGGCTTCTAGACGAGTATTAAAGAGCTTCTTATCTTCTAAATTCTCCTGTGCACAGTAAGAAATTATTTAATATCAAGCTGGATAGTGTATCGCTGGAACGTGATCATCTTTCATCAGTCATAAAAAATGTAAAGAGGAGCTGAACAAAGTGTAGGTAAACATGTCTGTTTTCACATTTTTCTTACCTCAAGACTTTTCTTTTTCCCCGACACTGCCTGGCTCAAAAGGTGGACATCACGTGACATCAATCTGGTCTCTGATTGGATTAAATTTGCAGCCTGTGGTTGTAGCCGTCCAGTAAGAGGTTTGGAGGCTGCCAGCACGTCTCCCACGCTCCTCTGCAAGTCCTCAGTAGCGTCCTGTAACTTCTAATGTTGAAGCAGGAGAAGAAAAGATTGAGGAATAAGACGTTGAGTGTTGTTACACCTTTAATTGCCTTCACATACATCATTTCCTCTTTCCCATCACTAGATTTCTTATTTGATTCATTAAAGAATGTTCCCTGGCTCTTGCTTTTTTTGCTCTTGAAAATGTTTTTCACAAATGTTCTGACTCATATATTCCAAAATGCACCGTCCACTGTACTTTTGAGGATGGCAGAAAATAAAATGGGGGGAAAAAATGGCATGAATGGGAGCACTCAAGCTTTTTTTTTTGCAAGAATGTGCAAAACACAAACGCAGCATGTGAACCACATAGAGACAATCAGGTGAACAAAGAGAGCATGACCATTGCCAGTATTTCATAAGGACAAGCTTTCTCTCCCTCACACTGAATAGGAAGCTAGTCATTTAAAAACATATACATATTATTAAAATTTGAATGTGATGCACAGATTCTGTGAATCAGCAACAGGAACAGGAACAGGATGAGTCAAACAGGGAATCTGAAGACTTAAAAATAATTACATTACTAAAAAAAAATCCACATCTCAAATGGACCTTGAAGAATGTCAGAAAACCAATTTGAAATCAAATATTTAAAATGGATAAAATGATTTTGCCATATTATTTTACATTCACGTCATTAGCACTGACTTCTTTACGACTAAATGTAAATAAAAGATTTACTGAACTAAGACACATGGAAACAGAGGCATCAGGTCGGAGCAGTACTCAAACCCAGTGACACAGTACAAATTGTACTACTTAAAATTGTTCTGGCAACACACAACCATTTATCTGTTGGATTTATTTATTTTTTTTAATTTTTGAAAAAAACTCCAGTATTTCAGTACATAGTTGAATAAATGTACTGAGCTTTTAATGCCCGTTTACAGCCTCATTAGGTTTACAATTGATACTAATATTTTATTCAGTTCCACACTTTTAAAATGCTATTTTACATTTTAAATTAAGTTTACTACTTACCATCTTTTACAGTGAAGTGTTCTTGTTGGTGGATATTTTGCCTAAATTCACTGATACTTTGACAGTTTTAAACCAAGCTGGCAGGAAATCAATAGATTGTGGAACACACACACACACACACACACACTTGGGTGAGCTAACCTCGACCAACTGGAGCACGGCCTGTGTGTCCCGCTCAGGTGACCGGGAAGAAGCGGACAGCTCCTCCCACTGATGCCACCGTCGCTGCAGGTGGAGAGAGCAGCTCTCAGAGTGACGACCGTACACCTGCCAGAGGGAAAGAGTCTCCGCAGCCTTCAGGTGCTCGTCCGCTAACTCCTGGACCACATCCTTCCACCTTATACAGTCACAATACATTAAATATGAGCGGAATACATAAATGGTATTTTACATGTATATTCATATGATTTTGTATTGATACTGTTAGTGACATTGTGTGAATTCTAATTATTGGTCACTTGTATCAAAACCCATGAACTTACTGAGACCTACTATGAATACACTTCATTACGGCTAGAATAAAGAAGACAATATCATAATTATAAATCTTTACTACTCTCTCAGATACAGCATGTATCAATGCCTGGTACTGTACGTTGGAGAATAATTACAAGTTAATATATTGTAATGCTAGTATATTGTATTACATGTCTTCACATAATTCAGTGGTTCATATTCAGAGGTTTTGTGTTTTTTTCCCCTTAAAAGTTGCTTGTCTCACCGTCTTCTCGTAATCAATGCTACTGACCGTGTTCGCTCTGCTTCCATTCGATCACACAGGGCCTGTGCGGTTTCACAATGAAGACTCTTCACGAGACTCTGGTAGGATTTTTCCACCTCTGCCCAAAGTGCCTCTCCTTTTCCAGCCTTGTCCTCAAGTTGCTGTGCAAAGAAAAACATCTTTCTTTCATAGTCCCCATTTAGAGATGCATTTACTGAAAAGAACTGAGAGCTTGACGTCCGTAAATGCCCAAACCTTTACTAAACGTGTCAAAACGTGATGGAGCAGCTTTTAACATCGTTCACTTACAGCCAAGTTGAGAATAATAAAGTTTCCTTTCTAAATGTTAGTCTAAAAGTCACTGGGCCTGTTAGATTTTGGAATAGGTTGCTAAAGCGGTTGAATCTGAAACATTTCATGGATTACTGTGATTAATCATAAGGATAAAATAGAAAATGGCATTCCTTCTTGTACTGTAAGTGTAAAGCCTTCCTGGGCACGTGTGCAACATAGGATGGTGAACGCTCTTGCTCACCTGGAGTAGATGCATGTGTCCTTCTGCCTGCTGGACTGAGAACAGAGGAGTTCGCTGATGCTGAAGAGCACAGCGCACCCAAGTGCCGTGTAGCGTGGCTTCCCTCAGATCTCTCTGAAAACAGCTCCACTCAGCAAGTGTCTGTTGTAAAGCTGCTCTCAGAGATTCGACCTACAAAAGATAAAAACAAATACAAATTATGAGGATTTAAGACTGTTTCAGCATATTTATAGGTTAGGTGACCCCCCCCCCCCAAACACACACACACACCACCCACTAAGAATAAAGCAGTCCAGTTGACATAACTTCACTGTCATACTGGTAATTAGCAGAGCTTTAATGCAGTACGGACGTGTATGCTTTGTGTGCATGGACACAGCTGACCTGCACTGTGTCCTGTGACCAGAAGCGAATGGGGTGTTCAGGATTTTACAGTTTAATCATATAGCTGTGTTTGAAGTCTTTCTGAAAATGCTAAATGCTACAGTATGTGAAGGAGTGTGTGGCTACCATCACCTTGCACTGAATGTTCTGACTGTTGTTGATTGCTGATATTTTTACCTGCTGACACAGATCCCAACAAGCATGACTAACACAGTCTGCGGCGCTATAAAAGGTGGCATCGCACGGCTGGGCCTCTTGCTTTTCAATGTTCACTCGTGTGGCTTTTAACTCCTGCAAAGCTGCAGCCACTTCCTTCACTCTGCCCACAATAGCCTGGAAGAAACACAGAGCAGTTTGAGATGGAGCGACAGCATCAAATGATATGGTACAAACTTTCCCCCATTTGCTTCCTGTCACTGTACCTCCCACTCCAGCAGAGCTTTATGAATAAGAGTTTGACTGGTGACTTTTTTCCACGTATTCAGCTGCTCTTTCTGCTGTACTATCCAGTCATGGTGATGCTTCAGCCGCCTCTCTCTGCCTGCGCAAGTTCGATGACTCTGTTCAGCTTCATAAATCTGAGGGGTAAAAGTGGAAAAGTGGCCGATGCTTGAGTAGAAACAACAGCCACAATATAGTTCATCGTCCAACATGTGTGCTCATATGTCTGAGCATTGTGTTTTATGTGTCATTGGCCAAGTTTAGAGCTTGTATACATGTGCTCTGTTACATTGTTTAATTTTACTATGAGAATATTAGCCCAGAAAAAGGAGAGACAGTTGGTTAAATTACATTCAGATCTGAAAATCACTGATGTTGTATGGGGTGTGTATTAGCAGCTGAAGCACAGACCTGGTTGTCCAGCTCCCTTTGGACATGCAGCCACTGGAGTCTTAGGGCACCAAGGTCCTCTGCAAAGATCGTACTTTCCAACTGCAAGGCCTGGATGTCAGCTCCCAACACCTGAGGCCCAGACTGGCACAGAAAATCCAGAAGAGACTGCCCAGTGACAAGTCCTGCCTTTAAACCCTAAAAACAAACAGAATTCACAATGTGGCAGTCACAAAAGGTCTTTAATTCGGTGCAACTCTGTAATTTAAAACATAAAAACAATGCAACATGTGTCCGTTTTTTTGAAAAAGCTGCTACAAAATCAGGAATTCTAGGCTACCACATTAAAAAAAGATAAATGTTTAGTTAGTGAAAATCAAGCTGTAATTTATACACGATACACCTCAAAAATGTGTCATTTCACACACTGCAAGTATAAGACATTTCATGACAAAAGCAGAGGAGCAGAGAACTAACTAACAAGAGAAACCAGCTGGAAAAACACCCAGTAATTTGGAATTTTAATGACATTCCCGCTGGAATAAGCCTTTCTGAAAAAAGCCACTGGTGAATTAAAAAGTGAAATAGAATTTCTGAATAAAGACAGAGAAATAGAGAAAAGGCGGATAGTGGGGCCAGGAGCACCTTAAAGTGCTGCAGGACTTCAGCGATGTGAGCAGCATCCTTGGCCATGAGGACCGTTTCCTGCTCCTCGTGCAGCCGAGTCTCCAGTTTTTTCAGCCAGTCCCCCAGGTCAGATAACAGCGTCACTGGTGGCCACGCTGCCAGCAGTTGCTAAGAGACACAGAGAGGAAAGAGTTTTACCAAAATGTCCCCTACCAATAAATACTTGTACCTTTCATTGTAATCATGCATCGAGTTACGTAGCTGCATTCAATCTGTCTCATGAACCTGTCAAAATTATAAAGACATTTTCTGTAGATTTCTGGGGGGGATTCTGTCCTGAGATGACTGCCAAAGTGTAAGACAGCTACCCTAATTATCTGGAAGGTAAATCTGGCAGGATTAGCGTACTGTTATTATTCACTCATTATCTCGTCCATACTCCTGTTAAGGTTTTCTATCCAATCTCTCCCCAGTTGAGAGATGGGATGAACCCTGTCCAGCAACTGTTCACGTTCAACCCACACAAGCTGAAGATGGAAGCCCCTCACAGAACTTGGCTGGTTCCAGTGATGAATGGTGAGGAGAGGTTCCATCCCTGTGATAGAACAGAGAAGAGTTCTCTCCCTGCTGAGTCCTCCCTATCATCAATCACCCCAAAACGGATTTCAACGAGGTTTCAGTGTGTACTCCCTTTACCCGAACGGATGTCTCAACGCCTAATTATTTTTGAAAACCAACAGCACTTCCACACGACTTGAACTATGATACTTTGATTCACAGCAGAAGTGGGAAGTGTTTAGGCTGCGGTTCTGAAAAGAAGAAAAAAAAGAACAACTAAAAGATATAATTGAAGCTGACTCATAACATCATGACTAGGGGATGACTGACTGAGCCCAGGAGGTAGAGCTGCCATCCACTGATCCCAGGAATAGTGGTTCAATTCCCATCTCCTCCTGTCACATGCCAAAGTGTCCTTGAGCAAGACACTAAACCCCAACTTAGCTGCTCCTGGTGAGTCCAGGTCAACTGCATAGCAGCTCCCCCATTAGTGTGTGTGTGTGTGTGTGTGTGTGTGCAGGTGTGAGAGAGAGACTGTAAGTGCAAATGGGTGAGTGAGACCATTTACCATGACTACTGCATCCTGTAAGATACCTGCTGTCTGTAGACCACAGTGTATATATATATATAAGGAAACTGCAAATACTTCACCTGCTGCAGCTGGTCTTGAACCTTTGACTGGTCAGAGGTCAGCTGGTCCCAGCTGACATCCAGCTGGGCAAGCTGAGCTCTCAGCCTGGGACAATCGGCTTCCCTCAGGTGAACCAGCTTTGTTCCCTCCATGGAAACAGGTGTTCTATGCACCGACATGGCTTCCGCCTCCACGGAGAAGTCCTGAGAGACAGGGTTAGGCAGGTTTAGTTGAATGGATGTAAAATTCCAGTGTGACCGGTGATGGTCAGTTTTTTGTGTCATGAGCCAATGACAGGCGTCCATTTTATTGGTTTAATATTATGTCATCAGTTTAATATTACAGCATCAACACCCTCTTGAATCCGATTTATTTATTTATTTATTTATTTTAAACAATAAGGATTCCAAGGATTCAAAACATAATTATTCTGGACTTTATTTAGTTAATTTACTTTAGTGATAGGCCTTAGTTGACAAAGTAGTCCATCTGTAATATGGACAAGAGCAGACAGAAGAGCCTTACTAGTATCTTGATCAGATTGCTTTGAATACACTTCTGGTTCAGGTCAGTGGTGTCTGTCGCCTCTAACAAAGTCTTCAAGTGTTTGCTGGAACCATGCAGCCATTCGCTGAGTGAGGCCAGGTTTGTCTGGAATCTGTGGGGAGGGAAGCAGACAGCGAATCCATTGGGGCAGAACATGAAAGCTTCTTCATGCTTCAAACACTGACAAACAGGACTGCTAATGAGCTCATGCGAACATCATCTTATTGAATTGTTGCTGGAGAAATTAATCTCCTACACTGTTTTATTTCATACGGAAAAAAAAATTCCAACAAATAATATCTTTATAGTTGATGAATTTGACCTTTAGTTTGTTGTTAACTGTCATATATGCTTAAATCCAAAACAGCTGATATGGTGGGCAATAACTTTTGTCAAATGGCCCGGGCAATAAATACAAGTGTCTGGCCTTTGCTTTTTTAAATATCAAAGTCTTACAACCACAACCAATTGTTTTCATCTTTTGGCAGAAGCTACAAACTGGCATTTTTGAGCCCGTCCCACCTGGTCCAGCTGTCTTGGAGGACTCTGCAGTGCTGAATCTCTTGCTCCATGCGCCTGTGGGCACTCCTCCATCGCAGCTCCAGAGCGCCTCCTGCCTGGCCCACTGAGGCAGCCAACACGGGCTGTTTTTGCAGCACATCCTCTGATCCAGGAATAGTCCGAAAGCAGCTCTGCTCTCATCCAGCTTGATGAGCATTTGCTGCATGAGGAAGAGGAATCAGCATTGCTCATGCGGATGTTTAAATGAGACTCCTTCAGATTCGACATGGACCAAAATCAAATGTTTTTTTCTTCATTTGGAGAAGCTGGGAGCCTGTGGCAGCTCCCAGGGCCAACACAGACAGACACACACACACAGACAAACATTCACATTTATGGGTCATTTTATAGTCACCAGTTAACCCAACATGCATGTCCACAGCCGAGTGATGATCAAACCAGTGACCCCCTAGCAGCAGCAGCCTCTCTTATAAAGTGACTAGAAGTGACAGAAGTTCAAACTTCTAAAGCCTGATTTAGATTCATGACTGGGCCGATTCTGAACAAACACCAGCACTATCCACACTTTGGCCTTCATTTACACCTCAGCTGTTCTTATCTGAGGGCTGCTGGGAAAAGTAGTGGACTAAAAAGAAGCTACATCAATGCAGGAGATGTAATGTGGGAAAACAAGTGGAAAGAAGTAGCAAGATAAGTAGCAGGTAAGGAAAAAGGTCTGATCATGGAACTTTGTGCACAGTGTGGGGTTACCTGGCAGGCATCTGCTCTGTGCTGTATTACAAGCTCCTCATCTCCCTCGAGTTCTCTGCTACTGATGAAAGCCTCAAACTCATCCAGCACCCTGCCCAGTCTCCCACAATTATCCTCCCACTGGGTCCAGTCCTGCAGCAGGTGCAACCAGAACACACATATACAGTATGAGTTTTAGCGTCTGATTTATGAGCTGCTTTTTTTTCCACAAGAAACTTCTCATTTGTTTATGTATGAATTCATATGGCCTTTGGCAAATGTGCAGTACAAACCTGAAGACTTGTTTGAAAAGCCACTTCCTGTTCCAGAGCCTGTTGCTGAAGTGCTTTGGCCCTGATCTCCAGCTGTACCCACTCATCCTCTTGACACTTAAGTGTTTCTGACTCACATTGGAATAGATGCTGCACAAAGGCCAACTGAGATTTGAGGACCTGCAGCAGCTTCTGGGTCATTGAGAGATCAGATTTATGTCAACAGTGAAATAAAACACATGCAAAGTAGGCCGAATGAATACAGCACCATGGGAAAACAGGTAGGAGGCAGAGGATGTAATTAGGCTTAAATATCTATTTGAAAACCATTAAGAAGACTCCACACACTCTTGGGGAAGTACCCCACTTAGGTCTGGGCTTTCTCTGCCTGTTGAAGAACTTTCTGAGAGTGCATTGAGATACCTCGTGTCCACAGAGAATGGCTTCAAGTTGGCTGCGGCTGTGAAGCTGGTTCATCTGTGCTTCTGTTATACATTCTTCACCTACTTCCACGAGGCGAGTTACCCCCTGAAGCAAGGACTGGGAAGCTTGCTGTAGTTTGGCGTTTTCCCCTGGACACTCTGTCAGATGTCTGCCAAGCACACACTGCTGAGAGATGCAGGGTGAGCACAAAGTTGAAAGGGAAGAGCATAAACTTTAGAAACATGTGCGCTGTCATGTTTCCAGTGTGAGATTAAATTGCTGATTTAGTAAGTTTTCTTTGAGGAGCTGCACTAAAGAATATGAAAAATATAATACAGTTTCTAAATTAATTCAATTCCATAAGTATTCAATTCCCGCTTTATAGAAACGATCTTAAATCATTGTTTTCTGTTAAGTGGGAAAAACAGACTTATTATAAAAATAATTCATAACTTCTAAAGGGGGCAAATACTTTTTCCACTGTACAAATACAAAGCTGTTGTTACCTCTAGAGTAGGAACATTCTTCAGACTTGGGAAGATCTCACTCTGTCCCAGGTCAAACTCATCCAGAGTACACAGCTGTTTGGAGGAGAGCCCGTGTCAGACAAGTAGCGTAAAAGGTAGAAGCAACAACAGACTGTGCACTTAAAATCAAATCACCGTCTTACAGTCGATTGTTAAGTAAATACCTTGTTTTCTGTACTCAGGGTAGAGGATTAGAGAAGCCTGATTTCTCCAGGAAGACTCAAGTACTTTTTAAAATGGTGCCTCTTGTTTAGCCCGGGATAAAACAACATCTACAGAAATCAGATCTGCTGCGTGTTTAAAACCAAGGTTTCATACAGTAAGTGTATGTGAAGTCGTTTGTTAGTTACCAGGAGTTTGTCTGAGCAGCACAGTTACTAAAGTAAATGTGAGCATACTCCAACATTAACCAAACGCACATATGACGACAGGAAAAAAAGCTCTGTTCATCACATTATTATTAGAATTTATCATTGGACTTTAATCCCAGATTTCCTAATGGGTATGCAACCCTTTAATGTTAAGTGAGTAAGAATTCTAATGACTTAGTAACTGATTATGTGTTGTGTGCAAAATATAAATTATTTTTAAGCAGTGGTGATTGTGTAAAAGTGCAGGAATTTAACTCTAAATGAAAGAAATGTGATGTGAAAGTATTTAAAATAATCTACAAGTATGATACTTAAGTAAACGAAGCTTGGTGACTGGTTTTCACCTGACAGATGAGAACAGCATCATTATATCGTCTGCAATGACAATATAAGGGACAAGGCAGCAGGAGAGTGGATTTGAAGGGGCTCCACTAGCTGTTAACAAGCCTTCTCACCTAACATGTTTTTACCCACTGAAGATTATTTCCCTTCAAGCCCAGCACAGAACACAGCAGCTAAAGCCCCTAGAACAATCATATTGTGTTGAACTAAAAAAATGTGCACATCTATGAGAATCAGCCTTTTCTGAGCCACACAGTGGGACTCATTTGGCTAATGGTGCTGCAGTTATCACGAGAGACTGATCTGACACAGTAAGCACTCTTCTGTGGCTGACTTCTAACCTGGTGTTTCTTGAGGCCCAGAGGTTCATGGAGTTGGTTGAATACCAGCTGGACAGTGTGAAGACAATCCTGAAGGCAGTTCAAACAGTGCAGAACATCTGGTTCTTCTCCCAAAAGCACTGGTCTGCTCTCAGACTCCATTATCTTCAGCAGCTCGGCCAGAGTGTTCAGGTCAGCGGTTAAACACTATGCAGGAATAAAAACACATGCAAAGGCAGAGGAGAGTTTTTGGAATCAATAGGAGACGTAGAAATTAAAAAATAATGATGACAAAGAAGGAAGACATGGGGGAGAAGCATTACTGTGTTTTCCAGCTTTTGATTTTGTGGCTATAGCACAAAGTATATATAAAAAAAATCACCACTAAAAATCATCCCACAAAATTCCTTCCTTTCCCTGCAGGCTTTTAAAAAAATTGAATTTACATGATGCCTCAAACATTTGTATGTATGTGCTTTACTTTCATGTTAAGTCACCTGGTGCTGCAGCAGCCTCAGCTGGCTGGCGTCCTCTCCAGTAACATCAGGAGTCAGCAAAAGTCCGTCAAAGGGTCCAGACAGAGGCTGACGCTCTGCACAGCGTCATACAACTTCTCCTTCAAACCCAGATGAGAACTGCTTGCAGACCTCACCTGGGGGGTTATAGTTAGCCTGACTTTGTAATTTATCATTTGTTGGACACCTATAAAACTAAGTTTTGGCTCTTTTCCTATTGTCCATACCATTTGCCTTAGCATGGTGACGGACTCGTGTGTCCTCTGGAGAACAGCAGAGGCAGATCTCCTTTCTGGGACCTAAACAAATACAGAAATCTATAATTTCACAAAGTATTTGAAAATAGACAGACTGACCCAACGTTTCTTTAAATATTTTAAAATCAAAAACAATTTCAATAGTTTAATGTATTTTCCGACCTCTTCATGTCTTCCTCCATCTTCTGAAGGGCTACAGGTTTGTTGGTTCTCCTGGACTTTTTTCAAAGTTGTCAGTTTTTGAGAAATCTGGGTGTAAAGTCGACTCCAACTAGGATGCAGCCCACCACCTTCATGTCCACACGAGCTAGAGATTCAACAGAACATGCAACCAAATGGAACTTTCTGACGCTGTGAACGTTTTCAATCGTCAGTTCCTGTAACTTCCTAACAATGTTTCTTACCTGCGTGGTCCTCTGCTGGACTCGGCAGCATCTTGGGATTCTTCCAAACTCCTAAGACTGGTGCTGACTTCGAGTTGCTCCTTCAAACCAATAGTCACCTTTAGAAACAAGTTAAAATGTTATTTCTATTGTTTCTTCAAATGTCAGAGACGTGGATTTAAATATAATTAAAGTTCATGGTTTATATTGGTTTCAATTTAAAATTAATGATGTTAATAGCATTTCATTTCAAAGCTGTATGTCAATGTCTGGTTAATAGTCTAATAAATGTATTTTTATTTTAAAAAGGTGGATAATGAATTCCATTTTAACCACAAACTCACCAGATCTTTTTGCTGAGCTGTGGACGGACACAGATCTTCATCGTCCCTCACTATAAACTCTGCAGCGATGAAGGGAGTAACGGGTCTTGCGGGAATCAGTCTTGTGTCTTCCACCACAGCTGCTGTGTGACGTGTCTTTATGTGAGGACCAGAGACAACGGTTTCACGGTTCGGGGATTTCTGTTGCTCCAGTGTGAAAGCAGCAGTCAAATCGTCTTTAGATCTTGGAGTGGCTGCAATGTTCGCCGACTCAGCCGTCGCAGTTTCATGACAGAATGCTTCACCAGCATCACATTTGGAATCCATTGTTATAAGTGTTTTTTCACAATACTCAGATCCAAAGTCACTGGTATCAAATCCAGACTTCAGAGATAGAAGCCCAGTTTCAACAACCTGATGAGTCAAACTCTCCAGTTCCTGAAAGAGAAATTTAGCAGGCAGTGATGCAAAATCCTTAACACTGAAATGTATCTCATCATTTCTCTGTATCCACACGGAAACTACCAACGTGCTAGAATTAAATGTTATTTACCTTCACATCAGAAAGTGGACTGATGTCCTCACGTTGCACATCTGATTTGTTGAGATGCTCCACTGGGTCCTAATATGTGAATTGTATAAATAAACATATGCAAATAAAATCCATGCGCATGAAGAAAACACACATCATTCTCATTGTTTTTGTATTCAGAAGGAAATCATCCTGTGGAGCAACATCTTTACAGCAGCTGCTCCTGACGGTATCACAGTGGGTTCGTCAGGAAACAGGAAGTCTGTCTCACAGATGCGACAACATGCAACATGCAAAAATACGTGAGCCCTCTACAGCAGCATGGAAAAACTGTGATAAACATTGAGTGAACCAAAATGTAAATGAAGAAAAAACATGAAAAGGACAACCACAAGATACTGGGTTTCGTTCCACAATTTTCAAATGCTTGGTGTTATAGGTCACATGTATCCGTTTGTGAGCAATTTGGTGGTTTGGATTCAGTGACTTTTGAAATTCTGGAATGAAACCCGAAAGGAGGAGACCCAGAGACATGCTTCCCTAAGCTGAAATTCATTTTTTAGATTTACCTCTGGAATACTGCCTGTTAGTGTATCAGAGGACGACGAGTGACAACTCTCATCATCCTCATTCTCCTCTTCCTCTGAATTAGACATCTCAAAAGCTTCCTGCTTTTGGTGATAAGATAAATCATAACTGTGATTTAAATGGAAACTGATGACACTAACAGATTTAAAATGTTTGGTTCAATATAATTCCCAAGCAATATCAATGAGAATGTGTTTTTCATGTCCTACTTTACATTAAACAGTAGTAGCAGTTATTCATTTCCTATGTCACTTTATATTTTTTCATTTTATGTGACATCTAAAAAATATATTTGAGTACTTTTCATCAGTTGTCACTGGTTGAAACTACAACAAAATGCATGTTAATTTATTAAACATGTTAAGTATCACCATGCAATCCATGCAAAACATACAATTTGCAGCTTTCCGGGCTTATCTTCTAAAATAATTCACTACTTTTACTGGATGTTCGTGCTTCAAAATAATCTTGGCAAAAAGTGGAAATCGTTTGATTCCCCATCCCCAGTTAAATTAAAAGATCCAAAAACGTGAACTGGTTGAGGATATCTGGTCACATACATGCTGAGGAACTGAATTTACTTTACCTATTTAGTAATGTATGCAAAACTAAATGTCATAGCTTCTCTATACGATAGAGCTTATTACTGTTATGATTCCCGCATTGTGGTAACATGATGAGGTAACGTGGCAACTTTATTTAAAGATGATCCCTTCACTTAAAACACTCAAACTTCAACGAAAGAGGTGATCATCACTTTTACATGTTCAAGTGCATAGTGTGGAGGATATCATAGGGTCTTGAGGTAATCAGATTTAAAAAACAATATTTATGAGTATCAGATTTGACCCGAACACGACAGAAGGTTAAATTCAAACATTACAGTAGAGTTACTGTGTTTGATGATGAATTCTTCTGTTTACCTTAAAGTCTGTGGCGATGTCAGAATTGTTACTGGTTCCTTCCTCGTCTTTAATCTTGTTCTATGATATTTAAAGAACAAAAACAGTAAATAAACAGAAAATGTGACTTGTGGAAAGATTAAGAGATATACAGATGTAGATATGCAGAACATATTGTAGGATGTTTTGTAAAAAAATTAATATTACATAGAGATGCGAGTTACTGTAAATGCATTTTGCCTAACCCACCAACCCATCTACAACACAAACAGAGCCTCTTGTTTCTGTGCGACATGGCGTTCAGACTTCACGGTTTACCTCCAGCAGTGACGCCTGTTGCTGTGTGTGTTGTTCAAGCTCCTCGAGCTCCTGCAGAAGCCCTCTGGCTTGAGAGAAGACAACCAGGCTCTCCGTCGACCCTTGTGGCAGGTGTATATCGCCTTTGCATCCCTCTATATCCTCCAGTGTCTTCTGCATTGACTTCACATTGGCCAGGATTACCTTTAAAATTAAATAACCAACATGCGTCGAAAATAAACAGTCAACCACTAATGCTTCACCTTGTCTGACAGTGACTTATTCTCCACAAAACTGCTAATTCTTACTTCTCTACCTCATAATACACTGTTTTACTGTAAACCTTTAAAAGTATTACAAATAATGTGGAGTAAAGATGCCCGTTTGTTTTCCTGCTGCAGCAGTAACATTAGTAACACCTTAGGGTCTAAAGACTATATTCCTTCAAATGGTTCCTGCAGAAAAACCTTGTGGTCTTTACTTCTTAAATCTGACTTAGTTTAAAGTGTTCATTACTTTACTGCTCTTTGGATATTCTCTTGCATCTTGCAGTTATAAGCATGAAAACATAAATGTGGAATCACAATTGGCTTGCTTCACCTGTCGGTCTTGAAGATGCTCCGTCAGCGTTATGTTGGAGTTTTCCATGGAGGATAAAATTGTTCTGATCTTCGGGAAGTTCTTCTCCATGGTCTTTAGCTCAGCTTCTACCGACTCCACCACCTTGAAAAATGATTTCCACCAACTTAAAAAAATCTGACTGAATATTTATAATTTAAACAGTATAACCGCCCACGTCTCCTCACTTTACTTTATATAAAATATGTCTGACTTGCTGTCTGGGATGCATGTCATGTCTTCCAAACATTTTGTCTAATTTGCCCAAATGGGAATCAGGTGGTAGATTCAGTCACTTAAAAATATTCTAGCAGTTTCCTTCCTCTGCCATGTGGGGTCACTAAAACCCAGTTAAGTCTTCAATAAATTTATCAAACTACTGCTGCCACGCCTTGAGGCTGAAATCATAGTGCAATGTCTTCAAGTGCAACAACACTAGATCACGGCCGATAGATGCAGATGCTACACTGACATCCCAGCTCACTGAATCCTTTGTATACAAAGAGTAAGGGAGGTCCTTGTTTCGAAATTCCTACCTCAGCAGCCTGCAGCAGCCGCTCCAGTGGCTCCAGGATATTGCGTTGCATTCTGTGGACTTGTTGGTCACTTTGATCCAGCCTCTCCTCCTCTGTACTGATGTCGCACACGACAGAGATCTCAGCCAGTACCAACCTGAAGTCCCGCAGGGTGTCCCTGATCCTCTCAGAGTCATCCAGGACCAGCTGTGGTTCAGGGTATGAAATCATAATTATAACATAATCAATGTCAAAACAGATGTAGATACTGTGGTCAGTATTGAATAGTGTCTGTTAAGGACCAACTTTACTATGTGGGTGTTGAAACCTTAATGCAAACAATTACCAAAAAAATAAAAGAAACAAATAAAATACATAGAAATGCAGCATACTTTACTTTTTCTTTGGTGTCACTGACCTGCAGGGAGTTTGCATGAGTCTGGAGACTTCTGGCTGTTGTGAATGAACAGTGAGTGCTGAGCCACGTCTGGGCCTCATCCAACCAGCAGGAGGCGCTGTACAAAACGTCTTCAAACTCCTGGAGACAGGCAGGGATCTGACACCAGCACGGAAAATATAAGTCAGAACAATGGTTTTAATACGTTTATTAGAAGCTACTTTCCACATCGATATGTCTGTGATGGGAATTTCTGTATCATTTTCAAGACACAGAAATTAATTAAACAATGTTTCCTGATCCACCTCATGTAAACCCTCGTCCTGCATTTAATAATAGTACAACGAGTGCAGAGCTGAGAGTTTTTAAGTTTGATAGATGAATATAAAAACTATTTAAACTATTCGATAATTTCACAGCATTTATACAAATCTAGGTTAAAATACAAATAAATAAGTCTGCCTAACCTTGCTGAGGAACGAGGTCCGCTGCTCAGCCAACTGTGCCGTGTTTTGGTAGAGCTGCAGTGGCTGAGTGAGTCGGTCCATGAGGAGGTGGGCTTGATCTGGATGCTCCTCTGCGAGATCCTGTACCTCATTCTCCAGGAGCATCAAGTGGCTGTGCCACACGTCCAGCTCATCCCACACATGCTGGAGAACATAAATCATTTGAACATATTCTAGCTCAAACCAAAACCAATATAACCAAGCATGTGCACGTCAGGTTTGTGCAACACTCACAAACAAGTAAGACACAACACACCTTGAGCTCATTTTGAGCTGCACTGACTGTTGGACTTTGCTGCTCCAGTAACACTTTAACTTTCTCAAGACCGGACCCCAATTCTGCGACTTGAGCAGCAATCTTCTGAACCAGGCTGCTGCTCTCAGTGAGCTGTGGAATGAGCACACACAAATACAAACACACGGTGGGAGATAGTTTGTGCGCTGCTGAGGCTGAATTCAGGCATGTTTCCTGTTACCTTCTCCTCTGCTTTTTGCAGAAACTGCTGAACTTTATTCAGTCGTGCGTTGAGATGAGCTGGAATCACGACATACCGCCTCTGCACAGCATCCGTAATAGACTTGAGTTTGCGCTTCTGGCAGGACAAATCCTTTTTGAGCTCCTGCAAGTGTAGGAATACAGAACAAACATGGGAAAGATGGGAAACAGCCCAAGGTAGAGATTAGAGCCGCAGTAAATGTACTTGCACATTTCTTATTATTTCTTACTTTTTGCTTAAAGGCTTGACATGAACTGATAGTCCCTCACCAGTTTAATATGTAATTGTATTTTGTTTATACAGTATTTAAAAGAGAACAATGACCTGGAGCAAACTCTTTACCAACATATTATTTAGCCACAAAAAAGGACTGAACACATTTTAATTCATGGGAGGCTTCAAATTGAATCCTGACATTAAAAGGCAATATAAACATAAATTACACCTTTTTATAACCTAACCATTTCATCAACTGCAATAATGACACTTCCGAACTTATCAAGCATAAAAAATGATCCTGACCTGTTGTTTGCTTGGATCTGAACAGACCTCGAGTGTGGGAAGAAGGGTGAACATGCACCTCTCCAACTTTTCTATCTCCTCGTGAATCTGCTGTCTCTCTTTCTCCTCTGTCTGGATTGCGGCTACCACCAGAAGGTTGCTCTCTTTTAGGCTGTGTGGAAAAGCATCATCTCAGCACCTCCGATATAAACAAGTCCACACTCTTCCCGTGCGTGTTAAACAAAACCCACCTCCTGATGTTCTCTTGAATCTTGACCAGCGTTTTGCCGACAGTTCCAGGACTGTTGGGATGCTGAGAAGTGGATAAACTCAGCGCACGCTCCAGCCGACGTTCCAGGGACACCAACGCCAGCTGCTCCTGTTCCAGACCAGCATGTTGTATCTCAGCTTGTACGAGAAGCTGCTGGGGTTCCTCGTGACTGAAGGTCAGGCTGGAGGAGTCGAGCACCTCGGCCTGACGACTGGCCAATAGGCTGCAACACTGCTCCACCTAAAGATAATGTGTTTTAATCCTAAGTATTATTGATACGATGCCATTATCTGTTCTTTATGTCACATACACTATTTTGTGCCGTAACTTTCTCAGAGAAAGCATTTTTTTAAAAATGCAAAGTAAACCTGCAACGGGCAAAATGGTGAGTCAGAGAACAGCTCTATCAGAAGGTAATTTGTGACATCTCTATTGTGATGCACCAATTGTGCAGTTCTGAAATGTCACACGCATTTGGAAGGAAAGTTCACGCAGAGTTTAATATCTTCAGTTCACTCTTTTGGTTCCATGTTGCTGCACATACATTCTGTTGTGTTTATGTGAAGATACAAAAACACATCTTTGGTTTTTAGAACTCACACTCATAGTGATCTCTTTCCAGTCCTCCTCTCTCTGTTCTGTGTGGACCATCAGGAGGCCAACATGTTGCCGTAATGACAACCAGCGCCTCCAGAGGCCTCTCCGCTCGCCCCCCTCACCAGCCCCACAGTCCCGATTTAGACACCCTGACCTCAGGCCTTCTATTTTTCCAGCGAGGCTTTGGAGATCCATCTTCAGCTCCTTCATGCAGGAGAAAAAGAGTAAGGTCAAAACTGAAGGTGTACAAAGACACAAATAAGTTCTGTGTTTGACATACCATAACTTTCTTTCGCTGGGCTACACATTTGTCGTATGAAGTCACTTGTGCTACAGCACATTCAGAAACCCTGGTTTCAAATTCAGAGAGATGCTGCTGTATTTCTTCATGACGGCTCCTGTAGCTTTGCTGTTGTACTGCACACCTGTTTACAATGTGTTTTTTTACCGGAAGAATTCATTTTCATTCATGTTATAAAACACAAAAATAACAGATAACCACCTCATCAGACAAAACATTATATAGAAGTACACCAGTACCTCTGCAAGGACTCCAGCCTGTGCTGAGCCTGGGCTTCGAGTACAGCTCTCCCCACCAACAACTGGCTGAAAATGCTGATGTGGAGCTGCTCAGTCTTTGGGCGAAAGAGGCAAGTTTGATTGGGGATGAGTTTCACAAGGTGGCAGATGTGAGGCTGAAATCCATCTTCTAGAACTGCTAGAGCCTGTTGGGTCTGTTTTTGTTCCTCAGTACAACTTAAAAACCCACAGAACGCTGAAGACAATGTGGCTTCAGCATTATGAAGGAGGCCTGCTGCTTTTTGTGCAGCCCAGTGGTATGTCTTCAAGGATTCTCGAGCCTGGGACAGTCTCTCCTGGTGAATACGTGATCAAGTTTAAGTTTAAGATACACGAAAGGTAAAAATACTCAAAAGTGGGCTGAAGTAATACAGGATATTTCATCTTACCATTTGTAATTGACACTCTTGCATGGTTGCTTCTCTAAGAGACTGCAGCTCGCTGTGGTTCTTCACGTTGATGCTTTCTTTCTGTCCCAGAGATTCCAACACTCTCATCCCAGACTCCATATTTCTCCAAATTACCCAGTAACTCTGTAGGGCAGCGTCTATTGCTTTTTCATCTGGACTGACTGGCTTGGCTCTCTTTAGTTTCACTTCGGCTCTTTGGAAGAGTTCAATTAAGGCAGGAAGATCAGAGGAAAACCGCATACCTAGAAGAAGCTGAGCCTCAAGGTTTTTGATATCGTCAGTGACGGAACGCTCCCAGGAGACCAACGTTTCCACTGTGCGGTGAATCCTCTGCCTCTCGGAGTTAAGCTCAGATGGGTACAGCTCCTGAGCTATGGCTTCCAGTTGGACTCCTGCCTCTTCACACTGTGTCTTTACCAAAGGAAGTTCAACCAGGAGTGTTTGACATAGTGTAAACCTCTCATCCACACTCAGTGTTTTGTCTTTAGCACGACTGATTTGCTCGTTGGCAATATCTCTAGATTCTTCCATTTTGCTCCTCAGGTGCAGATATTTGTCTTGCTCTAAGACATTCAGAGTAAGAGATCTGCATCTGTCCTTCAGTTCTCCAATGGTGTGCAGCAGAGAGCTTCGCTTGGCATCCTGGCAGTGCTGAAGCCCTTGGACTTGACACTCGTGCTCAATTACCATGTGCTTCAAACGTGAAAAGGTTTCCTGCATGATGGGGAATTTCTGCTGCTCCAGTTGGCTGGCAATTAGGTTTAAGCTTGCTTGGATTGTTGATAGTCCCTCATCTGAAGTATTTCGCTCATGAATCAGCTCTTCTAACTCCCAGCTGTTGGCTTTCTCGTGAGCTAACAACACATCTAATTCTGTCCAAAGGCCTGACACTCTGTTGACAAGATAGCGACTCTCTCCTGGACTCAGCCCTACTGCTATGTCCATGCAACTTTCTGCCATCGCCTCCACCAGATGTAGCTGCCTCTCTATTGCTGCAGTGGTTAATTTGTGACTCTGCAGCTCACTCTCCAGCTTCTGGGTGTCAGCTATGGAAACATTTTCAACGTGAGCACAAGAATCCCTTGTAGCATGCGTCTCTGCTAACCATGCATCCATGGTAGCAAGATGGGAAAACAGGTTCTCCCTCTCCTGCAGATTTCCCTTCATGGTGTTGAGAACATGATCCAAGCTGTCAGCAATGCCTTCATAGAGGTCTTCTATTGTCTTCAGTATTTGATCCCTTTCTTCCTTTTCCAGGTCAGAGGCAATTTTTTTCATATCTTCAATCTTGCACCGTCTAGACAAAATACCATTCTGGAATTTCTTCATCTCACCGATCTGAATACAAGCCTCTTCGGGGAAAAGAGAGAACTTTTTACCAAGAGACATATGATTTTCTGCTCGCTTAGCCCATATGATCAAGTCTAGTAATTTCTGGTTTATATTAACGGAATAACTTGAAGTTTCCAGCTTTGCCTTGGCGATGTTTAGCAAAGATCCCAGCTCCTGAAGAGTTTGTTGGAGCTCATTCATTTCTCTTTCACCCAAACAGAAGTGGACAAGGGCATCTGACTGGGATTGCAAATGTAGATAAAGCTGGTTGTACAATGTCAGGTCTGTGCCCAGACAAACTAATTCCAAATCCCTTTTGCTGTCGCTGTTTTCGAAGTTGGGTATCTGAAGAGCTTCAAGCTTGGCCTTAAGCTGTTCTGCCTCATTCCTGAGAAGCAAGAATTGCGACGTGGAGTTTGTGGCATGCTGCAAAGCTCTCCTGATACTTCCTTCTAAAAGCCTCCATTCCTCCTGCACACCTCCAAGCCAGGCAAGACGAGCACCTGAACTTTCAGCATCGCTCAAGTGGACTGACAACTGGCTACTTAACTGGAGAAGCTTTTCAATCAGACTTTTCTTCTGTTTCATGGTTTGCATCAGGGCATGGAGTTTGTCAGCCTGAACAGCACTGCTTTCCAAAGCTTTCCTAAAAAATAAAAAAAATCCACCAAGAGCACATCAGTGTAACACATCAAATATGCAACAAATATATAATCCTACTAACACTGCAGCAGAGATTTAATTTTAAATGACAAGATTACTCACAAGCTCATCTTCTCCTTCTCAGCGGCTAAAACCTCCAGGAAAGCTCTGGTGAGCTTCAGCTGTTTGTGATACTGTTTGACCTGCTCCAGCTGTGCAGCTTTGACCTGCACTGTGGCCGAGGCGTCCAGCAGCGCTGCGCTCCATTCATCTTCAGCCCTTCTGGAGACATTTGGGTCACAAATCCTGGCAGCACTCATACTTTTCATAGTAGCTACTTGCTCCTGCACACAGCACCTGTACTCCTGCAACACACAGAACACGATTTAGAGCAGATTGGACCGTTTTATACATTGTTGCCTGGTCTTAAATCCAGTAGGTTAATTGTATTTAGTGCATTAGCAAACAATTAAACTATGACGCAGAAGTTTATGCAAATTACATTACTGAGAGAAAAACTAAAAAGATGTATTGCACAAACCTCTGCCTGCTCCAGCTGTTTGACCATAGCTGCGATGCCAAGTTGTGCTGGTTGGTATCGACATGCCAGAACCTGCTGGACAGTTCGTACCAATCGAATGTCTGCTTCTCCAGAACAGGACTGCAGGTACCATTTTAAATCAGTGTGTGGTGTCCTCTGCAACATAATAAGTGAAATAAAAGTAATGGGAATCTTATTTTGAAGGCAGATTTTGTGAAAATAAGGTCAAAAACCCGAGCACTGTCAAAAACAGACAGGAAATAAGAGACTTTTTACCCAATTAAAGTGTGCAGGAAAATGTAAGAACTGCCATTATTGTATCTACCATGAATGTGTTCTTTGTGTGGGAATGTGGGAATAATCGATTGTCTCGTCAACTTTATACCAAAACGCATTTACTGTAAACTTTGACATGGCAAACTGTGCACTGTGGTCATTTAGACCCACTAAGGACCAAGCAGGAAATCTTTGTATCTGGCGTATCCTTCCTGTGGACATACCAGCCAGCTTCATGGAAATCCTAGCCTCAGTACTCTTATCTGCTCACTGTTCCATGCATTCATAATAGACACGTCAGGCCCGGTGTTTACACTTTCAGTCATATCACTAAAATGTTATGTCACTAAAAAATCATTTTCATTTCTTTTCAGCACTATTGTTAAATTCTGTACAACAGCAGAACAACCATTTGTGCCGCAAACAGGGATTTAATAATTTAACTCATTGAATTCAGAATTGAACCTTTATTTGTAGAAGTTTAGACTTATAAATCAGGTTATTGGAGTGCAGCGTCACAGCCCATCAAGGTTAGAGGTGGAACTTGGCGGATTTCTTCTAAAATAAAACCAGCAGATACTTACATTTATTATGTTGCTTTTTTCCACCACACTCTGTGTCTTCGATAAAATATCCTGCATTGAGGATCTGTGTTGGTGGGATTGTGGTGATCCGTCTGTCATCTCTGCAGCGCCCAGCTCGACCGACAAACCCAGTGCTGTGGCACTCGTGCCTTCTTGGATCTCAAGCTAGAAACACAGAAGACAGAGACGGTGTCAAACTTTTCTCTGTGTCTCTCCAACAATAAAAAATATATAAATAATATATAAATATATAATACCAGCGCTTCCTGCTTTTTGCCAGCTCCACAGTGGGAAATATTAGTGTTGACGGTGGCAAAGTGACTCAGTACAGTTAAGACAAGAATGTGCCTGGGTAGGGAGCAGTCTGCCCTTAGGGAGAAGAACTCTCTATTCATCTGCTAAGTTCAGCCTGTTTTGCCTCTTTAAATAACTGATCTGTTATAACTTGGTGAGACGGGGCAACAAACAATACACGACATGAACTGCTGGGTTACTCCATTATAAACAGGGGAGGTGCCGTTTAAAATATGTTGGGCAGGACCAAGGCGTGTTTTAGAGCAGGAAGTGAATTTAAAATAGAGTTTACTGTACATTTTTTTGGGGAAACCCTGAATAGTAATAGTAATAATCCTCTAACAGGATGCTTTACCACACAGCACAATGTAATGTTGGAACTAAAAATAGATTAGTGTAGATAAATTCAGAGTACTAAAAGTCTGTAATGCATGTATTGTACAGACAGTAGCAATGTGTAAGAATCTGAGAAAACTTATGACATTCAAAACGACAAACGGTGAAACAAATATGTTTCATAAGAAAATAAATTGCAGCAAAATATAGGACGGAATTTAGCCTGGAACTGTAGATGCAAAATGTCAGAATTTCCTAAGTTCCAGGGAAAATTGCACATTTAACCAAAGTGCACCTGACAAAACCCTGTCAGGTTTGCACTGACTAAAATCACCTCAGATCTCTTACATGCACATGTACAATGTGCAGGAAAAAAAAATCCTTTCTGATACTTGTATGGAAACTTAAAGCTACATCATTGTGCATTAGAACATTTCCTTTACTGACAAGAGCTACATTTGAAAAGAAAACTGAGTGAAACCCACCCGTCCGTGTGAGACCCCGGTGTCGACCACTGATGACAGTAGGTTTGACTCGCTTTTTCCTTTAGGCAGTGACTCAGGGTCCTGATCTTTCTTCCACTTCTAAATGCCGGGACGTTGGGCATGTAAGTGGTTCATTTGCATCTTTGATCATCTCTGCATGTCTTGTAATTGTGCTCTGTGCAGCATCAGCAGCCACCGTCTGTTTACTGTCACCAACAGGTTTTTGGGCATTTCCAGTTTGTGTTAAATCTCCCATAGTGCAAAAGACTGAGCTCATGCTTTGCCTCTCAGGGCCACAGGATTCTTTCAGCTCCCCTTGTTTGACACCTGGAGACGTTGCCTCCTCTGGATGTGTACCAGTGAGCTGACATGATGTGGAGTAATTCAGCCCCTCATTATGCATTACGTCTGTGTGCTTTTCATCAGGCAGCTCTGCTCCTTCTGAACATAAATCTAAAGCGCTGGCTCTAAAATGTTCCTTTTGCTGCAGCTCCATGTCCAAGACTATTGTACAGATTTTCCTCTGGTGCACAATGGTGTTATCATGCTCCTTACATATGTCTGACAGTGCTGCCGAATTAAGCTCATTCAAGCTCGTTTTGTCGGATTTACAACGGACTAAAGTTGAAAGCAGTTCAGATGTATTACTTGAAATATCTGTGAGCTCTGCATCATACAGCCCTGCTTCCTGAGAGCGTCCAGGCACGTTCTCATTAGTCTGCACCTGCTGCGGCTTCATGTCCAACACAATCTTAAACACTTTCTTTGGGGCCAGGCTGACGCGCTCACAGTGACTATCTTGTTGTTGAGCTGATGCTTCTGACTGTGCTGCTAGATGTTCAATGGAAGGGTGGATGTCTTCAGGTCCAGTTACAGAGGTGATTATACCAGACTCAGCGGGAGAATGATCCTCTTGTATTAGAGCATTTAAAGTCCCTTTACTTATTGTTTTGTTATCATTTTGATCGTTTTCTGTGTTTTCCTTGTGATCTGTTGCAAAAGGCAAAGGAAAAGCTGGAGCCCACATGGCTGTAGTTTCATCAGGTGAAGCTGAGTGTTCTGTGCCAACATCACTTGTGAGGTTTCCAACACACGCCAAACCCTTTTCCTCTGATTCCACTTCAGCAAAACCTTGACTGACCTTGCAAAACAGATTCAATAGAAATACGAATCACTGGTAAGGTTCATCATCAATGTTTTATACTATAATATTCAATAAGGGAAAAGAAACTCACCATGTGTTCAGACAGTGTTTCAAGTGCAAGTGTGCTTTGATCAAGGGCATCTAAAGCACAATTCTCCAGGTCCTTTGAGACTACTGTACCCACACAGTTTTGAAGAAAATCATTTTCTGAGAGCATGTCACGGAGAGACTGTTGACGCCTCAAACCTTCATCCAGAAGTGCCTATGAAATCACAGACAAATAACTTATAGCCTTTTTCACAGGCAACCTATATCTTAGGAACAATGGATTCAAAGTTTTGATTCAAAGAATTTTAGTTCATTGGCCCATAGACAATAATTTTATAGTGTACGTGCACGTGGCTGAACAAAAGCAAAGGTGTGGTAACAACATGAAAAGAAATGGTCTGACAAAAACGGTGAAATGCTAATGCTGCCATCATACTTTAGTGTAACATCATTAGTTTGGTGGCCAGATTACAGAGGAGATAACATAACATATAACTTAACTGAGTTATATGTTACAATTTGTCCTTTGGAGAACATCAAGGTGTGTATGAATTTCATAGCAAATGATTCAGCTGTTATTGAGCCACTTTCCCAAGAACCTCTAAGGTCAACCTGGTGGTGACATTGGAGTAAAATGTAAAGGGTTCATTAAAGTCATTAGTATTGATCCACATTATGGCATTAATGTCAACAGCATTTTGCAGAATCCTGGTATTTTACAGGAAAACTCTGATCTGCTGTTAGCGCTAAACGGAAGTTGCATGAGAGCCATAGTCTTTGGGTTTCACTTTGTGCAATAAACGAGCCCTGAATTGTTTCTTTGTAATAATTTGATATACAAGCTATAAACCCTGAACGTTTTATATTTACCATCATGTAAACATTTATTTACATAAGAACCTTACTAGAAAGACTAGCACAACAGGAACATCATAGTTCATTTTAAAGAACTGCATAGTGAGGGTGATGGAAACCAAGGCCTTTCTTTTCAGTTGTTAGTCCCGCCAACGTGAAAACCTTTTCCTAAATTTGCCACATCCTCCCTTTGAACAAACTGTAGCTCAGGTAGGCACAGAGGGTGGGCCTATGGCATTTACAGCTCTACAGAAGACTTAACAGTCCTGCAGAGTGGAACATTTATGGGCCTCTGTTCCAAGCCAGATACAGAAAAAATTAATAGTCTTGGTATTAACATAAAGTGCAGGGTCAAATGGAACAGGATATTTTAGGTTTTCACATCCACGTGAACTAGACACTGTCAGATAATGGCACGATGAGTCAGAAATATAGAAAAGCAATTTAGATCTAGTGTTTTACCTGGCTGGGTGATGATGGTTCAGCCTGTAGAGTTTGAATCCACTGCTGAAGCTGATTTATGGCCTGTCTCACCCAGTTAGCTGTGTTTTCTGCACACTGCTGCTTCTTTTGCACAAAAACAGACCTGAAGCTAGAGTAGGAACATGAAGGGGAAACAGGAAAACAGTGATTATTAAATATAAACAAACAAAATTAATTTCCCACAAATACACATCAATGTGGCAACGGCCATTCTGTTAAAGGTTGTACCCGATTATATTTAGATTAGTGTCAAAAAGCTGCATGGAGCTTTGTGAGTCAAAAGACTCGGGTGGGTAATCTCTGAGTGGAATGCTGCTCTGGTTTGGAATGAGGAATGACATAATCATAAGCACCTCTCAAGGTCTTTGGTAACTGCCTCAGCAGTCACAGTGACATCTGCAGGAAGCTTTCCTCGTGTGATGCTGGACTCGTCCGTCTTCTGCAGGTTGTAAAGCCTTGCTGCCAACTCTGTCAGTCTCTTATCAATAAGCTGAAAAAGAAAAAAAAAAGGTTAAGATGTGTGGACAAATTAAATTTGTTGAATATGCAAAGGATGAAGGAGCATTTTCTAACAATACCTGTATTATACACCACTGCTGCGTGAGGTGCTTTATATCTGGCACGTCTTTATGGTTCCCGGACAGTTTTCTTACATTTTCGTTCAGGTCTTGCAGTGCCGTCTGTACACAGCAGACCTCTTCCTTCACGTGCTGGATTCGTTGGTGGACTAGTTCCTCTGTGATGACACTTTCCAACGCCCTCTTGTGGCTCTGCAGGTTGCTGACTTGCTGGGAAAGGCTGGCCTGGGCCTCAGCCGTGGAACTGGCTGAAATCGAGTCTTTGATTGCTACTAGTTCCAAAAGGTGTCTTCCCATGTCTGGTATTTCTTGTAACAACGCCTGAAGAGTGGAGGAAGTCACACACAAACCTGCTTGTTATTCTAAATAGCAATAGTATGCAGGTGGTCAAATGTTAGGAAATTCACAATTCTGTTTATATAAATGTCTTTTTTGGGGGTTTTAATGCAGAAGGAAGGGGAAGTGAAATCTGTAAGAGCCGGTACAAGATTCACCAGTTTTATTTAATGGTGCTCACCTCCAGAGATGCTAAATCAGTGAGCAATCCCGCTGAGCTTTCTGTCTGAGCTTGACAGGCTGACATCCTGTCCTGCAGGGATGTCAATTTATGGTGGCACTCCTGTAGTAACTGGCCAAAATGTTCCTCATTACTCACACCTTCCTTGAGGCGGGAACACACACCCTGTGGACATGTTGGTCACATCGAGCTACAGTCAGAACCCGGAGTTTTAAGCACATTCTTATTATACAGCACATTGATTATTTTAAACCAGGGCTTCTTAAGCTTTCTTATCCGCTTTAACCCTGCGCCTGTATTAGCGGAGCTCGAAAACCTGCGTGTTGAAGCGGCATTTCATGCTCCAAATGTTCATTGCTATTTGTTTTATAGTGATGAGTGGTTCACAAGTTTGCATTTCACTATTACCATTAGTTAACACACCTTTTAAAAATCATATTCATAGTGTTTGAGTTAAATTTTTGATATTTTTCATAGTTAATAATTTTAACAGTTTATCCAATATTTTATTCACATATTTTTATGCCTTAGGGCTGAAAACAGCGGGCTTCTTGCCCATCCTTCCAGTTCTTTAAACATAAAATTTAAGGAACATCCACTTGGACTTAAGGATGAACTCATTATAAAATGACTGTGTGTAAACTAAACTTGACGGTCGGCAGAGGCATTCAACTTCAAGGTTACAGAGCAAAATGAGATATATATATATGTATATATATATATATACATATATATATATATATATACATATATATATATAAACAAAACTGAATGGGATATTACAGTTTAACTGAAATAAAATTTAACACATTTTTTTATTATTGCTTTCTCATCTCCAATTGTTATTAACTTTGGATAAATTCCACTGAGTACACTGAGGATTTGAACTATAGCACATAGATGTCAGTTACAGAGAAAAATGGAATCTTCAGAGCAGTAGTGTATGTAATTCCACTGAAAACAGACAGGATTATTACCCTGGCATCATTAAAAGTTGAAGGTTTACCTTCAGTTCTTCCATCAGTTCTGACCCACAGCTGTCCAGCTTAGCCCACGATGAATCTTTCCAGATGATGTCACTCGTTTGCTTAGCCAGTTGTCTCCTCTGTTCGGCCAGGCTGGTTAGAGTCAGCTGCAGGGATTCAGCTTCATCTCGCAGCTGGCAGGCGGTGAGGTGGGCTTTTCTACGCTCTGCTGTGCCAGGCCAAGGGAACAGTGTGGGAAGCTGAGCTGTTCGGGTCTTCAGGTCTTCCACTTTGCAGCAAGCCTTCTGCTGCTGGGCCAGGTAGGAGGAGGTGAACTCTGGCTCGGCCTTCAGGACACTGAAACACCATGAGACAGCAGGATTTACAGCTCCTCATACTTAATTATGCTTATTGTGTTTTAGCACGGAGGAGTAGCTGTACATTTTGGTCCACTCACCTGGAATAAGGTTCCACCGACTGCAGCAGGTCCCTCCACTCCTCCTCAGCTGTTTGAATAGTTTCCCAAACTTCTTGTTTCAAGTTGTCTTGATCACACAATCCTTGGCTCAGGCGATTTCCAGCAACTCTGAGCTCCTCAAGGCGAATCTCCGCTTTCTGCTGTCGCACTTATAACAGCCTGTAATATAATTTAAAAGATTTTACATATCTGTGCAAAACTGATTTAGGGTGATAGAATGAAAAGAGAATAATTCTTGATTCTGCTCGCTTAACAAACGATGACATAACCCTCCCTTATAAAGGCTTTTGAGCTATTTAGTCATTGTAACATCAGTTCTACTTGACAAACGGACACTCCTCATTCGGGAACAAGTAGGAACAAATCAAAGGAATAAACCGATCTGTGGGATCACACCCATAGAGGATACTCCCCTAACTGGAACCACTCCCATTTTAGAACTAGCTAAACAGAAATAGTATATAGGTCTTTTCCGCTGTGACAAAAAAATTGCCTGGTTGTAGAATGTGAAGAGATACAGTACTCAGCCTACATGTGATTCTGAGGAGCACACTTGCTGGATATGATTTGCCATAGATGTAGAAACCCTTTGCAGCTTAGTGTGGGTGAAGATCTTACTTGAGCGTGATTTAGTTTCTGCTCGACAGGACACTGGATCTCAAGGCTTTCACTAAGTGGAGAGTCAACGAGTTGTCTCAGATCTCGGATCCAGCGCTGTGTGTGATCAGACGTAGCCTTGAACGCCTCAAGGTCCTGGCTCACAGAACTCAGCTTCTCGTTGCAGCCACAGAGTTTGTTAGTGATAAAGTTGTAGTACTGTTCCAGCAGTTTTCTACCCTTTTCCAGTGGTGTGGACTGCTGAAGCGTGCTTTCTTGTAAGGATGACACAAGCTGACAGAGGAGCTCTGTTCTCACCCTGTGGGAAGGAGGAATATAAAGACAAGTGTGAGCAGCCACAGGTTAATCACACTTATGATGAGTAATAAGGGATACAAAAAGAAAAAACAATCTTTGTCAGGACAAGATCACCAAGGACGTACTGATGTACTGATGTCTGTCACAACTGTGTGAATGAAGTTGTGACAGTCATTCAAATGAATGAATGAAGTTTGAAACATAGTATTTCAGGAAGTGCATGCATAAGTGTCTGAATTCTTAAAACATTGATTTACAGTGGTCTTTTTTTCTCCAAACACCATGTTTATCAGGGTGACATCACTGTTTTCATTTTGGAAATATTCTGTGATTATTTTGATGACTCACATCTATAAATCTCCAGATTTGACAATGTTGATACGAATCCGTCATTTCCCATCTCATTAGTCAGTATTAGCGAAAATCACAAAAGCAAACAACTGCATATGGTTTAAGTGTGTTTGACTTCATTGACTCAGCGTGATTAACAAGGCATTAGGCATCTTGAGAACACTAATAAACGGTTTACCTTTGTTGAAATGCTTCTTCTTGCAGGAAACTAACATCATCCTCTTCTGCAGATTTTTTCTCAGCAGTTTGCAGCCAGTGTTCCAAATACTCACTCTCCCTTTGCAGCCTACAACACACAGGTGGCACAATATATATGTACGGAATATCCAGTAGGTTAAGATGATATAATGGTGAGGACAAGCATACTTGGGAAAACAGGGTGAACTTGTCTTGCTTGTCTTTTGACTCCTCAGTATGTTTAAAGGCTAATAATATTCTACATTTATGTTATTGTCAGAAAATCCTATGAACAGACCAAAACAAACTTTCAAAGTAGGACTTGTGGAAAAAGTTGCTTTGAAACACACACAGTAAATAAGCCATAATGCTGCACTATGTTTCATGATTTTAACAAGAACCATGACCGTGATCGTGATTCTACATTCATGTTGCCGCTGCAGTAAATACTCACGGTTTTATTCAAAGTTTATCACCTTCGCTTAGATTAATTTAACAGACAGTCGGGGAAGTCCATCAGTGCAGAAATAATAGAAGAGCAGACAGGGATGACACATTTATGGTATCTCTAAATTCACGTTGAGGTATAGAAAAACAAAGCTGCAAAGCTACAAACTACAAATAGTTCAACTCATTATATTGATTTGCCCAAACAAAGACAAAATTATCCATATTTTATGCATTTTACAAATTTACAGTTACAAGTACAAGTATGATTTTTATGATTAATCAGTCCAGAAATATCTGACCAGCTGCTTTCTTCTACATGTTCTTATTGTAATGTGTCAGTATTATATGCAGTATTATTAGATATTATTATTATTAGATTCATAATAATCTGTTTGTATGCTACATGGCTGTGAAGAGACATAGAATCCACATTTCTCTGTCGATGTCTAAATCTGTACACATTACCTATCAAGATCCTGGATATTCTTCACAGTCCGTTCTTCCACCTCAGAGAAGAGCTGGTGGGTTCTTCGGAGTTCCTCTCGCAGCTGCACGCCATCCGCAGACAGACTCCGCAGGCTCTCTGGGCTCGATATAGACGCCATGACGCGCAGATCCTCGAGCAAACTCTCAGCCTGCTCATCCTGGGTCTGCAGCTGCCAACACAGATCCTTTACAGGTAGAGACACTGTTAATTCTTGTAATATTGCATTTTAAATGAAGAATCCATGGCAGACTCACTGTATTGGACTGCCTTAAACTGCTCAGGTAATCATAATGTTGTGCCCGAATTGTGTATATTTTGATCAAAACAATAAAGAGTTGTTTTGAAAAATATGAGTTCTACTTTGATTAAACCCTTAAAAGGTCTAACTATTTATGTTATGATAAATAATTGTGATGAATCCAGTTTTTCTAACCTTAAGTTTTGCGAGTACTGTTGCAACATCTGGACCACTGAGGTTAAGGGCGGAATCCTGAATCTTCCTGAGGGAGTCGAAGCATTCGGCCATCCTGGCAGCAATTTGTTCCTTAGCAGCCACCATCTGCCTGTAAACTTCCTCAGCTTCAGAGACGAGTTCCTTCAGCTGCTCCATCTTCTTCCTCATCTGGGTCTCGACCACCTAAACCAAACAAGATCAATCAGGAGACCTCAAAAAGACATGAAAAAATTAAATCATATCAAGTCAAGCTATCAGCTCAGGGCTTCACTTTTTGATTGCGAACCGACCGACAAATCTATGCTCATAAATCTGTCCATTTCAGCATCAGACACACCAAACTAAAGCGGAGGTACAGTACGATAAATGTTTACCTGCAGCTCCAGAGGGAGCTCTGTGCTTTCAAGGAGCGACTGAATCTCAGCAGCTCTTTGGTGGAAATGCTTTAAACTCTCCTCTTGGGCTGAAATCTCATTCTGAAGACAGTGAGAAGGGCATATGTCATTATTCAAAGCAACTGTAGGAATTGTTTAATGTCCCATAAGCAGCCCAAAGAGCTCTGAAACTGTAAATCACACGACAATATTTCTGTTTTACCTGCAGTGTCTTGACGTCATTCTCGGCCTGAAAGGACGGAGACTCGGCAAACACTGCTAGTCTGTCCGCGGCCCAGCTCCGAACCCCTTCCCCAAGCTGCAGGACTACATCCCACAGAGTCAGGCTGACATGCAGGTTGTCAAGGTGGGAATCTGTTCTTTCTGATAACTGGGAAAAGAAATTTAGTTAGCAATAAACACTTGGACTCATACTGCCCTGTTCAACTCTGCCAAGCCAAATTAATTGTAAATTAATTTACAATGCTCTTTTCTTGATGTAGATGATACATAATGACAACGAGTGACTTGAAGCACAAGGTCAGGCAAGTCTGCAGCGGGCAGATTCTTCTGGGTCAGAGACCCCCCAAAAAACTGGATTACATGTTTCTACATTCATTATATCATCACGTAAATTTTGCCCAAAAGGATGTGAGACATCAACGGTGAGCAGATAAGGTCCTTGGAAGGAATGTGGCACAGAGTGACAAGCTAGTCCAGGCTGCAGGGTGACAACTACCCAAGCTAATCTAACCACCAGTGGAAATTATTCAGTATTGGTTTTCCACACCTGTATGATGCTTGAGGACAATTCAGTTCATTTAGAACAGTCTTCCACTATACATATGATTAAGTAGAAAAACATAAATATAGGGTTTTATTTGAGAGAAATAAACAGCATCCACAAATAATATATGATAATGTCATTAAAAGTGAACCAGCAGAACAAAGGGTGAAAGTTTAAAGCAGAGACGCTCACGTCCAGCCAGTGGTCCAGAAGAGCATCAGCTTCGTTCTCAAATGGGATGACGGGGCATTCGGGGATCTGACGGAGGTGGGCGTAAAGCTGCCTGCACACACATCTCACCTCTTCGACGCGCTCCCCAAGGCCACTCAGTTCTGCTTTTGTTTCCTGGACCTTGGAAACCACAACATACAAACGCACTCAGCCCAGCTGCGTCAAATATCAAAATGCATAAAAAGACAAAGCTAATAATCTAAACACAGTTGACCGACGGGTTAATCAAATCCAACTGTGTGACCTACTTTAGCATGCAGCCTTTCTAGATTATCTTTCCCCATGTAGGAGGTTTGTTGGCTGATGGTGGTTTCTGCTCTCTGCAATGTCCCCCTCAGGTCACCGCGAATACCCTGAAACCTCTTCAGCAGCTCGGTCAGGACACAGCACTGCTCCAGCCTGCACACACATACGAACCAGCTCGAACACAACTAGAGTCACGGAGTAGGAAATCCAAAACACAGAAGCAGTAATAATCACACGCTGCGTCTTGTCTTTACCGTTCAGTAACAGCTTTTGTCGCCTCTTCCCAGAGATTCTCTACTTCTCTGGTTTGATTAACGTCGGAGATGCCTAACGAAGACGCATCTTGTATGTTCTGCAGCTCAGTGAACAAACCAGCAAGACGACTTTGCAGCTCAGTCAAGACGCGTGACCTGAGGATGATGATGCAACTGGGTCATCAGACATTGGGAAGCATATGTGGAGTATGAGACGGTCAATTTTCTGTATGTTTAAATAACCTGAACTGGTGGTGTTATTTACAAAAATGTTATTCTGGATTACCATTTCCCTAAAGGTAAGCATCATAGATAGACAAAAAGTCTCAAATTATGGTCTGTATGTGTGTTGCTTGTTCCGAGCTAATGCCACAGTTTTACTTCCTATGACTAAACAATCACAGCAGAGTATCTGAAACTCGCTGGACTTACTCTCCATTGCCCTGAATTCGTAAACATCCCAGCATCACACCGAGTTACAACAAGGAAAATGTGATTTTAGCTCTGTGCTCTACCTCTGCTGGAGAGCAGGCAGAGTGGGTTCCTGCAGTCCCAGGTGCTCGGCTACTCCTCTTATCTCCCTCAGGGCTCCTAACAAGGCCACTCTTTTATGGCCCACGCTCTCCTCATCCCTCTTCACCTGGATGCTTCCTCTTCTTCTCTGGACATCTCCCTCAGACCTCCATGGTGGTGCTGTGTGCTCTTCTTCTCCTTGTGTTTTTGTATCATTTCCTCCGTGAAGTCTGCTCCTTTTGGCCTCCAATTGCGGTTCCTCTGTGGCAATCCTTGGAGAGTGGTGCTCCTGCTCCAGTGTTCCCTCCCTTTCTGGGGAACCATGTCGGGTCTTTTTCTCACACGCGCTCATAGGATTCAACTCTTCAGTTCTGTACATTTGTTCTTTTCTGACTGGATTTATCTCATCTTTGCTCCCCTGCTTCCTGGGTCCCACAGGCGTTTCCTCCACGTCCACAACATGCTTGGACAATGATTTCACAATATCCTGGCAAGTCACAGTTGCACCACCCGTGGTCAGAGTCATCCCTGCGGCCTTTAAAATGGAGTCGACACCATCAGATTGTTGTGCTGCAGTGCGTAACCTCTGATGCATTGTTGCTTGCCAAGAATGCCTCTCTTGCTTCCAGTCCGCCTCGTTTCGCTGCCTTTTGGGATCTTGGTCTGCCAACAGAGTTGGGATCTCTGCCTTGATTTCCCTCAGTGTAGCCAGGAAGTGATCCAGAGCCTGGGCAGCTGAGTGAACCTTATCCAGCTGTTGCCTGAGCTGTTCGAGATGTCGGACGCGGTCATGGAGAGCTGGGCAGAGTGATGAAGAAGATGTGGAGTCTAGTTGTTGTATTTCCTCTTCACTGCTTTGATCTGATAGCTTTTTAATTTCAAACTGCAATTTGACATCCATCTCCTAAACAACATCAGTGATTAATATTAATGTTTGTGTATTTAACCGCAGAGTTGATAGAGTTTAATTGTATAAACAAAGCAAGATGTACCTTTAAATAAGATACCAGTCTAGGATCGACCATGGCGAACGAGGAGACCTCTACCGACCCGTTGGTGATCCTGTCCAGTTCTTGTGCGATCAGGCCCATCAGCTCATCTGCTGACTTCATCAGATCAGCACAGCTCTCTAAAGATGCCATCCTGACACCAAATAAGTAAAAGTCACTTTTGTAAGGAGATATGAATCAATACTACAAATTTGTTTTTTTAAGCTTCATCTGCTGATAAATATCGACAAGCTGACGATAAACTGACATCCACCATTTGAGCCAACTCCTGTATTAACGGTGTGCTTGTACAAATGATTCTTAAGAAATCTAAAGAAATCAAGTGTGATTATTCAATGCTTCAACTCAATTCAAAATCGGAGAGATGCACAGTACCTGCTCTGTGGGCACATTTGTTGGCCTCTCCACTCCCACGTCAGCTTCTCCCAGTCCCGCTCCACATCACTCAGGTCTTCCCTTGTCATCAGAAATCCAGACTGGGACAGCCGAGCATGCTGGAGCTTAAAACCAAACCATTGTGCTTCTGTCTCCTGTTTTGAAGCCTATTGAGAAGAAATGTATAAATGCAATCAGATGACAACCATAAAAATCTGACTACTGTGACTTGCATGTTTTAGGTTTCCTTGGGGTGTAGTGTAAAATATTCTAGGTTGTGAAAATGCACAGCATTGATGAGATGCACAGGTGAGACAAAGCTGAATATGAATGTAAAGGGATGAAGTCACATAAATTATGCTTTAACTTACCTCGAGTTGCGGAATGAACCTCTCCAAATGTTGCTGTTTTGTCTGGAGTTGAGTTTGTAATACCAAGCAGGTCTGTCTGTAGCTATATTGAAAGATCATCTGTTCATCAAAATCTGGATGTGATTTTTATTTAACTACACTGGAGTGACTACAAGGATTATGATAAACTTATGAATATCTAGCAATTCTGGTCAGATAAAGGATAATATCCTGTAAATTAATGCAAAATTAACTGTCCCCAACAAAGGATGCTGCTTATCCACAGGACTTCAGGGCATTCACAAAAACTCTGTAACAGTATGCAATGTGAGGCCAAGCATCGCTGAGAGCTTAACTCTTACCTTTCAAGTCCTTTCTTCTCTGAGGAGGGCTCTATATATGTTGGGGCAACATCCTCTGGGATGACGGTCCACTCTTCCTCCTGCTTAGTGTCCCCAGTGACGCCCGTAACAATCGCCGGGAAGACGGAAGAGCCGCACGGGAGCAGTGCAGTAAGAAAAGAGGAAAAGATGGAGCGTCAGGCTTATCCAATTACTGAGGATTAGTGCAGTACAGCTGGTGCAATGTCAGACACAGCCAATAAAATGGTTCTAAATGGGAAAAACTGCTTTAAAGGAAAAATGGGACATTCAAGCAGCACACAGTCCTTTTTGTCTCCTTCAGCTTCCTGGAGCATTGAGAGTGGCTCCCTAGAATTTAAGAGAGGACAACAGTACACAGAGGACCTTCTTTCTTTGAACTGCAGAAAAAAAAAGTTATTCTTTACACCCTGTCTGTTTGTCTGCAGCACAGCAAAGTTTAATTTCATTCCACTATAATCACTGGATCACTGATTTCTTAAGTCAGCAAAATGCAAATAAGGCGCGTCTCTAAGGGGTAGATTATACCTAGAGTTGAGAATAGAAAAAGAAATCCAAAACACCCGAGGTGATCTAATCATACCTGTACAAGGCTTCGCTGCAGTGGACGCGGCACTGTGCCAGCCACAGGTGAGAGGTCTTCATGTGAGCTGTCCACGCTTTGTTTCAGGAGGAGGTTGTGGCCTCGCTGAGTGGAGGCCGACACGCCGGCCGCTCTCAGCGGGATATTTGCCCCAAGCTTTTGTCCCCTGCTGAGTTAAGAAATGTTCATTGCCGGGGGGAGGTCAGGGTCAGTGAGTTAGAACCATCTCTATGAGATTAACAGACTTGAAGGATTGGAGTGACAATTGTTAAAAAATAAACTGTCAAATTAAATGATTCTTGAGATTCAAGTTTTGAATAGTTACTTTTGAATGATACCCAAAAGCATTTTTTTTATTTCATCATACAGTCAGGGCAGGATATACTGTACATGGATGGAAGTACAATTAAAGAGATGCCGTTCTTGATACATCTCCCGCATTATCTTACCCATCAACTTGGGCCAGTGTTACACTGGGTTGTGTTTCCTGAGCTTCATCGGGCTCCTTCATCGGGTCTGTTGCAAGCCAGGATGATTTACTTGGTGTTAGTGTTTCACACAACTCCCGAAGAGACTCAACACGTTCCTCAACAGATGCAGCTCCCTCAGTGGCAACCTAGGAGGAATGTGAACCTCTGATGAACTAAATCAAATACAGTATTTTCTTTTCTGGTTGTCTGGTCTTCTGTGAGATTTTGACTATTTGCCACACAGCACAGTCAGACAATATTACCGTGTTCATGCCTGCAAGTACCTGTTGCTGCTGTAAAGGGTCAGTCTGGTCAGTAGCTTTGTGAAGAGTGTTAGTATGCGTTTCACATCGAACAGCAGAACGTGACTGATTTCCTTCTCTGAGTTTAGACCATAGCATGGGAACAAAGGCAGCCATTTCTCCTCGTACATCCTACGTGTGATGAACAGGCACAAACTTACTTCAGGGAAGCATGTGAGGAAAGTTTGAAAGAAAAATGTTAGTTATGTCAAGTTAAAGGTGTGTGAAACACTGGATTCATCCGGGTTAATGCAAGAAGTAAAGCCAGTATTAAAAGAAACTTGAAGGATTAGACCTTAATTAAATTAATTCTCTTTGCCACTTTATTTGATCTATTTGGGCTTCAAACTCCATAAAACCTTGTCTTTCACTTAACCTATGCTTGTGGCTGCACCTGTCTTTCACGGACTCTGTAGCTTGTCATACCTCCCACTGCTTTTTGACTGAGTCAGAGAGGAGTATCAAGCCTCGGAGCTGGTGCCCAGAGCAGAAGGCTTCAAAACCTTCCACTGCATCCAGGAACTCATCAAGGATAGCAGGCTGCAGAATCTTTAAAGCTCTCTGCGCAGAAAGACATGAAGCTGGACCAGCATGCACAAACAAAACTGGAAGCAACGCAAAGCAAAACAACAAAGACATTCATAAAGAACATGTCTTGAATATGAACTTCACTTTGGATTCTCAAAGGTCCTGATTTAATCATTGAATAAGCTCCAAGTACAGAGAACTGCATTTAAAGTCACTTTAAATCGAGAGCAAAGGTGTACATTTGAAAATTCAGATAAATAAAAGCAACGCTGTTAGTGTCATTAATTCCCTTTTTATGTGTTTTGAATGGTACCTGCTTTTTCTTGGCCTCGGAGTCTGAAATCTCTCTGCCAACAAATAACTGGATGGATTGCTGGATGCGTCCTTGTAGACGAAGCCTGGCCTTCTCCAGCCTGCACCTCGCCATCAACTGGCCTTTTAAGTGAACTTCACTGGGAACTCTTGTCCTTTGTTGAATGATATGAACTGGAGTCTCGGGTGACTTGGTTTGACTTGGGTCACAGGTTTGCAGCTTAGCAGTCTCAGGCTGCTCTACATAATTGGATCTGGCCACAACAATTGACCCTGTCTCTGGCTGTGTCTGTGTCTGGTGGACTGGTTTGCCCGCTTGTTGCTCAAACCCAAGCGAAGTAAGCATCCCAAGAATCTCCTAAAAAATAAAAATATACAAATTCAATGAATTGGAGTAATTATTTGCAAATATAAAACATTACTCTACATCAACTCCACAAACCTGGTAATCAGAGACAGTCTCTGAGAGCTTCTCCTGCATGTCACAGGTCCTGAGGTTCTGCAGAGGGGAGGTCTTCTGTACCTGGGCTACCAGGTCCAGCAGATCCTGGCTCGCAGTCACAGCCTGGTGCTCAAGCTGCAACCCTCGAGTGATTAGTTCCTGAAAAAGTGTCCGAAGTCGCTCAAACCCTTTTCTAACACCATTTCAGTGTGCACAGGTTTCAACTACATGCATATCTTGTCACGTATATTGCTTAAAATTGATGACAAACAAGTTTGATATTACAGTAGTATGTTACAAAATAAGCAATTAGAAAAATTAGAATCATAAATATTTACACCAACAAGTACATTTTCCAATATATATAATTTGCTCTGCCACTCTGATCTCAGCAATGAAGAAAAGTTATAAAATCAGACCTGTAGAACACGTTCATCTATACCTACCAAGTCCATCACATCATAATTTGTAAATTCTAAAGCATTGCCTGGAATTTTCATGTTTACAAATTGCTATTGTTATTCTAAATGTAGAAAATTAAACCCGCGGGGCATCCAAAACCAAACAGCCAACCACAAATGCCTGTTTAAAAAGGTGCACAAAGGTTTTGTTTGCTGACTTTAACTGTAGGTTCCAGCGCAGAAGCTCCTCTGTGCTGATAATAGTCCAGGGCATCTGTGCTCCAGTGGTCCAACTCAGCCAGGCAGCCCTCCAGCTGAGATGCAGCTCTCTGTAACTCGCCACAGGTTCTCTCTGCTGCAGCCAGCGTCTGTCGTACATACACAGGCAATTCAGACTGAACGCTCTCTTTAGTTTGTCACACTGCATTACAGGAGAGTGTCACCATGGGCACCGGATAATGTCAACAATAATGAAGTGTTTCTTTCCAGCCTTTTTTCCTTCCTCTTCTTTCACCTGTACCTGTGGGAGAGTTTGTTGGAGATTCTCCATGTGGCTTGTTTGAAAATCTGGAGACGACCTGAGAGATGAGAGATCAACTTCTGCCAACTGTTTACTCAGCAGCTGAGAAGGAGAAGTAGGAGAAGGAAAGTAGAAGTAAGCAAGAGACTAATTCAAGCTCGCAAGATTCAAAGGCCTTGCTATGGTACGCCTGTGTTTGTCAGTATACCAACTTGGAGTTTCTGTCTGTTCGACTTCAGAGAGACTGAAGCCACTTCCAGTGGCTGCCTCAGGACCCAGCTGGCCTCCTGAACCAGTGAATCCACCATTTCATGACACGGGGGACTGGCAGTGGGCTTTGATGAAGCCTCCTGAAAACACACGCTCTGTGAATTCCACCCTCTATTTATGTGTGTACTGTTCCATATGTCTTACATTTACATTACAATGAAATGAAATAAAATAAATCAAAAGTTTCAATACTATTCAAATAGGTGCTGAGATTAATTCTGTAAATTCTAAACATTTATTAAACCTATTTATTCTTCTAGTATTGATGAAAGACAGAAAAAACTATGAGAACGTGCCTACTTACAAACTTTGCTTTCTTCATACATTCAGCCCACTGCATGTTGACCTTGCTAAGCTGCTCAGCCAGACTGCAGCTGGTGGAAGTTTCTGTCACTTCAATAAGAAAGTTCCCCACCTCATTTAATTTAGCCTGGCATGACGCCCACTTACTAATCTCCTGCAAAAACAAAGACACCAGACAAAATAATTGTTTTTATCACTACACAGCTCGATTGCAAACGCTGGATTTTGTTGTGACAGTCATAAATATGACCTGCGTTGTCACATCAGGAGTCTGGATTAGTGTCTGTGCAGTCTGTTCGAGCCAAGTCTGCAGAGAGGTAAGGCACACGTTGTACGTCTTCCAGGCAGACACTGTTCTCTCCATCGTCCCTCTCACAGCCATCGCCGTCTGTATGACAAGCTCAACTTCACTTTCTGCCTCCTTCACCTGACGTGTAACAAGCTGGGAATCTCCACCTAGGAAATCAAGGGTGGGTGGAAATCAAGTTAAGCCTTTAGAAAACTCATCAATGTAGTTCATGACACGAACCCTTGGTTCTCATAGTATTCCTATTACAAATATGCATTTAGTTCACACCTAGTGCTGCCTCACTGGTGCAAACATTTGCACTCTCCTTAAGGTTTTGGAGAGCATCCATCAGAATCAGAGGCATGCCTTGGTGCTCCACTTTTTCCTAGACAGCAAACAAACACAGTCCGTTTTGCCAGTTTTTCGGAGACACAATTTATGTGATAAAGATGTTGGCCTAACAAATTCAGACCTGAACTAATTAAAATCACTATTGAATATTACGTCATTGAGTATGAATATGTGTTTAAATTACTATCTCCATTCACCCACATGCCAGTCCTGCAGAAGCACGTGTACAGCTTCTTTTGAACGGTAGGGGCTCTTCCAGGTCTGGATATTAGCACTGATGCGGCTCAGGAGGTCCAATAATGCGTGGCGGGAATACCGGTATTCCAACTTGATCCCTTGGTACTTTGCTGTGACTTGAATATGGGTTAAACTGTTTTCAAAGAAATACGTGTGAACACATTATCTAGTAAGGCTCTTAAACAAAAGTAGATACTTCCAACAATTTGGAACAATTAGTCACTCTTCAAGTTATGGTTTGGAACAGTGAAGTCATGTACCGTTTTTTTATCTCATCAAACTTTTCCGGGGGCACTAGTACATTCCCTGAATCATCCATGTTGTTGTAAGAATCAAGGATTTGGTCATACTGGCTCATCTCCTGAATTATAGTCTGAAAACAATCATACAAACAAAAAACCCAAGAAGTAAGAAAATAAACATGACATAAACTGGATAATGACACTTTATCTTACTTTAGACTTTTTCAATTCGTTTTTAAAATGTCCCTTTTGAAACAGCCTAACTAATATCAGTGTTTGTTTCCGAGGTTCTAATGTGGTTTATCTTGTCTAGTTGATTGCCTGCCCCTTCCACATCCTATAATATTCAGTCTATATTTTGTAAAAGCAGTAAAATTGAATACTCTAACCTTTAGGGTCGCTTGTCGAGCTCTAGCGTCTTTAGCAACATCTGCGTGGTCGTTCATTCTTCCTCCCTCTTCTGTTATCACTGCCTCCGCCTGCTGCAGCCATAGAATGACTGAGTCCAGAGGTGCAGGAAGACTCAAGTCCAGGTGTGTTTTACATCTCTGCATCTGGAAAGACACAAAAACCCTGATATAAGCACAAAGCCTGTCACACCAGTGCTGTCTAAGAGGTGCTTGTCTGAAGAGAGACACAGGCAAAACACACAGCACAGAATTCAGTGACACACAGAAAAAGTGACTAGTGAGGGCTCTCAGAGGGTTGGGAGAGAGCCTGGTGCTTATGGATTTCCTCACCTGCTCTTCCAGACGATCCCATGCTGTCCTGAGAGCATGCTGCTTTTGACTTAGCTCAGGGAAGCGTCTCATAGTGGCAAGGTGGGTCATCACTGGCCTTCTTTGCTCACTGAAGGAGCCAGCAAGGCTCTGGAACACCTGGTGTACAACACACAGCTCTATCTACAGCCTTTTAAAAAGCGTCTTCTTCCATTGCTTCTTCTGCTTTACCTTACCTTGTATTTCTCTGCATAGTTAGATTTTTCTGCAGCCTTCCACGCTTCTGACAGTTCCTGATAGGCCTGCTGCAGCCAGCAGGTCATCTCTTGTGCACGCTCACTTGGAGCGACCTACATTTTTGTCAAGTCAAATATGTAATTACTGTAAGGACGTCTTAATCAAAACCCAGGAGTGTTAATAAAGGCGAAAAAAAACACACATCACAGAACAAATGCATGACTAAAGAGCCATACAACAGCAAAACTAACTGCCACATGCAATGCAATGAGCACCGATGATACCTGGTGTAATGGTGAGAGAGCAATCGCAGGTTTAAAGTGGGTAGCCAAATTCCCAGAGGAGAAACAGGAGGGCTGCTCCAGAGGAAACAGCTAGTCCGCCACCAGCACCAGAAAAGGAGAGCAAGAAAAAGATGCAGGCAGAGAATGACAATGATAGTTAACACCTCTAATTTCATGCAGGAAAATGGGGGCTAACGATCACACAGAGAAGAAAAGCAGTTGCCAAGGAGCAAAGTAAACACAAAGTACCACAGCTCTACTTTTACTTGCAGCTTTATGTACAGTACAAGGCAGGTACGCTGTAGATTTACAGTGGTCATGTAAAAGCATATTTAAATAAACATTAAAAAGAATATGCAGCTAAGCCCCATCTAGAAAGCCAGGAAGACTTATTAATATGTTTAAATATACACTGCTATAATTAGTCTCCGAAGCTCAGTGTCAATATAAACTGGTAAATATGGAGTAAAAAAGGACATGAGTACAGGACAAATAATAAACACAACTACTTCTACCAAACAATGAATCTCTTTTGAGCATGATATTCACACTATGAATACAAACTTGGGTTAGACTGCTAACCTGCAGGTGGTCATCAGGTGATGGCATGTCATTGGAGTACTGTAGAAACTGGGCAACATATGTCATAATGGATTTCTCATCAGGATCTTCAACATCAACATCTGAAGTGAAACAAAAGGCAAAGTAAAGCTGATGTTTTGCCATTTTTTAAGACTAAGAACAAAAAAGATGAAAAAATCTGAAATGCTGAAATATTTTTCTGGTACTGGTACGGGTAGGCCGTTTTTCAACTGAGAAACGCCACGCAGTCTCACCCTGAAGCTCCAACAAGCGAGGGATGTTGAGTTCCCTTTCAGCCAGGTCAAAAGCTACTTCCAGGTTCTCCTGGTTGCTTCTGGACTGAAGCACTGATAGATCAACCAGCTGTGGTCTCAGAGAACACAGGATGACCAAGAAGGCCTCTCCACTTCTCCAGCTCGACTTAAAATCCTTAACACTGACAGAGCTACCAACCCTGGGTCGAAAAAAAGCAACAAAATGAGAATACTAATTAGGAATAAAAACAAAACTTACACTGTGTTTTATTAAATTTAACAACATTAAAATAAATGTAAAAAATAGAGAAGACCTTTGGCATTGGTTCCTGACCCACATGAGCAGGGCCTTCTTGGCAGATATTCGGAAGTGTCTGGCGAGGGGAGATGTCCGAACTGGATGGACTGGACTTTGGGGGACCGGGCTGCCGGACCAGGAGTCCAGGCTGGCCAAAGAGTCAGTGGAGGAATGACAAGAACCGAAGGAGAGAGTGCTGGCCAGCTCCTCAATCTAAGATGAAAGCGATGAAACCGTATGCAGCATCATATTTATGTGTTATTGTGAAATTTAGAATCCGTGAATCTTCAAGCATTTATAGCACAGCAGGCTGTTGTTTGTTCTGTTTCTCTAGCTGCTTGTTTCTTCACAATCACACTAGTTCTAATAGGTTCCTATGTGCTGGATTACGTGAGTGCTGTTTGCTGCTGATACTCACATGACAGTGGAGTATGATGGTCCACACGAGGCCTAGAATGATGGAGGGCCGTCCGTCTATAATATCTGGGATGTTTATGTTTACCAATTTGATCTATGCCGACCAAACACAACACATTAATAATAAAATACGATATCGCTTGACATGCTATTTTATGTTTCTGTGTGGAACCTTACTGATTTCTTCTTAAGGAAATTGAGTGCTGTCTCAATGTTGGTTCTCTGCTGGAACAGCCCATGTCCCCTTTGTCTTTTCTGTAGAGACAAATGACATTATTTTTATTATGCTAATAATCATCCTGCTTTGTGTTGTTTTCATGATTACCTAAATAATGTTTGCCCAATGTAAATTAATTATAGTATGTAGGAAAAAGCTTGAATCTACTGAACTCACTCCTGTGATATCAGATGCACATTGAAGTAACTCACCATTGGTTGGCCACTCATTACCTCCAACAGGTCAAGCAGCTGTGACCCATCTCTAAGGTCACAAAACAGGTCTGACACATATGAGGGAGGACATCTCTGTAAAAATACACAATAACAATAAATATGTGTTTAAGCTCATCTTACATGAACAAAGGCCACAGGCACATATAGTTAGTCTGACAATTGCAGTAGATTAGGTCAGACACACAATGACAATGGTGTTTTCGTTTTCATCAAGTCTATACAGACTTTTAAAAGGTGTGTGATCTCCATGAATAACAACATAGAGACCAGCGTTTAACACAACACATTTGGAACAGTATAAATACCAAATCGATAACAGATCCGACAACTGTTTGAAATGACTCAGTGTCAAGTTGTCATATTTGGTTAGAAACTGGCTGCATCATTTTGTACAAAACAAGAAGTTGTTCAGGACCTCCTCAGGTCAAGTAAAAGGCTGACATAAAGACTAGACTGTTGTCCTCCTTTATATCAAATGAAACTCCCCCAAAGATAAAAAAACCTAATTGATTTGTTAGAAAAATAAAGGATTGGTCGCTTTTAGGCTTCAGGGCAAGTCACAACAGAGAACATTGTCTTCTGTGAGGGATTGTCAGCGGCCGGTGTAACAAATGGAAAGTTATAAACGGGTGATTTTAGTGTTAGATTGCAGTCACATGGCCATGAGGTTATGAAGAAGTGTCTGGATTCAGATTACATACTGCACCGCTCCACTGAAGCACTATTTATATACTCCAGACGAGCGTCACAAGCACATCAGCGTCTGTTTCCAGTGATATCCGGAGCGAGCCACTTCACTGCACCGTGCTGTTTGACCAGTGAGTCAGTAACTCTCCTCATCTCGCTGCATATCAGTTACAGCCAAAGCACAAGGTGACGGCAGCAGTTTCAGTGCAGACCTCCCCAAAACATATTTCCTTTGAACAGAAATTCTTCTCTAAATTGATAATTAGGTAAACCAAGTGGTGCAAAATTCAGTCAGTACTTGGATTGGTTTTCCGAACTAAACTAAATCTCCCAAACTAAACTTTGAGTACTAGAATATATAGAGGACACAGCATCTTAAACTCTTACCATCTTTGTACGTCACTTTTTAGGGAAATTAAAACCATGCATACCAAAGTCTCTTCTTATAATGTGTAATATAATGTAGCAGATGTTTATTCACACTTATTGGGCAAGCATATTATCAAAAACACAATATGCAACCCACCGTACCTTTGCAAGTTGAGCATTTACCCAGTTGGTAAAAGTCCTTTTCTGAATCTGTTCATGCTCCACTGTGAGGGACACAAAGAGAAAATGCATTATGTGCATTATTTATACACACGCAAGCAGGTTCTGCAATTTCTAGAGACAGTTTGGTTTTAAGAGCTTCTAGAAACGCAACTGAGCAGCCCATACACACACACACACACACACAGGGTGGAGGACAGGTGGTGGCTCAGGGAGAACAAAGGATTTAACAAACCTTTGTCACTCATGTTTACTAGTGTGTTAATGATGTTTTTTTAATTGCAAAAAGATATGTCCAGTTAACACACACAAAAAAAGAGCCTGTGCGCTTTTAGCAGGTTCATACACAACATTGGGGATAATCACATGCAGGCAACCGTGTTCAGTGAACACTCAAGAGAAACAAATTTTACCAAAATGCTTTATGATTGATCCTTATATTTGGCCACTTACACATGGTTTTAAAATGTGCCTGATTAGAAGTTGACACACTAAGTTTAAGTTTGAACAACCAGCAGTCACTAAAATCACTTGCTGAGGCAGACGGGAATGAACGTGACCAGACCAGAAAGTGTAGTGCAAATGTGTCCCGATGCACATTAGAGTTTACGTGTTCCTGGAAAATGATGGTTGTTTTAATGCCATCACACCAATGATCAGTCTGAAGCAAAAAAAAAAAGCTGCATCAGGCCAGAAGAAACAAAATCTGACCACAACTGGGCTGCAGGACACCTTGTGGATGCATGTAGATAAAGTAGACAGCCGTAAACTGACAGTCCTGGCTCCAAATAGAGCCTTAGAGAAACTTGTTTGCTCTCTCTTGTACAGGAAATGAAAATACAGTTAAAATGCAGATAAATAACTGACAAAGCATTCAAAGCATTTCTCTAATTCGATGAGCTGTCTGTTTTCGATTCCAAATGATGACTTGTCTATTCTCTGAAATGTGCAGAGCATGCTGCTATACAGTCCATAATAACCCCAGCATTTCAGAAGTGTGGGAATGTCATGAGCTACTCACCAACATTAAAGAGCTGTAGGTCCTTTTGAACCTCCATCTTTATTGGCAATAATCAATAAAGCCATGTATGATGGCTGAGAAGACAGTAGACTTTAACAATGTGATATATATCTCTACTTTCCCAACTGGACGACCCCAGAGTGAAAGGTTTGCTCTTAAAGCTAAAGTAAGGCTGCCGGCTGGGATGACTTCCAAGACAGACATAGAAACAGACCTTCACACACACACGCACACACACACAGATACACCCGAAGCCGTAATGAACTCTCACACACACAGACACATTAAAGCAGATTTGTACATATACACTATACTCATTATAAGCAACTAGACCAGACACAAACTTCTGCCACTAAAATATTAATCTTGAATATTAATTTTTGATAAGTTGAGTCACTGACACATGGATAGTTTTATATTTTGATCACAAGAGAAATGTATGTAAGACTGAAACAAATTCACTACTTGTATTACAGCTGTTGGCAGAATTTTAATGACTTTATCCAAGCTCAAAGTTGGACGCTGACAGATGATTATACTGTATGATTCTGACAGTCACTTTCATGAACCTTTAAGTACTACTTTATGTATTAAGCTCACAATTACACCTCTGAGTTTCTATCCCGCAGACTAAACAAGCTGTCTCATACTGTTGCAATTCTGTTTGTTCATGAGCTTGCCAAGGCAGGAAAATCATTTTTTTCAATCCTTGACTGCACCTACATCACCTGACAAGCGCAGTCTAGTACAAACAGCAGAAAGAGGCATCACCACAGTTGTAATAATGATTGACAGTCAAATGTGTTTTCTTACAAGGTCAAATTGCAAGGGAGCTTTTGCAGAAGCAAACAATCAAACAAATATAACATGACAAGGATTTAACGTTGGGAAAATGTGTTTTTATGAGTGGTTCAATCCATTTTGAATAGAAATCTAAAGTTACTGTTTAAGTTAATGTTTCTCGCAGACACTTGTTTGTTTTGGTGCCTTGACAAAACCACTTATGTCAGCTTCTTCCTGTTGCACTCTGAAATCCTTTTCAAAAAGTCTTCAAGGATGCCTTGAATGGTGGGCTAAGAGTGCACGGAGGTGCAACCCTTAACGGTTCATATATTCATGATCACAAAACTGATATAACTAGCAGGTCTTCAAAATAAAATATGTATCCAATTGATATCCAATATGATGACTTTTAAGGTAGAATTTAATAACTACTGCCATTATTACAAACTATTACATTGTAATAGATGGGAGTTGTAATCCCACACACACCAAAACTAAACCTGACTGCACTGCATTAGCTTGGTGTCTGTCCAGACAAAAAGAACTCACCACACATTTATCAAATAGCCAAACACCAAGCAGGCAGCAATAGGATTTTAGGACTTGATGGTTTGCTGATGTGACAGCATCATGTCACGTTATGTACACAACAAAGTACAGGAATAGACTGACCTTGGAGGAGCATGTGCACGTTGTCAATGTCTAATCGAACGGCCCCATCATCCTCCTCTCCTCCACCTGAAGCCATGTGTTCTCCAAGCACAGCACAAAATCCAGTTCAAAAAGGTGATGAGTAAATCATCTACAGTACTCGAGAGAAGTCCACAAGACCAGAAAGCAAAACAGGTGAATATAGCGATGTGAAGATTTCTCCAAAACATTTATTATAGCTGCTTGATTAGTCATATTAGCAACACAGCGATCCACACCCTATGATAACACCGGCACACACACAGACACAAGTTCATGCAAATACTCAAACAAAGAGCTCAAAGAGGAGGAATGTTGTAACTGTGCAACATGGAAAGAGCCAATGGCATTCTGCTATAATGCAAACATAAAATTAGACAGCCTGGTCCAGAACCAACATACCTGTAGCAGACGGCTGATGCCGACCATATTACAATAAAGAATCCAGCAGAGTCAACAATTAATCTTCTCAACTGCGCCCTTTCAAATTGACACAACTCTGTCGAGTACCTTCATATAATACTTGGCCCTTAGGTGATCATAAACGAAACAAGGTGCCTCCTGCCTATCAGAGCATGAAGACAAAAAGGAGTGGAAAGTCCCGCCCACTCTGCCCGCAGACGCTCAAACAAATTATAAAAGTAATGACCTTTGGTTTTTCAGCTTTGTTTGCAGCAGCAGTCTTGTATTTACTTGCCATTCTTCCACAATATCGTAAAAACATAACAGAAGCATTTCCTCTTTAATTCTGCTTTTACTTTCTCAGTGGGTTTCTAATTACATCTTCTGATCTTTTAATGTTTTTCCCATTATAATTTAAAATAGGTCAATTCAGTTTTGTAACTCATGACCTCAAAAAGTTGAATTTTTACTGTCTAGAGCTAAAATATTTTTATTTCTATGGTGTGGATTTGTTCCACCCGAAGAGAAATTAGGTGTAGGGTAAGTCCTTTTACCCTTGGCTGCATTGCCAGTTATTTATTTGTTGTTGCACTATGGTGGGGAGAAAGAGCTGGTGAACAGTTTGTGTGTTGTGCCATGCAGCAGCTGCACCCTCACCTCGAATTCCCACCTCTGCTGTGTCAGGACAGAATAAGAGGCTGTATGAAAGCAGAACAGGATATAAGATGTTCCTGTGGAAAATCAACAACTGTGCAACAGCATCACGTTAAAAGCCGACAAACTGCACAGTTAGTGATTGTGCACGCGCTATTTTAATTTATAGGCTTGTGTTCTCCATTAGAGTTATTATAACAGTTTGAGCAAACAAACTCATCTGTGAAATCTGTGCAAACTGTCAAATGGTCTTTTGGCCAGTTGTCATTTCTGAACCTATGTCACATAATGTCCAAATACTTTTAGTGAAATTCTGTGAAATTGTGATGAACATGAGTTTTACATTTCATAATTTCTAAATTTTCTCATCAGTTTTCACGTAATACCAGTGAATCAAGAGAAAGCAGATGAATGTGTGTCGTGTGATTCAGGGTACGTCCACTTGGTGGCGCTGCACGTCGAAACACGTAGGAAGCAGCACAGATTAGAACGCAGAAGAAGAAGACGCTTTCCTCCCCACGACTTTGACGTTTATCGGCCGCGGCTGTCTTGACCTTCCTACTGCAGTGTGACAAACTCGAAGGTAGGTACAAACAAAACCTGCAGGTGTTTATTGAAGTTATTTTAATCACATATGAGCAGTAGTTGTTTAACCAATGATCAACATTTGTCATTGCTGTGCCTGCTAATGTTTACAAGCGTACTCAACTAGCTAGCTCCTTTTTCAGGCTAGTTAGCCTCCTGCTGCTTCCAGCTTCACAGGAGAATCGTTTGCTGAACGGGCCATTCATTCAATGGAAAGAGTTAAGACCATTAATTTAAATGAGCACCATAGACGTTTCAGCTGAATGTCTGCCTGCTCGGCTTCGTCGTCTTTCTTCGTGTGGCCGGCTTGAAGCTAACGCTGCCCTGAGTTGATCGAGGTTCTAGCTATAGTTAGCACATTAGCGTTAGCGGGCTAACTTCTTCCTCACGCTGTTTTCATTAGACGCGTCAGAATTGATGTTTGATTATGTCTCAACTATTAGGAACTATTGTGAATGAGAAATTCTGCTATTTTGCCACTTCTGATCAGTTTTATCTGTGTCATTCGGTGTTAACTCACTCGAAAATATAGATGATGGTAACATTCTTAGAACAGCAGCAAAGTCAACTGAGTGTTTGCTGAATTTAAAGTCATTACAGCAAAAGAAGCATCTCTTGTAATTGGCTCTGTCAGGTAACTTTGGGATTAACGAGTCATAAAAGTGTTGGAGTTGTAAAAGAAGTTTCGTGAAGTTTATCAAATAAAACTGCAGTGATGTTAGTGTAACTGAAATAATTTTTACAGGCTGTGTTATTGTACAGAGTATATGAGGGGAGTTTAGGAAAATATGCTCTTGTCCTATGCACAGATGGCTGGACGGGCGTTTGCAAGTTGGTGGGCCAAGATGAGCCCTTACTACAGCCAGGCGTACCAGGAGATGTGGGTGGGTCTCGGCATCATGACTTTCCTGTACTATAAGGTTTCCTACGGAGGTGAGTTCACTCATTTGTACACAAAGCTGTTGAAAATATGTAATATGGGCCAAACTGTCACGATTTCAAATATAGTACATCCTACAATGCAGCTGCATTTCTTAATAGAAATCATTTGTCGAGTTGTCTTTTTTTGTGCATTAGATCTCCTTTCTAATATGATTTAACCATGTTGATCCTGTAATGTTATTACCATAATGAGATTTCAAAACAAACATTTTTTTAACTTCTTTAGTCTGCATAGTTTGGACAGTAAAAGTATGTGTGTTTCAACATATTAAAATGTGAATCTGAAATTGATTAGTACTTGAAGGTACAGGATCTGTAAGCAACTGCAGCTAAAGTTGCTTCATGTTTTAACATGCTGATGTATGATGTATATTGATGATATATTTCCTCTCACTTTCAGGCAAGAAGGCAGTGAAAGCTAGTAAGTACTCTAACATTACATATACCATTACAGCTATTTATCCAAAAATCTCAGTTAAGTGTGTAATGTTTAACAGTGCTGCTCGGGATTCTTTGTTTAAAAGGTCATGCAGCTATTTTGTTCTGTCATTCTGAATAGAGCGTTACATGAATCTGTAGGCACTGCTGTGTATATGACCTCGAGATGCTGCAGGCAATGCAGATGTGCAGTTACAGATGTTATCCTCTAGATGTCACTGACAGGTGGCTAATCCAGTCATTACCAGCCGATACTAACAATTTGTGTCTTTAAACTATTTTTCCCCCTCTTCTCTTTCTGCAGAGCCTGCCCATTGAGTGTCCCACCATGCCGACCCCCCTGCCACCTGCTGTTAAATATGCCCCCGGTTGCTAGTGCAAAAGTCTGAATTCACATTTGAATTGTTAATATGGAAGAAATAAAGTTGTTAAGCAAAGCTGACTGTTTGACTGATGACAGAAAATGCTTAAGTGTTTGTTTTTTTTTAATTCATGGGTTACAGGACAGAGATTGCAGCATCAACTGTAGCAACTGATTTGTTGGTAGAAATCGATAACAAATGAATTGGTTTCTGTTGACAGTTTGGTTCACTGCACTGAGAGTGACTTGTGTTGCCTGGGGGCAGGTTTAGTGCACTGTAGTGGACTGTAACAAAAATGTCCATGTGCTGGCAGTAAGATAAATGTGTACAGGTGTAAATGCTATTATAGCATAAAAAAAAACCAGTACAGCTGTTATAAGCACACTAGAATTGACTGTCTTGTTAGTAAACAGAATATTTGAAAATGATTTGTCCATTTTATATTTTAAACTTAAAAGTTGTTTCCACACATGGGATTTAGTTTAACATTACCTAGTAGATTAAAGTTTGTCAAAAACACATATCTGTACTATCATAAGTTATGCTAAAAACTTAATTTACCAAAAAATGGGCACAGGTGACTTTAATTTATAAATTCTTTTTTTACTCTTCCACAGCTAGAGAAACTTTGGTTACATCATGGTTGTAGTAGACTTTTTTTGGTAGTGCCCTTGTGGGACTGAGGCAAATCGATTGCTTTTGGCAGGAAGAGATCCAGGTTTTTATGCATTCAGAAACTTGCTCTATCATAAACGTCTTGTCTTAATGTTTGGAGGAGCTGTCATGGTTATAGCACGGATGCCTAATTGTGCAATATGCAGACAACATTCTGACCTATAAATGACTAATATGGTAAGTCATCTCCCCCCCAAATAGTCATTACACAAAGGGCCACTCTTTTGTATGTGAGCACTGCTGGCCTTTTATAGATTGCGACATGGGCAAAGGTGACTTTTTCAGTGAGCTTTTTCACATATCAGTGAGTTTCAATATTTCCAAGAAATAGTGAATGCTTTTTCGAAGAAGTGAGTAAATCCAGAATTCCTTGATCTGCTGTTGAAGACAAACAATGGATGATTGAAGTTAACAAAACATTAATTCAAGGCGAAGAGTAATACTTAAATCTCTTAATTAATCATATTGGTTAAAACTCAAAGAGTTGGTCCTCATTAGGAATTCCCCCTCCTCAAATCCGGTCCACATTTAACTTATTTTAACCTTACATAAAGTTTTTTTTTTTTTTTTTAAAAACATGACTTTCCTAAAATATATTTCAATCACCTCACAACCCATTGAGTTAATCATATGAAATCACATGGCTAAGAGCTAAATCAATGTCTTATTTGTTTCAAGTCTCTCCCTAGACAATTTGCACATCTTTATGCTCACTTTGTATGTTTTAATTCTAGAGCTAAACTACATACTGTTACTCTGGCCCACAAGCCACTGACCTCTCAGGCGCCTGGGCTTTGCTTACATGCCAACTCTGTTCTTTTTGGTCTCAAAAAATTTGGGGTCTGAAAATAAACCTCTTTCATCTATGACGGCCACCTATACAACTGCACAGAGTAATCAATAGCTTCAGACTTTTACATGTCAGTCTTAAAGCTCCGATATGCCACTTTGGCAATGAAACTAACAGTGGCAGGAGACTTAAAATCAAGTTGCCCTTCTCAGTAAAGAAATTTCTAAATTAGAAATATTACATACAATTATCATAGCTTTAAAAGTGTCAGGCACCAATATGAACACCAATAAAGTTTTTAGTTGTTGTAATCATCTTCGTGGTTGAACTGGCCATGAATAGATTCCTTCTTAAACACAGTACAAATGAGGAGACAGAGGTCAAAATCCACAGTCTTTGTTTGGTGTTTGAGCTAATCTAATCAAGTTAATATCTTCCAACGTTAAAATCTTTTTAGTATAAAATTCCCTCTTTGTTTCCTTGAACAATCCATCCCTGTTAAGCTAGCGTGGAAGTAAATTAATACAAAGAGGGGATTTTGTAGCTACTAAAGAGGCTGCAGCTTTGGAAAATATCTATTTTATGCAGTGGTGGCAAGAGTACACAAACCTAATACTCAAGAAATAGTGCAAGTACTTTCTTAGAAGTACTCCACTTAAAATAATTTATTCAAGTTTAAGTACAAGTACTTCACTAAGAAAACAATGTATTTTAAACGGTGTTAAATCTGATGCTGTTAGTACAAAAAAAAGAAAAAAGATTAGAGCAGATTTGTTCAGCAAGTTTTCACTGATACAAAATCTGATAAAGAACATGGGTAATACAAAACGTAAGGATGGATTTCTCAGGTGTGGAACATAAATCAGCAGCTGAAGAAGTTGGAGCGGATTTAACCACTATATATGTAATGCTAGATGAGCTAATCCATAAAAACACATTATAATATAAGTCAATATAAGATAAACCATTATCTATCCCAGAGTGGTGAAATTTCCCAGTTACAGCAGCAGAAAATGTGCAGAATACGGCAAAAAAAAAAAAAAAAAAAAAGAATATCAAAGTACAGAATATACAATCTAAAATAAAAAAAATATATCATACAAGTAATTGCACCACGGGCCATTTGTATTGCACGGTGACCAATAGTGACAATGGTTCAGTGGGAGCAGCTGATTGTAAAGCCTGACAGCAGCAGGGAGAAAAGACCATGTCGCTCCTTCAGACAACAATTATGAATATTTTTGACGCACTTTTGCAAAAAGTAACTGAAGCTATAAACAAATGCAGTGGGGAAAATAACGAGACTTTTCTCTAAGTGGGGTGTGTGTGTGGGGGTGAATTCAGTAAAGTATGAGTGAGTGGAAATCGTGCTCAACGCGACCAATGTGGATTTTCTCTCCATCACTGAGTCGGACTCTGAAAGGCTTTGAACAATGGATCTGAGCGGTGCGATGCATGACAGGAAGAGCCCCAGTGATACACACAAATGGAAGCGGTGGGCTTGATATTTGGCCCGAGTAGCAGCGGACGTCTGTGCACTGGCGTGAATGTGTGTGGGGGTGGTCGTGGACAAACGCTGAATGACAGAGTGGGAGACACAGGGCTCGCGCTCCCCCCCGCCGCTCGTGCGCACCGACTCTGACTGCGCTCCCTCGTCCCTCCGTTCAAACATGGCGAGACTCCGCCGCCGCGTCACCCCGCCACCGTCACCCGCATCCTCCGCCGCCCCGCCGTTACCGCCAGCTCCGACATCGGCCTCGTCGTCGCCACCGTTATCCCCGGTACCGTGATGACCCGCGAGGATGGAGCAGAAGTTGTCGGCGAGCCTGTCGGAGATCGCTTGGAGCCCGTTGGCGCTGCCGTTGGACGCGGTGGTCAGCAAGTTCCGTCTGCCCGCTCTGGTCCGACTGGCCCACGGTAAGAGACCCGAACCGCTCCGCCGTCATTCAGCGCAAACTTTTCGGGCGTGAAAACGCTTTTGACAACTCTCTGCTAACTCTTACGCTGAGACAACACGCGCGAAGGTACCGACGAAAACGGTTTTCCTACTTATGAAAAGATGAAGACTTACAATTTTTCCGGGTACAGTGTGTTTCTACGGGCTTTGTGAGTGGAACGACGCTGGAATGTGGGAACAAGTGTAGAAATTTATTGAAGAATCCGAGGAGCCTTTAAACGGCGTCAAGGGCAGCAGGAAAAACACCACTTCCGGTCCCCACTTTCAAAATAAACCCCGAAACACCGAAAACGTCTTCAGTTTTGAGATAATTCAGCCTGGATGATTGAATAATCAGCTGTCAGTTCCATGCAGCCACACATATTAAAAGAGGCATCTTTCACCATAATAATAGTTGGTGGCCAATTAAAAGTTACTCAAAATCAAAGTTGCAATCCTCATGGGGAAACTGTAGAATGAAGTGGGACTATACATTTACTTAAAGGGTGTAAATCAGTGTTCCATCATCAAGAATTCATGATTTTTGGACAACTTCTCGTATTTATTGGACTGTATTAATTGTAACAAACTCATTAAACTGCTCCCAGCTTGCAGTCAACATTAGTAAAGAAAAACCAAGACATAAGAAACGGAGAGAATTCTCTCATCAAAGATCGGGATGACGACTCCATCCCAGGTGTGCTTCACAATTTAATCATGGCTGACATGTGTTTAAGAAGTGTAGTTCAGGTTTACGTTAGCCAGATGATATTTCTAATAAAATAAAGGACACTATCAAAATCAAAAAGACTCAGATATAATGTAGTGCATACGCATTGTTGAAGGACGTGATTGTATGTGGCTATAGAAGCTGATATGCGGCCTACTTTACTGGACTTTCCTCGGAAAAGGTGCAGGTTTTTGGCAGGTTTCACTGACGGACCCGGCTGCCTAAGACAATTGGGACCGTTATTTTGAAGCTGCCATCGCGGTATTTCCGTTATTAGTCTGCCTAATTTTGACTGCCTTGATGCAGCTTCAGAATTTATCTTTGGACACAGATTTCCCTAGTTCATACCGACCCACCGACTCGCATAAGGGAGTCACCGTGTTCCGTTTGTGCGGGGTTTGACATTTTATGCTTTATGTCGGGCTGTCAGCATGACTGTGCTCTGAAAGAGAGCTGCTCTTTGGGAACGGGCGATGGGTGTCATGGCCAAAGTTGTTCCAGTCCAGTGAAGGCAGGAAAGCCACAAAGTGTCTGTTGTGTTGCTGAAGTGCTGCTCAATTCTTTTCATATGTAAATGCTGTAATCTGTCGGTGAACGTGGTGAATACTAACGAGCGCCAGAGACGAGGAAAACTTCCAAGTTTGCTTGATCGCCAAATGCGCGCACCCGATCCGGTACCAGGTCCCTGGAAACTGCGCACAGCCGCATCTGCGATACGCGTGCGGCCCCGCACAGAGAGAGCGGCCGTAGGTGTTGATCAGCTGCACGGTGGTTATCCCACGGATGCTCCAACCCCAACCAGACCGGGCTTCAGTCATTTACATCAGCTTTTATTCCCCACTTCAATCACAACCAACAGACAATGGCTGGTGCATGTGGGTGTATATGTGTGTGTGTGCAGGGCGTAATTCAGGACGACGGAGGCTCCTTGAAACACGCAGTGCACCAGACGTCATGCTGTCAATGACCCCAACAGTCAGAAAGAGCCAGTTTTAGGTCACAAAAACTTATACGATGTACTTGTTAAACCAGGTTTCCTCACCTACTGCAGATATTTTGTAACAGTAGGTTTGCAACTACTGATTTCACCAATTTATCAATTTATAAATCTTTAAATGTCTTGTTTTCTCCAAAATTTTCTCACCCCCCCCCCAAAAAAAATTATAAAAAAATTCTATTTTATAATCTATACTGCAAGATAATTTCCAGTTGACTACTAAGCATTTCATTATGTTTTAAATCGTGTCAAGTGCACATAAAAGCTAATCTTATGATAATTACATTTTTTGCAGACTTTTTATATATATATTTATCATCATAGACTTAGATATGTTAGACTTCATGGTGTGGGCATAACAGAATCCATCAACAACAACAAGATGTACATCCACGTGATCTGTGTGTAAGTGTGTTATATGTGTGATTTCATTGTACCACTGTGCTATCAGCAGAAATCAATGCCATCGTGCTGCATGATGGAGCTAGAAAGTGCCAGAGAGCCGCGTGTTTAAGTGTCTATCTGGGAGGGATGTTTAATAGTAGGTTGCCTGTTGCATCGCAGGCAACTGATGAGCAGGTTGGTGTTGTGAAACACCACTGATGGTAGTAATTTTAGAACTTGAATTCTAAATGCCTGTGTATGTTTGCGTATGTGTAGCAGATGCGTTTGTGTTTTTCATTACTGCAATACCTCATGTGACCATATAAATTAAAATCAATTGTTAATCAATGCCAATTATTTGTGCTGGTTTGTGTATGTTACAGGTGAATGTGTAGAGGGTCTGTCAGAGGAGGATGTGGTGCTGTTGCACTCCTGTCGTCAATGGACCACAGTGACTGCTCACAGCTTAGAGGAGGGACACTATGTCATTGGACCCAAGATAGACATCCCTTTGCAGTACCAGGGTGAGTGTGCACACATGCATACGCACAAACACACGGCTTATCTGCAATGGCATTGTCAAAAATTCCTTGATAATCAGTAAAAATGCTATACAATTTCCCCCCTTAAGTGTCAAATTTCTTTAGACTAAAATATGAAGACAAATTTTAGTCACAAGGTCAGTGTTTTTCAAAAGTATATTTGGCGAGAATGTTTCCTCCCTTAGAAAATGGGAAAACAAATACATACTGTATAACAGACACAGTACCATTAGATTGATACGCTCATAGTGGAGAGTAATGCCTGATTTGTTCAAAATTCTTGCAAACCCTGCACTTAAATTATTGTTATTTAGAGTATATACTATATTAGCTTAAGCTAAAAAATGGAATGGTATATTATCATTGTTTACTCAACCCATTATGTATTGCTAGAACATTTTTTTCCCTGTTCCTCTGGCTGCTTTCTCTGTAAAGGTTTTAGAACACCGGCCAGTGACTAATAGGCAGCAGTCAACAGAAGTGAATATTACAACATAGTGAGGATTCCAAGGTTTCTCAAAAATAGTAAATATACTGAATTAGCATACATAAAATCCTGGGCATACATGCATTGTGCATTTTTGCACATGTTTATCGAGTAAAACAAATACTCTTTTAACACTGCTTCTGAATGGAGCCTCTGCTGTTGTTTAAAGACTTCTTTTACTGATTAAGCAAACAGGATGCAATGTGTTAATAAGTGATTGGTGCTTAATGCGTGACAGGTTTTGCCAACATTGGACAGAACTTGGCTAGATGTTTCACCCTAGTTGCAGTCTTTATGCTAATCTAAGCCCTTATTAACTAAGGCAGTTAACTCCAGCCATACATTACCTTCTCTTACCCCTGTTCATTGAGCTGGCCTCCGTCTCCTGAATGAGTCTAGTCAGTATGATCTCACCCGAGCGCATCCCCACAACTTCATTGTTCCTACTCTCTGTCCAGTCACATTATTTGCTGTGTAACTGGAGCTTAATGCCTCCACTCCATTGCTTTCCCCATTGATGGAGCAGTGATGTCACCTCACACTACCGCCGCCTCTTAGGCTCCTTTTCGGAAGAATGAACGCACACTTAGGAGGGAGGGAGTATGTTGAGATCATTATTTATGTGGAGATTTCAGCAATTTATATTAGAGATATGTGGCCACTAAATATTTGTGGTTCACATTAAGTAATAAACTGTTCTAACAAACCAAGTCTAAGACCCCAACACAAAGTAGTTCTGATAAAAGTTACAAATGTAACAGTTTTTGTGAACAAGTGCTGCTTAGTCAGTTTTTATGCGGACTCTTTTTTTTCCCAAGTATTAAAATGTCTATGCCACTTTATTATAACCAAGGTATTCTGAGAGCAGATACACGTAAAGGATCACTGCTTGATAGTAGTTGTTCTGTCCCTCCCACCATACCTCAGGAAATGGGATGCTTTTATAATCTTTAGGCCTTTCATCATATGAAACCTACATTTGTAACGTATCTGTACTTGTTAAAATACACTGATGTGGTTCTTGGCATTGTCAACGGCAAAGTCCACCATTTGTGTGTTGGATCTCAAGCAGACACAGAAAGGCTTCACAGGAAATAATGATTGCTTGTACATAAAAACTAAATTCAAAACGCAATGCGCTCATAATTATCACTGTTATTGTGACATCAAATTTCCTACTATTACATGTGTCATTAAATTAATCTGACTTGAAACTATAAGAACTAAAGTATAGGTGGAGGGAACAGGAAAGTACAGTCCACATAAAGGATCCAAAACTCTATGACCTGTTCGGCTCTGCAGCTTCATGTTCTTTCTTGTGACATTTGCCTTCTGTTGCTGTTCCTTTCTTTCACTGAGCTAGTTTACAAGCTGGCGTGTGTGTCTTGTCAATTAGTGATAGTCAGTGCATGGATTCATTTAAGAGGAAATAACTGGGAAAGCAGAACTAAAAGATTTCCATTGGTGAAAAAAGGCACCTTACTAGCATCTGCCTTGTTACAGCTGACGGTGAGTCTGGACAGTTGAAGAAATTTCTCTTCCTTGACCCTGAAACAGTACATAAACCCAATTTCCTGTCTAGCTGTGCACCATTTATTCATGCAGTCTGATAAAGAACCATCTCGCATCTCGCCAGTTAAAATATATTCATACCTTTAGGGACACCTTTTTGCCCGTTTAACTATAACAGGTGAGTCTGCGTTGAATCAGAGGCCACCGTCAGTGATGAGCTAATGTCTGTGTGATGACCTCATTCAGGAAGTCTAAGTAAGCTTAGCAGGAAAGTAATATAGATTTCTCCCTGGGGATGGAGAACAGGATGCTCCCTTCTCCTCAGCCTCTTTCTGTCTGTCTGTCTCATCCTCTATCCGTAAGAGACGAGGATGGCTCAAGTGCAGAGGACAGAAAAGCTGAATGATCCCCTGTCATGAATGGGATTTAGGGAAGCAAGTGGCGCCACAGCCACTCTTCTAATGTGGAATGAGCAGCTAAAGTCTTGTGTCCAGGGAATTAAAAGCCTTGGAGTGTTTTGTGTCTTGGAACATTTCCTGACAAAGTAATAGTATTTCAATGCTATCACAACGGTAACATTTGATGTTTCGCTTGGCTTTCTAATGATATGAGCTTTTACAGATTGAGCAGCAATTTTGTTTGATACAGCACTAAACATAGTTTTAGATCCATTTTTATGGGAATGGAATTGTAGTGGGTTGTGTTGAAAAGTAACACTTTGGTATTGTTAGATGGAAGCTTCTTATCCTGGGATCTCTTTGAATTGGAAGGTGGGGGTGGGAGGAATAAGAGGGGTAGTGAGTGTGAGGTGCTGCGACGAGGCTTATGGGCTTTTGTATTCTGCTCGGCCTCTCAGACAAAAAAAATCATCTTTCTTCCCCTCACACAAATATCCACTTCCACTGTGACGACGAACAAGTTATTAGAGTTCAGGGTAATTTGAGTAAACACAAAATATATAAGGGACCATGTGACTGCTATTAAAAAGTTCTTAAAACAAGCCTGATTTGGAGCTTAGCGGGTATTAAATGCAAAGTGGCACAAAATAAAAAGCTTTACAGTTTAAGGAACACAAACACAGTTACAGCAGTGTGTCAGCGAGTGTGAAAGATTTACAGACAGAGGAGGGATGAGCAAGGGAAAGAACGGTTGAAAGAGAGAGAGAGAAGGAAGTGTGTGAGTGTGTATACATGTGTGAGTGTTTCCATGGTGATGTGTCTCTGCTCTGCGTGAGAATGGGGGTCTTTATTGGTTGCCATGCCAACCCTGTCGGCTGTTGATTGGATGCGAACTGGTGCCAGGTCACAGGTCACGGAGGTGTCTTTGTATTCTTCTCGTCCAAACAGTGTCTACTGCAGGAATGCGTGTTTGAATAAAGACTGCCGGGACTCAAAAAAAGAAGCAGTGGGGGGTGGGGGGAGAGAGAATAAAATCAACTTTTCACCTCGTTTTTCTTTCCATCTTGTCTTCACTTCTGTTCTCTTGTCTTGTCCTTCCTTTATTGCTTCCTTCTCTACTATTTTTCATCTTCCTCTTCTTTCCTCTGGGCCCCTTCCACCTTTTTCTTTTACCTTTTCCTTCCCCTTTTCACTAACTTGATTCCACTTCCTTTCTGATTCTCTTCCATCCCTCATCCTTTCTTCTTTCTCATTTGTCTCTCTCACTCTCATCCTCTCTGTAGGGAAGTTCAAGTTGCTGGATGAAGACCGGGACATCAGGGATCCAGTTCAGTACTTCTCCAGTGTGGAGGAAGTTGCTGGAGTCTTTCCTGATCGTGTCTTTGTCATGGAGACCATCACCTTTAGTGTCAAGGTTAGCAAGTTTGCCACATCTTTATATCAAGCATATCCAGCCATGCTCTAGTTTCACTCTTTTGCCTTTGTTTCCCTAACCCAGGCGATTTAACAGTTTCTGAGTAATAGAACTCTGTGTGTGTACAGCTTTGTAGCGATGCGTTACTACTGCCAAATATTCACACGTGTGTTCTGCAGGTGGTTTCAGGAGAGTTCAGTGAAGACAGTGAACCCTACAGCTTCACTCTGCAGGCAGGAGATGAGCTATCACTCATGGGGAAAGCAGAGCTTCTCTGTGCCACGCCATCAAAAGAAAAGACAGGACTGAGTGCCCTCCTGAGACGCTTAGGAAAGACTCCTAGAAGTAAGTAAGGCCACACTCGCTGTGTGTAATGGTGAAAATGGGGAGAATGGGATAAGAAATGTATTCCTCCTGGAAAAAGGACATATGTTTTCAAGTATTTTACTTTGCTACTTCACTGTATAATTCGAAGAACAGAAATTAAATATTTGTCAAATATTTGCTTCTGAAAGAGCCAGAAATCTTTCGACTTTCAGACAAATAAAGGTGGATTTATTCTCAGGAAATTTGTGCTAGCTAGTTGTCAAGGTTGCATTATTTATTTAGTTGACAGAACTGCAATCATGTGGAGTCAAAGACTTGCACTAGAGATGGCTTATTAGATGTCTGTGGGAAAATACCAAAGTCACCAAGCTTTTCCACAGTTTTCTATCCCTATCAGCAATTTCAAACATTATCTGAAACAACGTTTTTTTGAACATTATTTTTGATACTCCAGGTACTCATCCCTATCCACCTTTCTGTCTCTGCCTGCTCAGGTAAAACTCCCTGCTTGGTCTGTATGAACCATCGCACCAACCAAAGCGTCAGCCTGCCCTTTGGCTGCCGTGGACGCTTTTGCACACGCTCCCCTCTTGAACAGGGCATGTTGGGAGGGGAGCACACAGTACGCAGCATCATTGAGAGAGTTCGCCTCCCAGTCAATGTGTCTGTACCATCCCGGCCACCTCGAAACCCCTATGACCGCCATGCAGTTCGAGAGGGCCACCGCTACAAGCTTCTTAACATTGTGAGCAAAACGGTGGTGCTTTGCATGGTACTACGCAGACAGGAAGTTTCACCTTCCCATTTCCTGCTGTTGCGTTGCATGCCACGGTTTAATGTGGCCGAGGCCTCCGTCCACACAGCGGCTCTGGAGAGCCTTTTACTGCGCCACGCATTCGACCCAGACGCCTACTCTCGTGCAGTTAGAGAAACCCGTCCAGAGCTGGAGTGTATGACAGAGGAGTGTGTGAGCCCACGGCGCTCTCGTATGTGTGTGTCGGGGCAGGACTTGTTGGCACCGGCACTACAACGCCTCTCGATGTGTGGGTATGGGGGTGGGGTTTCGGACAGCCTACCACAGCGATGCAGAGACTCTCTTGGCGAGAGACTGGGTGAGGGACCAGGTGAGGAGAGAGAGTATGTGACTCCTGAGTGGACTGAGGCTGAAATGAGGACCAGTGAGGAAATTCCCTATGAGGAACTGTGGACCAATCAGAATGCAGAGGGCTTGGGAAAGGAACCAAACCTCATCTCCTTTCATTCATCCTCCTCACTGGATGGTCCTCTTGGTACCGTGGTGACAAGAGTGTCTACCCCACCACCTGTACCTCCAAAATCTGATGCTGTGAGTTTCAGTCTCCTGTCCTTTATTTATCCTTCTGTCTCGCCTTCCTCTTATCTACCCAAGGCAACATCCGGCTATTAAAAGTCAGGATGCCTGGCTTGAATTATTCATACATTACAGCTTTTAAAACTCACTGACCACACGCACACACAGACTTCTTGGAAAGGTTGCCATATACTCATAGCCTGTATGCTCAGACCACATGAATGGAAATTATATCACTAAAGAAGCAAATACACATCCTATTTCCAAAAAAGCTGGAATATTGCAAAAAATGCACATAAAACAGAATGTTTTGAAAATCACCTAAAACCTATATTGCATTGTTAATAATACAAGGATAAATGAAAAGTCCATGTACAAGAACCACAAATGCCTCTTGGTTCTTCTGCCCCATATTCAATTAGTAGGTTATGAGGAAAAGGAACACTGTATTCTCCATGGTAAAGAGAAGAGGGGCCATCTGACTTGTTATGAACACAACGTTCAAAGCCAGCATGTGTGAGTCTATGGGTGTAAATTAGTGCACATGGCATGGGTAACTTTCAAATATGTGAAGGCTGCAATAATAGTGAACGATTAGTGAGGCATGTCATAATCCAGATTAAATCTATTGTAGCAGCACAATGTTAAGCTACAGTTTGAACTTATTACAGCAGGATGGTTCTGTAGTAAAGGACAAAATATGACAAAAAAAGCCCCTGACCATAGATCTGCTGATATCCTCTGTCAAGTCAGAAAGGAAAAACTGTGCTTTACAAATTAAAGCTATAGATTTCGTTACTTCCCAGATAATTATAAAGTGCGGTTAAAAGAAGAAGTGATGCAGCACATGCCTGGGAAATAAAATTCACATTTTTCAGTTTTAACGTTAGATATATTGTCACTGTACTACCTATAATTAAAATAAGTTTTAATTTGCAAAATAAGTTTTGATTTGCAAATCAGTTACAATTTACCAAGATCCTGGATCCAGGATTAGCTACGGAAGGTGACACAACGTTTGGTTCTTTAGAACAGAGGCACAAGACTTAAATCCATTAAGTAGTTGGTAATTAATTAGTTAAATAATGAGACACTGTAACATCTTGTAAAATGAGTGTAGAACATCACAGTGAGACATATATAGAAAGGTTGTGGACTAGAATATTTTACAGTGCTAAAGTGGAATGTGTGATATACCATGTAACTACATCTCTTTGTGTTGCTGTTGAGGCTGCATATTTATGTTTCTACCCCATTTATCGTATGCTGTTTACTGGGTGCATGCACAAAGGTACTCATCTTCTACCTCAGGCTCTTATGGTCCTCTTCAAGATGACTGTACTTGAAAACCATTTGGAAATATTTTTTAAGCAGAAAACGATGTAACATGTTCAGAACAATACTCACTCAGCTGCTCGTTTAGTTTTTATTGGGCTGTTCCCAAACATCAGTTTAAATGTCATGTAATGTTTGTATTGTAAGGGGAATTATCACAGGAGCAAATGGCAGTAACGAGAGGGTGCGTGGGGGTTGAGGTCTGCTCTGCAGCTAGATTATACCCTGCCACACACACAGGATTCTTCATTCCCTGATATTTAGCCTGCCAAGAAACAGAGTGTGCATGTGTGTGAAAAGCTTGGTACAGTGTCTGAGGGAGTTTGTTTGAGGTGTAAAAGGTCACCAAGCTTGACATTTACCAAGCCAAACATTGAGACAGGCCAGCAAACGTGGACAAACACACACATACACTCCCATAATGCCTCCTGAGAAGTCAACTTTTAAGAGTCAACTTTTTCGCCATGGCAGCTCTCATTTTTCTGTGTGTGTGTGTAGGTGAGAGAGGAGTGTCGCTACTTGATCGCCCCTCCAGTTCCCCCTCGCTGCTCTAAGGGAGGGTCTATTTCCAGTCCGGCCCCCAGCCCACCAGTCCCACCTCGCTTCCCCAAAACATCCACCTCCCCAAGACCCAACCTCTCCTTCTACTCTTCTGGACTTCAGGACAGGTACAGTATATGAATATTTGGTTGTTGCTTAAAACAAGCAATAACATATGTGTGCAGTGTAGTAAGAATGTGTTTGACGTGGAAAGTCAGTTATTTAAAAACATTCAACTGGATTAAACTTGAAAACCTAAAGGCAAAGTATTTTTGAAATGCCTACTAGAATATTACTTGTTTTCCTAATATCATGTTCACCTGCTCCCCTACTCCAGCTGCTCACCCTCTCCAGATGCTTCTCTCTACTGTTACCCATGCTCTTGGGCAGACTGCCCCGCCCCTAACCCGGCCAGTCCTGAGCCAGTCCCTGCCATCCCTGCAGACAATGCAGCCAATCCTCAGCCAGCACAGGCCACCTGGGCAGAGCCGTGGGTGGATTCCTTCACACCTTCTGGACCACGACTCAGGCCGCCACCCCCACAGAGTCGATTTGCTCCTTTTGGGGCACTAAATCCCTTTAACCGCCAATCCCCATGCCCCTCACCTGAGCCAACTGCCCACACTACAACAGAGTCCTCCAGAGGTGCAGAGGGTGGCGGGACATCCACAGGGGCCACTGAAGGGCTGTCTCCACCCCCTGACCTCACCTGGCGGCCTCCCGCTGACTTATCTGCGCTATCATTGGAGGAAGTGTCAGCATGCTTGAGATTTATTGGCTTATCAGAGGCAGCCGTGGCCGTGTTCCAAAGGGAACGAATTGACGGCAGTCTCCTGGTGCAGCTGACTGAGGACATCCTGTCACATGACTTCCACCTGAGCAGACTCCATGTCACCAAGATCACACAGTTCATACAGGGCTGGAGGCCCAAAATCTAAAACACACGCTGTCCTGATAAATGTGCCTGTTGGCTACTGAGCCTTCCTGAATGTGCCTTCCACTGCGACTGGTTGCTGAGCCCCACTGACTGAAGCTGAGATGTTGCTGAAGGAAACTACACCACCCTGTGGTTAAACTGTACAACGGACACTTGACAGGAAAGAGTTGCTGCACCTTTCCTGACTCCGTCATGGACTGAGACTAGTTTACTAACAAATGATTACAGCAAAGAGATATGATTGAAGTGCTCCGTTTCTAGTAGTTTGGGGGATAGATACTCAGTCACGATACATCTCCATGCTACACATGGATTTGTTTGGCCCTTGGCCCGCACGTTACGCCTACATAAAATCTGATATGAGGTAAAACGTGGCTCCATTTTACATTAAACTGATTTTAAGAAATAAACAAAACTCCTGCATTTTTTACATGTAGTGAAATGAGGTCGTATAAAGGGCATGAAGGGATTCACAGCCTCCAGGTTTGACCAAATGTAACACTCAGTCTACCCGCTACACTAGTCTCTTGCAAGACCTTCTTCATCAGTCTCACTGAGTTTCACTTGCATTTAATTGATCTTAATAACAGAAGAAATAAGTCATCTTAGAAGGTAATAAAAAGCAAGTTACCAAACTACAAATACGAATGTACATGGAAAACTTTGGGAAGTCTGAAAATCTGATCAAATATTTAGTCTCTTACTGATGATTAGCTGATCTCAAAATAAGCTATATAGACATCTGCTTCTGGACTGTTTTGTGCTTTCAAGCAGTGACTTATTCACATTCATTAACATCCACTTTTCAGGTAACATGAAATATCACTGTGTTTGTAGACACACGGACAAATATGTTGCCTTCCTAAAGTATAAAGGAATTTTCTATAATAGCTGCTATATTACATGAGTACTTAAGAGAAATATGTCCAGCATATACAAACAGAAAACATGTCAGACTGTCCACAGCCCTATAAAAAATTATACATTTTGCATTATACATTACAACTGTTTAAATTGTCTAATAATTTAACACTATCAAAAGGAATAATTTTATAGGAATGTGCTTTTTCAATTTACTTTCTATACTGAGTTGAATTTTTTTAATACACATTAGTCAGTATTTTATTTAAATGTCACAGACCAATAATCAATTAACAAATGAGCAGATTAATTAAAAAAATGAAATTTATTTTTAATTGTAGCCCTACATTTTGCATTTGCTTCAGCATACAATGTCTCTAGAGCCTAAAATAACTCGAATTGGTACAAAATGAGAAAATATTTATGCCACATACATACAGTTTGATCAGTGGATAAACATACACAGGTGAAACCTGACTCTCTACGTAGAGAGCAACAAAATTACCAGACGCATTTCAGGAAAATTGTTGCCAAGTAAAACAACAGATAGAGGAATATACGTTTTCTTTCGCATATACAAATTTAATAAAGGCCTGCTCTATGAATTCTACATACAGTACGTGCCTGCTTCATTAAATACAAAATATACCTCCCTATAGGTAGTAATGTGATAATGTTAGAGTAGTAATTGCAGCTACATTGAGTTTTTTTTCCCCCAAGTAGCAAGATCATCCAAGTTACCCACATAAATGTTGACATACAATTGCTGTTGTAAATTGTATAGTCAAATTTTCATTAGCTTCTATAATTAACTTGTTGCAGTACAGGCTACTATCTTATAATGTCTGAATAAAATCATATTTTATTAAATTTTCCCAACGTTTGATCTGCTGCAATTAAAGTTACACTTTATGTCTTCCTTAGTCTAATACACCCACATAACACTGATAAATTCTCTGAGCATGTAACTGTCACGCCACTGTAAGAAGAGAAATAAGGAAATAAATGAGAAAACAAAATAAATAGAAAGTTAATGACCTCTGAAATCTCTATGTTTTTTTGTTTGCCTTGAGGTTGTGATACTGCATCACAAGAACTCAAGAACAGGAGGCTGGGAGGCTTATTGTAGATAAGGCTAGATGCCCAACCCTGGTTACTGTACCGCAAGAAAATAATAAAACAACCTCCAATATTCTTCATTTTTCACAGGAATGAGCACTGTGACAGGCTGTTTAGTTTGGTAGCAGACAGGTACACATACAGACTTGCAAACCTACAAAGGTTGTGGTTTCAGATCTAAATCGGTTGTCATGTAGACTGAACCAAGACTAAAGATTGTCACGCTGTCAAGTTTTTTTTTAATTCACATAGTTTCTGAGACAGAATACAAATAAGACTTTAGAGACGTCCATTTATCCGAGTTCTTCTTTGAGGGGTGGCCAAATGCTAATTTGAATGTGTATCTTACCTGTTAAAGACCAGCTGCTATGGTGCTCTTTAGCGTGGTCATCACACCTTTGTCTGTTGATACCTGGGTTACAGCGGAGCTCCGCATCCACGGGCACAATCAGTCTGGCAAACAAAATACATTGTACAGGTGACTTATGGCAGTCACTAACAAAAAAATTTACATTTTTGAGTTGTTATTAGAAATATATCACCCCAGCGCTCATCTACCTCATCTACTTCTTTCCATTCATAATTTCTTTACCTTAATGATTTTTAAAAGAGCAAGTGGTAAAATTCTGGACATTCTCTCTCACTTGACCTCACAATCCAGCTCTGCACTGAGCACACGATAACATGATAATTTGCAATTGCGGGCAAATAATGTATTTAAAGTTTACTAACAGCTGACAGGTAAATTCTATCAGCTGCATGGCTGATAAAATTTGCCAATTAGGGCTAATCAAATCATATCGTGTCCTACCCAAAAATGAGCAATAAAAGAAAAAAAAAAGTCATTATTAGATGTAGTCTGATGCTGTGCACCCATGCTAATGGGCTTTTGGAAATTTGAGTATTAAACGCGTACCAAATAAACAGAAAGCACCATCTTACTTATAAAATACAGAAAAGAAGAAATGCCACATACAGAACATTTCTAGAGGGGCCACAAGCTGATGCACTTGACCCCTCTCCGTGGCTTTATCAGGTCATTCTTGCTGTCAGCATCAGATCAAACACTCTGGCAAGACTTGGCTACACACATTCACAAACATATCACAAGTAAGCCGATATGAGCAGATATCTTCCCCATGTGAGCCTTATGACCTTAGTATACTTCTGAGAAACTCAATAGCCACTAGCACAGGACTGTGGTTGTGCTTTCAAGTCAATAACACAGCAACTAATTAATATGATTGAGTGTATGTATACCATTTTAGGTAGTCTCTGAGTGATCCGGACAGCAGTCCCAACATGACCTCTGATGGCCCCAGGGTTGTTTCTTTTCCTTTTCTTAGTTCTTTGTGGTAAATCAGTACCGGCAGGCAATCAGGAACTACAGAGAAGACACAAAATTGTGACCAAATTGTTAAAGTTTACTTAATGCAGATGTTTGATCAGATCTATACAATCACCTTAAATCAGCTCAGCCTGTATCTGCGCACACAAACAGGCAAACACGCACACTGATTAATTAATGGGAGGTTGTCATTCTATTGAACTGATTGTAGTGTGTTTATAATATTACTAGTTCATGAGCACCCTTAGAGAATATTCTACATAAGCATAAATAACACAGATGTGAGGAGTGCTCCAGCTTAAGGACACCTGGACATAACTTGAATTGTTGGAAGTAGGGAGGCCGCATAAGCCACACTGGCATTTGACCAGCTGCCCTAGCTACAAATAAATAAAGACTTGGAGTTGGAGTTTTTGAGGCATAATAGGTCTTGGATTTTGGTTTTCCTGCTGGGCAGCTATAACAAACATCATATTTTATAACTGTCTCCTCTGTCACTGCTGTTACGTTTGAATGAAGTGGATTCTCCCAACTATTAGCTGACATTGTTCACCACACCTGAGTTAGTCAGCATCTCTTTTCTAACCACAGTTCATTTTATTACTGTTTAAACAAGAAACTTTTAAAAGTTTGACTTGAATTACATGTTTCAGTGATTTATCATTTCACATACCTGACACCCGATATTTGCTTGTCGCAAACTTCGTAGAACGCGCACCTGCACGCGGCTAATCACGTCCTGAACGTTGGAGGCGCACGAGAGGCAAACAGGGCGAAGACCCGGTCCACCCGGAAATATGGCCGTGTCCTAAATTCCGTTGTGCTCTAATTTCTAATTTTCATTTTCAACGTACATAGTTTTACGATTTGTATAATTATGTGTGTGGTAAAAACTAACGCCTAAACACATACAGAAGGGCGTGTCTTTTATTTCTCCCATGTATTTGCTTCAGGCATAATTTTGGTCAACTAACGCATGGCTGTAATCTGGAAGTGCTTGTGTTTTTTGTAGTCCAGCAGTGTCACTGAGCCTGAGAGGGGACGTAGTGTCGGCGAAGACCTAACGCACGTAAGTAAGCTTCATCTCACCTACTGATGGATCACCAGCAGAACATGCAAAATTCTTATAATAAAACTACAGACATAAAGAGTCTGAGATGAACTGCGTTGACGCTTTCGATTAAAGCGACAGCTGGAATCGTTAGCTAACAAGTAGCTATCTCCCAGTTAGCGTCACTAGCTTGCGTGTAAGGCTAACGTTATAAAGCTATATAATTGTTTTGGTATTTATATGCAGTCACTGCTGAATTATCAAAAGATTGCTTTAAGATATCAAGTATCGACTGCTAGAGAGTTACGATGTATTCTAGTAAATTTGGATTCTTGTCCTCTTTCCATATCGTAGGACAAGAATGTGGGTGAAAGGTCATATCTAGTGTATGGGTGTTGGGCTGTTGACCGCCAGTGATATATAAATTCTATATCTTCTACATAATTTCACATGATAAAACACATAACTTAAATGTATAGGCCAGCATACATCTCATATCTATATCCATGTATATATATCGTAATCTATTAGAACAGTTACATTTAGTCAATTGCCAGCTGTTCATCTCTATTTACTGCAAATATTGGGAATGTGCCGTTATATTTTACCACACACACATTAAACCACATAAACTACCCAGTTTTCACTTAGTTTTTACGTGTGATTACAACAATCAACACACCAAATTTATCAGTAATGACAGAAGGTTTGACTCCACTGACCTTTGCCTGCAGGAAGTGACATTTGCTCTGTTATTTTAACGTCTGGGATATTATATCGTTAAATCATAATACCTACAGTTGAGAGCCCAACGGCTTAGCATATGCAGTTTCTGGAGTGAAATAACAAATTTAAGTGCTGATTTTGATAATAAAGTAAAGAAGCTTCCTGAACAAGTTATGGACTGACTTTCCAAGTTGTGTAATACTTGTGACTGTCCGTTAATGCTAATATCAGTTTATTATTTTTAGATGTACCTAGCTAAAATTAGTGCACATTAAGAACATCATGACCCTATCCACGGCTATAATGTTTGTTAGCAAGCAATGTTAAATGTTAATGTTAAAAAGAGGATCGATGTTTGCTAAAGCTCCTTTTTGGTGGATGTTTCAGAGATTTAGATGCTTTTTAGACCATTTTTAGTGCATTAGTTGGACTTTGGACTAATGAAACTTGATTTGCTATTTTTTTAAACATGGTAACGTTATGCAGTGTTGTGAACTTCTTCATCAGGAGCTCGGTGAGGACTTGACAGTAATAATTACATTTTCTTTCTACCCAGAACATAATGACTTCCATGTTGTTGAACTCCATGTGGAGCTGCTCTGTCCGCCCTTCCCGGGGCTTGTGGTGTGGTAAGTTCTTTCTTTCTTGCCTTATACCAGTTGAACAGTTTTGTTAAACAATGCAAAGCACTATGAAATATTTTGTAGTGAGCACTGATATTTATTATTTGAGGTGTTTGTGCCAACATTATTTCAGTTAAGTTTGTTTGTGAAATTGGAAGATGATTAGGATTATTTGCCTGTGTGTTTCAGTGGCACGTTCTCTCAGTACAACAGCCCAGCCCCAGCCTCATGGTAAGTCACCTTTTAAAAGATGTAATTTGCAGACATAAAAATCAAGATTGTAGTGTTTATTTAGATAAGCTGAACAATGTAAGCCTCTGTTGGTGGATTGATTTATATACCTGTACAGAACCTGTGAAAATATGATCTGCCATGGGTAAACTCTGGATGTTCGAATGTTAGATTTTGAAATGGTACTAAAAAATGATCAGATTATCAACTTGTTACTGTCTTTCATTTCCTGCAGTTCAGACAAAGAGTAAAAAGACACTGGCCCGGCCGGGTTTAAAAAATATAGTACTAGTGGAAGGAGTTCGGACCCCTTTTCAAGTTTCTGGGACATCGTAAGTCTCTGTTCATTTTTTATGAGTTGACTTGTTTACAATAGGGAAAGTTAAATGAATTCATTTCACCAGTAAAATATTGAACATAGTCAGGTGACTGTTACTGAGAGATAATCCCTGCTTTGTGTTTACAGATTTGCCGACCTTATGCCCCATGACCTGGCCAGAGAATCTCTACTGTAAGTGTGTTTATATATTGCGTTAACAGTATCAGAATGCTGGAGGTCTACTTTGGTAAAGTCCTCTGTGGTGGGTAGTGGTTTTGATAAAACACCCATTGAGACCAGCTGAATGCACTTTTTGAGTTAGTAACTTACATATAGAGTTATTTATTACTCAGTCAATCCTAGTCCTATTATATAGTATTTATTTTATAACAATTTTAAAAAATTTATTCAAGTTTTTTCCCAGAATAAAATGTTATTTTTTACTCTATACCCAACAGTATCTGATAAATGTCTGACCTAGGGTACAATTCATTCATTTGAAAACAGCTGAAACTTGTCAAGTTAGTCAAGATCGTTTTTTTTTTGTTTGTTTTTTTTAAACCTGCTGTGATTATAAATTCCTCTTTGCATTTCCCTAGGGGTCTTTTGGAAAGGACAGGTATACGTAAAGATGCTGTAGACTACATTATTTATGGAACAGTTATTCAAGATGTTCAAACCAGCAACGTGGCACGAGAGGTAAGCATACAGTAGACATTACACCCTAAAATCCTTTCTGGAGCTTCACCTACCTCACATAGGTTGTCCATTGCAAATATGATCCCTTCATTAGGTCCACCTGCACAATCTAACGCCTTCTGGTCCCTTGTTCATCACCTTCGTATTTTATTGTGATTTCAGGCAGCACTGACTGCAGGATTCTGTGACAAGATCCCAGCTCACACGGTCTCAATGGCATGCATCTCTTCCAACCAGGCAATAACCACAGGCATGTGGTGTAGTTTTGCTTTAATAATAAGTTTAGTTAAATAAAGTAATACATTTTATTTTAGATTTTTAAAAGGCAAACCAAATGAACACTGATCTTGACCAAGGTCAGCTGTGTTATTTAGTAAAAACATTAAGATTGCAAAGGAAAACACAGGGCTTTATAATTATCATTATAATTATTATTATTATTTTGGTCTACCTCTGTTTGAACTTTCTCTTTTCTCCAGCGATTGGTCTCATTGCCGGAGGCCAGTGTGATGGTGTCGTGGCTGGAGGGGTGGAGCTCTTGTCTGATGTTCCCATCCGTCACAGCCGTAAGATGAGGAAGACCATGATGTCCCTTAACAAGGCGAAGACCCTCGGTCAGCGGCTCAGTCTGATTGGCAGCATCCGGCCGGCACACCTCATGCCGGAGGTATATGTTTGCTTGAAATCTCACTTGCACTACTTTCAGTGTGTTAAAACTGAGTCAAGCGGCTTTCTCTTGACAGTTTATTGTTACTTCCTTCTCTGCTTGGCATGTGCATGTGTGTGTATATGTGGATAGCTTCCTTCTGTGGTTGAATTCTCCACAAATGAAGCAATGGGCCACAGCGGTGACCGTCTGGCTGCTGCATTTGGAGTGTCTAGAAAGGAGCAGGACGAATATGCTTTGCGATCACACTCACTGGCCAAGAAAGCCCAGGATGAAGGTCTGCTGGTGGATGTGTTTGCTTTTAAAGTGCCAGGTAAATGCGTGTGAAATTAAGCAATTAACTGATTAATTGATTTGATGGACCAGACATTTAACTGAGGATTACAGACAGTTGACATACAATAAACCAGTAAAGGAAATAATTATTAGTTGCAGTCCTAGTTGTGTCATGTAATTGTCTATTGTGCTATAGTGAAACTGTACATTTTGCCTTTTTTAGGTCGCGAGATTGTTTCCAAGGACAACGGTGTCCGCCCGTCCTCTTTGGAGCAAATGGGCAAACTAAAGCCCGCCTTCATTAAACCACATGGCACAGTCACGGCTGCAAACTCCTCCTTCTTGGTAAAATATTCACACACTTGAGGCAGTCTGTGTTCTTACTCCTGCCTTTCGCTCATGCATGAGCATCTATCTCTGTGTGCATACAAACACAACTACAAATACTTAAAAAATGTGGTCAGGTTTTCTTACTATCTTGAGGTTTATAATAAACTTTTCAGGTGACATTTGTGTCCATTTATGGAAACGACTGTATACCTGCACAGACTGTCTCCTCTGATTTTCTACTGTGGAAACATAGTCATCACTAATGAACTGCGTGTTTGTGTGCATCCCCTCAGACTGACGGTGCTACTGCTGTGCTGGTCATGTCTGAAGAAAAAGCTTTGGCATTGGGTTTCAAGCCTAAAGCCTACCTCAGGTACCTGCAAACATAATTCCCTCAGTAATGTTATTTCAGCTGATGTGTTCATTAATCATATTGTATTTCTGTCCTGGCAGAGATTTTGTATACGTGTCTCAGGATCCCAAAGATCAGCTGCTTTTGGGGTAAGCCTAAGTGTCTTATTCTTAGTTCCACTGTTGTTCCAGCTATATATACCAGTTAGTGTCTGCTTAAGCCTACTCATAGTTGTTTCCCTAGAAAAATACAAATAAAATTTGCAGACCCGTTGTTTTTGGTTTTTTAAAGATTAACAGCTGGATTTGTAATTGATCACATTCTGTTTCCTGTTTCAGGCCAACATATGCCACACCTAAAGTCTTAGAACGGGCCGGTTTGTCCTTGAATGACATTGATGTCTTTGAGTTCCACGAGGCATTCGCAGTAAGTTATCATGCAATACCGAGCAAAGTACTGTTGTTGTGGGTGAGTGGATGTATTTATCTGTTAATATCATGTCGATCTTAAAGACCTGTTAAGTTATAGATAATATAATAATTTCTCAGTTTCTGTGTCTGCCTCAATCCAAGTTTGTCTTGTGTTTTTTTATGGATATCAATTGCAGAGTAAGATTTGACCAGTTTATGTCACATTCTGCACTTTTGATTCAGAAGAAATCAATGTTTTTGCTTTTTTTTTTCCCCCAGCCTTGTGTCCATGGTAACTCTGACTATATATATGTGGCGTCTGTGTGTCTGTTTGTGTGTGCGTTCCAGGGTCAAATAATGGCAAATCTGAAGGCAATGGAATCCGATTGGTTCGCCCAGACATACATGGGCAGGAAATCAAAGGTAAAATAGCTGTCGGTTTGCTGTCAGCTTTATCTTTGATAGATTGAATAATTTTGGTTATAGTGCATTACCTCGTGCCTCTCTGCACCTTTGTTTTAACTGACTTTAGCTTTTTGGAAGTCTGTCAGTATGAACTTTCAAGTTGAAAAAATTCAGCAAAGCTTCAAAGTGTACAAACTCTTTTCTGATATTTGAATAAGGATTTTACCTGTGGTGTCTTGACCAGTTGTTTTGCGTGTGTGTGTGTGTAGATTGGGGCTCCACCTATGGAGAAGTTCAACCTGTGGGGAGGCTCTCTGTCCTTAGGTCATCCGTTCGGTGCCACAGGCGGGAGGCTAGTAACCACAGTGGCAAACAGGCTGCATAAGGAGGGGGACAGTACGGACTGGTGGCCGCCTGTGCTGCTGGAGGACAGGTACATTAGTGGGTCAGCCCTTACAGTCAGGGCACTTTTGAGCTTTAATCTGTGTCTGTGTCTCCTACAATGTACTTGCTGTGTTCCTAACTCGATTCTGCTTTTGTGTTTGCCAGGGTCATGCCATGCTGATCGAGGCCTACCCCCAGTAAAGCAGTTACTACACCAACACTTGTAACCCGGTCTTGGAAGTTCATCACGACAACTACACAACCATGAAAGGACGCCTTGACTGATTTTGAACTTGCTTCTAGTGGTTCTAGTGCGATTAGTACTTGTGCATAAATGCCATTAAACTTCGCTTCGACTTCCCTATATCAAAATATCTCTCTACTTCTAGCTGAAAAACCCCTCCAGATGACATCACCTGGAGGAATCTTCAGTTCAGATTATGTTTTGATGTTGCTCACACTGTGGGGGGTTATTATCATTGTCAACCTGCTTTTCCAGAGCTCCTCCAGATGACATCAACTCCTAATTTCTTTTTCAGCTAGAATTGGAGAAATAACTTATATGGAAGTTAGACAGAGGATTAGTGTAAATGTAAACCCTAAAATAAAGCCATAGAAAGCAAGTTGAAATCAGTGAAGTCACCCTTTAACTTAAAGAAAGTTTAAAGGCCAGCACCACTTTGCCTTGGTCAGAGGAGTCCTGCAGTATAAAAGTGTGTGTGAGAGGAGGCTTGAAAACATTCAGCTTTCCTTAGAGGCTGTTAAGTAGCGGACAGTTGTCAAGGAGGTTTTTCTTTGATTTTGTCGACTTTGAAGTGCCAGCATTGTCAGCGAGTCGAATGTAACGCGGCAAACCGTGAGCACTCCGAGGGGCGACATCGCTCATGTTTATATAGGCTGTAATAATGTTTTCTTACTGTTGGAATTAAACAATGTTATTGTAACCACACTCACACTCATTTGTGGCTTTGGTTTTTGCCCCTGAAGTGGGCCTTGGTCCATGGTAGTGGGAAAAGCTCAGATGTTACTAATGGCACGGTGGCTCCAGTCTGATCCAGTGTTCGGATGAGCCTTTAAAATGAACCGGCAATTAAAATACAAAGCAGAATCTAACGTTTATTAGTTTTGTTTACACCTGTGTTTTTCCTTTTGCAACAATAAAATATTTGTGAAAATATCAAGTTTCTGTACATGTAGAGTACTGGGGTTGGATACATCCTGCAAATTTAAGACATTTGAATTTTAAAAAAATTTCAGTTTGCTTCCACTTTTATTTTTTTATAGCATTTTTTTAATAAGATTGAATTCAAGCACAGGTAAATAAGGGAGAAACCAGTGTAGGTGTTACATTGTCCAGCAAGGATTTGCAAACTTCTCCAAGGTTTTAAAATGACCCTGTGTGTTATGGGAAGTTTTGTGTCGGTTTGTGGTGGTTTTGGACCTTTTTTGAAAGGTTTCAGGACATTGATTTCTGAGTTGTACATCGCTAATGTGGTAGTTCTGCACACATTTGTGGTCACTGGCCAAACGATATATGAGTAGTTACCCCAAAGGACCTGGTCTTCAGAACACCCCGACCTCAGGCCTGTGATCCCTCTCGGATAAAAATACCTCAGGGATTAGTGATGACATTAAGGTGAACTTGGTGCACTGTGGCCTTTTGTGACTGATTTATTGCGTTTGCAGTGATTTACGCTGTGTGACTGAGGCCTTGACGCTCGGACAAACAGTGGCTCAGTGACTGAAGCCACTGTGAGGAGGAACCTCAGCGTATAGAACTGTGGCTTTGTGGTGCAGAGGGATAAGGGGGAATTACTCTTTAAAACATATTTTAAAAAATGAGCATTTCCAAATGTTGTTTTGCATTGCAGCCGGCCGTGTCAGCAGCGGGCCGGCGGTGGCTTCCTGAGCTCTTAATTGATGGTGAATTTCGCTGTCTGCCTCTGACAGGCCGACTGATGTTAATGAGGAGGTAAAGAGAGACGCTCGGGCTTCCTGCTGATTTAAAGCAACATGAATATGGAAAGTCCTCGGTGTGACTGGCAGATGACTCGCGGAGCTGAGGCCTCCCTCATATTTGGCTGTTCACATTGTGGCAAAGCGGAACTTCTCCACCTGCTAAAGCGTTTGTCTAATTGCCTCCGCCTGGTGAACCTCGTTGCTGCTTTGGTGTGTGCGATCCCCTCACACACACACACACACACACACACACACACACACCTGGGGTCGGGGGCTTGTTAACATAACTTCAGTCAGACACTTCCGTTTAAAACGTATTTAAAGATTTAATTCTTGCAGTTTAAGAAACGCCGGAGTGGGAGCGGGAGGAGCTGATTAATGCAGCCGAGCCTGTCACTCGGGCTGCAGGCGCAGGGAATAAAACCAATGTTTTACTGCCGAGGCAAAACGGAGCTCAAATGTAAATAGCAGAGACGGAGACAGAGACAGAGAGGAGGGTTTTTTCTCTCTCTCTCTCTGTGTGTGTGTGTGTGTGTTTTTAAAGCTTCAAAAACGCCTGAACCCTGCGAGACACCGGAGACACGCAGACACACACCGACATCGCGGGCCGCCTCCCCGCCTCAGCGGGGCTTTGATCACACGGAACCTTTTATGGGGAATGACTGGCGAAGGCGCCCGCTGCTGTCACTACAAATCTACCTCAGCGAGCCGGGGTGCGGGAAGGTGCGGGGTTTCCGGGCGTTCGCGCGGAGGGAAGGAGGGAGACAGACGCAGAGACGCGGCGAGCAGCGGCGCCTTTCATCTCACGCGGGGCGGCACCTGCTGAAAGCTGCGCTTGACTCGCGCGCAGCCCACCTGCTCCGCGCGCCCGTGCGCGCGCCCGTGCTGACTCTCACTGTGGCGCGCGAGCCGCGACAGATGAATATTTCGCCCGAGTTCAGGGTCATTTCTGAAAAGCGCACAAATTTCTCTTTATTCCAAATCCGCCATATTAGCCGTTGTTTTCGTTCACTTGTGAAAACTACATTTGCTCAAATACTACTCGACTGAGAATTTTCATATTATGTTCTTTTATTGCAGTAATATCTATTTCAGGAGGAATATTTTCCGCATTAATCAAATGAGACTAACCAGTGTATGTAAAGAAATAATAAAATACAAAAACATGTAAGCTACTGTTTATCCCAATTTAAAGCTCCTAATTACTTTCCACATTTAAAGAAAAACACAGTTTTGTACATTAAACTGTTAATTAAATGGTCAGTGCTGGAATATCTATAATTCAGTAATGAGCTGTGTATTATTTTGGACCTTGGCCACGTAAATGCTACTTTTTCTTTTTAACTCACGCAAACTTTTGACTGCAGAATTATTAATAACAGCACAGTATGTCTGCACTGGTTTTGCTCAACCTGAGTAAACTACATTTCTCTAATGAGCTGGAACTTTAATGATGGAAAAATCTGCAGATAACAGCCCACCTTTAATGGAGGCAAATGTGAAACTTAAAATTCATTATGAGTTTAAATGAACACACTGAATTACATCAATGTCAAAGAAATGTCGTGTCTCCCTCCAATTTCATGAAAATATCTTCCAGAGCACAATTTTAAGCATAGACTGTGGAAATAAAGTTGAATAAAACGCACATATCTGTGACACAATAAGGACCACCACCTAATATTGTCATGTACTGTCATGCCAGGAGTTGCATTTGCTTTGGATCACCAGTGAAAAAATATTAATGTGAAACCTGAACTTCCAGGTTCTGTCCCCACTGTAATTCAAACTCCCAGTGAGATTTGAGCCAATCGGTTTTTTTTTCAGTGCTTTGGGTTTAGTGGACTTTGCACAGTTTCCCACTAACTCTACCTTTTTGTGGGTCCAACATCCCAGCGCCACAGAAAGGACAAGTGCATATTTTTTTTTAAACTGCAGAGGTTACAGCTAGAAAGCTGGGAAATGAATTTAGAAGACATTGTTGGTGAGGATTATTTGTCTCATAGAATATATGAAGCTAAACCCAGAAACCTGTTGTTAAACTACACTTAAAGACAGTGACTGATTAACCTACAGTGTGAAGAAGTCATCACTCATGGGATGAAGCTGCAGCACTGCAATATTTAATATTTATATAACATCTTTTTAACTTATTTGACTAATTTCCGATTTTTTTCTCAGGTGTTTTTTTTAACTTGCTTTTTTAGGCATGATCCTAATTAACTATGCAATTTAAATATGTTAAATATATTTTCACTATTTTTAATAAAAACCGTTAGAAAGATGGGTTGTAAAGCCTTACAAGAGCCACAGTACATCCCCTGCAACTATACTACCATATTACTATAATTTTCCAAGATTTCAATTTGAGAATAAGTGAAAACAAGTCAGTTGATGTGGATAACATTTATACAAATCGATATTAGTAGTTTTTCATTTTAATATGTGTGTTAACCTGACAAAGATCCAGTGTCTCTTTGCATAAATTTGTGTTTTGAAATCATACATGCTCTCTGTATTTTCTCGTTTTTTTGCTACACATGAAGATTTTAGGATCCCAGCCTTGGGTTGTGTGCGTATGTGTTGAACTGCGTGGCGAGCTGCTGCGTTGCATTTTGTGACATTTAGATGTTGAAATTGTGCTCATTTCCCTTGAAAACTCAACGACACATGGTGGCTGGTAGCTGTGTCCTAACCTCCTGTTATGTGAACTGTTTACCAAGCCACAAGGTCACATTTTGATGCCTCTGTAAGATCAGTTCCGTGCTGCGTCTGCCCCTGGACACACCCGAGCCGATGCCGATTCACACTTTAAAGCGCAGGATAAACACCCTCTCCTCCACCTTCAGCAAATCCTGCAGAAACTCGGTGAAACCCTCAAACATTAAATAGATTGCTCAGTTCCTACCAGGTGCAGCCAGTGCATTGAAATGTGGTAAACTACCGATTCAACCGGGGGCCTGCGCGTTTTAGATGCTGCACCTTTGTGGATTCTGGGAGGGGAACATTGGGAACATCAGCAACCTCCCTCCCCCACAAACACACACTCACAAATATATCTCTGCGTCTGTCCGTTGTACACCAGCTGTACACAGGTGGATGGCAGAGGCTGTGTGTTGAGCAAGTGGATTATGAGGAACGGTAATTGGCTGTCCAGAGAAACTGCCCATATGTATCTGTGTGTGTGTGTTCGTGTGTGAGAGTGTGTATGTGCTCTGTCCGGAGTTCATCATGTTCTCATAACGGTCAGTTAGGGTTGTCCGCCAGGCTCGATCTCCTGTCGGGATTGTAAATGTTATTGATCAGACGCATACGCTGCATCCATAACGAGAGCTGAGGCACTATTTTCTCTCTCTCTCTCACACACACACACCCTCACACACACACACTAGAGTACAACTCATTAGGAGCCGTACACACTCATAGACATATCCTCATTAACACTCCCTAGTCATACACCCTAAACATCCATACACATCTAGTTGTCAGAATGCACACACGCAGAAACACACACACACACACTCACACTCTCACACACACTGACTGGTTGGGTTGAGTGAGATTGGGAAGAGTGAGTGAAGGTTGGGGGGGCACAAAAATGTGGACATGAATGGTGTGTGTGTGTGTGCAGTGTGCATGCATGTGTGTATTTGTGTCTGCACCGAGCGTGACATTTGTGTCAGTATATGGCTGCACACAGCAGTGTGTATCTGCAGGAGTATGTTTGTGTGTGTGTGTGTCAGTGCAAGTGTGTATGGCGCGTGTCAGAGTCTGTCAGCCTTGGCGTCTCGTGTCAGGGCGAGAGGCGAGACATTAACAACTTCTGTCATTCTGCTGACAAAATGGTGGCAGAAGATTTCCCATGGTGCCCTGATGACTGCTGGCGTTTGTCAACAAGCCCTGTCACCGTGGCGATGAGGGGAGGGTGGGGAGGAGGGAATGGGGGAGGGTTAGTGACAGGCCCCGGACCCGTTCCCATGAGCACCAGGGAAAGAGAGAGGGTTTTGTGTGTGGATGTGTGTGTGTGTGTGTATGTGTCAGTGTGTGTTTGTGTGTCGTAAGGGGGGAGAGGGAAATGGGGAGACAGAGGGGAGGAGGTGGTGGTGGTGGTGGGGGAGCGAAGGGTTGTCTCTCAGCAGCTTTCATACACAGACTGCGAAAAAACCAAAATGAGCTGTCACTGCAATTCCCAGGATGCCTTGCTGTTTAGCATAGCAGCAACAGCAGCAGCAGCAGCAGCATGAATGGTGTGTGTGTGGGGGGGCCAGGGAGCTGATAAGCTAACTCTCTCTCTCTTTCTTTCTCTCTCTCTCACACACACACACACACACACACGCGCACACACACACACACACACTCAGATAATTAAGCAGAGCAGAAGCTCCCCCTGACGCGAGGCAGAGCTCATCTGCATTTTGGCCTCCGGCGCGCAGTTAGGAGCAACGCCTGATGGAGGGAGAGAGAGAGGGCGAGTGAGGGAGGGAGGGAGGACGGAGGTGTAGAGAGAGAGAGAGAGACTGAGGGAGGGAAAGAGAGGGAGAGGGAGAGGGAGAGAGGGTAAGGAGCCAATTAGCCAGCTGGATGGATGAGTGACTGACAGCACTCTTGACACACTGCTACCCGGGCTTTTCTCTTGCACACATACACAATAACACACACACACACACTTTCCTCGCCAACTCTCCATCCATCCATCTCTTACCCATCTCAGCCTCCTTCCCTCTCTGTTTGTGCCTCATGCAGCGTCGGCGTCTCCTGCTCTCGTCCGCATCCCGCGCTCTGCATAAAGGCTCGTGCTCCAATCACGTCCCCCCGCGGGGGCTCAAATGTCCAACGACCTTGTCCAATGAGAGCGCCTGCTGGGTGCGGGCCCCGCCTCTTAGGCACATGAATCTAGAGGGGTCAAAAGTTGTTGTTCCACCATTTTGACAACAAAATCTCCATTTGTCGGGGGCTTGTTTTCACCCCTCCCCACACAAAAAAGGGTGTGACTGCTGATCCCCGTGTCCTCCTGCATCTGTCTCATCTGTCTTTGGGCAAGGTTACAAGAGTTTCTTAAGTGGTTTGGATTTGGGTTTGAGGGGCTGTTCTCCTTCTACGTCAAACTTCACCGAGATAGGCAGAGATTTAAATCCCATTTTCAGGTCAAACACATTGAAAAATGATGGACAAAAGTCCCCGTATAACTCAAAATAGCCATCAACACGGTGGCAGACAGCAGTGCAGGAAGGGACAGCGGGAGGTGGTTATGACATGACAGATTGCTGACCCTGCACAAATCATCAAGGTCCTTCAGGAACCCAGAAAGTTTTATGGCAGTTTTGTGTAGAGTCCCATTAAAAATTGCACAGAATATTATACAAAACTATTGGACCAGAACAAAATAACACACACATGCTGTGAGACAGCGAACTCTAATCAGAGCACTTTTCCAGAGGCCAGTTCAGAGCGTGAGGTTACAGCGGAAACAGTGAAGTTCTCATAAATCTGCTGTACGTGGGAATGTTTCTGTGTAACGTCACTCCGTCGAAATCAGTCCAAACAATTATATTCCCGCTGTATTTTAACACTTCGTGCTCAGTGTGGACCCACTGTGGATTCTCACTTCTTCAGTCTAGGCCGTCTGGTTTAAAACGAAACTAGCTGAACGTGTTTGAAGCAGCTGCCCATCTGCTACACCACGGCTCTTTATTACAACTAATTGTGAATGTCTGATATTTTCCTGAACGTAAACATAAACAGCTGATCCTTTCACTTCCTACAAAATCTATTTACTATTGCAGCTAAGCTACAATATGCAATTCAAGCTAATTCGAACAGTAGGAATCAAACGAGTCCGCACCGCCCCGCTCTCCTCCTTCCTGCTCGGCTGTGCTCTTTTACCTTCTGCTACGCTCTGCTACACTCTGCTAAACCCCTCAGGCAATATCAGGTTACAAAGAATGAGAATGTTGCAGGACCTAACAGTAAACCAAAGCCATTATGTAATTAGTTACTGGGAAGTAACTAATATTTTGCAGTACTTCTCCACTGCCGAAAATGAAAAGTCCTTTGATTCCTCATGCATGTGGTTTTAGTCAAGACCATCATGACACAGCCGAGTCTGGCCCGGACACGTTGCCCCACTTACACTCCGTTATTGTTCAGCCCTACAGTTCTTAGAGTCCATGTTCCCACAGAGGCTTCAAGTCATGGCACTACAGGCCTAAGTCACACACCTGAACACAGACATAAATCACATTTAAATTACAGTTATAGGCCTTTTAAACACGTACACGAATGACTTCCATTGAAGTGCATATGCTCTATGTATTACTCCAGCATGCAGACAGTGCTGCCAAAAACAGAGAATTCACGGCCGATTTCTCTTATTCTTACAAAAAAAACATACATATTTAAAGATGGAACTAAACAACTGAGTACTTTAATGGTGGACCTAACACGTCAAAAACAATAAGAAGCAAAGATCTTTGCACTGAGGGCAGCGCTTAAGGCCTCACAGTCAGAAAGTCACGGGTTTGCATCCCCGGTGGGCTGCAGCCTTTCTGTGTGAAGTTTGAAAGACATCTGTGTATGTCCCCTGTCCCGTGTGTGCTGGCCCTGAGATAGACTAGAGACCTGTCCAGGACGGAACCCACCACCCACCCAAAGCCAGCTGGGATTGGCTCCAGCCCCCCTGCGACCCTGAACATGATAAGTGGAAACTTATGAGATGAGCAGATGTGACCGTGGTAGGAGAGAAGACGAAGAGAAGAAGAGTTTAGCTCATGGATATTTGACAGTTGGATCATGATCATGACTCAGTCTGGGTGCTTCAGTTTATAACTCTCAGTTAGAAAATTTAATTGAACAGACAATGTTTGAATCTGATGAGGATCAACTTCTTGTGTGTGTGCAAAGTTGGAAAAAAACCCTGATTAGTCACAGACGCTGCATCACTTTTACTCTGATGTTCACACTGAGTAAAGACAGTGTGTGTCATACCTGCAAAATCCCACTAATCTAAAATATTTTACACACACTATAATGAGTTTCCTTTAATACACATAACCACCAAATTTAGCCTGACACACTTGGTGCCATTAAACCTCTGGTATCGAGGTCTCTAACACCAAACTGTCATGTGACAGGGCTGTACATGACCGTACATGTGCTGAGTATAAGAGCTCAGCCGTTTGAAGATGGTTAAATAAAACTGACTAGTACATGAAAGTTTTGCTACAACAACAAATTTAATTTTCTTTAAATGTTAACTTCTAATTCTGGTTTGTTTTAATGAAATGGCTCCAGTTTGGGTTAATATAAGCCAGTAATGCTGAGCCACTGATATACAATATTCAAAGATATCAGTCCAATCAAGCCCTTACTGCGTTAACACCTTGTTAATGCATTAATCAGTTTTCATCTGAGAGCGTTGCATGAAGCAGCACAGCAGTTGACGGGTGAGACGCCTTCACGTGCTACAGTCGCTATTCTTTTAACTTTACAGCGACACTGTTATCGTCTGCGTTTTTGCACGTTTTATACCGACAGTGCAGTAGTTTGCAGGGGGAGTGTGTGGCACCTTGTGAGCTGTTTGTCGTCTCCGTGTGTGATTTGTGCTGTGATCAAACGCGCCGCCTCCGTGCTGCTTCCTCCCATTATTATATGGGAAAGTACAGAGGCTGCACGTTTTAGCGGCTTCTTCATGACTTGCTCCTGAAATTCAGAGAAGACAAATAAGCCTTGCCAGTGTACAGTCAGTGTAGTCGCACAAAGAGAATTTCCATTTCCATTCAAGCCCGGGCATTAAAAGCTGTTCATTGTTATTGAGCTATGATGATAAAGCTGCTTGCAAGGGGAAAAAAAAATATTTAATGAGATTTTAATGATATTCATCAGAATTACTAACCGAAACTCTTAAAAGTGTGTCACATGTTTGCACAACAAGCAACTTTAATGTCTTTTTTTTCCTTTTAGCCCCCCAAAAGTGATTAAATGCATTCAACAAAAGGGGCACAAATGCAGAAAAACAAAGAGGAGGGTTGCTTTTTAACACGTTTTATGTGCACTTTGCAGCCTCATTAAAATTTGACATTGTTCGGAAAGTCCTTAAAAAAACTGCTTTGTGAGTTTGCTCTTGACTTTTCAGAGAATCGACCCCCTACATAATAATCCTGCTGCCTGAACTGTTTACAGTGGTGATGACTTATTTCAAACATCGACTACATCGCCACATGTGACCTGTGAGCTCCTTCTTCTTCATAAGAAAGATTTCAGCAACATAAAAAACAAGCAGCCGAATATGAGGTCAATACATGTGCAGAGTGCAACGTTTAAGGTCTATAGAATAATACAAATCTAAGGTCTATATATTTCTCCTCACATTCCCTGTTTACATCTCTACACAAAGTAAAATAAAGGTGCTAACTGGAACCAAAAATAGTTCTTGAGACTGATGCCATAGAAGAACCATTTTTCCCTCTGTGTTTACTACTATCAAATGAAGGCAGAATGTAATATAATGTCATATAAGTGTAAACATTTAACATGTTCAATGTGCCAAGTTTTCAGAAACTGAATCTTCTGGTTTACTTAATTAGGACGTGGTCCTCCAGACCTCAGGCAGGTCTCTTTAACGTGGAAGAAGGAAACACTTTTATTGTATTTTTTTGTGGATTTTCTCAACCAATTACAAGCTGAGGACTTGTGCTAAAAACAAATAAAAGAGGTGTGAGTGTGTTTGCTGCAAATGAAGTTTGCACACACACGCTGCATTAGTTGCTTGTGTGTGATGCAATTACATATGAGGGACTGTACAGAAATGTTTGCTGTAGCGGAGCAGAATCCAACAGTCAACTTCTCAACCTTTATCATTTAAAATATAAAACCAGAGACAATTAAACATCTATAAATACAAACGTTATAAATTACAGACACCAAAAAATAAACAAACAAAAAATACTTTCTCCTAAAGTTTTTTTTCTTATTTCTTTCTTACTTTAAATGCTCCAGTATTTTAAAGGTGCTCGATAGATTTCAAACTAACAAAATCCTGCAAATACGTTTGATGCAGCTCAGCAGCTTCATTACACTCTCTCTTTTCAAACTCCAACATTTTTGTTTTGTTCTGTGCACACCAACAGACAGACATTCTAGTAACATTCTAGTAAATGAGAAACACATTAGCCTCACATCTCCATGCAGCTGCAGACCTTTGTGTCGTAGCATCATTCTGTCACTGAGAACTACGTCTCTGTGCAGGTCACACAAACAGGCAAACACAATGAAGTGTAAGACTCCCAACAGCTTCATGTGTGTTTAAACTAAAGTGAGGAGACATCTCACCTTCCTAACAACAGCAGAGGATATCACTGTATGCAAATCGGCCACGAGGAGACACACAGAACATGACGAGGAGCAGATGTGGGGTGCGTGTGGGTGGAAGTGAATGTTTGGATGAGGGATGTACTGTATCGCCGTGGGTTGACAGGGACACAGTTGGCGGGTCTGGAACAGGAGGCCTGGTGACAAGCTGCCGTGGTTTCCTGTTTGTGTGCCCACAGAAAAGACACCTGAGGAGCAAGAGAGAGGGGAGGGATGGAGGGAGGAGAAGACGAGTCACAGCTGGAGCGAGCGAGCGAGCGAGCACACACAGAACTGCATGGTAGAGAGAGAGAGAGAGAGAGAGAGAGCGTGAAGGGCCAGAGCAGGATGTGTGGATGCCGAGAGGAAGAGCGTTCAAGAAAATAAGGGTGGAAAAGTCAGAAAAGAGCAGAGCTGGACAGTGTTGACACACATCCAGGCTGCAGTATTTCAATCTTCAGCAGGTAAACATAAAAAATTGGGATAAAGGATCTATAACTACAATATGATTTATGGAATAATCAAATAAATGATTTATTTTTCAAAGGTAAATTAAAAAATGTTATGAAATATTTGTTGCTTTTAAATGATTTAATGACAGAAATGTTTTTTTGTTAAATTATTATTAAAAACTGTAAAGTGAACCAATCAACAGTTCAACACAGCCAGCGTCATCTATGCAGTATTTTAATAATTCATGCACAGCTTCAGGTATTTTACATGCATTTTTTTGTGGACACCAGTGTTCTTCTTTTCTGTTCTAATGATGGATAATGAGAGGCTGTTTCATAAATTAGATTAAATGTCAAAAAATGGAATGAATAAGTCTACATTCCGCAAACAGAAATGAATTAACAATGTGAATAAAAAATATACAAAATCTAAGTGTCATAGAAACTAATATCCTCCTTTCTTAAATTATCCAGAGGCTTTTACATGTCAACAAGCCTAAAGGTGTTTAAAACTTATGTTATTTCAGCATCCACAGCACGTTTATATGACACATTACTCTCTAAAAATTGATGCCATTTTCACCCCAATTTTATTGAAAAATGTATTTCTAACTACATTTGATGAGGAGGCAAAACTGAGCAGCCTTCGAGATAAAAACCAACCAGTTCCACTTGTTTCTAGAATAAATGTTGACATTTGAAAGATGAAAAATGTGAGGTTCTCAGCAGACAGTGGGGGTGTGGGGGTGGGCTGTGCAGGGTGTTCGAGCGGAACCGAGCTGCAACTCGGTAACTCCTCGCCATTCGGGGTTTTTTTTTATTTGTGGTATTTTTGTCTGTAAGTCACCGGATGCACATTGATTTCTCGGGTTATGGGCCTCACGTTGTGTTTTCTGTGGAATATTAGCTCCCATCTTGATCCTTGTTTGCCGTAGCTACTTCTTTTTTGTTGAACAAGTTCCTTTGTTTTTTTTGCAGCATTTGTGGTTGTGTATTAACCATGATGCAAGACTTCCTGTGTACACACACACACACACACACATCTGTGATTGTGCAAATTACAAGAGAAGAACTTGATCTGAGTAGTTGCGTCTTCAGCAGAGGGAACCTCACGGTGTGAGTAAACTCAGCGAGTCTGGGACGGCTGTGTGCAGAATGAAAACAGCACTTACAGTCTTGCAGAGCCGCGCTGACAGTGGCGAGGACGGCGACTTTCTCAGTGCTGCTCAAATGTTGTTGCACCCCAGGTTAAATCTACTCACAATGCAAACTGTCTCACTGTCCCTTCTTAAAGGAATCGAAGCAGCTGGCAACTTTCCTTCATGTCCAAATTTAGTTCCCTCTGCTGAGATGTCACACGCCTGATTAGTTTTTGTGGACGAAATGCGTCCAACTGCCTTAGAGACTGAGGACAGGTGATGTTGGACAGGCACTGGAGGACAAGAACGAGAAGCTGGACAGGGGAGGAAGAGGGGAGTGAAGGAGAGGATGCGAGGGGCTGAGTGACGGCTGCTGAGGTGGTGGTGTGTGTCTGGATGGAGGGAGTAAATCCTTTTCTTCATCATTACCTCGTCTCTGCCACTGCCCTCACCTTAATTAGTCTCAGAGCAGCTTGCCCGGCCAGAAGTCTGCCTCATCCCTCCATCCACCGTCCCTCCCTCCTCGCCCCTTTCACCTCCTTCTCTTTCTTCCTCTGCTCTCCCTTTTTCCTCCAGCGATTTCCACACTTCCTCTGTCTCTCTCTCTCTCTCTTGCACGTTGCACTTCATCTTCGTCTCGGTGGAAATTGACTGAAATACCAAACCCCTAACCCCACAATATCAACAGCTGTGCAGCTACACACACACACACACACACAACACAAAGAGTTTAATGTTGGTAAATACCGCAGACACACACACACAGACACACACACACATACGTGGCTGCTCCAGGCTTGGCAGCTATAAACACAGAGGATTGCAAAGAGGAGGAAACTCAGTTAAAAAGTTAAGTGGGGAAAAAAGCAGCGCTGTGAGATTGACACCCCGACGTCTCAGCTCTCTAGAGGCTAAATTAGGAGATCCACAGCTCCTCACACACACACACTGACAGACAAGCACACCTTGAGAGAATGCACATTCACACAGTTTTCCACACACACACACACACACACACACAGACATGTGTGAAGCTGTGCGTGTGTGTCTGTGTGTGTCATGTCAGTCTCCGCCGTCCCCGCTCGTCCACAGACACCGAAGGCCTGTGTTTCCCCCTCAGCAGCTCCACACCGACGGCCACTGGGACGTTACGTGCGGTGGGAGACGCACACGGGAGAAGACGCAAGACATGTTTTTACTAAGTTTCTTCATCAAATTATTTCACATTTAAAGACGTGTTATATAAAAAAAACCTTTGGACACAGAAAGTCACATTTTCTCTTTTACTTTCCTGTTTGTGCGGAATAAATAAAATGTGCACAGTGTTAAACATCTTTCATAAATTATTTTTTTTAATAACACGAAATCGATGGAAACGGAGATAAAACCATTTCAAGTACCGTGCAGAACCAGTCAGGGTTTGATTACGAAACGTATATTTTGATAATTTTTATAATATAATTTATGTATTTTTGGTTGTGAAAACACTTTCTTGTCGCTGTGGACAGCTGCTACAGTCAAGGTGCTACTTTTAAGGGTGTCAGTCTCTTGACTTTGAGGCCACACGGGACCTGGAAGAACCAGCTTTACAAACTGATTGATGATGATGATGACGATGATGATGACTGAAACTCATCCAAACCTGCTGCTTCTGACATTGTGAACCCGCTGTATCTGAGGCTAATAATCACTGCGGTAGTTCTGCTGCTGGTTGTGTTGGTTGTGTATAGTCAAACCACTAAATATGTTTTCAAGGAGTGCACAACTATTTCGCAGCCGTATCAAGGTTTGGATTTGTTCTTTCCGTATATTGTCAAAAACACAGGATTCAAATAACGAAACATTTTCTGCTTTGCAATAACTCACCTCGTAGCGGCCGGTTCTGCCTCTGTGAAGCTGAGTGTCTGTGGATGACGTGGAGCTGCGCTTGGCCCTGCAGGTGGAGCTGTTGACGCTGAAGTCGTTCGCTCTGTGACCTCTGATCTTGCTGCTGTCTGCACTTTCAGCTCAGCACGGCGTCCTGCTGCAGCCACTAGATGGCATTCAGGCTCTTTGCAGTCTGAGATCTGATGAAAGGAGTCTCTTTGTTAAACTGTCTTTCTCAGAAAAAGTGTTTCAACTTGTCAAATTTAGCCAACGACTCAGTTAACCTCTGTGATAGAGCTACAGAGAACACATTTATTATTATTATTATTATTATTATTATTATTATTACTGCTGTCGTTTCTGACGGTGGTGCACAGGCCATGAAGGTCACACAGTGTGTTATCCATGTAACCACCCTGTGCATGTGCATGATTCTGACTGTGTGTGTGTGTTTAAGTCTCATCTAATAAAAAGAGGAAGGAAAAAATGCAACAGAGCAGGAAAATATCAATTCCATCCGTTTTATTCTATGGCTGTGAGGTGATATTACCCGCCCGTGCTGAAGTATTTTATATAAACACACGGCTTAAGTGCCTACATACACACACTCACACACACTCACACACAGACAAATGCAGAAAGAGACAGAAACTGTTCAGCCCATTCTTGCGTAAATCACTTGGCCTCAGGGCTCTCTTAACCCTTTCTCTCTCTCCCTCTCTCTCTCTCTGAGTGTGTGTGTGTGTGTGTGTGTGTGTCTTTAGATGTCCCTTCAAAAACAGTAATGCTGGTGGACAGTATAAATGGTTGCTGTGATGCTGCAGCATTTAAGCTTCCGCTTCATGGGAACTAATGCACCATCAAAACCGTTTGGGCAAAGATACAAAACAAACATGAAAATAAGCGTCAGAGGGACGTTTGTGTGTTTGAGTAACACACAATAAGATTTTACAAAACGGCTGAAATACAACTGTTTATGATTCACGATTAGTGTATAACAGATGGGAATGTGAAATAAGGATTATACAGCACTGTGCACATGCTTAGTTTTTAGAGTTTGAGGATTCATTTAATTTATAATAAATAAGTTTTTTGATCACATTTTCCAACAGATATAACTAGAACATAATGACTAAACTTCCCTTTAGGTTTGTGCTACAAACATGATAATGATTCTAACATTTAATCAATGTGCAGACTAAAGTAAAACTTAAACGTAACATCAAGCCAGCGTTTAGTTTCCCTTCATTTATTGTCTTCAGATAACTGTGCCACAGTGTCACTCTTTAAAGGATCCCAATGTGTAAAATTCAAAATAATCAGAATATTTTGCGGATGTTGGATCTGCCTCCACTAACTGTTACAGACCCGCTATTTGCAATTAATCCAATTTACATTTACATATTATTATATAAAAAGTGAAAAAAAAACTCAAGCTCTGTGCAAAAGCTGCAGCACTCACATGTGATTTTTATTGACTTCTTTAGTTTTTTTTAAATGCCTTCTGACTGTCAGGACCCTTTACTTATTTGTACATTACATACATGTATATTTTTATAGTTGTTTGCAGTTTGCAAAGTCTGGTTAAATGCTAAACTGGACTTTGTTAATGCGCTTGAAGCTCCAGTTAAATGTCAATGTTTTCTGAAGCAAGTAGAAGTACGGGGCATCGGAAGGTTCAAACATGGTTTATGAAGTCGTGAACTCTCGTCTTTACATTCAGCTGTACGAGTCTTGTGGGGCAGCGAACAGTTTGTTTCGACACAGCAGGTTTTGTGACTGAGTGGAGAAAAAAAAATCCACATTGACCCAGTGAGTGTGGAGTGTGAGGTGTGAAACGCCGGCTGTTAGCAGCCACCGAGAACATAAAGAGCGGAAAACAGACACACGCAAACACACACAGACTTCACTATCAGCAACTTGTCTCCGGCTTGCTGAACCCCCGTAATGCTCCTATTAGCAGCTTCAGTTAAAATGGCATTTCATCAGGCAGCTGACAAGTGAATTATCTCTCCCTTTTTTCCTCCCTATTTCCCTGCCTCTCTCGCTCCCTCCCTCCCTGCCTCTCTCTCTCTCTCTCCCTCTGTCTGTCTGCCTCGGTCTCCCACTCTCCCCCCGGCTCAGTGACAGTAGCCTTAGGCCTGAGATAAAGAGGAGGCGCGCGGCGCTTGGCGCTCTCATACACACTCGGCAGAACTGAAGTGACATCCTGTCAAAACAATAGTTTACTACAACAGGAACTTGTGCGTTCTGTCAGACAGAGGCTGAACTTCAACTGTGGGACATATAGATTCCTCTTTCATATTGATCCCCCACACACACACATACTTTGCGTGCGTGTGTGTGTGAGCATGTGTTTCATTTGGGCCAGTACACTTGGATTCCAGCCCAGAATCAGAGGGTGTGTGTGTGTGTGTAGATAAAAACTCAGAGGACAGTTTAGATACTGTTCATCATACAAGTGTCTGTAGTGCTCCAGGGAGGAATTGCCATAGTTGACAAATCTGCTCCAGAGCTCATCGACACCGGTGAAGATTTCTGTGCCACTTCTCGTCTCGCTTGAACAAAAACGACTTCCTATTTCTGTATTATACCCAGTGGTGCCGCTGAAGGTGCTTGGATGCAGGTGTGTGTGGAAGAGAAGCAGATTATGAGCCTTTAAAGCAAACATGCACTTGTCACTGCATCGCCACAGGTTGCATGACTTCCTTCCTCACTTGGTGAATAAACTAATCCGTATTCTACAGAAAAGCAGATTAGATACTGAGTCAACATCTGGTCAAATAAATACCCCGGTCGAAATGCAGAGTTTACGGGTTTTTATCTCGCATGAAAGATATGTTTTCTCTAGTTTTTGCTCTGATTATGAGGATTGTGTTTCTGTGAAGTCATTTTGGAAACACGGTCCTGCATTTTAAAGTGGTCTTGTGACCTTTCCAGGGTCGTGACCCCGGTCTCAGTTTTCTTTGGATTTTAACATCTGCCACAACACAGAGATACATAAAAACAACTTCTGAAGCGTAAAATGACTTTTAAAGTACCTTATTTTGTGTTAAGCTGCTTCCAAGTCGACCTGGTCTTTAGTAACTTCTCACAGGCTGGATGTGCAGCCACCAGGGGGCGATGTAGAACGGGGTGCACAGAGGTGAAGGCACCCCGAGTAAACACCCTCGGCCTTCCTGAAACAGAAAAGAAGAAAAGAAAGACTCAAAACCTCTGGGTGCTGATTAGGCCTCAATGAAGAGAAGAATATTTTTATTTAGAAGAGAAGACAAGGTTACACAACAAGGTCTGTCTCTGCACTGCCACCCAATTACCAGCCTGACTGAACGTGTACAAATGATTTACATCATGGTGGAAGACAAACAACATTTGTGTGCGTGGAAGTCTCGTCGTATTTGTCTCTGCGCACACGGCCCCGAGTCCTTGGCTGCAGCCACAACAACAGCTTCCCTTCCTGTGCTGAGTTCAGGGACGCCACGAGCTTTCACCGTCTCCTCTCCGTCTCTAATCAGAGGAGCGGTTTGGAAGCAAAGATGGAGGCAGAGCCATGCCTGAAGTCAAAGACGATCTGCTAGGTTTATGCTTTATGGGAACTGCACACCTTTAACAACAATAGGGGAGAGCGTTGTTAGCTCGGCCGCTCGTGCTGTACGTGCAGTTTGGAGGGTTGTAATTGCACGATGGTCAGATGGCGAAAGCTCACATACACACACACACACACAAAACAGCACAAAGAAAGACCCCCACACATGGACAGACATGAACAGACAGAGAGACGGACACATGGGTCCATATATAATATAGCTGTGTGTGTGTGTGTACGTTCAGGCACAGATATACGGTGTGTGTGTGTGTGTGTTACATGTGTGCGCGGTACCTGGCCAGCAGTGGTAACAGGCTCTGAGGCCTTTAATGGGATTTAGCCCGAGGCTGTTTTATTAAGATGTCGGCTTTCCCTGCTGCCTCTGCAGCTGACACCATTCCCCACTGATACCCCCACCTCCCCACCAGCCCTCACCCCCACTGCACACCAGCCTCCAAGCTGCACCCCCAACCCCTCCCCTCCCCTCCCCCCATCACACCCAGCCTTCACCCCACGCAAATCCCCTCAGCCGTCACCCCCACCGTTCCCCTCTGCTCCCTCTTCCACACTGTTCTCCACACTATAATGACCCTGCCACTGCCAAATACCCCAGCCCCACCTCACCCGCTCCCCATTCCTCACCCCGTCCCCCATCATCTCCTGGGTCACTGCTGTTTTATTCATTTTAGTTTTGATGTGGGGACTAACTATTGGTAATTGTTGCAAAAAAAAAAGAGATTCTGTGCAAAAAGAGAAACCAGCTATCCAACATTTCTCTGTCGATGCTCTGAAGCTTTAATTTATTTATTTACTTGTTTGCGTCTCCGCATGCCCACATGATGTAATAGAAAGTGAGAGAAAACCCTTGCCAAGATCTATAAAGGGTCAACAACCGAGTGAGACCCACAGGCAAACCGAAGAACGGTGGAGTCGACTTCTCAAACAAACCCGCGAGTTTCTCCTCTGTAATCCTCTGTCAGCGAGCTGAACACCTGAGCTGTGGTTTGATGATCTGACTCGGATGCTGCTCATAGATTCACAAATCTGCAGCTTCCCAGACTGCTGTAGTTACAGTTTGATAATTTTTGTGAAGCTGTGTGTGACAAGGAATGTTTCATCATGAGGCGGTTTGGAGGCTGCAGCGTCTGGTCTGGCCTGTGAATGACAGACTTTACATGCTCTTTGCTTTTCACTGATGGGTTTAAATCGCAGATCAGAAACATATTCAAGCACTATTTACTACTGCACAAGTACAGGCAGCAGCAGACGACGTGTTCGGATTCCTTACTGAAAGGAAAAGTAGCAACAACATTCTAAAAAAATCAATTTCCTACATTTATTATTAACAGAAAGTACGTTAGTATTACATATTTTAATTTTGGGGAACAGTACTGATACACACAGACCGTGTGTAAACAACGTTTTATTGTTTCGGGTGGTTTCATGCAAGTTTTAAACAATTTTATACACTGCTGAGCAGTTCAGTGTGAACAATGCATCATACTCAATATGATAAAGCTGATATTGCACCTTAAACCACAACTACAGTCATAGGATAAACACAGTTCAGTAAAGCAATGAAATTATATTCATATATTCAGACATCTTTAGAACACTACAGGAGTAATTAAACTCTGTTTCAGTCCACTGATGGAGGAACAGCTGACGAGTGAACATGACTTGTACAGACGAAGAACTAGAAGTTTAATTGTGAGAGGAGGTGAAACTCAATTTTTCAAATATCAGACAAAGAAATGATAAATTACCATGTTGTAATAATGTAATCTAAATATACCTGGGCTCTCTGCTTTAGTTCTATTTAGAATTTTCTATTCTAGTATTTAATGCACAACATAAGAGGATGAGGTGATAAATGCACAAATTAAATAGGATTTAATCATCTGAAAATTACATTATATATAGATTATATTTTGTGGTTGTGTTCAGTTTTATATTATTGTAGATGCAAAGTATTTTGTATCTGTGACTGTTTACACAAAAAGAGCAAGTTAAAGATGGAGAAGATAAAACATTAATGACTAATAAAAAGGATTATCTACATGTTGCTAATGGGTTACTTGTGCCGCATTGTGTTTGTCTTTTGTTTCCTTTTTACTACTGTAACCTGAACTAAACTGAAAAAGCTGAAATTAAAAGTATTTTCTTTTTGGGGGGTCGAACCTCAAACTCAATAAGTTTTTTTGTTTTGTTTTTTTTGGTATTTCAACATCTTCCTTATCAGTGATTGTGACTTTTGCTCTCACACCGTACCTGTAGGTGATTCTTTGATGTTTTCTAACACAGCAGGTTTTTTTTTTTAAGTTGTGTATATCGGAAAAATTGGGTTTGTACCATATTGATCCGAAAACAGCTGCGGGTGTGCAGTGTGAAACCGAAGCAAATGTCTTTGAGTGCTAATCTGGTCACGTGACGGTATTCTGATGTGAAATCAAACCGCTTGCAGTGTTTATTGGACAGTGTTGGGGTCTGTGCTCGAATGAGACAACAACAGAGAAGTTCTCACACCGAGCTGCGCTTTCCATCCGCTGTCACAGCGCATTATTCTTTACATCCATTCAGTTTTCACGGTCTCATCCTCCTAAAAACATTTACTCTACTATTACACTTCCCCTGGAAACACTTAGCCCCAATCCTTCCCCCTTAACCGAGCCGACAGCGGTGACTCCGTCTTCCCTGGGCCTGGACCTTTAGGCACTTCCCCTGACTGTTGCCCCCCAGGTACTTGCTTCCTGTGCCCCATGCCCCCCAGCTCCCACCCTGAGGTCCCACCTCCCTGCAGGCACTGGTGCAACTCTAAGAACAGTGGAGTCGACAACGGTGCTCGGCTTTGTAGTCACTTGTGCTGCTGGTAGCTGGTACAGTTTTGGCATAAATTAAGCGATTGCTGCTGCTAATGTGGCTATTGACGAATGTCATAATTATGAAGTTGATGATGAGGAGGAGGAAGCTGACACATTTAGCTCGCACACTAGGTGCGTCTCTGTCAGAGCATGTCTTTGTCTGCTTGGACGGCAGCGTGGATGGAGCTTTGGTGCATGCAAAAGTGCAGGAGAGTGTGTTTTGTGTTCCTGTTGTTAGAGTGTGTGTGTTTTCTTCTGCCCAGTCTTGAGTGCTTTTGCTGTTTTTCCCTGGCAGGCTGTTCTGATTGGCTGGCCCTGGGGAAAGGAGATATCATGTTTAGCCCCAAACCAACATGCATCCCTCATCCACCATCCGCTGCCGCCACAGTTGCGAGCGAGAGTGTGTGTGTGTGTGTGTGCGTGAGAAAAAGGAAGCATGAGAGAGTGTCAGAGGGAGGTCTGTGCGTTCAGGCGATCACACACTTGGCTCTTTCTGCTAAAGTGCTTCTCGTCTGCTTGGCGAAGGCTGATGAGGTATGACATCACAGCACTTTGTTTTATCTTTAAAAGATGAGCAGGGAGCCCTTCACTTCGCCTTAATGAGGCCGAGGTGCCTGCAGAATATATGGAAGGTCTGTCTGTGTGTGTGTGTGTGTGTGTGTGTCTCCATGCTCACCTGCATTCCCGTTTCTTCATACGAGTCTGCATGCGAGCAATGTGCATGGGTGTGCTTCTGGTTTTCTGCACACTCTCGCTAACACCCATTTTACCCATAACCCCTGGCGTTTCCTGTCCTGAAGCCATGTGTCAGATCTCATTGGCTAGTGCATCAATATCAGCGCACTCACTCAGTTCCCAACACCACATTCCACCGGCAGCATATCACGTATTGCCGCTTTGACCGATTAGCTCTTTTCTTTTCATTTCTGCAGCGCCAGTGATTGGGGTTGATTTGGGTTTTGTTTACACATCTGCCCCCGGTGCCGATCCTGAAGAGCTCAGGGCTGTGCTACACTGCACATGTGGACCACTTTCCCATGAATTAAGAACATCCACTTACTGATATGTGTGGACATTAGCAAATGTTGCGCGCCAGATTTCTATGCACATCATCAGGCATTTTGTAGAGAGATAAGATCTAAAATAAGTGAATATATGCGATGTAAATTGGTTTAGAAATTAACTTTATGAAGCACTTTTTATAGAGGAATCATTCATGTCAACATGAGTACAACCTGCTGCACGTTCTTTGATTTGTAACGTAATTCTGTTATACTGTAACATTGTTTTTGTGCCATTTCTTGCATTTTTCATTTTTGCATCAAAGTTTATCTAGAGCCAGATGTTGTGAAGGGACCCCAAAGGTGTTGTATTAGGTCCAAAGCTTTTTTTTCTTTTTCATAAACAAAACAATAGTCCAAATATATCTCTGCAAACATCTCAACATTATATAAGTGTTGTCTAGAATCCCTTCGGTATATTAAATTAATAGATATATAATCAAGGCGTCAAGCTTGGCTCTAAAATCAACAATATTTTAAAAAAATCTTTTTCTGTTCCAGGATTTATTAGTTCAAAATATTTTCACCTTTTTCTGCAGCCACATGCTATATGATGTATGATGGGGGGCAGTGGCAGGATTGTGCAGACAGACAATTAGAATATTAATTTATTCTTATGGGAAGATACAACATCGTGCAGTGCTGTGTTAGTGGTCGACTCGTCTAAAACATGCTAAACTCCATGTAATATGTTGAACATTAGGAACATCTGGAGCGATTAAGCCCGTTAAAACCCATCAGGTAGGTTTGCACAAACTCAAACCCCAAACCCAGTTATTTAAAGGAAGGGAGGATTTCTCTGTCCCTGGATTCAAACCTGCAGCCACGCCCACCACCACCAGACCCACTTCCTGCTCTGACTTCTTGAAGCTCCAACGAACCTCAATCCAACAGCTGAAATCAGTCAGAACAGCATTTGAAATGTTTCTAATTAGGACAGGAGCTTTGTGCGCTCTTAGTTATTAACTCATCACCGGCAGAGATGTGTGGTCTTGCTCCTAATCCCCATGGGAAGCTGGTCTGCGTCCTCTTCCCCGATGTGTGTGCCATGTTGCCATACGCGGCAGTAGCCAGCTAACGCGGCTGTGTGTGAGATTAACTAGTGTTAGCCGTCATTAGCCTCTGCGCAGCTACGCAGCAGCAGACTGCAATTAACCCGCTAATCCGGCTAATCCGGCTAATCCACTAATGGAGCTAATCTGATAGACTGGAGAGGGAAGCTTTTCAATAGGCTTCTCTGGAACACACACACACACACACACACACACACACAGGGACGCACACAGCAGCACAGATTCTTTCTCCCCGCCTCTTACCAGCTCTCAAACACATTTACACCCACATTCAAAGTCAGTCTGGGTTAAATCCAGTGTGTCCACCACCAGTGAATTAGAGATCCATCTCCCAGACATCTTGCCCACAGCCATTAGTCAGCCCGGGGCCTCTGTCACACACTGACCACAGAGAGGCGAGCGAGGAGGAGGGGAACGGACAGATAACAAGAGGGAGGCTGCTGAAGAGAAAGAAAAGGTCTTCCCTCGCTGTAATTTCGCTTCGAAAGCTCGGTTTAAGGTTCTTTAAACAAATCCTCTCGTTCTGACACGCATGTATTAATTCAGCACTAAGCCGGGTGATGCTTTGGAGCAGATAAAACGGCTGCTGCTGCTGCTGCTGTGACAAACTGCAACAGAAAAACTTTTGCTTTTTCATTTCTTGTGTAAACTATGATGTGATAATGCCTTTACACAAATAACCAAAATTTGTCTTATTACACCGTTAATGCGATGACCCCCAGGCTTCACAGGTGGAAGCGCTTCAGAGTAGGAATGTCGACAAATTCCCAGTGCACTGCGTGAGATTAGTGGGTGTGAAGTCATAGTTGAGGCCGTTCTGATGCAGTTTCTCGGATGCTCTCTCTCTGTGCCTGATGAAAGGCGGGGATCAGCTCCTCCACACGCTCAGCTGCAGCCTGAGACACGCTGTCCACTGGCTGTTGACGAGTGGTTATCAGCGTCATAGCTATGGGCCAATAGGTAGCTGCTCCACATGCTAGTGGGCTCAGTATCATGAAATATGTAAAAAAATATATATATATAAATAAGCATATATTAGAGGGTTTAGGTTGGGAAAAGATTATGGGGCAGGCAAAGAATCAGGGTGTGCCTGCAAAAACTGTGGTCACCTACATATTTACTATGACCACTAGATGTTCCCATTTTGCCACGTCTCTGTCATGACGTCTGACCTACCAAACTATTACGGCGGGCTGATAGCAGCTGATAACTCAAACTGGCTGCCTTGGGCAAGATACCGAGCCCCAAGTTTCCCCTTTGGAAACGTTTGAGTCGGCAGTAAAAGCAAGAAGTTATTTGATCTTTCTTTTGGTCTCATGTGACCAGGTAAAGAGCCTTGTTGGGTAAACGTGTTTTTCAAGAGCGATCTGGACAAAAGGGCAACATAAGAACAAGCTGAACAAAGGCTAGGCCTAATAAGATGTGGACAGGACTAAAAACCTCTCTTGTTTTGATGCCCAAAAACTAGTTCCTGCATTTACTTCTAGACTGGACTACTGTAACTGCCCAGATGCCCCAGTAACTCTCTAAAAAACCTGCAATTAATCCAAAATGCTCAAATGATTTTGACTTTATTATGTAAAGTGCCTTGAGATGACTTTAAATTGGCACTATATAAATAAAGTTGAATTGAATTGAATTGGTTGATTGAATTTCATAAGTAGCCACTAAACTAAAAATATATATATTGATTTTGTAGATAAGAAAAATAAGGATAGAATTTTTTCAAACTCTACATTTAGTATGTGTGCATAACCTGTTTCTACAATGTCTGACCATAAACCTGGTTTGATGTGCGACGGTAAATTCTACCTCATTTGAAGTTTGACAAGTTGGGAACCACTAATTAAGAAAGTATTCCATATTCATGCCGTGCCGCTGCTCATTGGTACGAGTGTCGGTGCTGCCTGAGACCCCCAAAAAAGTAACACTAGTATAAATGGTGTATGAAGGTATTAAATATGCGTCTGTATATAAGCTTGTCTTGTCCTCCTGAATAGTTACGTTCACTTAAAGGCAGTTGATGGATTAATTATCATGGAATAGATAATAGATTTAGATGAATATGTGAGCAGCAGTTAAACAGGACCATAACTGAGCAGCCGTAGTCAGACCTGAGCCCCTTTCGCCTCCTACACGTGTTTTACATTTTACATTTCACATACTTTGTGCTTTTACCATGACGGTCCAATGAACGTCATTAAACTCAGGAGACGGAGACGTGTTGTTATCAGGAGGTAAATGGGAGCCTGCATAATCCAAGACGGGGCGACATGGTTTTTTTCATCTTTTTTAATTAATTCTCAGTGGAGTTGTGGCGAGTCACGTGTGAACTCTTTCCTCTCTGTGTGAGCAAAGAAGGATGGTGGGAAACACTCGCTCGTAAAAACCCGTAAAGTTAAAGGGCACAAAGGGCAAAGTGTAATTTAGTTTCCTTTCAGCTGTTTCTTTTCGCACTTTGCCGTTTTCTTGCCTCCCCTGCGTCGCGTCTTTCCCCTCTTTACGCGCTCTCCTCCGGCCTAATTGTAGAGGTTTGGAGCTGTTACAGTAGCCAGGAGACATTTTGAAAAGCTGGTTGAAGGAAGATGGAGGTCGCTCGTCTGTCTACGGCTTCAAACATTGACCTTGGCTGCTAATCATGCTAATGATGCTAACTGGGCTAATGACAGCTCTGTGTGTGTGTGTGTGTGTGTGTGTGTGTGTGTGTGTGTGTGTGAAAGTATCATAATCAGAGCCACTAACGCTAATGAGCTGGCCCTTTGAAGAGAACCGCCTGGTGAGGGCCCCACTCCTGCCAACTCATTAGCTGACCTGAGGAGTGCCTGATTAGAATGCTTTTGATGAAAATTTCAAGGATTTTCCTCAAAAAAAAAAAAAAAGAAAAAAACTTAAAATTTTGTGAAGTGAGATAAATATTGCACTAGTCTTTTTTTTTTTTTGGAGGGTTGTGGTTGATGGAGAGAGTGGGAGGTCATTTACTGAGAAGACTTCAAAGGGGCCTCTGTAGAGCGCTGGATGAGATTGATTTGCTGTTTTTATTGGCGATGAAATGTACAAATATGTTTAATGGGAGGAGAGAGCGCGAGAATGTTTCCTCTCACTCTTCAAAAGCCCACTCATCATCCGTCTGCGCTTCTCTCCCTCCGTCAGCTGCCGACGAGTGCACGCAAACACACCTTCCTGCCTCTGTAGGAGCCAACAGCTCCTTCGGCTGCCGTGTACGAGTGGCACTGACATGAGAGGCAGCGTGGGCAAATTAGTCTTCAGGAGAAAGCGAGCGGGACAGGTCGCTCGGCGCTTTCTTTAAAGCTGAGAGACAAACCACACACGTGTGGCGGCGCAGTCACATCACCTCTCGTTTCGCAGCAGCGGAGGAGAGTCTGGATCAAAGTGAGAAGATGCCAGGCCTTCGCGGAAGAGAAAGGGAATTATCCGCTGTTCAGTGCCGTGACAGTAAATACGTGAAAAAGTCTCAGAGCCTTTGGTGTAGTGAGCAAAGGAATCTGTTAGCATCATGTCACATTGTTCACTTTGCATTAAATGCTGCAGAAACCCTGATGCTTTTGTCACCGTCACCTGTTGCGTGGTAAAGATGGCGGCGTTAGGATTTTCCTTCTTTTATCCAAAGAGCGACTGTAAATACAGAAAAAACAAAGGAAAACAAGTCGTCCAGGCCTCTTTTGAGCTATACCATCAAGGACTAGACTCAAGACAAGACTTTTTATGGTTCTGAGTTCATCAACCGCCTGTCTGCAGCAGAGACATCACATGGATTTTGTGGCGTTTGAGTGAAAACACACCTGTGGAAACGTCAGTGATGAAAGCGGCAATAATGCAATGCAAAAAAAAATCTCCTGTAAGTGATGCTGATGGTTTAGCGAATTACGATCAACACGTGGGGCCGGTGTTAACGTCTCCTCTCCATAAATTTACAGTGTGTCTGCACAACAGGATCAACCAGCTTTAATCTGGGGGTTTCTCTTCTAAATGCTCTCAGACTAAACTGAGTTGAAATCCAACAGGAAATGAGTGGATTTGCTTGCAAAGGTAAAGTCATGTTGGCTTTGGGGAATTTGAACTAATCGCAGAATGTTTAAGAAACACAGAGGCAAAAAAAGTCCAAAATAATATTTAAAAACATAAGAACTGTTTAGCATTTCTTATGTTTTTGGTGAGCACATGTGCTGCTCTGCTGGTGGGTTGGAGAAGGGCCCCACACCCTGTACTTTGAATTTTGCATCACTTTCTTTGTGAGTTTATGTGTTTGACATTTTAAGCCTGTCTTGGTCACTTGATGAAGATGTTTTGCGTCTGTTTTGGTCATTTTGTGCTTCTTTTGGATATTTTCAGGAGGATGTTCATCATTTTTTATCTGAGCTCTTTCGACCAACAAATACAACCAGAGACGCTGGCCTTTGGGCCCCTGAGCCTGTTGTATGTCCCTGTCTGTCCAGGAAGAGGGACGCCGTTCTCTTTCTTAAGGTTTTAGGGAGATTTTTCTTTATGTGATCTGAGGTGGACAAAGGTTGTAATACGTTGGAAATTGTGAAATTGAGCTACATTAATAAACAATACAGATTTCAAGTATTGTTTCGAGCATTCAGCTCCAGAGGTAAAAACGTTGTGGGACAATCACATTAACAGTTTTTTCTAAGAAAATCATTCCTGTCTGTTGTCTGCACATAAAAATCTCAATATAGTTTGAATGAAAATGTACAAACTAGGACTGATGCTTCCTTAGCATTTGCTATCCACAGACGGGAGGATAAATCAATAGGCTGAGATCTGTGCATTTTAGGAGAACAGTCAAACCAAAACTGAGTAAACTTCAATCTTCGTATGAGCGCCCAGTCTGCTGCCGTCAAATATACTAACAGATACTGTGGCAGGACGGATGGTGCGAATCCTATCACGTTAATAATCCAGCGACACGTTTCCAGACATGATACAAGTCTGGATTCTGCACATCAGTGTTTCGCCTTCTTCTGATGTGAAACATGGTTAGAAGTCTTTCTGCTGCTGTAAACAATCTGCTGATCTCCTGAAAAAGATCCTCTCTGAACTTTCAGGTGAGATTGTTAGAAGTTTGACTCCAGGTTGAAACCAAAAATGACTTTCAGGGAACTTCTGCAGGCAGAAGGTGCAGAAATCTGGAGTGCTTTCATCAGTGTGTGTGTGTGTGTGTGTGTGTGTGTGTGTGTGTGTGTGTGTGTTTGAGCTCACTTGTTTGGTTGTCTGCTTGTCTCTGGGTTGTGTGTGTGCATGTGTTTCTTTCTTTGTGTGTTTGAGCTGCAGTAGTTTACGCTGGTAGAGAGCTGGATCTCTCACAGTGAATTTGGACAGACTGGAGTCTGAGAGGCAGTTCAAAGACCACAGGCCCACAGGCAACAACCAAGACTCAGACCACTGTGTGTGAAAGTGTGTGTGTGTGTGTTTTAGAGAGTTTGGGCTGTGTGTGCATGTTTCCATCTTGACATGTGCAATGATTAGCTTGTATTTCTATGTGCATGTGTGGTTTTGTCTTGATGTGCTTTTATTTTGAAACACGTACATTTCCTCACCCGCACACTCTTGCAGTACAAACACAAATCGCAGTAGCACGGGCCGACCGTTTGCTGCAGACACCCTCATCATCTGTCCTGGGCTCTGACCTTCCTGTAAGTTATGCGCAAATGCTCACGCTGAAGAAACACCAAATAATTTATTATAAAAATATTTCCTGCTAATTGTAGGGCTCTAATTAATGAGCTAACCTTTGGAGAGAGGGAGAGGAAGGTGGAGAGGGAAATTATTCATGTCGTGTTTGCATACATGAATATGCAAACGATAATTATCCCCTCTGAGGAGGGACAGAAAATGGCCCAATGTCTCTATCTGAAGCTCACGCACACATGAACACACACACTTTATTCTCTTTCTATCTCCAATCTCATTCTCTCTGTCTGTCACTCTCTGTCTTTTTCTTTATTTGTCTGATGACGGGAGGCTCTGAGCAATGCACCGTATTAAATGCATGAGTCATTTTCTTTTGACACATACGACAAATGGGGATATCACCTCTGGCTAATTCCTATTGGAAACAGCTCTGTTTTGTCAAGACTTTATCCCCACAGTGATGTGGAGGCTGACATCTGTTACACACAGGTCAGTGTCAGCGTGTTAGTGTGTGTGTGGCTTTGATGAGCAGTTTTTGCTCTAAAGTTGTGGGAGGAATCGAGAAAAAAAAAGATTGTTTAACTAAAGTTTTTTAGGAGATTGTCCTTTTGTTGAGTCTGGCACGACAGTGTCTATGCGTTCCTGTAGATCATATGCCACAGTGGTGAATGAAAGATTTTATTTTTGGATCCAATTTCTCAGCTTTATTTGCAGACGCTTAATTTAGTCCTTGGTAGTTTAAAACCTGAGCTGACGGGGCTTATGTGAAATATATTTAACAGCACTTATAAGCCGACCACTCTGTCTGTGCATTTGAAGATGTTGCGATATGAAAGTGCTTCTCCTTGAATTCCTTTCATTCATGTGACTGATTCTGTAAGCGTCAATAAGCTGTGACCGTCTCCATGTGGCCTGATTAATGCGTCACATTTTGTATTTGACTTCCTAAAACTCATCTTTTTATGTACATGGTTATTGACAGGGCAGCTGGTGGGCCTGTCACTGTGCTGGTGGAGTATTTCACCTTTTTCACGCACATTCAGTGATACACGGATGACACCTGCACACGGAGCACGTGAGTTTGTATTTTTGGAATTTCACTGTTAGAAGGATAAATTAATCGTGGTTCCTCATACATTCATTAAATGACATATGTCAGTCGGCAGCCTGGATTAGCACAACTCCACTGTTGTCCAAAAAAATTGAAAACAGATCAACCAGACTGTTTCTTTAAAATATCAATTAAAACATCTGGAGCAACATGTACAGAAGGCAAACCTCGCTTTTAGTGTCTGTAAATATGATAATATTTATATTATCATATTTACCTAATAATCAGGAAAGTTCGCTGAATTCAAGAAATAGAGAGAATCCTGAGAACAAATCACATAAATGTGATTATATCAAGAACATGCCAACACAATCCTCAGTCAAATCAGTTACAAAGTTGCCTCAATGGCCTTTACAATCTGTACAACAAACACACCTTCTGTTTTTATGTAAAGTCAGGAGAAGCTCCCCTTAAAGAAAACAGAGCTACAATCATGAAGAAGGCTGAGTAACCCATGCATCCTGTAGGCCGGGCTTTTAGATTTAGGAGGTGAAATAGCAAAATCCCATATCTGGCATAAATACATAATACATAAAAGTCCAGATGTTTCTCATCAGCAGTGCGGACATCTGCAGAAACCTCCTTCAGACTCGAAGAACCAACACTGACACCGTGTTTGTGGTTAATCACTTTGTGTGCGCGGTTTCTGAATGTGTGTCGTTGCTGCTGGCCTATTGGTTTTCTTCTGCGGTTGGAGTTTGGAGGGAGAATTATGAATTCTGATCACAGTCTAACTGACCTCTCCCCGTGTGTGTGTGTGAGTGTGTGTCTTTGCGTCAGACGATGCACTGTGCATACAGCATCGTATCTGTTGCCCACATTGTCTCTTTAGGTTAGGTGAGGAGAACAGTGGCTAATTGAATAGATGAATAATATATTTGTGAATAATAAATGAATGTTTTGTTCTGGTGCCTCTCAGCAAGAGAAAGAAATTACCTCTCAGGTGGGATGAGCTGAGTGTGTGTGTGTGTGTGTGTGTGTGTGTGTTCTCCTTCCCTTCATCGCATTACTGTACAGAGAAAAATAGATACATTGTAATTAATGCTATCGATGAGTGGACCCTGAAAGTATCAGCGTTTTCTGGCATATTGTTGTAAAGACACACACACACACACACACACACACACACACACACACACACACACACAGGCTGCACTGACCTGCAGCTACTGTGGCGGTTTTGCACGCACTACAAAGTTGGCATATTCAGATGAAAGCTCTCATGCCTTTGGGCATGCTAACAGATCTGAACGGGTGCATATGGTTCATCTCCTGACTCCTTCTTCTTCTGTGGTGCCACCACCACGACCGCGGACTCCACCCGTACGCTGCCAGCCGCTCATCAATAAGACATGGAGCTGCATACCTCACTGACCGCGTCTCACGGGCTTTCCATCGATGCACAGTCGGTACGTAAACACACACAGGAGCACTCATTGTTACGGAGGCGCCCGTCCCAGGTGGGGCTGATTAAGTTTTCATAGATGTCCTCAGGGCGAAACACTTAAGGGTTAACCAGCTTCCTCCAGCAGAATTAAAAGAATTAAAAGTCTGCCCTGTCTTTCCACACCTCTACTATTTCTGCCTGATGCAATCTGCTTTCTGACGTGCTCACGTCTTATTCGTAGCAACCACAATTACAAATTAGTCAGAAACACAATGAATCAACCGACATCTCTGGGTGTCTGGCCAACAGTGATGAGCTTAATCATATTGTATATACAGTGTTATACAGGATATTTCAGCTCATTGTTAGTGTCCAAGGCCCTGGTCGGACAAACCCCAGATTCAGTTCTTTAATTTGAGAGCGAACACTGGCCATGAGAGAGACCACTCTGACTGGTCGTTCAGGGCACAACAAGACAAACAGGACACACACACGGAAGGCTCGTCTCCATTTTCATCCAAATCTTCATTTCAACAAGGCCAGTCTGACTGATCCTCCACTGTCCCTTTTGGACTCATGTTTACAGACGGCGGTGGATCCCGTGCATCACGTACAGTAGCAAATGCGTGAAGCGTCTCATCACGTTTCTAATGTCATTTACTGTAAAGATGCACATTTAAACAGCAGCGGTCCATTACAAGCTTCTAGTGCGTCGAGACTTATCGTGAAGAAACGAGTGATTCACATGTTTCTAAACGTGTTTCAAAGGTGTAAAGGTCTTATTGTGTGGAGCTGCAATAACTTATGAATGTTTTTTTAGTCTCAAGTCAAATCAGTGTCTAAAATTGCAGCATAGCTATGTGTCATTTAATCACCCTAATTAGTTTGTACATAGATACACATCTGATATTGTTCTTACTGCTGAAAGCAAAATGTGAGGGCTCTCAAATTTTCACGAAAATTTATCAATTACTTCGACAACAAAAACATTTTAAAAACGCTTAAGAAACTGATGCCTTCTTTTGAATCGAACAAGAGAGACATTCGCTTGCAGAGCTTGTCAGGGGGAAGCTGACAGCAGAGTGTCGGAGGTGACACGTCTGGGTTTCGAGGGCCGATTCGGCTTTAACACATCTGTCAGCTGTGGGAAACCTCCTCGTGCAGCTCTGACGTGCCGAATCCAGCCAGACAACCCAGACAGATGGCAGCAAACACAAATCTGCAACCTCACATCAGTCAAGCGATACTTTTACTGACAATAAAAACAGACCAGTGTCTGTCAGTCTGCTGATATTTTTAATTCACGCTGTCCTAACCCACACGAGGTTCTCTTATGTTTTCATGTCCCAAATTCTCCAAAATAAGCACATATCACTCTGCTGCTTTGTAGTTTGATTGTGTCCCACCGAGGCCTATACTGTAAGGCGACAGAAGTGATGCAGACTGTTACTAAACTGGAGAAGCTTGCTGAAACATACATGTTGTTTCACTGAATAAACATTAACACGCACTTTCAAAGATTTTGCTGCAACAGCTTTAAGTAAATGACAACTCAAATGGACGAAGTCCAACCTTCCAACAGTAGTCCAACACCGCCACTGTGAGAAAGGGAGGAATCGCAGGTCAGTTTTCAGGAGTCCACTATCAGAAAGACACAGCGTAGGAATGGCAGCTGAAAATCCACAAAGACAACGCCAAAGCCACCTGCTGGGGGTTGTGTGGTGGTGATTGGGGGAAACATGAATTCTTTCTCTACCATAGAATGAAGGACAGCGTCAGGTGTCTGTGAGGTGCAGCTCACATTACTAGATTTAGATTTTTTATGTTGCTTCACTTAATGCAATTATTAAAACGTCTATTTTGCATTTGCTTGAGTTGCCTTTGTTTCCAGTCAGAGGTTGTTTAAAGATCTGAAAGAGTTTAGTTTGAAATCCACACGGAAAGAGAAGAAGTTGCTGCGCTCCACCGTGCCGTCGTGGACTGGAGGCTGCACTGCACTCTTACAAAACAGACTAACTTGCTAGAAGTTGTGATGAAGTCCTCCCTCCTTCTCAGCTTATTAACGCCTTGATAAACCCGGGAAACTGCAGAAGTGGCCAATCAGGGCCAGATGAGAGAGAGAGAGAGAGAGAGAGAGAGGGGGGGACACAATGTGGGATGGCAGCTATAAGCAGCTGACACAGAGTGGGTGTGACGCACACACACACACACACACAGAAGGCACAGAAACATATATGTGCACATGTGCACTGCTGAAATGCACATTAACAGAAAGGCACTGGGACACACACACACACACACACACACACACACACACACGGCGTGACACAGACGCGTAGTGACAGCCCTTCTCCTCTGGCAGGGAGTGGCAGGACTGAACCCCTCAGGCAATGCTGCTGCTCCTGGATTTAAAAAAAAGGCAGACAACGCACCCGCCCTCACCAAACCTCTCTTCTATCTCTTCTTTGAGCCCCCACCCCCCTTTTCTTTTCCTACACTAACCTCTGTCTCTCAATGCTAAATACATCCACGCTTTCTGTTAGAACGGAGCTAAATGGCCAATTCGTCTGGGCTCTGACGCTGCATGTGTCTGACGTCAACTGTACAGTACCTCCTGTGTGTGCGTGCATGTTGGGGGGGGGGCGGAGGAGAGTCGGTCAAGGGCCTGAGGCGAGCGTCCCCAACGCTGGCTGGAGGGAAGTCAATAATCATTACTTTTCCAGGTGAGAGTTGCTTGGAGCATGAAGCATCGAGCCGCTCCACCCTTCATGTCCGATGGCTCGCTGCTCCATCACGCACGTGTCTGCACGTACAGTATGAAGCAACTGTATTTACTCAGCCGCTAGTGTGTCACTTCATCCACGAGGGAAAACTAGATCATCTTCTATAGCTTCATTTCTTTCTGATTTGGATTGTCTGTTTATAATGTCTCTATAAGAACACACTTCAGATACATTCTATTAATTTCAAAGTAAATGGAAATTCAGTTGTTTCAACAACTTGGGTCTTTTTTGAAGTATCATTTTGAACATCAATGCAAATAAAAGTTTACAAAATGAATATATTTTATTATTACACTTGACAGGAATGATGCAGAACACTGTTTCTGTTTTAATAACTGAAGTCATCTGTAACATCCTGCAATTCTGTGGAATTTTATAAGGTTATGTACATGTACAGAGATGGTTTATGCAGGTTTATGAGTTTTTGCTTTATCGCAGTTTTTAAAGAAGAACAGGACAATTTTATTATGAAATTATGATGAATATGACTATTATGAAGTATGAATAATCCTCACATGAGTGTGTGTGGTATCAGTGCTGCAGACAGTGTGCTGTGAGGAGGACAATAACTTCATGTCCTGACTGTACAAGTATCGTCAGTGTCTGACTTCGGTTCTTGTCCGAGTCACACGTCTCTGGTGAGGCAGTACTGCTCCTCGCCATTGATACAGAAGAAGAAGAAGACATGGGACGAGACTCCCCGCACCTCATCAGTCCACCATGCTGGAACAGTCCAGCCAGCTGGACCTTCTCCAGTCCAAACCCGGTTCACTGTGCTCGAGGCGCTGGAAAAGCCGACTTCCCCCAAATTAAGCTTCGCTCGAAAACAACGACTAAAGTTGTTTTTCACGCTGCATTTACGTCTAACTTGAGGAAAACTAGTAAGTAAAGGAAGTAAGTAAAAACTGAGTGAAGTTTTAAAAAAATCTAATTTTTATTGGATATTGCAGCGCAGACATGGCGCTTCTTCCAACTGATAGATTCTTGGAATAATAGTATCACAGAGGAACTTTGTAAATAAGACGAGTCTGGAGTGCTCCTTATCCCGAAAGGTGAAAATAACAACAGCTAAAAATGACAATAAGCGTTGGAAAGGGACAATCATACAACCGTGGTCGATACGACACACGGACGTAAACGTGATTCACTGCTGTGTAGCTCAGAGTCTCTCAGTATTTCTCTGAATGTCTGTGATATATCATTTAATTGTTTTGTCAATATGCTGATTTATCAGGGGCCTGTGTGTGTCTATGTGTTTATGGATCAAAGAAGTTAACTGTACGGTGTGTGTGTGTGTGTGTGTGTGTGCACGCCTGCCTCACAGTGTATTTAGCTGCAGGTTAGTAGCCAGTGCCTCTATTACTCACAATACTTCCTTATGGCAGCCTCAAGGATCCCTGAATATGCACCCTGAGGCTACTGTTACGTCCACACCTCGAGCAACTAGCCGGTGGAAACCCACTGATTTTTAAAGAACAGAGAGGAGGCTGCTGATTTGGAATAAGGGTTCTGTTGGTTACTGATTGTTTCTTCACTTGTCTGTTCCTCTGCGCGGATCCAACACAGACTCGTTACTGTGTTGAAAAAAAATGACAAAAAAAAGCAACGTACAAATGAGAATAACAGGAGGAGACGGCCTTGGAGCGTGTACAGCCACGTCTGTTTTGTTAAATCCAGGTTCAAACAAATGTTGTGAGCGGATTCAGTTCGATATCAGATATGTGTGCAAGTTATTGATGCACTTCGTAGACAATGTTTTGTCAGTCAGCAGCCCAGTTCACTACCTGAAATGGCCCTGCTGCAGCCCCCCCCCCGAACCCAAACAACTAAATACGGCCTTGTTGTATTGTTTTTGTAGATGTAAATAGTTTTTTTACATATTGTTTTTTAAGAGTTAACAAATTAACCTTCAGCTTTGTTATCACACCATCCAATAGCTGTTATCTACAGTTGCTAGATGCTCCACACGTTAGCAGCCACAGGAAGTTATTTTCATGCCATAGAACGCATCACTATGTCAGCTGGCTTCGCCACGTCTTTATGGCTTGTGCACATCAGGCTCTATGTCAACAATTAACCCGTGTATTGCTGATGTCTCAGTTGCTAAGGCAGGTGTCCACGGACCACAGGGTCGGTCGTTTGATTCCCGGTCCCTCCTGGCTATCTGTCCTTTGGCAACAAACTGAACTCCAAGTTGCGTGTTTGTTTTATTTTTGTCTTTTTTTTGATAAACGCATTACATAAGCAGCCATGTACCATTTACCACAATAACACTGGCAGGTAGTAGGTCACTGACTGAACTAAACCTATGGACTGATAATGACTCAGTACTGGTTTAAGGAACCTTGCTTTCTGGGCCCCATTTCCAATTGGTAAATGTTTTTATTTATTATGTTGATAAAATGTAAAAATTGGTGTTAGACTATTAACGTGGTTAAGGTTAGAAATATATTGTAGTTTGGTTCAAAAAGATTTGAAGGCTACATCAGTCCAACAGCAGTGAACCTTGTTGCCTTTTCAGCCTTTATTACGCACAATTCAGAGATTCATTACCTTGTAGTTTGCTCTGTTCGTACTGATGTTACTCAGTATTACTTCTACCACTGCCATTACACATTCACTCGTGAGGCGATTGGCTTAATTTAACCACGAGCAGGCACACGCCTTATTTCCTTCTAGGCTAATCTACAACGCACAGGAAAAAGCTTGTGGAGGCACAGTGAACCATCCCTGATTCCTCCTCTATTCCCAAATTAACTCGGTCCTCTTGTTTATTTGGTTGCGTTCAAGGTTTAATTTGCTCTTTGCCACAGTTGCCACATCTAATCAGACTGTAACCACCGAGAGCCTGCGTTCAAGATCTGTTTGGAGAATTAAGAAGCTGAGAGTCTGTCTCAGAGCCAAGTGTGTGTGTGTGTGTGTGTGTGTGCAGCTCACATGCGGGTGGGCTGGTGTGTGTGTGGGTAAGTGTCCATGAGAGTATGAGGTTGATTAGTCCAGGTTTTAATGTGGTGTGGTCGGCATAGCCTCGGGTCATGCAACAGGCCTATTGTGGGAGGCAGAGAGAGGGAAAGAGAGCGAGAGAGGATGAAGTGAGAAAGTGAAAAAGTGTGTGTGTGTGTGTGTGTGTGAGAGAGATTCTGGCTGTGTGTACTGGATGTGTGTGTATGTTAATGTCTCTAATTAAAGGCGTAGGGGATCATGCTCTGGCACTGAGCTCTAGCAGCCGCCTGACGCAGATATGACCTCAGGCCATGGTCTGTCTCACCGCACGCACACACACACCCACTCAGACACACACACACACCCACGTAAGTGCACTTGCAAACCAACTCATATACAGTACATCCTTGCACAGGGAGAAACTATAAGATATTACACACAGGAGTCACTGTACAGCTCTGCACAAACACTCACATACTAGTTTATAATGTTACAACACACACACACACACACACACACACACACACACACACACACAATGGTGCATAACAGCCACAGACACAGAAATGTTTTCACACATCGTCCTTGAGCCAGAGTGTGACCGGTGCCTACACAGAGCAGGGACCCGAGGAAAATCCACTGGAAGCACCAAGGTTGTTTGAACGGAATAAATCTCGATTTGTCGATAAGCCACATCCACAGATTCCTCTCGCTGAAATCACATTTCCCAAATTGCCTCGTTTGTGGAGGCAGAGGTGAGAGCAGAAAAACAACTTGCTGTGCTCACTCACACCGACACGCTCAGTCTTCCTTCAGTAAGGAGCTTCGACAGATTATGTATGAAAAAGATTTCAGTGTATTTTTATAACTTATCTTTGCTCGACATTTTACAGATAATTTCCAGGAAACTTTCCTCCCAATTTCCTTAACAATATCCTTGTATTGAGAAACACTAATCCTATACAACTGATAAAGAAAATGCATAAAAGTGGCAAAAAATGTAAATTGTACAGTGATTATATTATATTTTGTTTTTTTATCAGGCTAAATTTTTAATTTAAAAAATCATAATTCTTCGTTATACTGCAGTGAATTTTTTATTTTACACGTCCACTTTGTGGAAACTAGGCAGAAATATAAGTTGTGAAGTTTTTTTGCACAGCGTGTGTTTTGGAGTTAACAGTCCCAGCTAGGTTTTAGAAAAGTGTGAGTAAAGCACAGCCCATAAAGTAGTGTTATTTTTTGTTGTTGTTTTGGTCATTTTTTTCTAGTTATTCCAAGGTTTTGCTCAATTTAACTAATTACTGAAATGTGTGAACATGTTTCTTGTCCAAGAGGTGAAGAAACATGAATCAGAGAAGCTTATAACGTATATGACCCACACATATACACAACCACCAGTGAACTGTTTGTACAGTTTGTGTCTAATATTCGAACCATTTGCCTTCACTTGATCCTCCAAAACAGCTTCTTTCACATTATCTCGACCTTCCTGATGTTCAGGTGAATTTCCAGGTATTTCACCAGGAATAAATAAACAGAAACTTTAACCTAATCAGTTTTAGTTTAAGTCTAATCCCAGAAAAGTTGGGAGGATGTGTAAATTTAAATAAAAATTAAATGCAGTGATTTGCAAATCTGATCAACCGATATTTTACTAACAATAGATTCATGTTACAACATCTAATGAGAAACATTTTCTGCTTTAATAGTGGAGAAGTACAACCTGATCTATCAGAATTATTTGTTTCTAGCTTTACTTGACTGGAAGCAGCTTGGCTGCAGGTCCTGATGAGGTCAAGACGTCTGTACATGCAGAACTTATGGTGGATTCATCGCAGCCTGCACTGGTCACTCGTGTGCAATAGTCAAATGTCTTAGGCATCGAGTTGCTTTGGTTCTACCATGATGATTCCAAACACAAATATCATAGTCAGCACATGAATTAATAAAGTAAAGAGAAGACGATGTTCTGTTCACCTGCAGATACCTGAGACATCACCTGCACATCAAGCCGGGTTCGTCTCTAACACACCAAACCGAACTTATTGCACCATTTCTTCTGCGCTTGTTTCCTTGGACTCAGTCAGTGCTGCCTGCATAGAATCATGCAGAAACAACCGGAACCGCCGGAAGCGTTTCAGCACGTACCCGGCCTAATGTAAACGCAGTCTAAGTGCTTAGTGTCTTCCAGCCTTCTTTCCCTCTCTGTCTCCGAGCTGGAGAAAGCAGTGCACATTAACGGAGATGGAGATATTAAAAACTCCGAGACTGAGTCAGAGTATGGAGCCAGATATGTCCTGACAGTGTGTGTGCGCTTCCCTGTGCTCACCATGAGGAAGAGGAAGGTAGTGTAGTGTTGGTGGTGGGCGGGCGGGCTGCCTGGCTGGCAAGGGGAGTGCTGGGGTGAGCTGGAGGGGGTGGAGGAGGAGGAGGGGGTAATATGGGTGTCAGGGTGCTAGCAGTCTGTCGCCCAAGGCTGTGACATTACTGCACTTCTGCTCCGCTTCAAAAGAACCAAATCTAACTGACGACTGCTGTGATGGCTCAGTGTGTGTGTGTGCGCGCGTGTGTGTGTAAGCAGCACATACTGTGTGTGTGTCTAAATGATGCTCACTGTGATCTGAAATCGGGGTAAAGCGATGTGACACGCTGCCTCGGCAAAAGGCTCGAGACTCTATTACACCAAGCGAACCAGCACCAAGGGCTGTGTGTGTGTGTGTGTTTATGTGAGGCCTAACAGACATTGATGGACTGATTGACAGACAGAAACCATGAGTGGATTCCGTATCGAGTTTTCAGTCCGAGTAAGCTGAGCTGTTCCAGTGTCAATTGATGAGCCGACTGTTATCGAACGTTCCAAATCAGTTAGAAGCTCGACTAATGGAAAACCCATAGTCATCCGGGGCCCAGGCTGACTGGCTGCAGGTTTGTACTATTAAATTCACCACGCATAAAACTTCTTACCATGAGACAAATGCTCTCACCGTGACATTAATCAACTCCTGATTTTTCGATTCTGGCACTGACTGCATTGTACTTTGTCACCATGAGGGAAAAGTGAGAGAACATCAAGCTTTGTTGACGTTTTAGCCGATGCATTTAAATAAATGTAGATGATTTATGTCGTCCTCAAAATGCACGTGAATGTATGAGATTCTGCAGAGGAGCTGCGTCAGTTCCCGCTGTAGCTAATGTCTGTATCAACTAAGTAACTGTGACACTGTACCACGCTTTTTATTTTACAAGCAAACGCCCACACAATTACTTTATGGACATATCTGGTTCTAACAGAAAGTCGGCACTTTGACTATTACTGTTACTTCAAAGGTCAGCTGTTCGTTGTATTTTGCATATTTAATCTGAGGCCTCTTCAGAAACGGAGAAGCAGAATTCTGTGAAGTGTTGATTTATGCCAACAGAGAGTCTTCGCTGGAAGTTATCGCAGACGTCCTAACCTTAGCGCGTGGGCAAACGTTTTACTTTTATATATTTATGCATCACTGCTACACTGACACGTGTATTTTGACTGTATTTGGACTGAATTAGATCATCTTCCCTGGACTGTGCAGGTGTAGTGACGTCCAGTTTTTCAAGTTTACAAAAACTGTACGTAAGTACAAGAGCAATAATGTACAAGCAGGCGCTGGAATTTCTACTACGCAAAAGACAGTAGATACATGATTTATATTTAAGTATTGAAAGTAAAAGTACTTGACTATTTTTTTCTCTCTGTGGACCACTGATGCTTCATGTTTGGGGGGACATTAATTAATTAATAGTAATAGACAGAAATGATGGGTTTCACAAAGCCAAAGAATCAAATCAGTGCATCACTGTGACTGACAAATACGTCTTGGAAGGAGAAAATGGAAAAAGTGTGTTTTTGTGAAATGTGTAAAGTGACGTGACTGAAACGTGTAAAAAGTAGAAATATTTGTTCTTAGATGTAGTGGAGTAAAAGTCAAAGGAGCCACACTTAAATCTAAAAAAAATGCTTCAAATAATTGATTTAGGTTGAAGGACTACGACATGCTCGAATGCGTTTAAAGTAAGAAAACTAAAGCCACTGAGGGCAAATTGAAAAAAGTGAAGACGCCTTTTAATGCTTTGATAACAAATGTGACATCCAGATTTGTTAAAAAAAAAGGAAATGAAATGAGTTGCGGGCCGGGGCGTTTACGACTTCGTTCGTAAAATATCCAGTAATTATTGAAAAGTATTTACATGGCAGCAGAGGAGAGAGGATGTAACACGGCCGCAGTGACAGAGATGAAGGACGCCTTTGATAGGACGCTGTATAATTCAGCACTTTGTGGGGGGCTGCTGTTAGCCATGCTGACACCGGCAGTTTGTGTCACGACAGAGTGACAGCGAACCAGCAGGAGCAAGACACCCGAACCAAAGCTGTTCGACAAGATTCAGCCGCTGTTAATTTATTATTTACACGCTTGTTCTGCCGCGACATGTCCAGGGTGAAGCAGTCCTGTAATCCCGCACTGTCCCTCTTTCTTCACCGGGTGCCTCAACTGAAATCTGCACATTTTATCGGATGAATGTTTCTTTGTGTTTTTATTCATCTGCCTGCTAACAATCGTTTTGTTCACCACGTGCTGTTTGGGGGAAGTGCTGCGTGCTGTAAGTAAAGATATTCCAGCGGATAATGTCCAAAAAGGACTTCAGACACACACTATTAGCACTTCTGAGGCTCGTGTCGCTGCTGACAGCAACAACACGCTTTTTTGCACACGCCTTCATCACGAGTGTGTTTGCTCGTCTGTTGTAGGTACTGTACGAGTTTGTGAATGTGGGAAATATCCAGGTACAGTTGTGTGTGTGTGTGTGTGTGTGTGTGTGTGTGTGCTTTACACTCATGAAAGGGTGGTAATTTCACGCGTGGTCAGACGGTTGCATTTCAGCTTTAGCCTGGAGTGTAGCAGGAACTCCTTAACTGTTCAATGACTTTAGCTTGAGGCAAGGTCCTCCTTCACACTCACACAAGCACACACACCTATGAAATTACACCCATCTACTTGTTCTGCTCCCATACTCTGAAACACACACACACACACACACACACACACACACACAGAGGCGTTTGTTGCTGTAAGGTGTATGTAGTTGTTTTACGCCGGAAGGGAAGATCACTGCTTTGTCTGTTTGATAAAGCTACAACGTCCATCTCCTTGAAAGAGCAGCGTGCTGATCTGATGTGAGGTGAGTGTGTTGCCGGATTTGACGATCAGGCCGCCCAGGGCGCTGAGCGCGAAACGACGACGGCTTGACGCTGAAGGAAAGGAACAACTTGATTAATGAAGTTAAAAGCTGAACGGTGTCTTACAATCCAAATGAATCTCTACGATCCTGAGGAGCATTCGCTTTTACTGCAGGTGATATTAGTATCAATTTGTCAAAATCAAACAACAGGTTATGTTTCACGCGTCTGCAGTCATTTGTGGGAATAGATACAAGCTTTAAAATGCTTGTAAGTCTAATTCGGAAACAGACTTTAACATGTCTGGGTTCGCTTGGTCGTTGGCTGTTGTCTAAGACCCGCTGGGGTCTGGACTGGGTGAGACAAATCCAACGAATTATCCGTTAATGCTGCTGCAGTTATGAACTTCAAAGTTGCAGTAAGTCGACTTTCCTTCCCCCTTTTTTTGACATGTTTTTGTCACCGTGTGTCACTGTGTGTTCACTCCACTCTGCCAATGCTCAATGACTGTATCCACACACAGAAAACAACGGGCCAGAAATGATGTCTGCTGATGACCAGAAGATAAAGAAGCAACAATTCACCCAAAAAATTAAATAAGACCAGTAATAATAATCCAAATGACACGGGTCTAACACGAACACGGAAATGAGCTGATTCCACGTGGGATCTGTTTAGTGTTGAAAACCTTCTAATAGTTTCCAAACACTGACAGTAACTGTAAGTAAGTGTTAGACCGACACCGTGCTTGCCAGGATGATTTCTCTGTATTTGAGTCCTGGCCTCTCTGTCGTACCGTAATAACATTCAGCCGCTGTCCCTCCGTCACTGCCACTGCACTTGTCACTCATCCTGATGGGCTGTCTGATGAACTCTGCGAGGATCCAGCCACCGCGAGCTCGCTACACGGAAAACCCATCACACTGGCAGGTGACCTGAAGCTACCTCTGCATCCCTACTTAGCCCTCACTTTCACTTATTACGCTGTTCCCTTGTCGCTGTTGTTGTTGACACGGTGGCATTGTTGCTGTGTGACCTGGACACGCACACACACACTCACTCACACACACACAAGGAGCTGCATGCATACACAACACAAGTTTAATTTATAAATGATCCTCGGAGTAGTTTGTTGATAAGTTGACTGAATAGTTTCTGAAATGTAAGAAAACCCTGTTTGCAGATAATAAGACCTCATCCTTCAAACAGCAGTTGAAAACTTCATGGGTTCATAGAGAAGACGATTTGTGTAAGTCCTTCTTGTGACCTGCGGTGGTATCAGTGCTTGTGGAAACCGCAGCACCTGGAGGAAACCTACACGAGAACAAGGCCCTGTTCTGTCTGAGAATCAAACCCGCGTCCTTTCTGCTATGAGGCAAGAGTGCTCACAGTTTAGAGGTGTAGATGCATGGGATTTTGCCTCAGTGGTGGATTAAAATCCTTTAACGTGATTTATTTAAATTCATAATTGGCCAAACTGGAGCTTCCTTAGCATTAGCGCATATGTTCCATGGTGCTGGGTGGTCCCAGGGCCCTGCTGTCGGACCTCAGTCTTTCGGAGTACAGTACGTCTTATTGACCTCGTACTATTTGGAATAAAGTTACAAATTGGTTGTTGCACATTTAACTTGAGGCTGGACGCCGCGGCTTACTCCATGTTTCTAAAGCGCATGTTTAAGTTAATTCCCGAGCCTAAGCTACTTCCTGTGCTTGACAAGCTCCTGTACATTTGCTAAGCTGGAGAGACTGTCAGCGAGTCTGCAGACGGGTCCAATGCTACTTAGCAAGAGGAAGAGGAGTCCTTCTGATCTCCCAGGATTACGCTGCATGTGTGTGTGCGTACATGTATGTGTGTGTGTGTGAGTCCAGGCCCTGGTTGGCTTAAGATGGACTGTATATTAGAGAGGAATGTTAAGAGTCTCCGGAGTTTCACACCTTCCTCCCCTCTAAAACGCACTCGGCTAATGAGAGAGAGAGAGACAGACAGATGTGGAGAGAGGGCAAAAGAGAAGGAGATGGAAAACACAGACAGCCTGTCTCCCCGTCTCTGACGTATTGACATGCAGGCCATGTATGTGTGTGTGTGTGAGTGTGTGAGTGGATTTGTGCAGTAGTAGGCTGCTGGGTTAGAGGATAATTGCCAAACCGTTGGGACCTGAGCTCTGCCCGGCCTGTCAAAGCAGGCGTGACAAAACCTCCAATCAACCCTGCAGCAACCAGAGAGAGAGAGAGAGAGAGAGAGAGAGACAGGCAGACTCATTTCGCCATCTTCTTTTTTGAAAACGGTATCATTCCCTGCATACATTTAATGGCAAATTATTATGTATGCAGATGTTTAAAACAGCTCTCACCTTCACGTTATCTATTGTTCCATCCATCCATCCATCCACGGGCCTATCTATCTATCTATCCATCTATCCATCCATCTATCTATCTATCTATCCATACTGAGCGTGCATTAGACCTTTTGACCAAGCGCCATTGAGGTTGGGTTGAAAAATGCAGCACTGAAGATCTGAGCTGTGATTGGACGACGGGCTTTTAAATAAAATACTACACCCGCTGTGCTCGCATACATCCAAACACATTCACACTGCACACGTGGTTCCGTATGAGCAGCATGTTCTCTTTGTCCAATACTGGTAGAAATGACACGAGATACAGGAAGCAGGGACACACACACACACGCATGCAAAGATACACATACAGACCTGCAGTACGCAGCACACACACACACACACACACACACACACACACACACACACACACATTGCCTGTGGTAGTGACTGAGTCCTGTGGTTATTACTGTAGTGCCGCTAGGCTGATGGTTTAGGGCTAGCCACAACTCTCTCGCTGTCTCTCTCTCTTTCTCTCTCTCTCTCTGTCTCACACACAGTCACACATGTTTGTGTACATGCAGTGTATACACACACACACACACACACACACACACACACACATACAAGTTGTGAATGTCACCCACTCTCGGGGGATGCAGGCGGTTCGCCTGACGTGAGGTTTCTTCCCAAAGTGCTGCAGGGAAAACCCAAGGAGAGAGAGGGGGTGGAGCGCGAAGAGAGAGAGACAAGAGGAGGAAGAAGAGGAATAACAAAGTTGGGGATTGGTTTGGTTCGGTACAATGTAAATGGTTTCCACTGAACGCTTCCGGCTCGGGTGCATCTACGAGGCACTGAAGTGTATTTTCTTCATCAACACACAGTGAAACGTCCTTATTATTACACAGTGCCCAGTAAGTGCTAGTAAAAATACGAATAAAAGTAGATGTTTTCATATTTGTGCGGAGGAGCTGGAGCGTGACATGATGCTGGATGTAATGCATGCAGCAAAGCATAAAGCCAAGGCGTCACGGTTGGGCTGGTGGCAGCTGACTGTTTCTGCAGGAGACGGAAATTTGCATTCTGTCACAGAGCTGCAAATATTGTCCCTCTATTTTTGTTTTTCTTCCTTTTCGCTCTCATCATATCATGATCCAACACGTCTAAACACGCAGCAGATATTGACAATGTTGGCAGCGGCTTCCAAAAGCCACTGCTGATTACTACAATCAAGGACCGTGCAGAATGTTCTGAGAACGTTGTAAAATTCCATTCCAACAGTAAAGGTGTTGATGGTCACACTTCTAGCTTAGGAGACTTTGAATGTAAAAGCATATTTAACATAAATCATCTCCTTCAAACTTTACTGACATTGGTCTGTTTCAGTTGATTTTGTGTCTATTATTTGTCTTTTTTTTGGTGTTTTTGGTCATTTTGACTGTGTGCAGTAGTTTTAAGTTTATTTATTGCTTGCCATGCATCTGTTTTTGTTGATTTTTTGATCACTTTTGGATGTTTTTTTGACTATGTGTTGTTATTTTGTATCAATCTTTGCCATTTTAATCAGTTTTTTATTGTTGCTCTCTGTATGTAGTCTTGGTCATTTCTTCTGGATATTTTCTGGTTGTTTATTTAACAAGGAATTAATATTTTGCTTTATCCAACAGTAACTTCAGAGACTGTGGCCCATGGGCCCCTTAATCTCTCAGGACTCTGGGCCTGTGTCTGGTAGTAGTGGGAAGTAATCCATCCATGGGCGTGACTGGTTCTTATAGTCATTTAGATGTTCTAACAAACAGCCTAAGCACACTGAATTAACTGAGAATGTGGTACTTGATTTGTGTGATATAAATCATGGCGATGGCACGTGTGAACAAGCTGCTCTTTAGTCCTCAAAGACTCTCAGCTGACCAGAATGTTGCGACTCACCACTGATGTCGGCTTGTCCTGCCTGATCCTCCTCCGGCTTGTTTTTGCTGGTCTGAATGCTGCTCCAGATGTTTGGGGATCCTAAAAAGACAAAATTAATAAATAAGAATAATCTGGGATGCTCAGCAGTAAATACAGGAAGCATGCCTTCAGCTAGGAGAACACCTAGACACGCACACAGTATACAGGACACAATTCCCTTTCAAAACTTTCAATATACAAATTTTGAAAACCAAACCAAACTCCTGAGCCTCAGCCCAAGGGCAAGGACGAAAAGAAGTACAAGAACAGAACAGTGAGGGTGAGACTCAGGTCCTGTTCAACTTCTTCTCTAGAAGTTTTAGGTCAATTTAAGATTCTTCTGCAAAACTTGTTCATTGAAGGGCTTCGTTCAACTCTACTCTGGAGTATCGTATGAGGTAGAAATAAAAACAGGGAAACATGGAACAAAATTAGCATTCACCAGGGGTTGTATTTCTGGCTACTTGACAAATGTAAGTCCACTAAGTCCAGGAAATTGCAAACTTTGCCTGTGTGCCATTTAATGCTGCCCACGTATTTTACAGTAGCTTTGTGCCGGAAATGTCTGCCCCTGAGTCTGCTAATGAGGATAATGACAGAGAGTGAACCGAAACAATGGGCTGAAAGACACCACAAAGCCCTGCGTGACTGTAGCGTTGGTTGAAGGTTCAGGCAGTGTGTGAATGTGAATGTGAAAATATTGATTACGTCATTGATTTTTGAGAAAGTAAAACAACATTTGCAAAAATATTTTTAACTCTGATCTTGAAGACAAAATATTACGTGGGATCAGCTTAGTAATGAGCTTTTTGTTTTGTCTTTTTAATTCTTTACAACGCTTACGTAGCTCTACAGCCCCCCCGGCTCCTCCTGTCCGACCCCAAAGGGGCCGTGGCCCCCACTTTGAAAACCTTGGCTCCACTTCTGTTTCCATTTCATTATTGTTTGAGCCTGTCTTTGCAAACATTTCCTGTGTTTTGGGCAAGATAAAGTTGCAGGAAAAAAGTTTTTTCCCTTTTTCAGAACTTGTAATGGTTTGGGATTTACTTGTATTTTCATGTTTTTTGCTGCCACAACATTTATTAACCAAACTACGGTGTTTTTGGGGCCATCGCAGACTTTGGTGCAGTTTTTACATTTCGACTGCCTCTCCCGCCCACGTGCAAACTCCCCCCTTCAGATTCCGCACCGTACTGTAACTAAACCAAAGCTGAATGTGTCAACCGCACATCTCAGGAAAACACTGGAGACAGTTTCTCTTCACTGCAGACATGTCAGACATTTTAACAATATGCAAATCCAAAAATTACTTTCACTGGAGTTGTGAACAGCAGGAATGTATGGTGTGATTTACATTTGGCGAGTGTGTCTTTCGACAGGGCGATCGTGTGCGCGAACGTGTGTGTGGACCGAGGTCACCCCCACCTCTGCACATGGGAGTGTGTGTTCACAGGGTGTCTGTGCTGAGGGGATCCGGGGTGAATACAGAGTGGAGCCACACTGGGAATAAGCTGTCAGATGAAACACTGAGGAACTACTGAGAGACACAAAAAGAGAGAGAGCGATAGAGAGTGTGTGTGCATGTGTGTGTGTGTGCGCGTGTGTGTGTGTTTAGGTGTTTAACCATGTGCAGCAATATCACACGTGTGAATTCCTTTAGGTTCATGCAGGCATCCATGTTTTCATGTCACTCGTGTGTGTGTGTGTGTGTGTGTGTGTGTGATTTGCTTGTCGGTGCATGAATCTGCGTACACGTCCGTGTCTGGGTTGTGTGTGTGTATTTTGTGTGTTTGTGTGTGTGAGTCCAGGGAAGCTCTAGTTGAAAGGGAAAGCCCTCGCTCTCTACAGACTGACTTACGATTCTCTCTGCCTTCCCCAGAGTTCACTGCTGCGGCCTGTGCACTGGACTTTCTACCTACACTCACACACGTACACAACACAGATACACTACACACACACACACACACACACACACACACACACACACACACACACACACACACACACACACAGAATCATGTAATATCTACCTCTTAAGCATTGCCGTCTCACACACACTCTCTTTCAGTCTTTCCAGCTGAATCGTGCACTCTTGAACTTGGTTACTTTGAGTTTGTCTGAGTTGGAAAAGCTTTTATATGCAGCACACACACACACACACACGTGCACACGCACACACACACACACACACACACACACACACGCACACCCACACACACACACACAGAAAAACAGCACTTCTAGAAGTTCTCGATTGCCACAGACCAGCACATTAAAGCAGTACGATGAGGAGGAGGAGGGCGATGAAGAGGAGGTGTGCACACAGTGATTGACACAGCATCACGCTGACGGGGACCCGATTTTAATGTCACCTTCAGGACGACAAACCTCCAGTTTTTCACACATTACTTTGCAAACAATCAGCTTTGTATAAGTGCATATCATATAATTCAATTTCTGTTTGCAATATAGATTTTGTAAATACCCTTAAATGGACAATGAATAACACACTCCATGTTTGTTCTGCACAGACTGTTTTACTCATTTGTTTAAACGCTGCCATTTTGACCAGGTCTTCTTTGTTAAAGATGATTCAAATCTCAGTATTCTTAAAAACAGGTTATTGATCTTTTTTAATTCACATAAAACATAAACAGATTTCACCTTTTTGCCCTGTGACATGTTTTAAATGTTTGCAGCGTCTTTAGTGCAGTTTAGTTGCTTTGCTGTTACAGTTTTTGTGGATCCGTTTTACGGAGCTTCAATTATGTAAAATCCGACACGATAACGTAAAGTAACATTGCTGTCATTCATCGTATGGTTGCTTTGCTGTTGTCGCCCTTGGCTTGTTCTTATTTCTTCATATAGAAACTATTGATGCTACAGTTCTTTCCATTTTTCTAGTGGGCTGATGTTATATCACCATCACAGTGTGAACCATCGTGTACAGTTTGAAGCATTTCAGGGTTTTACATGAGCCGGGTGTTTTCTCTCTGTGTGTAATTTGCATTCATTTATATGCAGCTGTTATGGATGCATGTTACTGTACTGAGTCAAACTCGAGCATCATTTTGCATGATTGTGCTTTGGTAGTTCTGTGGGTTTTTCGTGCAGCGCGTGCAAAGCTCGCCGTCTCTTCTGCACACGTTAAACCGCTCTGTCAGGAAGTTTTTATGAGCGCACAGATGTGAGAAGGAAAGAGAGAGGAGCGCTGTGGTAATGGCACAGCAATGGGAAAATGTGTGCATGTGTCCCCCAGGTCAAAACAGGGGAACATGGAATCAAATCTGAGCCAACATCCTGAGATTGTTCCTGTTGATAAATTGATATCATTAAAAATAAATGCAGAGTGTTTCATTCCTGGTGCCGTGGGCTTGGAGCGCCGAACAGGAATGCTTTGAATCCACGGCTGGAAATTTCCCCCAAATCATCATATCTGACAACAAAGGAAAACTCAAATAGACTTCCTTAATGAGTTAAACACACACGCGAACACACACACACACACACCTACACACACTTGATCTAATGAGTCTTTTAACCATCTTCCTCATCCATCTGTCTCCTCCTGAAACTCCAGCATACACGCACGCACACACAATTTCTGTACGATCAATCCACATCAAACAGGAGCTCATTTAAATATTCATATAAGGTGTTAGAAGATGGTTGGTCGGCCTCTCCCTCGCTCTCCTTCTGTCTCCAGGTATATTAATAATTCCCCCTGTCTCTCCACCACACAGAGTTGGAGGTTTTTCCCTTCAGACAAAGTTTCTAGAAGTTTCTATAAATTAATAAGAGTGTGTTCTCTGTGAAGCCGGCAGCTTTGAACCAAGCGTATTGATCTTGCAGGTGAGTCGGCCGTGCCGGATCACGACTTCAAACAGAATCCAATGTTCCTGTGGAGAGTGCGGCCCAGCCCAGAACAATACCCACATTACCTTTCCATATGACTGGTCCAATCTAAGAAGGGTGGAGAGGCTGGTGGGAGAGACAGGAAGTACATGCACCTGATGATGGAGGTTAAGATGGCTGACGTGGGATTTTTGATCACAATGATTTCGAGACGCAGTGGAGAGTGAAATCAGCGCTGGATGCTGAATTAATCAGAGCAAACTGCAAAGTGGACAGAGTGATCCTTAGGCTGGAGATGAACCTTCAGATCTGGGTCAGTCACACTGAGTCAACGGTAACTTAAGTTAAAAATTGCTATTTTGTAATACTGTATTAATGTCATAATACAATTTTTTTAAAACAATGTTTTTGGAACTACTTTTACCAACTTTTAGGTACACAAACTGAATTTGTTTTTAAGACACCTACAGCTTTTAGGGCAGCAGCATAAACTACGTGTAACGCAGTAATTCATCAGAATCAGCTTCAGTGTTGTGAAGAACCGGGTTCTTCTCTCTCGTCTCTTTGTCTTCATCATCACATCCTTTCTCTTCACTTGTGAAACCTCAGTTCAACATGTGTTTGAATGCTTTACACAAAGTGAAAAGAAAAGCAGTCCGACTTTGGATGGACACGCACCAAAAGGTGGTTGTGACACAGGCGTCACGAGTCTCAGCCGCTGTTTGACGTCGTACAGCTGCACAGAAGCCATTTGTCAGATGATGCCTGATGATAAACATAAAGCATCCATGGAAATGAACGAACTAAATGAACTAAATGTAGTGCATAAATTGATTCTGAGGCAGAGATGATACTGAGGTGTGGAGCTCAGTGGTGGAATTTGCCATGGAAGGCAGCAAGTTTAGTTTTATATTCATTTTGAGTGTAAAATCACACAACGTCTCAAAGTCATTTCTTTCTATGACAACAATTTCTAGAAAAGAAGTACAGGTGAAATGTAGAGTAATGGATACTTGCATATAAAACAATTCAAACACGGGACAGTGTTGAGAACATGGAGACGACAGCAGGTGGGATAAACATGCACAGTGTTAAATGTGTCCGCAAAAAACCCCACAAACAATGCTGCATAAAGTTCTTAATAATTAAAGCTTCAAATAATTAATTAGGTGTAAATATTTCTTATCGTTTGTCATTGTGGCCCTTTCTTTCATCAAGTCAATAAAAAGCAAGACAGGTATATGTCATTGTGTAATTAAAATTATTTTTCCTCCATTTAACAAAAAATCAGGAGGTTCTTATAAAATAGTATAAAAATTCCACTTCCCCAATAATAACCGTAAAATATGAATGTGTTTTAATTTGGCTTCAGAAAATGCTGTAAACAGGCAAAATACCAATTGATTATCAATTATCAAACCGATCAACGGCTTTCGGCTTGTGCCTTCAGGGGTCGTTACAGCGAACGTGTTCCGCACGTTGATTACGACTGTTTTTTTTTTCATGCCGGATGTTCTTCCTGCCCCTACGGCCCATGTAATCCGGGCCCGGGACGGGCACCAGGGTGGTGCTTGGTGGCTGGGTGGGGACACACCCTGTTAGGGGAGATGTAGTCAGACATACAGATGAAATAGATCTACAGTAGCTCGGGGAAAATTAAAAGCTGCTGCATTTTAGACTTGTGTTTTTTTTTGTGTCTGGAAAAGTGTTTTTATTTTATTTTCTAATCTGGCTAGTAAAAAGATGAAATGTCTGACTTTACAATTTGACCAAGTTGTCACAAGATGAAGAAAAGTTTAACTCCGTGATGGTTCTGCACATTTTGTAACTTTGTAGTTGAGTTTCAGCAGCCGTGCAGTTTAAAATATGGAAAAATGTGCATGTAAGTGTTTGCGTGTGTGTATCTGTCAGAGAATTTGTCATATTATTTGTTATCATTAGGGTGTAATAAGTGTTTTAGGAACCTCCAGCAGCTGCAGCTGATGAATACACACACAATGTAGAGAGAAACAGGAAACACAAAAGAGATAAGACGCAAAAAAATACTTAAACGTCTATATGCTGCCATGCAGCTTTAAAGGAAATATGCACGTGAGTGGGGCATGGAAATTGTTGGATTTATTCATAACAGTCAAGATACAAAGATGCGGAGCAGGAAAAGTGAAAAACTTTACATATTTCGCGTCACAATCGTACATACCCAATGAAACGACACAAACTGTGTGTGTGTGTGTGTGTGACAGAGAGAGGCTGTGTACGTGCTGATTAGTGATTAACAGGTCTGGAGGCTGACGGCAGAGCTGATCAGTATTTCCTCTGTGTGGGAGCTTTAGGGAACAAATCCCAACATTAACCCGGCTCTCATCTGCCTGGCAGAGCGCTAGCAGCAGCCTGCCAGCCATAGGCCGTACATCCAGCTACAACCGCGAGCTAAAGCGTGCGAATCCTCCTCTGACGCCACCTCATATTTGTCTCATTTCAAATCAAAAACACATTTGATCATTACGGAGTGTCTAATGTTGCTCTTCACATCAAGGTTGATGGGCCGTGACATGTGATATTTAATAAGGAGTCGAAAGTTTGTCATAATCAGCTTGACAGAAATGACATTTAAGTAGTGCCCCTAGAGGGAAAACTAAGTGAATTCCTATAGTTGTATAAAAAGCGGAATCCCCTTGAAGAGCAATAACTGGAGCAAAATGTTCCTTTAAAGGGCGTATGGAGGAAAACGCTCACAGAACTGCTCTGACGTTTGCTTTAATTCATATAGAAAACGCAGCTGAGAGTCAGCGGGCGCTGGGCCGAGACCCGCGGTGGCTCCAGAGGTCACCTCATCGGGGATCATTTGCAAAGCTAATCATCTAATTGAAGTGCAGAAGATCAGCTCAGAAATCCAAGCACTGGTTTGAGCAGCTTCTTTGGCAGGTTAGAGACACGCGTTAACACAGTCACCGTCCGACCCCGTCGTTCCTGAGTTAGTACCACCAGAACAGTCAAATATTTTTTTTAAAGTTGACAACTCTGAGGACGCATGTGTGGAAAAGTGGTTTTGTGCCTCCACTGTGAGATTAGTTTCTTCTTTCTCCTGATCCAGGTGGGCTGGATGCAGCAGCCCAGATGTTACTGCCAGCTGTGAGAGGAGCTGAACTAACTTTTCTGAATGTAGCTTAGCAAAAATGTAAGTTTGCATTCAAATTATCACTGTAAAGATCCAGTTATTGTGTCTGATTGCCAGCATACGTGCGACGTGAAACCATTAAAGGATTGAGAAGCTGTTAAGTTAAGCTGTTAAGATTAATATGTACAGTTGGTTGTAAGGTCACTCCGTCCAACTGCCACCACTGGCTTGTTCTGCACCAACTTTTGCAGCTGCAGCAGGTAAGTTTCACCAGATACTTCAACAACCAGCGAAAACCTGCATTTGCTTTGTTCTCGCTCAGAAAAAGGTGCGAAAAATATGTGGATGAAACCATGTTTATCGTGAGTCAGAGTTACTGCTGCTTAATACTGCAGGATTTCATGTTTTCCTGAAGCTCTGCGTCAGAGACCGTGATGGCAAAATAAGAATTACTTAAAGATTCACTGCACCAGCTTTTAGGGGAAATACAGCAGCTGAAAAACAAGTGAGGAAGGAACCATTATTAGTTAACAAATCATAATGAGTTAACCACCTGTCAGCACATACAGCAGTTACAATCTGTGACCTTTGACCCTTGTTTTTATTAATTATTATATGTAAATAATCTGCTTAATACTTGACTCAAATTTATAGTAACACTTCATATTTGAAGCGGTACTTGTAGTGGAGTCCCTGTGTACGTCTGGTACCGCCACTCACAGCGTATCTGTGTGGCTGCAGACTAGTGCAGACACGCTGACCCTGATCCTTGTCATTGTCTGAGCCCACACGTTTGTATAAAGACTCTTTCAACTGTAACACATTCTCATTTCCACAACACCTTCCATTTCCAGGGGTTGACTCTTATATATATAAAATTGATATGAATTTTCTACTTTCCAAAATAATTTGGAATGTGCATGTGAGCTTGATACAGGTCATGAGAATATTAGTATTTCTTAATCTGCTGGTGTCACATGACGTTCTGTTGTCACTCTCCACAATGCGATTGTACTTTGTTTTTCAGTTTTTTGCTGTGTTGCTCGTTTTTTTGATTTTGGGGTCAAACAATAGAATTTTGGAAAACAAGTTATAGGAATGAAATTTGATTTGATTTGCTAAAAAGCTGAACATATGTCATAAAATGAAACACTTCCTTTGTGACAGATTTCTATTCAAAGCACTTGACATGAACAGGTACGTCCAAAAATAGTAGATTTTTTCCCCCCAAATGTTTTAATTTTGGTGCATTTTTGAAATAAATTGGTTAATCACTTCCAAAGTCTGTGTCAAAGCCCTTCTGCTTGTGAGCGCTCTACTAAAAGCCTTGTGATTACGTCTCTTTCTTTCTGTCAGCCCAGAGGCTGCGAGCCAGTCTGCTGTGGGCTGACAGCTGAAGGGGCTGGAGTTTTATTGGTGGTGACACGTGTCAATCCTCAGAAGAGGGCCCGCCCACTCTGGTCCAACTGTGCAGAGCTGCTGTCAGTCGCTCATCACCCAGTCCTTTTCATGTTTGCCTTTTTTCTGTGTTTGTGTGTGAGAACAAGAAAAGAGTATTCCAGTAAGGTTCACCTCACACACACACACACACACACACACACACGCACACACACACGCACGCACACACACCGATGAGGCTCCTTCTTCTTATAGCTGCCGTGCGCTTGTGATTTCTCCATTTCTGTGTGTATGCTTCACACAAACACGCACACACCGATCCGTCCACCAAGCCCTATGTTGTCTGCCAGGAGGACAACATCAAAGAGACTCTAGCTGTGGGCATGAGGAGCCTGGAGACGAGCGAGGGCCTGTGGAGTGAATTGTGGGCCTGCGAAAGCAGCTGGAAAGCCAAGCGGCCACAGGGAGCCTGGAGAACAAGGTGGGCCTGGAGAACAAGGTGAACCTGGGGAGTGAGGTATGGTGTACCTCAGCGTGAGCTTGGGGGTCCATAAAAAGAGGCCGAAGGTGGTCCTGGAGAGCACGGTGGGCCTGAGGAGCGAGGTGAGATGGAATAAGGTGGTCTTAGAGATGGAGGTCAGGCACGGTGCAGGTGAAAAGGCAGGAATTTTAAAAAGCAGACGTGGGAGTGGTGCTGGCGGAGGAGACGCAGCAGCATCGTAATGAAGCCTCTCAGTGAAGTTTTCAGACAGATGTCAGAGCGTCGCTCTTAAATGCAGCTGTTGCTCTGGGTGACAAGTGTTGGTGTGTTGCACTTTCTTGTCTCTCCTTGATGATTCAACAGCAGCCAGACACACAGAGAAACAGCACTTTGGTGCCTTTATACAATACGTTTCCTCCATGAAACGATGTCCACTTTTTATTGGCTGCCGCCAAAGGTAGGAGGAGGGCCTGCAGGAGGCGGTGGGAGGTGGGCAGGAGAGCAGGAGGAGGTGGTGGGAGGTGGGCAGGAGAACACAGGACTGCTGCTGTTGCCTCTGAGGCAGAGATAGGCTTCTTGCTCTCATCTGCCCGTCACTGCCCTCCTCTGAGCTGTCAGTCAAAATGATGGGCAGCCGCCGGTAGATGGAGAAGAAAGGTTGGAAGGGACCGGCTCGATTGCACCGTTTCATCTGTGCTTTCTCTCCGTTTGTGTCTGAAGGAGGCAGCGCTGCCTTCGCTCACGTCTTCTGCAATCCCACGTTTAACAGGTGCACCGTTAAAAGCTCAGACCTGTCATAATGCGAATCAATGTTTAGCTGTGCCGCAAAATGTTTGTGTGCGTAGAAATTATGAAAGTCCAGACACACTCACTGTATGTGTGGGTGTGTTTGCTAAATATATTCAGAAGCCACGAACCTCTCAGTGCAACAAATGTGAGGTGAGAGCGAACGAGTCGGCTTCACGCCTGGACTCATGGATGGTACAGTAATCACAACACTGCTACGATCACGCGAAATGGAACCAAACTGCCGACACGAGAGTCGGGACGGATCAGCCTGCTGCTCACACCAGTGGACAGAACAAATAACACTACACTCACAGTGAGATATATGTAGATCTATGTACCCAGCAGAAGCAAGAGTGGCTCAGAGTCCTACAGAACAATAATCACATGCCCCTGAGGTCACCCGGAATAAACGAAAGGCTGGAGAGCGAGCAAAAACACTGAGAGACAGAATATGAGATCACACACACGACACACGGCAACGGCAACTTAAATGTAATTGAATTTGAGTTGCCTTTATCCTGGAACATGTTCCTCTCACTCGTGCAGTGTTAGACGCTGCTGCACAAACACCATGTCTTTTATTGTAAAGCAAAACCACTTATTAACTTATATTCAATTCATTTTAATCCAAAGATGCAATTTTTGTCAGCGCCCTGATCGTCACACCCTTTTCCCCCTATCCCTGTTTCCTGTCTGCGTTCAACTTGCGACCACCTAATAAAAGCATAGTGCCCCCACCCTTTCAAAATAATTTAATAAATGTTCAGAGAAAAGACTGACTTTTGAAGTATGGCTTCTGTCATCCTGTTGCTCTGCAGCCACAATAAAACCTCAAACATCCAGAATGTAGCTCGCTGACTTTAACAACTGCAACTTAAAAAGTGTGAATGTGTGTCACTGTTGTGGCATAATACAGTAACATGTTGTATTGACAGGTGATTACTGTAAATAAGACATTGTTTGCAATCAAACCCAACAATGTTTTGAACATGTTTTAATGTTATTTTTACTGATTTCACATTTAAATTTATGAAACTGGATAAATGCATGGGAAATTATTCATATTTCTCACTTCAGGTTCTGTTGTTTACTATCTGGCTGGCAGTGCAATTAGTGAAAAATGTGTGTGTGTGTGTGTGTGTGTGTGTGTGTGTGTGTGTGTGTGTGTGCAGGATCAGTATTCTAATGAGGACAGACAAAAGAAGTCTGTAGCTCAGAGCCAGTTGGACAGAGAGGAGCAGAGCATCAGAGACCATAAGCGGCAGGGAGAGTGAGATAGTTGGGGGGTTAGGGAGGGTTCAGGCTGGTGGCAGCCAGTGCCTCAGGCAGGGTTTTGGGGTCAGGCCCCCCCAGACGGTCACACCAGCACCCCCTTCCCCCTCCCTCAAGGCCTCGAGAGAGGGGACACCGGGACCACGCCAGCCGTGGGAGGGGCACTCAATTAGGGCAGCGCTCAAAATTTTAGCCTGGTGCTTGAGAAAAGAAAAGCCACCTGATACCTACACACCTCAAAGATCCTCCTTCACCTCCTCCCCCAGCTCGCCGCACTCGCTGCTGATTGACAATTCAAGGGTTTGAAGGGTTTTTGAAGTTGGAAAATGACACTCAGGCCTATTTTTAATGTTATGTAAGAGTCATTTAGTTTAATTTACCATTGCCTACTTCAAATCCCCCCTGAAGATGAATTACTTCCCTTAGAATGTAATAAGGGTTAAAGAGGAGACAACTGAATTTATAACAACAGTCTTCATACGATAACAATGTGGGAAGAAAATGCAAATATGAACTTGGAATCAATTCACGTCAAGACGCATGGAAGGTTAGTGGCGTATTGATCCGTTTTTCACATTGATTAGATCTTAGAGAGCACAGAGCTCTAGGAACATGTGGCCCCGAAGACTGATGGGGCTCTGCAATCACTGCCTCCCCGTGGACGCTTTCTAAGGGTTAAAAATACAGCGTTATGGTGCAGCACCGTCAATAAGCAATTCAAGCTCCTCTCATTTGGTTCCCTCAAAAGTCAGCGGTGTCACCAAAGTTTACCAAAGTCTAACTAGATACCAAAGATTCCCACTGATTCGCTTCACCCTCCCTGAGCTCGACAGTCAGTTGTTGGCAATTTGCACGATTTCCTTTTCTCCATCAGTTCCACTGATGTACAGAGGGAACGTTCTTTACTCTATTTGCTTTGGCCTGGGCGTTTGTGTGTTGTTGGCCAGTTTCACGTAGTTGCATAATTAGCAGTAGCATTAGCATGCCTAACATCTGAGCTGCTGTTCCACAATGCTCTCAGGAACAGGCCTGTTGAAATCCCTCCCAGTAAACGTCAATCTCGGCTCTCTCTCTCTCGCTCACACTCTGCCTCCACCTCTCTCGCCCGCTCCTCTCTCTCTGTTTGTGCAACACATCATGCATCACTGGAAAATGCAGCTAATTGCCAAGCAGCAAACATTTCAGCACTCGGGGTTTCGCTCCGTGAACTTGATCATATTTCTCTTCATTGGAGCAGAAATGTGTAAACATTTTGTGAGGCGGTGTGGCCGAGCGCCATCCAGGCGGTCGACTCTGCTTTGCTGCGGCCGAGATGTTACGAGCTTCGCCGCTGTAAGAGATTTTAAGTAATTAATTGGTTCTTCTGGGGGTCAAGTGGTTTCATCTCATTTCAGTCGCCTTGTACATCAAGCAGCCATGTCTGCACCTGTTTCCTGCTCTCAGCAGCTGCCAACTGCGCCTCCCAAATGACTATTGATCCCATCAGATCATATGCACATACACACACACACACACACACGCTTGAAATGCTTTATTTGTATCTGCTAATTAAACTCGCCAAAACTAGCCTCGACAATTACAGTTCAGCCAGCCTTATTAATTGTGTTTTTTCCCAACCTAATCTCTTAATGCACCAAACTACAAGCCAGACTGAGATTTGAACATGAAAAATATCAATAGACACAAGGTGTAAAGTACATTAATAATGTTACGGTGTCTGATGGCTCCAAGATACCTGATGGAGCTTTAGTTCAATCTTTTCTGTTGATCAGTTTTGTGCATTGACAACATTCACATGTTTTCTGTCTACCCTGATTTTTTTTAAGTAAAGAAGGTGGAGTCTTTGCTCTATCGATTTCAACAGAGATGCTTTTATTTGGAACAAGAGACAAACTTATCTCCAACCTCCACTTTTGTATTTTTCAAATTCCTCCTTCTTTAACTGTGGCAATAGAAAAGTGATGGTGAAGAGTCACATGCACAAAACTCAAACCCTGCAACACCTGGACACTCTACATCTTGGATCACAATTTAATGAGAAGATTCTCTGTTCTCTGCTACTCTATGACACTTTTGTTTTTCGCAATAAAAACCATCCATCAACTCTGAAAACATACGTTTCCTTCACTGGAAGACTGTTTGATGGTAATGACGGTAATTCTTTATCATAGAGGTCTGAATATTCCTCATAATAAAATCATAGACAGGTTCCCGTAATTCAGCTGAAGCAGCTGCAGTTTTACCTTGTTACATACAATGAAATATAATAAACAATGTTACCATGGAATTGTTGAAGTAGATTGTTAGACAGAACACAGCGGGTCAAAAATGTGAAACACCTGTAGAATTACGTTTTCTGGAATAAACAACAGCTAAATACATATTTCTGTGGACATACTACATGAGGCAGTAATTTTTTTTACTTTCAGAGACATTTTTTTCCTCATTAGTTTGGACGTTTTTTGAATAGATTCTGCTCCTTCCTGCTAAGTGCACACTTACATTTTACAAGTGGGAGGGACCAGGTCCTGGAGACGCTTTGTTTAGCACTTGACAAGAGGTCGGAGGTCAGGTCAGCGAGGCCCCTTCCAACCCACCCTCAGTTTCCCATAATTCAACACTTTGCCGACATTCCTCCAGAGAGAATCATCATCGTGTGGCAGCAGCTTTAATACTTCTGTATTAAGTGACAGTGCGAGATGAGCCATTAGGTAGGTATTTAAATATTAAAGGCTTTATTGTAGAATAAATCTATGAGAATATTTTAATACATCATATCAAATGTTACTAATGTATCTACAGGAATATTTGTTCACTTCTCTAATAAGCAGACTCCATTATGCAAATGTGACTTTCTTCTGAATCTAATATTTTGTAGAAAATTGAATTCCCATTAAAGTTCTCTTTACTGTGAGCATCTCAACAGCGAGAAAACAAGTTGAAGCAAAGAGGAGAATGTGGGGTAGAGCAGAGCAGACCTTAATTTACCCCCACAGTGAAAGTTGCCAGTAATCATAAAACCCAACAAAACCAGGAAGAGTTTTAAACACTGAACGTGGTGGTCTCGTTAGGTAAAAGCTTCCGAAACAAAATCCAAGCTGGTGAATTTCATGCTTCTCTGTTTCTCCATTTATTGACTGATGCTTATTGGAATTTTTAAGATGTTTGTGGAAAAAGCAGGTTTGGATCCAGGGGAAACGATTTGTGGACGAAACGACCGAGCGCTCAGTGGGCGTCAACGTTTCACTTTTACGTAACTGATCCAGCACGATAAAAGTTTTGGGCTTGTTGTCAGTTCACCAACAGACTTTGCTGTCCGACCCATTCAGGGCCACGTTCAAGTACATTCATTCAATTTGAGTCGACATTCACTTCAAAATTAGCATCTGATTTACAAAAGATCCAGCAATTTACCGGGGACGCGTTTTAGGTACAGTGTGGAGATAAAAAGGTCACATTAATTAGTTTGTTGGTGGGATTTGTTTGAGATGAGCCAGATAAGAAATATAAGAGATAGAAATCTATTATTATTGTTAGTGCAGACAGAAGACTGTCAAAATTTTGTTTTAGTAAAAACAAAAGACCACAGAAATGAAACAATCATTAGTTTCCTTTGTAAGATGCTGGTCCTACGCTGTAAGATGATTTATTTAAGGCAGGAGGGGGGTGAGTTTTTGTGAAATTAAATGAAATATCTTTAATTGTTTGTGGTAGAAGTACACAAACTCAATACTCCACACATACACATGACAAGGACATGTATTTGTCGAAAAACACATTGGAATGCAAGTAGAAGTACCACTTCGAAATCTTTACTCGAGTTCAAGTAACTAAAGTGCATGTTTTAAACTGTACTGAGTTTAATGTCTAGGCAAGATTTGTCGGGCAAACTATTAAAGGGGAAATTACAGCAAAAAAGTTATAATTTATTTTTTTTAAAGTTACCTAGCAACTTTATGTTGAACAAAAATTTTAACCAATGCATGGGCTGAAACATGGTTACATCATCATTTATTAATAATGAAACTTTTATTCAGGAGTCAAGACAGTAACTGAAGCTCTACAACTAATGTAGTGGAGTAAAAGTGGCTGCAGCCCTTAAATACTTGTACTTATCTCATCTTTGGATACCAATACATAAATCTATGTATCCTCATGTTACTGTAAAGTGGTTCTGATTAGAGTTTGAGAGCTGAGACAGACGAGGTGCAGAGGGCTTCAATTCCAAAGCTGGAAAATCCGCACAGGAGCCAAACTTCGTTGGTGAGTACCTCACACTGGGAACTTCAACTCAAACTCAATTAGTGCAAACTGGGTGGAGACTGGGTCCAGAAAAGGTGCAGCTTTCCAAGACGGGTCTAATGTAGGTAGAGACAACGACGGTGTAGGCAGAAGAAATCTTTCAGTCTGTGGGTTTCTGCACTTTTGAGGAGCACTGCTGTACCTGAATGCACTGCGACGGGCCAAAGCATGCCGGGATGCCGACCTCTCTGAGGAGCAACTCCTAAATTAGATTGTCGGGACATATACACACTCGCACACAAACATGCAGCCATGAAAAACAGCGTGACGTGTTTTAAAGCTCATCTGCAAACTGATTCTGTCAGGGAGACTTAGTGACGTGCGGCTGCCTCCTACAGCTTTCCTCCATAACGGCGCCAGTCGGCATTGGCGTTGTGCTGTCCACCGGGGAGAAAGACAGGCGGCGGGCTCTAAATAGAGCCTCCCTCAGTTAAATATTAACACTCGCCTTCTTCTGACAGAGAGCAGCCCGCCATGTCGCCTTCCATCTCCACCACGGGGAGATGCAACGCAGCAGAGCACTCAACTACACACACAGACTCAGACAGGAAGTTCCATGTGCTTCATTGATAGTTTGTTGATAGTTTGTGATCTGCTGAACTTTACCTAAAGCACCAAAGCCTCTAAATCCACTAAAAGGTCCCAATTTTGAAGTTCTTTCATAGTTCCAGGATATTTTCCACAAACAATGAAAGACTTTCTGTCAAACCATCATGTGATAGAAATATTTCTGTTAAAAATGCAGAGTAAAATGTGTTGAGTTAGCACCAGGGTGAGGCTCCTTTCTCTGCAGGTTTCCAGTTACCGGCAATATCAGTGTAACATCTCACACACAGAAACACACACTTTGCATTCCCGGTGGCACAACGTGCGTGTGTGTGTGTGAAAGTGACAGATAATCATCCTCATTAGTGAAGAGGTGATGGAGGGAGAACGAAAGAAGATGGATTGACTCCTTCGACAAGTCAAAGACAAGCCGTGTGTGCAATGTGCCACTCCGTACCAGAGATGCATCGAACAGAACATTTTTTAATGGAGATTTATACCGCGCTGGGAGGAGATGTGAATGTGTCAGCTTAACATTCATACTTGATGATTCTGTAGAGCATAATTCCCAACCACAGCCTGTGCTCATTGTCAGTGCAGAAAGCGGAGTGTGCTCAAAATGTGTCATCATCGAGGATCACTCAGGGTGGATGTTCAAATAACCGCAGAGTTCGGAGCTGGGAAGGCCGTCACACCTGGGCTGACCACGTTCCGGTGCAGCAGGTCAGAGAAGAGGGGAAGGTGGGCTTAGCTGCAGCCACTGTTGGTCAGACCAGAGTGTAACCAAAGCAGTGATGCAGCACCGTAAGAGTTGGACTGTATTGTGCGTACAGCTGTTGACGTGTGGAGCAGCCACCAGAGATTTTGAGGTAGCGCTTGGTAAAGTTGCTCTGTCTGAGCTAGAAGGTTCTCCAAATGAAAGCTGTGACTTCCTGGTTCAAAGGGAACATTGTTTAAGTGGGATTGTCCCCCATATGTGGCCCGTTGGTGCATCTTCCTATTCATATTGTCCTTGTTTGTCACCACTGGTCTTTCTGCAGTCTGCCAGAAATGTTCTTAGTGTAAGAAGATCTTTCTGTTCCAGGTTGTTCGGTTTTACGCGACCTTTTCCTAGTTTGGAGGGTGACAGTGGAACTGTGAAGGTTTTACGGTGCAAACTGAGAAAACACATAAAAAATAGGCAAAGCATAAGCAAATTAAAAAACAACTTCATCAATTTGACAACACACAACTAAAAATAGATATATAAATCAAAATGTCCGTCATTTTTAGTGTCCCCTGGAACATTGCTGTGACAGTTGACTACAACGCTGCCAGGGGGACACTAAAAACTGATGGACCTTTCAATTTGTAAATGCATTTTTAGTTGCTCTCTGAGACATTTCTGTTGTGCTGTGGCTCTCTGCAGCGGATTTCTTGCTGCCCCTGTTCTTTTGTTTTTAAAAATTGTTTTGTCTGTTGTTTGTCTGTCTCCATGTGTTTCCTCGATTTGCAGTGCCGCGAGCTCTCAGGGCCACCGCGGGTTTTACACTTCCTGTTGTAACCTCCGGATACCTCGTGATTTGTCCTGTTACCATGAAAGAACAGCGTCAGTGTGAACAAACTACTGTATAACTAAGTTGTCTAATCCAACCTATTCTCGTACTGCAGGGCTCAGACACGAGGATAACTTTTATTTCATCCAATGTTCCTGCTCGTCAATGTTCTGTTGAAAATTATGCAAACTTGAAAATGTTGAAACGTATGTTAAAAAGTTGGATACAGTTTTTGCCGCTTCTCTCTTGTAGCTGTAAAATCAGGAACTGAATATCTTTCTGAAGAAGTTTAAATTGATTAGCAAAACAAACATGTGTACGGCCTTTGGACAAATGACTACTGACAGCACTATCTTAAAAAAAGGGTCAGAGCTGTAATATTTTGCTTGTACAGCGTAGGACCAACTGTAATCATGTGAGGTCATGTGACCCGTGACACCCGAGCCCCTTCCACTTAGTGATGAAGTTGGTGAGACACGGTTAATAGCTTTAAAATGACGGTAAATGCATGTTTCGAAAGTGCACTTTTAAATACAAAAAGCACATAATCTAGCGTAGGTCCCACAGCAGGACTGCACTGAAAACAAGCCGTTTCATAAATTACGTCTCATGCATATATTTACACAACCTGTTAGTGCAGGTTGTTGGTGAGCTGTGAAAAAACAGAGCTGAAGATATTAAAGCAGACGGAGCAGCCCAAAGAGCGTCCAGAGGAAGCGCAGAGGAGAACCACAAAAACGTAGACTTCAAAACGCATTGTTGGAAACCATCAGTGCGCGCACGCACACACACTCCTGCGGTAAGGTATGGATTTGGCAGAGGCATTACGCCTGCATGTTTAATTCATAACTGTTTTCCTTCTTTCTGATCAGAAACATGAAAGTGAGAGTTTTGCCCGGAGAAAAACAAAATGGCTGAACTCATCAATACGCTGACAACACTCGCCTGCCTACTCAGCAGCTCCGCACGGGGAAAGACACACTTCATAAGGACAGTTTATTATGATAGCAGCCACCGTGTCATCGTTGTTCTGGTTTTATTTGTATTGTTTTCTTCTGTTATATGAGGGTGATGATTATGTTCTTCCACAAAGAGAAGATTAATTATTACCTAATGCTGTAGATTCATAGCTATTTTTATTTATCGTCCTATTATAAGAGTATGATTACAATGCAGCTTAATACTCTGTACTTCTATGTGTCTGTATCCATAAGGTTCAGTTTGTCCAGACACACTCCGTGCGCGCAGGTAAATGTGCCGGACATGTACCACGAAAGTCAACCAGCTCTTTATGGATGTTATGGGATGTTTACTTCATAATAAGAATAGTGTTGTAACTGTTTTCAACACACAGCAGTCTCTCTGTTTTACAGTGAGCATGTACGAACTGGGCGTGTGCACGTCCACACAGTGGGTGGCAAACGGTGCGTCTTTCTGTCAGTGTCATATTTAAAGGGTTTGTAGATGTTGTTGACATATGACACATTTTAAACCCATGTTTCTGCAGGACAGCTCGACACATCTGCTTCACAAAGTCACCTGTTTGCCATCAACAGGCTGTAATGGTAAAATGATTTATGCTTATGTTTCCACCTCCAGCCATTCACTCAGTCCTCATCCTCATCAAGACAACCGCTCTGCACCTGCCGTCACCTCAGTAAAAGAAACAACCTCCTATATTTGTCTTTGTTTTGCTGCGCTGACATTGGCTTTTGGAAGTGTCCGCCTTCGTTTTTTGGTAAGAATACTTTGTGAGTAAAGTGTTTCGAATGCAGTAAAAAGGAGGTGGGTCACTGTTGGAGCATTTCTTCTAAACAGACGAGATCACTACAACCACACGTGTGACTGATGTGCTTAAATCACTTTGGACAACACCTGAGGTCTGTGTTTATTGCAGTTTTACTGTATGGACGTATTGAACATGGGATTAGTTTAGCTGAAGTTATCAAGTGTCCCATTTGTCAGAGGTAAGTAAAGTCTGTCTCAGTCAAGACGAGTAGTTTAAAGGGCGACTTCACCAATTTTCAATTTTCAGTAAATGTACATTTTTGCTTTTTAGACTTTCCACTGATTTTCTTATATTACAATATTTTTCTGCGTCTAGCTGAAAAACCCTGAGGATTTTTCTCATCATTACGAGTTCAGATGGAAAAGCAAACTGATCATGATCCATAGTGTGAGCAGCAACAAGATCACATAATCTAAACCAATGGTTCCACCAAGTGACGTCATCTGGAGGCGTTTTTTTAGCTAGAAGTAGAGATATTTTAATATATCGAAGCCAGAGGTAATTTAATGACATTCATTTACATGTATTACACAAACTAAAACCACGAGAATCCAGGTCAATATGAGTGAAGGCATCCTTAAAGACAAAGGTGGAGTCACATGGGGACAGCTCTAAATTAAGTCTTGCAGTGTAATCAAAGTTCCTTCATCACTTGTTTTCCTTTGGCGTCTTTAATTCCAAGACTTTCCAACTAAACGGCCACAGTGACACTCCACGTTTATAATTTGCCCACTGTGTCACGTGAGGCGGGGCCACACGTGACGCTGTACAACAGGTTCCACAGGCGGCCTCGAACTCCCTGGGACAATTAAATCGACTGATGTAAAATTGATGTGTGTGCCTCTTTATGTCTGACTTGAGTCCATTGCTCACATTTTGAGTCTGTGGCTCTGCTAAAACATAAATTTAGGTCAACACTACCAGGAATGAGCAATAAAACGAGGCTTAAAAATCTATTAGAGATTAGACTCTCATCCATGATCACAGCAGTTATTCTGAGGCAACTCCTCGAGCACTGTTGCCCAACTACTCTCTGCTCAACTGAAGGCGAGAGAGGGAAAAAAAGAAAGGTTCCCCTGCATTTCACCAGGCTGCTGTAACTCTCCATCTTCTCTGATTGCTCCAATGTATTGCTGCCATTACAGGCTATTAGCCAGGTCGAGCCAAAGTGCAAACTTCTTGGTTGGTTCATTTCATTGCCGGGCTGCATCTCCGGCTGGCGCAGGCCTCCGTGTGTGTGTGTGTGTGTGTGTGTGTGTGTGTCGCTGTTGTAGCGAAGTCATTAAAAGTTAATCAGAGATGCACCATTGCAGCAGAGAGGGGAAAAATTGCCTCTGTCAGTGGCTCCGGGCACAGGAAATCATACCAGAGAGAGAGAGGAAGAGAGAGAGAGAGAGAGGGGGAGAGAAAGGCAGTGATAGAGACAGAAAAACGCGAGGAAGCAGAGAGGCTGAAAGCCGGAGAGGGAGGGAGAGAAGCTTCTCATACTAATGAACCATCACTTCACTTGTCTCAACCGATGCCCTCCGAATCCCAACATCTGTCCCACCAAACCAAGCTTCATTATGACACCCCTCAACCTACCCCACCCCACCTCTGCTGGGCACACACACACACACAGACACACACACACACACACACACTGACGGTCGCATCCCGTCGAAGCGCCGGGTGACGGTGGGAAAGTCAGCCCCACTGTAGTTGTCACATCAGATCTACAGCACGACGGCCGAGGGCATATGCATGTGGTGTGTGTTAGTGTGTGTGTGTGTGTGTGTGAGTGTGTATGAGTGTGTGTGAGTGAGAGTGAGGGTGGTGGGGGGGGTCTAGGTCTGGGGCTGTGCCTGAGGGCCTCGCCTGCGCTACAAAAGACTCCACTCAACTCCGGTTAGTCCCCCTCACTAGCATATCAGCATTGACGGACTGCGCACGCACACACACACACACACACACACACACACACACACACACGCAGACACACACTAGACTTTCACCATAGTTGCTCCGATTAACACTCGCCCCTCCTAACTGATAAACAGCTTCGTATTAACGTGGACAGGAAGCCACCACTTTACTATTGTGTCCAATCAACACAAACTAAACTGAGCATAATCTTTGCCTCGCAAGTGTCAGTGTTGTCGCTGTTTTGTGCTCCAAGCACATGGGCACCCACTGATGAATGTGTGTAAATGTGTTTAGTTGTGTGTGTGTGTGTGCGGCGTGCTATCACTCTCTTGCTAGGGGTGACAGGTTGGTTGGGGACTAATGCAGCGCGACGGAACTGAATGTGGCCTCGAGCAAAGCAGCTGCCTGCAGCCAGTCCTCATCTGAGCTGTCACACACACACATAAATACACACTCACTAGAACCCATTCCAATGGAGAGAGATAGTTGAGGATCCACACACACACACTTATAAACACACTCACGAGTATTATAACCCCCATCGCCCCTGCTTTTCTGCCTGTGTGGCTCCCAGACAATAATGGCTCTGCCTGGTTGAGGCGGTGGACATGACATGCCGGGTTTAGCTGGTTTGACTCCACACTCCAACGTTTGTTTCCTGGGGAACCACAAAAACCGGTGTCATAAAGTGTTGATGAAAGCGCCGAGTGAACGCAAATATTTGCCTACACCGGTTACAGACACGACTTTACAGGCGAAAGGCAGCTCTTACTCAGCCGAAGGTCGAATCGGAGGAATCTGCCCAAAGACAATTAACTGGAGACAAAAGATAAACACATTTCTGAGACACAAGCATCGGCTTTTTAATGAATTACAGCTCAGGGAGCTGCACTCACACGTTGCTGTGTTTTGAAGGCGACACAAGAAAAAGCAGCTGGAAATCACTACTCCGACATATATTAAATATGTGTAGAAATATTGTTACAAGTCTTCAAAATGTTACTTAAGTTCAACTATTAGCTCGCAAACCCTTGAAATATTGAAGGTAAAAGTACACTTCATTTCACATCAGTGAATATTACCGGACTATAATTATTGATGCATTAATGTGTTTATCACTTTCGTGACAACCCCGCACACTGGTTATGATAACATGTTTTTAATCTTTCATAATTATAATTGGAATTGCTTTTTCTACAGCTGGGTACGTTCTAAATTTCACAACAGGGGTCGACAAAGTGCCGTGATTATAGTGATCAGCTTCTGAAAAAAAAATTTCAAGTCCGTGTAATGGTGTGAAAATACAATATTTACCTCCAGGGTGTCAAAATATGAAGTATCAGGAAAAGTAGTTCAGAACTGTGCTTAAGTACAGCACTTGTGTAAACACTGCTTTGAATTAAAGTATCAGATTTCCTTCATCTGTCGGGTAAAAAGAAAAAAATGCTTCATTTTTAACTCGCCAGAACCTGCAATCAGCGCATGAAGCCACAATAATGAACAAGTATTTTAATCAATAAACTACACGACACACAACAACATTACATCTTCACGTTTAAAGGATTTCCCACCTAACCTGAGAGACTGTCACGTCTTTAAAGCCCTAGTTATTTACTGTGTCTCTCTTCACTGCAGCGGCACACACACGCAGCCGTACTGTGGCTGAATGTGGCGACACTGAGCTAGAGGATGTAACCTGTGCAAAACATGCAGAGTTGCAAAGATGGGTTGTATTTCATATTATACTGCAAAATGCTACAGTGCTACAATACTTGGCAACAGCGTACGAGTGAAGAACTGCATGTTTAAATGTGGAACGACTTTACAGTATCACGCAAAGTATCATACAAATATGAAAAAATGACAACACGTGCTACTGCTTGATAAAAATGTTGGTATATGTCAAAACTAAAGTCTGACGGTGGTAGAAGAAGTTCTCATATTGTTTACCTGCAGTAATACCACAGAGTAGAAATACATGTATCCTGCATTCAGTGTCAGGGTACAGAGGTATGAGCTTCAAGAATACTTAAACTATGAAAAGTCAAATTACTCTTTATGCAGAGATTTATAATTATTGAGGTATTATGTTCATCACTTTAATGTTGCAGCTGGAGAACTCAAATTCTCAAGCACGGGAGAAATATCTCATGTATGTACTTCTGTACCTCTGCACTATATACTTATGTAAATGATCAGATTCATGTTCCCCTGGTGTAAAGTATGAGTTTTTCTCTGCACACTGATGTATGGCACATGCTTGTTTTCGTGCAAATTATCTGACAAATTGTAAACGTGAACTCACTGGCGACACAGCGAATCACTCTGGTACAAATTATGGCTTTTATCCACCTCATTCTGATGCTAAAAATGATTTAAGAGCAGCTGTTTTGCAATGTTGCGGAGGAAAATGCACAAAACATGAGTCCAGCTTGTCAGTTGGCTTTTGACTGTTGTTTCGATAAAACTGTAGTAACTCATAAGAGCCGCAGGTCAATAAACACTGTCTTTACTTCACTTTTTGTGAAGGGTGTGATTACTGCTGAACACTGGGCCCCGAGGAGCAGATAAAACACTGTTGCCCACTATTCCCCCGAAAAGTCACCTCAAAACGTCATGGCCACCAGCTCCCACTCGTCCCTTTGACATTACACTCTCTGCTTCTCGTGAACCCGGACTTTGCTGATTAGACGGTTTTGATCGGTTAGTATAATCTGTATAATAAGTACAGTAGACACTTGAAGTTAGTGGGTGGGTGACACAAACAAAGGTTAGGCAGAGGGAAAGTGTTTATCTGCCAGAACTTTATTCCACTCGTTTAAATTGCTGTGAGATTCCTTTCAGGACGTCCACGGACACAGAGGAGGTTTATTCATAACCGGATCAATAGAACGGCATCTTTAAAAGATACAGTGACATGTTCACACTTCGCCTTTTATTGTCTGTAATCTGGGGGTTGTGGAGTGGGGTGGAGTGGGGTGGTGGTGGGGGGGAAATTTTCCACTTTATTGAGGCTGACGTTCAACTACCCCCATGTTTACATCAGAGCCGGGGTGGTTGCCATGGAGACGGAGTGCCCCTCTTAACTGGTGCACTCAGGAATAATGCATTGTTGAACAGTGCCTGAGGCTATGCACACACACACGCACACACACACTAATCCTTAACATCTGCTATAGCGTGTGTGTGTGCGCGTGTGCGTGTGTGTGTTTGTGCACGTGCATAAAATGCACATCACCCAGCAAAATTCATTGATAATCAGAGTTAAGGTGGACTCCATTAGGTTCAGTGGTATTCGCCGACAGGAGAAGGTACATACCCTGTACTGTAGGTGTTGACGGTCAAAGTGGAGGTGGGGGTGAGTGAGGACTGACACGTGGGAGTCTTTTCCACACTACTGCTGCTCCCTCTAGTGGCTGAAGGCCCTCACTGCTCACACAGGTGCACGCACACAGGGGCAAGAAAGGCTGCAAATGGACAAAAAGGTGAACAGTGAAGGATAATTCGCGAGCATTTTCAAAGTATTTTTTTCTGTCGAGAGCAGTGATTGTACTTTCAGAAGCTACAGATTCACCAGGGGACAAGGAAACAGAGCTTCCTGTGCTGAAGGAGATCTACCCACTGACTGGCAGTTTGGAGAAGATCTCAATATGGGCTTATGCAGGAGTCCAGACAGATTCCTTTTGGGAATCAGGTGCTCGTCCTGAGGCATTGTACCTTCAATAATTACCCTGCCCTGGAAATAAGTTCATAAGGGACTTACAGCCTGGCAACAAAAGGCGCCCACAATATGGGCAGGCTGCAAGGACAGAGGCAGCACCATTAGTAAGTTTGAGGAGACAAAGTTTATCTACAGTGACTGCAGACTTGGATAAAATATCTGAGCAATAGAAAGCCAGTTAAAGAATAGTGAGATGTTTTAAAAGTATAATTGGGGCATCTGGAGTGGTAAATGTCTGAGGGGTGTGTGTGTGGTGGAGGTAATTAGAAACCTGAGTCGACCCCAACTGATGGAATCAGACAAAGGCAGAAGATTCCTGCACAACAGAGGCTGTTTAACAAGGGTAATTGCCGCTTGAAATTTGCAAAAATCCGATATTTTATGCATGCATGCTACATTTAGGTGATCCAGAATCAACAAAACTATCTTCTTTTGTGTGTTGTTGTTGTTGCTTTGCCAACATTAGGTTGTGCCTTTCATGGCAATGAACCCTTGTTTAAATTTGAATGTGAATTTGAATTTTAGAGGATAAATGAGGGAGGGGATGAGGGGTGAGAGAAAAAGAAAGTGGGGAGAGAGAGGGAGAGAGAGAAAGAGAGAGGTTGTCAGTTGCCTGTCTGTGTTTAATGGAGGTCCCTGGTGTCGCCCTCAGGCTCCTTCACTTCACAATTAATGGAGGATCTCTCTGGGGAAAGCCATGCTTCTCAATAACACCTACACACACACACACACACACACCTAGCAATAAACCTTCTGGTTTAGCTGAACTCTGCACCGGAGTGCTGCCTCGACGTGAGCCCCATCTTGTAGTTTGTGTTATGGGTTCTGAGCAACGCCGGCTGCTGGATTGTCTGTTCAGACTCACAACTGGGTTTGTTTGTGCCACAACCACCAGCCGCCGCACTGAGCCGCACACAGCGGGTGGAACGGCAGAGGAGTGGTGCTAAAAAATGGTATGGAGATGAGGAGGTAAAGGAGGACTGGAAGGAACGAGCGCAAGACTTTTTCCTCAGAACTCAGGGTTGATTATGTCTCCGCTCTGATCTGCCCGCTTTGGTTTTCCTCCCAGATCTGCAGCAGAGCAGCTCCCCGTGTGGCTTGTGTGTGTGTGTGTGTGTGTGTGTTTGAAGTGCTCAAAACACAAAAACACTTTCATATAATAGTGTAATAACAAGACAGATGCTCTTGCAGGGTTATTGGACTACATTAAACACTAAATATCAGCCTCCAACAATTAAGCAGAGTTGGTTTTAAGCAGCTAAAGCCTGAACCATGTCATCTTGTAACCTCAGTTCATTAGACTGGGTTTCATTTCTCGCCTCTGCAAACAACCCCTTAGGGTTTAAAAGCAAGTTTCTACTTTTGTTATTTGCATAAGGCTTTTTCAACAAGCTCCTGGATTCATCAGTGACTTCCTGTCGCTCAGACACCGGTTCCTTGTGGATTTGCTCAGGCGTGCCCAGGTAAATGCTCTGACACATTACACTCAGTGCTGCGATGAGTTTGGGCCATAAGCTTTGAGTTTTGAAACATATTTCGGTTTGTAAGAGTCACATGCAGCTTTAATGCACAAAGGTCAGGTTCACATCTGCCCCAGAACCAAACCACATCAGGATTAGTGGTGACACTGATGTCAGTTCTCATGTCTGCTAAAACTAATACAGCTGTGATTAGCCAATATTGTGTCATCAATTAATTCCACGTGTGGCAATAAGAGAATTTTAATTTGAAAAGTCATGATTTCAGGTTTTATGTTTGTTCATGTTTAGCTGCATATGAGTTTGTTAAATTTGCATATAGGGTCAATGGCAAAATAGTGATTGGTGGATAAATTATAAACTGCAAAATGAAAATCTTTGTAGGTTTATAGTAAATGACACAGGTTATTAATAAGGTCACATGTGTCCATGGTCACGATTGAATTTAGTTTATTATGTTATATCTAAGCATGAGGTAGGTATCGTGGACAAAGTCTGATTCGTAAATATTGTTTTTATTTACAATTTAGGAGATTAAAGCCTCTGGGTTTTGGCATCATTTGTGACATTAAAGTCTTAATTCAAGTCTTATTGTTTAAAATGAATGTTTTGTGTATTAATTATAATCCCGATGAGCTGATTTTGATGCACTGAAGATGCCATTTCCTGCCACGTCTCCCACCCCTGGACGTCGAGCGCGCACGGTGGCCTCCGATTGGTGAGCTGCGGTGGTTCACCTGGACACTGCCGCTTTTGCATTTGCATATTCATCAGAGGTCTCATGAATATTAATGAGCTGGCCGCGGGCACAGTGGGTGCCCAGTGGCTGCAGGGCATTGTGAGAAATTAGCCGCATCACTAATTGTGATCGGTCGCCCCTCGAGCACGTCAATCAAAAAATCAGGAAGGTACGATACTTTTGGGGGCACCTGTAGCTCCGAATATGTATGCGTGAGGAGATGGAGAGAGAAAGAATAAATGTGTGTACAGCCAGGACCACAAGACCACTGCGTTGCCATGGTAACCCCTACCATCAGAGCACACGAGGCTCAGGCCCAGGATCTCAGAGAGAGTGATGGAGTGAGGCTGGGAAATGAAATGAGCTCTCTCCCCACATCGTTCACTGTGTTGCTGCCAGGTGAGGAAGGTGAAGGACATGCCTGCGTGCCTTCTCACACAGACGCTCCTGTCTGTGTTGGTCATTGAGGACCGTCCTCCTCCTTTAATCAACACTTCTTCTTGAACCTGGTTAAGAAAACATCCCAGTGTGAAGACGTAGACGAGCTCCAATACATCCTGCCTGAGACCGGGTGAGGAAGGTGCTTCATTACTCGGCCACTCAGGGGAGGTTTGAGCGGTTTTGCCGTCTATAGAATATAAACAGGTGGAAGTATCTGAGGGTAACATTTTAAAAACATCTGTCTTTATTGTCACGTGATTAAACACATGATGCTCCACTGGGGTCCTGGACGTGTCCATAAGCCGCACTGTTCCTTTGAATTCATTATTTGCTTCTATTTGACTGTCAGTTCCCCAAAATCTGCTGTGCACCAATATGATCTGCAATATTACCCCCCCCCAAAAAATGTTAATGTGAAGGTTTGGTGATGCAGGAAATGCTTATACAGCAAACACACCACAATGGCTTTCCAACAGACTTTCTTGGAGCTGGGCTTTTTACTTCGATGAAATTACAGAGTGACTATCGAGCGTGTTAGCTCAGTTTCTAATGGTGCATTGTACGGTCATAGTCGCTTACATCTATAAGATTTAACATTCATATAAAGTAGCTTTTGTCCCTTTTGGACTTTTCTTCAAAGCTCAACGCTCACAACTGTTACCTTAACAAATTCCATTTCATTTCATTAAGGATTTATTTTGAGTCTCGACAATTAAATGAACATCTTTCGTGCATATGTCATGTCATAAGTCAGTGTTTATTTCAAAGCCGACCCCTCTGTAATCACATACCCATTAGTCGTTTTAATCCTCTTAACATCCCCAATAAGTCTCTACATCTACGGGCAACAAACTCATGTTATGCTACTTTCTCGCGCTTGTTCAATGATGCAGCTCTGACAAACAAACACAATAAAATAACCGTATGCCTGTGATAATCCTTGCCCTCCAAAGCTGTGACTAAGACACTGTCATGTCTGTGCATCCTCATTGTTCCTCACATGTCAAAGACAAATTTTTAACCTAAGATTTGTGGTTGCACGTCCCAAAGTCTAAGAAGAAGAAGAAAATGTACATATCTCAGCAAGCTAAAAACATTGTGACACGTGATAAAGATGTGCTAAAATTACACGCCATCTTGCATTTTTGCTACGTGATGTGACTCTTCTTGACATGTCTGGGTGTATGTGTTCAGGAATAAAGCCTTCAGTGTTACATTTCACCACGGCTCCTCTTTTTTTTCTTATTGAGTGGAAGTTTCCAGAACTGTGTCTTGATGAATTGCATGGCCCAGTGTTGGAAGTGCAAGATACAACAGTGTATTGCAGGTGAGTGAAGTCATTAATATTTCCTCTGTATCAATATCACCGGTGGAATGGTGTGTGCAAAAAGTGTGTGTGCGCCTCAGATTGACAGGTGGATGATCTCAGTGAGTAGTGCACCCTGGGATCGACTGCATAATCAGGGAGACAAAGGAGCAGAGGAAGAGACGAAGAGAGAGAGAAAAAGAGAGTGTGTGTGAGAGAGAGAGGGATGAGAGGAGCAGAGAAGTGCGGAATAGTAAAATTCCCAGAGGGGTGAAAGGGTTGTGTGCTCTCGTCTCTGTTTATTTCCCTGCATTCGTTTGAAATGGTTTGTGTGTGTGTGTGTGTCTATATACGTTTCTCTAGGCCTGCATGTGTGTCTAAGCTGGTATATGTAAACCACCAGCCTCTGAGAGTGTGTGTGTGTGTGTGTGTGTGTGTGAGTGCGCTTGGCAGCTGTTTGATGGTTTGCAGCAGTAAATGGGTTCATTGTGAGAACAGCAAAGGTTCCACATCAGGAGACGTCCCTGATAATTACACGGGAGCAGTCAAGTAACCACACATACACACGTTCATCCCGCTCTCCTTATGCCAGCGTTGTTGTTGTGGTGTGTGCGAGTGTGTGTAATGTGGGTGTTTGTCTTGCCATAAAGCAGCAGGTCTGTGATCTCAGGTGCCTGCGTATATGCTGTGGTTGACATCCACGTCGGTTGTTACACAGTAAACAGGATTTCTCCGGCTGCGCACGACTTAAGAAAACAGCACATGAGCTTATGGACGACCAAAGGCTCAAAGCTGGAGGAGTCTGCTATAATTGACCAAGTCTGCTTTCAACTTTTGCATCCTCTCTGCTCGGTTTGAGCGGTGTTTCATTCTGCACCTTTTCTCTTTCTGATCTGCCTCTGTTGCGTCTGAGGATAAACAAAAGCATTAGAGGCTAAACAGACAGCACATGTGAGGCCGGTGAGTTTGACAGTGGGGGAAATCAATATGGCAAATGGTGGCCTTTGAGGGACAAAACTGAACCCTTATTTTTAGTCAGGCTGGGCCAACAGAAAAACTGAATCTTAGTTTATAAATCTTGTAAATCTTTCACGCCACTAATTTGGTCCCACGGCTGATGGGCTGATGTTACATTACTGCTGAGCTTTGTGCACATTAGGAAATAAGAGTGGTGGGAGCGCAGTGTAAAATATGTTATGATTTTGGTGGGAAGCCACCGTGACCCCTTCAAGTCCTTGAGGGAGTCAAATCATTTACACATCACTGAAGCTGTTGCAGAGTTTAAAGGAGTAAGACAACACTGGCATCCAGCATGGAAAATGCCCTTGTTCACTTCTGGGAACCGTGCGAGAACCTGGATCCCTACAAAGATCCAAAAATTAACAATTGGAAAAAAAAATCCATCCTGAAAACCAGCATAATTAAAAACAGCTTCACGCAGGGTTTAGTGTTCCTTGGAGAGTCAGTCTGTAGCTCAGAAAGACCTGTGGAAAACGGATATACAGTTTGGGCAAAGCTAAGCTAACTAGCTGCTAGCTTCATATACGCAGACCTTTATCAGTCTTCTCTGTAACTCTGTGCTAGGAGGTGCAGCACTAATGTCCAACGAGTCCTTAGAGTGCAGATTTATGGGTTTGATGCTTAGGGGACATAAGCACAATTGGGCTTTAATTGCTTCATCCTCACCGTTTCTCCATCAACTCGCCTGTCAAATAGCCAAAGTGATTTGAAACTGCTATGGATGTACAGCTCTCGAAAGAACGTTCAGCAATCAAACCTTCATCTCCTGTAAATATTTTCTAAATGGCCTGTAAAAGGTTGGTCCATGCCAGAGAACAGCTGTTTCCAGCGTGCCAGTTTTCGGTATTCACATGGTGAAATGTGGATCAAAGTCTAAATAGAACTTGTCAAAGCTCCACTCCATCATCGGCCTCATCTGTCACAATAGTTCTACTGTTTGACTAAAACGTAGATTTATAGATGAATTTCAAGCCCAGTCGAGCTTGTCATTGGTCAATAAGTGACTAACCCCATGTTGGGTTTAATTAATTAAAGAAAGCAGCTAATGTTGTTCTCCTGACCAGTGGAACAGACACAACTTGTGTTTTTACCCATATGCTGTAAAAACGAAGTCTTGCTTGAAGAGCCTTGGATTATTTTAGCACAGTTACAATAAACAGAACTACCGAGATTAAAGTAACTAAGTATCTTACGTAGATGTACTTCAAAGCGGTCAAAGTATTTGAAAGTATTTCTATATTCTGCTACTTAATACTTACAACTTCAGGACACATTGTGCTTTTACTGTTGATAACTTTCTGAAATCTAATTCGTAATAATGTGCAGAGTAATATTCAGACTTTGATGCTTTTAATGAAATTCACAAGCTACCCAGCAACACATTCATTCAAATGATTTGATTCAAAATGTGATCATTCAGTGCATACGTTTGTCCAAATAAGCTCCATCTTTAGTAGCCAGTAACAAGAAAAACACTTATATTATTATTATTATTATTATTTTATTATATATTATAATCCAATAATATCACATTCATTAATGTGAAAGTAGTCACTCTTCCCTTTGGTCCTGTAAGTATTTTTGGGGCTAATGTCTTTGTACTTCACACTTTGAATGAAGGACTCGTACTCGTTCTATTATTGCTGGTTTACTTGACATCTGCCACAGGACTAAATGCCAAGACAAACCAAGTATAAGACAGTTGAAAACAACGCTTAAAATGATGTAAAACATTTTTATTCTGATACTGAGCCATGTTCACTCAAGACTACATTGGTGTAAATGTTGGTGGCCATAGTGTTCTTGTTTTATTTCATTTTAAACCTTCATTGTTTATGGGCTTTTATCAGCGGTGATGTATTGCTAAGGCCTGAAGATTAATATTACAGTACACGACAAGGTATTGAACATATAAATAGCTTTACAGTATGACTTTGCAAAAAATAGAAATAAAGACAAGACACAACACTCAAAAGTTAAAGTTCAAGATCAGGATTTATTCAGCTTTCATTCCCATGTGTTCGAACCATTGCTTTCCATTCAAAGTAGAACTAAAAGGGGTCACGTGTTCCAAGCGAGCTCTAGCTGAGCGGTCACACATCCATCTCAGCTCCAGTAAAGTGACCCTGCCCAGTGACACGTCCACAATGACACATAAAAGCAACAAAACTGTGAATGGAAGGCACTGAGCTGCCAACACTGAAATAGAAAAAAACGCATCATACAGTCCATACTGTGACACACGTTACCACGGCTCTGCTTTAACAGATTACAGAGATTACACAGAATTCACACGATCAAAGTCATTTAACCTGTGTCGGCCCCTGTGCATGTGTAAGTGAGACAGGGTGTGATTCAGTGTGTGTGTGTGTGTTCTTTTTTCTTTTCAGAGACCTGCAGGTTAATCCCCCCTCAGGCTGCCACTGCCAAAGAGGCGCACTCTGCTGGCCGGGACAAGAACAGCAACACAAGAATGAACATATGTGACATGTTGTTAGAATGCAGATGACACCCGATGAAGATCTTGGTTCTCAGTCAAACAACAAAACAGGACTGTGGTAATATTCCGACATGTCCAGAATCAACCGATGTGTTTTCAGTACAGCATGCGGAAAAGATGGACTAACACAGTTCGTGTTGTCCCAGGGTCAGCTGATGAAACGTAAAAACACTTATGAAAAGCTGAACAAAAGTTTACTGAAGATTGAACCAAACATGATTTAAAAGTTGGTGGACAAGAGACAGGATGAGACCGGATATTTTATGACCAGTTTCTCGGTGCTACAAGAAAAAAAAAATTACTTGTTTAATTTGCCATTGTTTAGTCAGCAACAGAGCTTCAACATAACTGAACTGCACAGGACTTTTGTAGACTGCAATAGTTTGAGCTGGGTGTACCTAATAATTTGACAATGAAGTGCAAAGAGAAATGTTTGTACACAGCTGAAGATGCTGTAGAACAACTGGCACAACAGTTTAGCGACTATTTCACTGCACAGCTGTGACTTTTCCTCAGTGTAATGAAAGGGTCAAAGGCCCTTTTTGACTCTAGGCACTGAACTCGTGCAGGCAGTAGGAAGCCCACATTACAGCTGGGAGGCAAATCTAAAGAGATCACACATGCAATTTACCATCAGCATTCAGGTTTAACCATTACAATGTATTTAAGTACATCTGAAACGCCCACTGAATCACGTGTCTAAACAAAGCAGCCCGAACCGAACCAACTAAGATGACTCGTTAATTTAAAGGTCCAAAGTCTCATTGTTCGCCATGACTGAAAAGCTGCAGGATCTTAAAAGGAAAAAAACCGTGAGGAACAGGAGCAGGAGATGGAGGAGCCGATGATGAAAATCTGAAAGTACGTTTTGCTCTTTCCTCCCATCTGCGCGTTACAAAAAAAAAGCAGGATGGGAAATAGTCAGAAGACTTTTAGCTTTCGTGTGATCTTCAGGAGCACTTCAGCAACTCCTGAAAAGAGAAGTTAATGAACATCGATCGACACACACACACACACACACACAGATCCAACAGCTGCTGAAGTTAAGTTTTAGGGATCAATTGTACAGCTTCGGTTGTGGCCTGGTGCTGCGGTTAATCAGCGGCCGTATGAGCGTGAACGGAGAAAAAAACGGACGCACTTTGTGCCTCAGTGTGTGTGTGTGTGTAATTGTTCATCACATTAAACGGATTTATTATATCTCACATGTCTGAATGTGAACAGGATTTTTTCCGAACGGCAGCGCGCTTGGTTGTGATCCTGACTCTGTGTGCGATTGTCCGTTGGCAGCAGATTGGCCTTTTCTTTCGCGTTTCCGCAGCAGCTGACGTGCGTCTTTCCCCCCGAACCGAACTTCTGCATGACTTCAGGTGGAATCACAGCAACAAAGATCCAACAATTACGCAGCTAATTGGCAACACAAACGGTGGGATGACACCCGGTGGCCACTTGTAGTCTTATTCTAGCATTTGAAAAAAAGGGGTTTCCTGGATTGAAGTAGCCTGAATGTCCCGCGGCTCTGTGGGTGAGTGGGTGGGGTGAGGTGGTGGCTGGTGTCGCCCCAGGGCCATAATAATTAATGGTGTGTGCATGTGACAGGACATAGATGATATTTCATTTGCTGATTGTTTTAATGCCTGAGAACGAGAGTAAAACACTTGCAAAAGGAGAGAGAGAGAGAGAGAGAGAGAGAGAGGCAGCAGCAACAGCCCAAAGTTGGTGGTTGTTATCGGCCGTGTAGCAGCGGCCACCTGTTCCCTGCCTCCTCTGCTCCGCTCACCTCACGCACTGCATGGGCAGAAATTAATTTGGCTCCTGTCTCCGAGGCTTAAACAAGGCAGTGACGCCCCGGCCCCTCCCCTTGCGCAAACCGACAAGTAAATCCCCACAATTAGCAGATCCATATTAGCATATTAACCTGTGCTTCCTTCCGAGGCGCATCCTTTATGTAGGTCAGGCACCGTTTTCCTAATTGCTTCTGCTGGTGACGGAGGACAAACATGTCCCGGGCCGTTCGCTGTGTAACGCCAGTCGTTATTCAGGCCGCGAGGCTGCGAGCCTGCGCACAGCTCGGGGCTGCAGGACCGACGTAACGGACGCCCATGACCATATGAGGCCGGTGTCTGAGCAAAACAGACTCTGAAACAAGGCCAACACATGTGCACATAGACTGGCAGCAGACAGCATTGTCAGGCTCCCCTCCAACTGCTGCAACTGACCACTAATGAGAAATGAAACAGACAGCAACCTGTTGTTCTCCACATAAAAATTGTCTGTTCGTAGGAGATTTGCAAAACGTGAAAAGGGGATAAAGACCCGCTCAGAGCAACCAGCATGGCTGCTACAATATGGACATTTCCGTTATTACTGGGCTCTGGATGAAAAAGCTTTCCACTAATACGGCTTTTAAACCAATCACAGCTGAAATTCAACAGGTGACAAGAAACTTAACATTTTAAAAATGTGTCTTTTGGTTCCACTGTGAACCCACATTTTAGGTAATGGCCTGGGAATCAGGTGAGTTTCAGCTGCAGGTTTTTTCCCGCCTAATTATGTTCTAAGAGCAAAATGGTGATAGAATTGAGTGAAAAAGTTTATATCCATTCAAATGGCAGAAAGGCTCAAATGAATATTTTTCATTCACATAATATATATTTAACGCAAATTCAGCAAAAATGTTCCTTCATCATTAGATGTAACAGAAATGATCAAAGGGTGTTTTAAAAAGGTGAAATTGTCAGTGTAAAACTTTGCATCCTTCTATGCAAAAATCAGGGGTCTGATCTTAAAAAAAAGACTCAGCTGAGTGGCACCAGGTGTGTAGATCTCCAGTCTAAAGCAGTTTGCTGGGAGCAACAAAAACAGTGAGATCAGGTAGACAGCTTTTAGTGGAGCTCAGAGTGAAATTGGTAAACCGTCATAAAGCTGGGGAGGATCTAAAAATCTTTCACAGCCTTTAGGAATACCAGAACAATCTGTGTGAAGATTATAATCCAGAGACCAAAGAAACATGGACACACTGACTCTTCCACGACGTTCAAGACCCAGAAAAAGAACTGAAAGAAGATCAAGTTATGTAAGAACCCCCAAACAAACAGCACATGAAGTGTCCACAGTCAAGCATATTCTGTTGGATTATGTGGTCTGATGAGACCAACGTTGAATTAATTGCTCATAATTCACAGAGGTAATGTTCTGTCTGTAAGAAGAGGAACATCATGGTGGAGGCTCGCTGGTGTTGTTGCGGCCTCCAACCATCAGTCAAAGAGCTAAAACCAATAATCAAAGTCAACTCAGGGATGGTTTAAGAAGAATAGGGTGAATGTTTTAGCGTGACTCTGCCAGACTTTAATATCATTAAAACCAGTGCACAGATTTTAGGACGACCGAGCAATCAGATAGACATCCAACAACTGCACCATGAAGAATGGGCCAAAAGGAGAGACGTGCTGCTGGGGGAACCTCAAAGAGGACGGAGGAGGTTTCAAAGGCAAACAGAGGACAAACAAAGTATTAGAACATTTCATAGAGGGGGGTATGGATAAACTTTGACAATGAGAAAATGTTCGATATCCAGCTTTATTGTTTACACTCCACAACCATGTGTCATATTTCTGATGAAGGAACATTTGTACCAGCACGATGTGCAATGACTATTATATTGATGAAAAACAAATCTTTGCCGTTTCAAAGAAGGGGAGACAAAGTTTTACACTGCATTGTCCATATCCGTGGCTGTTTAGCTATTTCCTCTCAAAAGGTGTGAAACTGTCCGAATAACAAAGACCCTCATTATCAGTCCGTGTATCCTTGAGGCCATGACTTCCTCATACGCGCTCGGTTCCTAATTCTCTGTCCCTCCAAACCGCCTTATTATCTGACTCATGCTCTAAAAATATGACAACAGGGCTCCATGCTCCCCGCAGGAGCAGCGGTCCGTCCAGAAACCTTGGGGCTGATCTAAATTCTCGCCTCTGGGCTGTACTGTGCGGGGCCTTTCCCTGCCTCGTCAGGCGGCAGATGGACTGGCTCCTGTCCGGAGATCAGTGCGCATCTGGCGCAGCGCTCCCAGCCCCCGGTAAAGCGGGGCCACTCTTCGGCATTAAGCCCTATTAGGACCGTCTACCGTGCAACTGGTGCCTCGGGTTGCCAGGGACGGTGGCTGCACACTCTGCATGCACACATATCTGTCCCAGGAAGTAGCTTTCACCACCTAAACACGTCCTAAAAAACTCAATGTGAGCCATGCGCACGGTGATCTGTGGAGAGAGCGCGTTTACAGGGGATCCGTGCGTCCTGCTGCTGGAGGAAACTCACTTCAGGCTTTAAAGTGGTCTGCTTAAGAACGGAGTCGTTTCGGGACGAGCTGGAGCCCAGAAAACTAGCTTCATCGTCATTCGATGATAATGATGATGATGATGATGTGAAGAGAAACAGACAAGCCGCTGCTTTCCCACTTCAGGCCTTCATCTAAGCGTGATTTCCGGCCAGGCTTTGAACGAGCTTGCCCCCCTCCCGGTTTAAAAACGTTAAAACCCAATCAATATCAAGCCCAACGCATCCGTCCTGGTGTGACGTTGTGGCTTTAAACCGTATTCGTTGCCATTTCTACATCAATTTCTTGTCTCAAATAAGAGAAAAATGTGAAAATGATGATCATATGATCACTTTTAGAATCACTAAATGCCTTAATTGACACGAAAGCTCTTTCTTACTCCCTTTGCCCGGTGGCCTTCCCATTCATCCCTCCTCCTCCCCGTTTTTCCTCCCCCCCTCCCTGCCTCCCCTCTCTACCTCTTTCGTTTTTTAATACCTGGCGTGCGACACCCGGCCTTCACCGGTCTCGTCATGCAGAGGTTTCACGTCGAGCCTCGAGGCAAAACAATCGGTAACGGTTAATTAAAATATAAAGGGCCTTGAGAACTTTCTAAAGGAGGCTGTTTAAGGCCGCCCCCTGCACCTCCTGCCTCCTGCCTCCTGCCTGTGCCTGGGCCGTTTGCGTTTCTGACGGGGACGTCGTTTTCCTCACTGAGACAGTCCTGATCAGACCATGAAGAATATTTAGGCTCCTTTTTGTTAGGAAGTGATGGAGTACCAATGTCACCATATAAAGAAAAATCAATAATAGTGTCTGTCAAAACAATCACGTATATCTTACCTAATATAAAGAACTAAAATAGGTATTCATATTGTACTAATTTAATTATTATTAATATCGTTGTATACTATAATTAACATAATAATTATTTTTATTATTATCATCATGTGCGATTGAGGACAGGGAGAGACGCATGCAGTAACAGATGGGAGGGGAAATAGTAACTTAATTAAATTGCAGAGTCAATGGCGGCGTCCCGGCGTCAGCATGGTCGCAGTCTGCACTTTAATAATATCACGGAGTCGCTTTGGTTACAGTTACAGCTGAGCGGGAGGAGAAAAAACATCCAAAACAAGACTGATTAAGGCTTATCTCTGCTCGCTCTCTCTCTCCCCGTGTGTGTGTGTGTGTGTGTGTGTTGGCTGGCTGGTTTTGAATGGCAGGAAATCTGACAGACAGTAGAATCTCTCTCCTCTCCTCCCCTCTCCTTTAGTTCCCTTTGCTCCTCTTCAGGCTGTGACCATAAGCTTTCGCTCCTGCTTTTACATTTTGTATATTTCTCTTACTTCCCGGGTGGCCTAAGGGCAAGGCAGCAATAGGCTGCGTGTTGCTGTGTATGCATTTTGGTTACATAGGCTCTTTTTAGTCAGGCTCACTGAGTGACTGTGTACACCTGTGCACTTTGTTATGATCTTACAAAAACATCAGAGCCTCCTTTAACCTGTTTGGGTTCTTAAACTATATATATTTCGCCTGCTTTTAATGCGAAGGTTTTTTTCCCTACAGCATATTAATAAAGGCTGTAATAAACGTAAACAAAAAGCCTCCACTAGCACCTTCCTCTACAACAGCACAGCGGCTCCGTTCAGCTGGGCAGGACCACCCCGAGGGCGCGTGCTCAGGTGAGTTACAGCACGAGGAGAAAGGCAGTAAGAGAGAGAGAGAAGGAAGAGAGGGCGGGGGGTCACGAGGATGACCGACTGACCGAAAAAAGGTCAGTACTGGGCAGCAGCAGCAATGATAATAATAATAATAATAATAATAATAATAATAATAATAATAATAATAATAATAATATAACTTAACTACAACATTAATAACAATACTAATAATAATATATAGATCATGCACATAAATTGCTGATTCGAAAAGAAAAAAGCTCTCGTGCACAAAGGCAACACTCATTAAATGTACTCCCCCCAATAAAAACTGTCCATCAAAAGCGATTGTCTAGGCAGGAGTAAAATAATAAAAAAACAAAACAAAATTACAGCAGCATTGTCAAATTCATTTGGCACATAAAACGTATACAACTTAATGAAAAATATTTTAAACCGTGTATTGTACCTCAAAACTGTAAATAAAAAGAGATATTCCATTACTCCCATTGTGCTAAAATCGAGTGAATCTGTGCACACACGTCGAGCTTTCATCGGGACATTCGTGCAATTAAAAAATGCCTGAAAAGAAAACAGGGAAAGCTGGTGTAAATGCGTGTAAATCTTGCACAGAGCATCGAAATCCTGCCGTTTCCAAATCAAATTCCTCATCGAAGCTGAGTAAATCTTATCAGCAGCTCGTTAGAAACAAAAGAAAATCAATTTACACTCGGTTGGTTATAAAAAAAATAGCTGTGTAATATTTCAAAGCAAACTTACATTTCCGTTGAAAATCCATATAATTGTCTAAAACGACTTAGTCGGTGTGAATAAAGAAAAATAATAATAGTACGAGGACGAAAGCGAGCAGCAGACCTTGTGAAAAGACAAACGGGTCAAAAAGGAAAATGTCCACAAAATGCGTAGAAAATGTTTAAAGAAGCACTTGGTTCCTTATTAAGGCGAAGATACAATATTTATTCCGTGTCTCCTGGGATGCTCCGCTCCGTCTATTGTCCTCCCATTCCTCAGTGCTGATGCTTAATTTTCAAAACTTCTATATTACCAAGGGACCTACGACATCAGCCGAGAAATACCCTGCAAGTACAAAATCCGTGAGCCAGCCCCGTCCGTGCAGAGGGGAGACGCTCGCCTTCCGCCAGCTTTCTGCCGTTACCGAGAGCGCGCAAGGGGGGACTTTTCCATTTCTCTGGCTTTTTGGGGATTTTAACGCATTTTTATTATCGTTCGATCGGGCCAGAGAGGATAGGAAAAAACGGGTTACTTTGGAGAAAGCACAATGTCAGCGACCTTCCCCGGACTTGTCCACGACGCAGAGGTAGGCTAATTTATTTACTCAACATCCTTTAATTTATGAAGCTGCAAGAAGCTGTGGACTAGAAGAAATATTCTTAGCTTTAAAGTGACTTACGGAGGCACTTCGAGATCTGCTCGCAAGGCTCCTCCAAGCTGGAATATATTTTATAGCATGGATTTTAAAAAAAAGACATGCATGGAGGGAGAAATGGGTCGTGCGTCTCACTGGAGCTGCCGGTAAAAACGGGGCTTTTTATTAGTGTGCAGACGCAAATGAAGCTCGTGTGTGAGCCGGCAACTGTGTGATTAGAACATTTAAGGGCGGAACACTCTCCGCTGTGTCTTCCTCTGCTTACCTCCCATCCAGTGTGAGCCACAGAGCCGGGACAGTAAATTTGCCGGCAGCTCGGTAATAATAATAATATATAACAGCACGACGTTTAAAGCGCTGCAAGCAGAGTGACAGGCGTGCCAAAGGAAGGCAAAAAAATACCGATGGCCCCTGTTGCCGTGCGTTCATTCCCCTCCCGGGCGTGTGGAAATGACATCTCCTTCAGGTGGTTTAAAGTGGGGGGGAAAAACGCTTTGAGAGTGTGAGTTGTGTTTTTGAGTGTGTTTGGGAGGCAGAGAGAGGAGACACCGGCTGATGCTAAATGACACGGCTCATCTATCTCCCCGTCTCTTTATTATTTTGCAGATACGTCACGACGGATCAAACAGCTACCGGCTCATGCAGCTCGGCTGCCTCGAGTCCGTGGCCAACTCCTCGGTCGCCTACTCCTCCTCCTCGCCGCTCACCTACCCGGCACCGACAGGGACGGAGTTCGCCTCGCCCTATTTCTCGGCCAACCACCAGTACACGCCTCTGCACCACCAGTCCTTCCACTACGAGTTCCAGCACTCCCACCCGGCCGTGGCCCCGGAGGCCTACGGGCTCAACTCGCTGCACTCGGGCCAGTACTACCAGCAGATCCACCACGGAGAGCCCGCCGACTTCATCAACCTGCACAACGCGCGCTCGGCGCTCAAGTCGTCGTGCCTGGACGAGCAGCAGCGGCGCGAGCTGGGCTGCCTCGACGCGTACCGGCGCCATGACCTGTCGCTGATGACGTCACACGGCTCCCAGGCCTACGGCGTCGGTATGCACCATCCGGACCAGAGGCTGCTGCCCGCCGCCGGCCTGGGCCTCCCTCCGCCCGCGGCAGACGACCTGCAGGTACCGGCGGCCCGTAGTTCAGTCTCAGTTCACCCCCAGGCCTCAGATCCGGCACCTTTATCGCGGTGCTACGTTACATTTCCTCCGGCTGCTGCTTCTCTGCCTCATTAACGGCTCCACGGGATAGAGTAGGACAGGGAAGCAAACCTGAGAGGCCGTCACAAGGCCCAGTGCCCCAGAACCCCTGCCCCACTGGCCTACAACTGAAAAACTCTCCCCCCTCTATTGTAGCGGCCACATAACAATTCCAAATTATTGAACAGAAACACAGCGCCAGATGTCTGTCTGCCTGCTTCATCTGTCTGCTGTCTGCGCTGACAGGGCTGCACTTGGCCTGTGCGCTCATGGCTCCGTTTGTAAATAATATCTGGAGAGAATTTCGTCTCCAAACCAAACGTGACTGTACAGCAGGCTGAGTAAATGTCAAGTGCACACGGCGCCGCGCCTCTCAAAGCCCGGCACGTTTCTAAAGGTTAATTGACTGGCAGTCTATACAAACCCATTGTGAAATCCGCCCTTTATTTTTTTTGCACCAACACACGTGACCCATATTTTACATAATTCCTTTCGATGTAAAGAAATGGCCGCGATGAAAACGGATTCGCACGGTGCTCGAGCGTGTGCGCGTCAGCCTGTTTGCGTGTGTGTGTCCGGCTGTGTCTGCTGGGGCTGAAGAAAAGCCGCTGGTTGCTCTATTCTCCGGTAAAGGGCGGATTAACGGATCGGGCTTCGGGACACAAAGCCCAGCTCGAGCGCCACAAAGCACCGTAGTTTATCCAATTACAGACTTAACGTCAATCAACTTTGTTACTTACGCAGCAACGTCTGAGCTGGTTAAGACGCGTCTCTAGTTAAACACTATTTAACACAGTGACACTTAGTTTCATCACGTTAAGTATTTACCAACTCCGGGTCGGTTCAGCTTCATAAAGTGTGGCTTTAATCGACCTTACATGACGTCATTCGTGTGGAGAAATATTAAATATAGCCACACGAATATTGTTTCGGTTTCAACATAGTATTAACAGGTACAGTTAAAATAAATAAATACAATTTAAATGTATTTTATACACCAATAATTCCGTTTGATTTGAATTGTTTTTTCTTTAATTCGTTTAACGCTGCGATATTAAGTCGGAGATATTAAATAAAAACGTCATTAAAAATGGCAGCGAGTTGCTGAGAATTAGGATTTACCATTTTAATTTTTAGCAGTATTTTTTCACATATTTTGCCTTGAATTTAATCATTTAAATTTCGGGATGACGAATGTAACAATTGTTATTCAAGTATATTAGTTTAAAAATAATAACAGAGCAATCATTTATTATATTTTATGGAATCCCATCGGCTGATATCTGACCATTGTTGTAGTAAATATTAGATTTATTTTCAGCTGTCGGAACATAAAAGCTGCGCAGGTTTGACCCTCATTGAGCCAAAGAAAGAAACAGCTCGTGAACCTGAGCTCGCGCGAGGCGGATGTATGGACGGAACAGATGCGCCCATGGTCTCGTGCAGGCCGGTCGCATCTTTGAGCGCCTTAAAGAGATTTTCATGGCGAACAAAAGCAGCTGCCACACCTTTCTCCCGTCACTAAGCTAATTCATGCAAGACCTCTGCGTTTTGTATATTGATTTTATAATCACTTTAGCTTCGGAGTAGAAGAAAAGAAACAGAGCAGGAGCTGGTTAAGAAAGAGCCGCAACAAGCTTCTTTCCTCCCCCAGTTTATTTTAATCGGGGCTTCAGCGTGGGCCGAGCCTCGGGGTTCGCACGGGGGATTAAGGGTTTTCGGAATAAAAAAGCGCGTGTTCTCTTTTCTTGATGACATTGTTGATAGCACGCGAGTCTGATCTGGACCAAAATGGCGGCTGTAACAGGTCTCCATACGTACGTGTGTGTGTGTGTGTATAGGTGCTATAGAGCGACCCCCAACAGGTTGGAGGCTGCAACCAATTCTGGACGCTTTGGCTCATTTCTCAGTCTGGATGAGTTGTGCTGTCATCGGTTTGCCTGAAGCCTTTCAAATTAGGCTCGTTTCTGGGTGAGCCGTGAGCTGCATGCTTTATTCCACCGTGCCCTCAATTTTACTCAAAGCCTGCTAAGTGCTCAACACTTTCTAACAACAAGGCCCAGCACAGAAAACTGGAGGAGCAGAGGACGGCAGTGCCCGGACTGCACGACGTCACAAACACACACCAAAAGTAGCTGAAAGTTTCCAAATGTTGGCTCGGAGCCCTGCAAATGGGTCGCAACATAAAGCTGCTGAAACACAAAAAACATCTTCTACTTTTAGATCTTTATTCGGTGGTGGTGGTGGTGGTGGGGGGGGTATTTTATTCATTAACATTCAAATTAAACTTAAATTAAATGTGAAAACACGGCAACCACTGAAATTTAGCTAGTGGTTATTAGATGGTGACGCATTGGTCCATGTTTATGGATATACGCTCTAAAATGTGCAGGTGAGCATAATTTGTTATGAGCACGTTGTAATAATATAATGAAGATTCATCCTTTGACACCATGTATTCTTGTTCATTTTACAACATGCTCAAAACAAATTATGCTAGTTGTTCAATCAACTGCAAAATGGATGCACCTGCATATTTTCGGTGGTGTGGCCTGAGTGAATATTTTTTGGGAGGCCAAAAGTGCCATTATTGTCACCAACATTTTATTATTGCAGCATGTAAAGCTGTTTTAATAACCGTTTGAGCATCCAAGAATGTTGTTGTGTGGGGTAGCGATTAAAAAAAGTGCACAAACAGATCCATCCATGAGTCAGAAAGAATCACAGCTCCCACATAAAGAGAAAGGAAACCAAAGTTATTAATTTGTGCTGCATGTGCAGCCTGACAGCTGAGCAAACTGTGCTCCAGCAGTGTAAAAAAAAAAACCTGGGTGAAGTGTTTTCACCTCCCTGCTCGTCCTAATGAGTGCTTGTCTCTGCAGGGCTCCGTGGAGGCGCAGTGTGGGCTCGTACTGAACGGCCAAGGGGGTGTCATCCGGAGAGGTAAGGCCCCGTTTCTTCTCTGTTGTTGCTGTACACCGCAGGGCCGTGAACACTCGCGGCTCGACACGACAAGACAGGCAGCCGGCAGACAGACAAACAGGCGGAACACTCCCCTCTTGTCTGCTGTCAACATGTTACAGCAGGAACGGCCCCGCTTTCTCGCCTATTTAAACACGAACACACTGTTGAACAAGCGCAGAGACGCTGCTCCCCGTTTCCACCGTGAACGGACTGTCACTCAACACACACCTGCGCCGTCTCAGCTTTACTGGGAAATTACACGTTAATCACTGACTTTTCTCGGATATAGTGCACTGACAAATTACAGAATCAGAGCATCCACTTTGGTTTGAAGTAAAAAAAAAAAACTGTAGGCCACCATCATAAACGCTAATCAATTGCAATATGTTTATTTGAGCTCTCAGAAATTATTTTTAAAAGCTTGCGTCTATAAATGCAATTATTCATGCTGCAACCTTTAGAAAAAAATAGTTTGCGGCAAATAAATGTATCTATATCGAATTAAACTGAAAAATTAAATTATAGAAACACAAAAATGTGGTTTCAGCCACTCATTCTCAGTTCATTCAGTTCGACCTTCTTTCCGGTTTGTGGGTGTGTGCTGCACACTTGTGTTTTTAAGTGCAGTAATTATTGCTCCTTGTATGTTTAATGGGAGACAGAGGCGTTAATCCCACGGCTTGTGAGCTGGACTTAGTCCGGCTCAGGTGAAGTATGTGGACTTGGGCCAATTTCCTGACGAGGGGCTGATGAGGCGCAGTGGATGTGCCCTGCTCCTGATTGTCTTCCTCCTCTCTTCCTTTATCGCCGGGACTGTGTGGTTTTCGCACACAGAGAGGAAGGCTGTGTCTCGGGTTTAATTTTTCATCAGCTCTGCCTAGGTGTTGGGGTTTTTCTCTCGGATTGACGCGGGAATCCCTCCGCTATCACTTTCGGTTAATGGTGCGCCGTATTTGGCCCTGAGCTCAGCCGCTGCAACCATCACAACCAATAATCTTTGCTTTACCTCCCGCTCCCGTATCGATAGCTTCTCTCGCCTCGGGCGCACGCTTTGATATGCTAATGCCGAGCGGGGCCCCGGATTCAGCCGAGATCATATTAATGTTGTTCTTTCTGACTGCGGCTTTGGCGGCATGAATATTCACGTAACCTTTTTCAAAAGAAAAATCACTCAAGAAACGCGGATCCTACTTAGGAGGAGTCGTCTGTGTTTTTAATCAGCCTGCTCTCCCTCTTCCAGCTCCTGCAGCCGCACGCGTCAAGCTGATCTGTCAGGCGCGCGCCCCCCACTACCTCGCGTGCACGCGCATCTCTCTTTTCTGTCAAGACATTGGCGGCTTTTCGGAGCTCTAAACATTGTTGTTAAAGTACGCGGAGGATGACATTTGGCCCGTGTCTCTTTTTCTTTAATTTTCGTGGCAAACTCGTAAAAGGCGCTTGATTCCGCGTGTGATCCCGCCCGCCGCTCGCGCCGCAGCCCGAGGCTACTCTCCGCTGCTTAAATACCGTTATCGCCTCTGGGCCCGCGCGCTCCACTGACTGCACTACTGGCAATAGCTCTTTTCGATTGCCCTTGGCAACATAAAATACAAACTACTTTGAATCAAAACATTTTTAGGGGAATTAATATGATGTGAACCGGCGGCTTTTCAGTGACGCGCGCCCCGAGTCTGACAGACAGGTCTGCCCGGTTTGTGTCACACGTGGAGACCGAACGGGCCGGGCGCGCGCACTCCCGCACCCACGCGCGCACGCACGCCATCAGGCCTAACCAATCGCGCAGATCGATCGCGCCGCTTTTCGACGGTCAGGTGAAAGACGTCCCACGCTGCCGCCTCAAAGCGCTGCCCGCCGGACTACAACGCGCTTTTGTTTGCTCGGCGCTATGATGTCACGGCTGTGCTGTGGGCAGGAGCTGAACCCGGGTGACACGCTTTTGAAGCCACAGGTCTGACTGGCTTCCTCCGGCTGGAGATGATGCGAATGTGGCACATTTGTGCTGATGCTGAATGCGAAAACACGGGCTGCAGCTGCTCATATGTTAAGATAAGACGTCGGCGGTGAACAAGCGTCCGCGATGGCCGGAAATAAGCCGCACGCAGCGTCGCCCGTTTGGGCCAGACCGGCGTCCTCTTCTTCATTCCATCATATCCAGCGCGGCCTAATAACAAAGCGACACACCCTGCTGTTAGATTTCATAATGAGCCAGATGAATAATAGAATATAGCCTACAGTACATCAGACAGACGCCGTGCATTTCAGCTGCTTGGGACGTTAGTTCAAGTGAAAATTTAATAATAACAGGCCTACTCCGAGCAGGCAATATATTCCAGGAGGATCCAGTAACACACTGACTCAGATGCAATTAATAATGTTAAAGAGCCCATCACAACCACAATCACACACACACACGCCTCAAGTATACAGTGAAATCCGCCTGACTGCGAGGGAAGGTGATTAAAAGAAGGTTTTGTTTTCCCCTCCTGGGATTAGCAGGCAGCTCTTACATACAAATATTGAGCTGAAACAGAAATATAAATATATGTACATAGTTAAAAAAAGCCTAAATCTTAGATTCAACTAGTGAAAAGGAATCAGTGAGAAAAACATTGAGCATGTCAGCGAGGATTCAAGGTACTTGATCACATCTATTATTAAGGGCTCAGTGTGCTGTGCTCTCTCCCAGTCATTTCTGCTTTAATTTTCATTTTAATTTTTAAACATTTCATCGATGCAGAGAAGAGGGCACAGGGGTGATAAAGGCCAGAGAGGTGGGTTTCTTGGATGGGTTAAGCATATTCTAGCTACTTCTGAGACAAAACCCTAAAGAGAATAGTTGTGGGGGACTGCGAGAGGAAAGCGGTGATGATCAAAATGGCCTGTGTGGTTAATCTGTGTCACGTTTAAGGGCAATTTCTGAAATAGTGTGAGCAGAAATATTTCCTTTTAGCTGTTAGACATCACAGATATTTTTACACTGGCCCATTATCACTATTGCACTAACACACGGGGGATACGTCTACTCTTTGTATCTGTGCTCGTCTTTGAAATGGGAGCCAGGAGAACTCGAGCCACCGCCTAAAGGTGAAACATAAACTGCATAGCTGCCACACGCGAGGGCCGATCCAGTGGAACCTTTGCATAGAAAAACAAATTTGCATGATTTTTTGTGATGTGAACAACGCAAAAGCCAACGCTCCAAATCACTAATGAATCCACAGATGAGGATATTGGTCCTTTTTGACACCACATGTATTTTCTGTTAGTTAAAGCTTTTGAGGTCTGAATGCATTCAGGACCGACCTTACAGCACCTACACTAAAGGAGTAAGGCTCATGCAGCTGGATGCCTTTCAAACTACAGGCCCATGCTCGTTTTAATACACAAGCTTTTTTTTTTCTAGGAAAATGTTGTATTGCAGTTTCATACAGTTACTGCATTTGCTTCTTCTCTGGCTCTTGGGTGGAAAAGGTCCATAATATTTTGATATTAAGTTTGAGACAGACTGAGAGAATCCTCATTGTTTTGTCACTTTCCTGATCATGATGCTGCATCTTTAACTATTAAATCTGGCTGTATATATATTTCAGTTCCCACTGCATTTGAACATTCCTATAGTGAACTGAATTGTTGTCATATTCTGTTTCTTTTAAACCAGTTTTACCACATCAGTGCAGATGTTGACATTCAAAATCAAAATATCTCTAAAAGCAAATGATAAATCTTAGTGGACAATTTTCATGGAATATTACTAGAGTTGACAAGAAGGCTCTCCTGCAGTGTCTGTGCACATTTTCATTAAAAATGTGCCAGAATTTGTGTCAGAATTCATAAGGACTGATGTTATGTCCTGTATTATCCCATCATCAGGCCCAGCAGTTGCATTAGGAAGCTTTGCTACCACTAGTACTACAACATGTGGCACCTTTCATTGTTATTTTTTAAAAAGCATTTACCAACCTAAAGTACAGGGTTGGAAATCTGCCCAATGACTCTGTTGATGTTGCATTGTTTCCGCTTCATGACGATTTAGCCCATGGAAGAAAACGTTACACGTAGCTTCCTTTGGAGGGTAGAAACCATCACAAAATGAGGCAAAATGAGGTTCCTACTTGAGTGAACTTAAAGATCTAGTTTCTGGCCGGTGAAGCCTGAAGCCTCAGACCTCTGACGTTAAGCCTTATGCTGTGTTTGCGTGCAGGTGGAACGTGTGTGGTGAACCCTACAGATCTGTTCTGCTCGGTTCCGGGTCGCCTGTCGCTGCTCAGCTCCACTTCCAAGTACAAAGTCACCATCGCAGAAGTGAAAAGACGACTGTCCCCTCCAGAGTGCCTCAACGCCTCCCTACTGGGCGGCATACTGCGCAGGTCAGTACTAACACACACGGGTCATCACAGCTTCTTTAAATGTGCAGGTAATTGCAATGATTTGACAGATTCTTCTTTTAGTGCTGGTGAAGTTGGACATTTTTCCATTTCCTTGGTTATAACAGCATTATGTCCCTCACAGAAAACCTTTGTGGCAGAGAAATAACACCAGTTTCATAGTACCTACAGATGTTTCTCCATGAGTTTAAGCCCCAAAAATCCCTTTAATAATTCCAAGGCACACTGATAAATTTGTGGGGAAATGTTTAAACTATGTTCATCACCTGTGCATCATACTTGGCCCAAAGAGGACAGGTCAGCCTCTATATAATATGAATGGCAATATTTCTCATTTGAAAATCCCAGAGCACTAGTGAAAGGTTCTACAAATTACAAAGCATATACAAAAATGATCCCAAAGAGGCGCAAAGGACCAACAAATAGACAGAAAATTTCCAAAAAGACCAATAAAAACCAACAAGACAAAATACACCTAAATACCATAAAGCTAAATAAAAAAACATAACCACAGAGACAAACATGGCCACCAAACAAAGGAACATCCATTCAGGAATGAAGAAAATTATTTTTAAAAAAGAGAAACCTGTCTATACCCATGACCGGTCCATGAAGTAAATAGGTGGAACAAATTGCAGAAATATTTGTTAGTGTGTAATGATGCAAAATGATACTAAGACAAAGACACACTTTGCTACAGAAAACCTTTCGAGCAAAAATTAAAATGACCAGAGCTTAGCATTAAAAGGCTGTGAAATGCAGAATTTATTACATGGTTCTATTGTTCCTATTTTTTTGTCTACCCCTCCTGTACATACAGCAGCCAAACTTCCATCCACTAACAAAATAACATTAAAGCAGAGAGGCGACTGATGGAGGGGGATTTTAAAAGCCTTTTTTTTTTCAAGTGTAAATGTGGCTGGTGGAAATTGGAGAGCGCTGCCTGAGTCTTTGTAGCCCTCAGATGAAACGGAGGATATACAGTATAGCGCCCACGACGACTATAGCAAGCGGGTTAGGGGCTGGGGCTGGGGCTGCACGCGGCGCCATGCCCAGGGAGCCAGAGGGAGGCGAGACTAGGCCAAAGCATGCCAGGATCAGAGGAACCAGAGGAAAGCAAGAGTTGCTAACGCTGTATTATTGATGAGGAAGAGAAAAGGGGAAAAGAGGGAAGAGGAGCGGGAGCACAGAGAATGTGGCTGCTCCTGCAAGATGGCGCATCCACACTGTGCTAAGACTAATGTGTAAATAGAGGTGTTGATCTTATTCGGGAGTTAAATGAACTAGAACATGAAACGGGAAGCGTGTTTATTACATTCGTGTACCACAACAAATGCACAAAAAGTCATTGTGAGAGAAGCCGCAGTGCAGAGAGCCTGAAGGAACTTTAGAGCGACAGGGAGAGAATTATTTCAAATTTACACATTGAAAAAAGAAAGAAAAAAAAGAAATGACAACTGCCTTTCAAACTAGACCTCCTCTGTGAAATGCTCAAACAATGAAAGACGCATTTGGTTCCACATGGGAACATGGAACTGTGTTTACTGTACGTTTAAAGAAAACACGTTTAATGTATAATGAGTCGTGTAATTTTGTGCTTTTTTTGTCACATCAAAGTTGAATCTATATTCTTCCTCTGATTTGCAAGACTTGATTAAACATGCATCTCTTTCGTTTTAGAGGTTTTTACTTCCATTTCGCCAACTTTTAAATACGACTGAAATATGTTTTGCTTGTTTCCTGTTCCACAGAGCGAAGTCTAAGAATGGAGGACGGTGTCTTCGCGAGAAATTAGACCGTCTAGGCCTCAACCTGCCGGCAGGACGGAGGAAAGCTGCGAACGTCACACTGCTCACCTCCCTGGTGGAAGGTGAGGGACTACGATCCAAAAAACGGCTTTCACGCTCACTCGTTTTAGTTCTTGGCCCATCAGTCTCTCTTCCCGTGCTTGTGTTCAGGTGAGGCACTCCACCTGGCCAGGGACTTTGGCTACACCTGTGAGACAGAGTTTCCTAGCAAGGCAGTGGGGGAGCACTTGGCGAGGCAGCACAGCGAGCCAAAAGAAACCAGCGCACGCAAGAAGATGGTGCTGGCTACAAAGTAAGACTCGTTCGTGCACACGCACATATAAAACCGAACACAGATGGAACAAGAGACAGAGCTAAAAATAGTCTCAATAAAAGCAGGACATTTGATTCTGAAATTCCCTGAATGCAGTAGTTAACAATGATGGACCCATCGTTGTTGCCAGAAGTTAATAACCATCCATGTTGAGGGAAACGATGAACTGATACAAGGTTCTGCCAGAGTTGAAGACTGTAATAAAGCAAGGAAACCGCTCCAACTCGAAGATGATGTTTTTGTCCCCCAATAAAGTTATTCCAACAAAGATGTCAAGACAGACTACAATCCAAAACGACAGCCTGGACAAAATTTGACTTTCAATTTGTCGTGAAACAATTTGTCGCTGTTGACCTTGTTTTGCTCCAGCATGTAGAATTGAATTTGTGTGTGGGTTGATCCCAAATGATGAGAGCGGCTTCAAGAGCGAGAGAGACACAAATTGCGACAGTTATGTTGGAGACAGATGGTAAACCCTCCTTCCCTCCCCTCCTTCTGTCTGTCAGGCAAATCTGTAAGGAGTTCCAGGACTTGTTAAGCCAAGATCGTTCTCCTCTGGGCTCCTCTAGACCGACCCCCATTCTGGACCTGGACATCCAGAGACACCTCACACACTTCAGGTAACGCACCTATGCTTTAATTTAGTAATGTGCAACAATTCGAATGTGGAGCTCCTGCGTGGAGACCGTTTTCCTGCAGAGCCTCCACGCCGCCGTCCGGTTTGGCTCTGACCTTTTTGCCATTTTAGAAAGATGCAGCTGTGCAGTTTGTTATTTGGCACAAATGACAGGAGGAGGAGGAGGAGGAGGAGGAGGAGGAGGAAGGAGGAGGAGGAGGCAACAGCGGCTTGTTAGCAGAAATGTCACATCTGTGGCGTCATCTTTTGCACAATATACAAAGTTTTACCAAACCTCTAGAGGGAAATGTGCGTGGCGTGCTGGGCAGAGAAACACGATGAGAGCTAGATACGACAGACCGAACGCCAGCATCCTTCTGGCCGCTTAAAGGTCTGCTACGAGAGGTGATCAGGCATTTAGTTCTGACACGGATTCTTAAAATGTATTTCAACTTCATTTGTCTTTAAGTCTTACTCCTGTTCTCTATGGCTTCCCTGCAGTTTTCTGATGCTTTCAATAACGCCCCAATTTACTTTATATTTATACATTTTGAGAATGATGTGGCCTTTTAGAACCTTGTTATAGGAAAAAATAAGTCCACATATAGCTAATTATAATTTGGGATTTAGTTTGGAAAAAAATTCCATAGAAATGGAATAGAATGAATGGATTGTTTTGACCTTCATGTAATTTGTTTATGCGTGACCGTATTCAGGAACTTTGACCGTTTCAGTTGATCATTGTTGTGTTGGTTGTTTGTGTCTTCCTTCCAAATAGTCTGATCACTCACGGGTTCGGCACGCCGGCAGTCTGCGCAGCTCTCAGTACTTTCCAGACAGTCCTGAGCGAGATGCTCAACTACCTGGACAAAAACTCAAGCGGGAAAACGAGCGGACCCACCGACCAACAGATCAACAACAGCTCGGAAAAGACGCAGCTCCGGAAAACAGCAGAGCCCCAGAGCAAAGACGGGAAAACTGAAAAAACTGAGTAGCCCCCACCCACCCAGTCCCTGTGCCTTGGAGCGCTGCATTTAGGAGTGTGTGTGTGTGTATGCATTACTGTGTCTACTTTCAGACAATTCATATTTATTTTATTTATTTATCTTATGTTGAAATGTAACACTAACCTGAACTGTCCGCCAAAAAAGACGTGTGAATGAGTGTGTGTGAGAGACAAGGAGCTTTGCCATGGAGACGGCTGGGGCTCATCCAAGACTTAATTCTTAAAAACAGGAAGTAAAGTAAACACGGACATGCTGACTCCACTTTTCATCATTTTCCAGAATAGGGGTGGTAACAGAAAACACAGACACACACGTAATTTGATTTCAATTCAGCTTATTCAAGAGGATTTTCTGTAAAATCTGACCCATATTCTCACCCTCTCCTCGTTCATTTAAAGTGTTTTGTTTAAAACTACAATTATATTTTGCTTAAATTCTCACAAAATCTTCCTAAAATAAGTCAATTTTCCAAACTATTTTAACAGACTAAACAGAAAAAAACCCTGATCATAGTTTTGATACATGCCACACAAACCTGTGACATCCCACGAATCAAACCTTTTATTATTTTTTTCAACACCGTACAATCAGTGCCATTACAACCAACACGTTTAAGAAGCAGGCAGTTCCTGGATGTGGAACTGACGCCTGGGGTAGGACACTCAGTGGGGTGTGTGTGAGTGTGTGTGTGTGTGTAATAAAGACGTTAGAAGCAAGAGAGAGAAGGGTCCAACTCAGCCATTTTGTAAAAGGTGACACTGCAGTTGCCGTTGTTACTCTTCCCTGTGCATGTCTATCTTTGTACACCCCCCCAGATCGCAAGTTAAGCCGCCACGAGCTCTGACTCACCCATGAACATTTGTAAAGATATATATAAATATTTAAATTACTTTTCTTGTAGGCTTTCAACTATATATATGTTAAATCCCTACCTTCTAAAATGCTGGTGTTCAATAAAGACAGTTGCTACGTGTTCTACTATTTACTCTGGCTTTAAGATGTGTGTGCACACACTCACAGATTCATACACACCATATATTAACACATAGACACACACACACAGAGAGAAGGAAGCAACAGAGCGAGCTGAGACTAATAGAGAGGCGGTATCGATCAAAGGCAGCATGTGTGAATTATCCATACGAGTTCACAGCGTTAAAATGATAAGTCAGAGTTCCTCTCTAATGCTGCCAGAGAAGACTCTACCTACAGAAAAGTTCAAAAGCTTCCTTTGTGTGCGCAAGCATGTGTGTTTTCTTTCAGTTTGAGCGACTTCTGTCAGCTTTTCTGCTTATTTATATTTCAAAAAACCAAAAGAGAAAGGAGAAAAATGTAATGATAAAACAGAACGAGGAGCAGCTGCCTGCTGGCGTCTCCATCCAGGCTCTGTACGTTGTGTTTACTCTTTAATATTCCAGTCGTTTAAAAAAGGGGTCACGTCCGCTGCATAACACAAAAATACATAATCAGGCTGGATGCATTTACAGTGATGCCTGTGCCGGTTTGTCACTCTGAATCAGTGTGACTGAAGCCTCAGGTGGAAAAGCAGGAGAGGTAAAGAAAGTGACATAAAGGAAGGAAGCGACACAGGTGCAGAATAGGAGAATATTCCCAGTCTAGCTGGTGTTTGACAGATGGTGTTAACCTCCCGAAATAAACACACACGCGTTCAATGTTTTACAAAGCTGGGACAAAGTGAAACCACTGAAATCACAATGTCCAGCAAATGCACAGTGACAAACAGTGGGGCATTTTTTTGCAGGACTGCACAAACATTTGCTGGCTGCAGCTTAACAAGCTTTAAAATGTCGTGTCTTTGTTGCAATATCTTTGGCGGTTGGACGTTACCGCTGCCGTGGCTAAACGAGTCAGTCGTTTCCTGCAGCCACGTCTTTCTTAACGCTCTCATTTGACTGTTGCAATGATGAACACCTCTGTAGCTGACTGGTGTTTCTTTCCCACATTCAGCTCCTGTCACAGGAAGCATCGGGGGCTGGCTTTTACTGCTGCAAGGTTTTCCTCCTTAGACCTCATGGATTCATAAACTGACCCATTTTAAAAACAATCAAACATCAGTAAAAACATGACTGTTTTGATGAATTTTTGCTCAAACTCTTGCCAAACATCGACACATTTCGAGGCTGATTTCAATATTCGTCTACGCCCAGTTACAGTGAAGGGTGCAGTCGGGCATGACTGCAGGACTTCCAACTTCATATCAGTGTTTTAAGACCCCACTCACACCAAAATAAAGCAGTTTTTAATAGATATCCTTAAATCATTTTTAGTTTTAGCTGCTGAGGGGAACGATGAGCAGCTGATGTGAAAGAATCGTCCTGATCAGTCGTCAAACTCGTGTGTGCATGAAGATGTAACAGAATGACACGTATGAAGCAAAGCAGCTTCCTAAATCGGCTCTTTGATGGTTGCTGCATCCCACTGGAGGGTATGAGCGGCAACAAATGAACGCGAGGACACGTTCTGCACACACAGACACAGACACACACACACACACACACACACACACACACACACACACACACTTGGAGGGAAGTAAGTGAACTCGCCGTTTGTTTGTGCGTCAATGATAAACATGTAATTCCTGCGAAAGACGTCCCTGCTGATCCCACATCAGAATAATGAGCAGCTTGATCAAAATGTGCTGGAAAATTAAATCGATACATTGCCTCTGCTGGAGTTTCTGTAAATTGACAAACGGACAAGAATGAATCATAAGCAATGCATAATGTGATGGGGAAGCTGCTGCATAATTCACACACACTATTGATTATAGTACAAAGCAACACACTGCATTAAGTACGTCTCCCCACTCTCCTATTGAACCTTCACTATACAATATTCTTTATCTGGTGACTGAACACAGTTCGGTTTTAGAATCATTTCATACACAGACGGTTTAACATGCAGAACACACACTAAACAACGTGCACCTCAGGAATGCAGCCAGTGAATACGATTATTTCTATAGAAGTGTATTAAACAGCCTGACGTCTCAGTGGGACTGTAACTCCTGCTGACTGAGCCCCACCATCACGAACACCAAACTCTGCTAACTTCTAAGCCCCATGTCTCCAGTCTCGCTCTCGTCTGAAGCTGTAACCCTCCTCCTCCTCTTCCTCCCCTGCTTCTCTGCTAAAACCTCTTCCTTCGCTGTCCTGATCCCATTCGCTCCCAGGAACATTCAGGGCCTTTTTCTTTTTAGCTGCCGTCCTAACTGTCCCCGACCCTTTGTCAAGACACACACACACACACACACACACACACACACACACACACGGAGCTGCAGCAATTCAGTCAAACCTGCAAGCCTGTAGTGAGACAAAAGCACCTTGTTCTATTTCATGACGACCGCTCTGCTCTGCCCCCATTAGCACTGTGGGATCCTGATGCTGAATCTAAAAGCTACAGTTTATTTTGCTCATCGTGTTGACAACAAGCTTTAAATTCAAGATTTACTGACTTTTTCAGTGAGTTCTCCAGGATGAGTCAATTGCTCTATTTGTGCCACAGAGATGAAAATATGGAAACACTGAAAGGTTTCTTGACTAAACAGTATTTCGTTTCCTTGTGTTAGAGGAATTTGAACACATTTAACTTGTGTGAGTAAAAGAAGCACAACCTGAGCAGTGATTCACCTCAAGCGTCCAACTCATCAGTGTGCACAATACTGCAAGCCTGACACGAAAACATCCGAGTGGAATCCAGCCATCATTCAGTTGATTTTTTTTACATGTCGTTTCAATCTTTGCATTTTGTCGTTGGCGTGGACAGATATTGACAAATATTTGCTGCTGATACTTTCCTTACTACTTCCACACTTACGGCCTTAGGACCCAGATTAATGCTGGTCGTTTATCCAGTCAAAGCTGAACTCTGGCTCCCACTGTGGAGGCCTCGCTGCTTGGCCTGCCTCTCCGTTCTGTGGTGTTGTACTGCGACCTAGTGGCCCAAAGCCAAACTGCAGCCATTACAACCAGTGCAAGACTGGAAAAACCCCAAGGAACAGAAAAGAAAATGCTACCTAAGGATGTAAAGAGTAACTGAATGAATAAAGTTTAAATTACGATGCCACTCGTTAAAGGGATCCAGAAGACACCTAAAACCATCACATTTCCAGAGAGCAAAAATCACATCAATAATAAAGCACGTGCTGCATAAACGACAGCTAAAATATATTCAAATAATGGATGCATCTGTGTGATTAACATTCTCATTTTTATACACAAAAGACTTGCCTGTATGACTAATACTACCTCATATGTCCTAGCTACCATTTCGCTCATGGACGTCAGTGTACAATACCCAGCTTCATCACTGCTGGGTCTGTTAGTCCAGTCCATTCAGTCCACACCGAGGGCTCATTTCCATGTAAATGTAAATGTAAAGTATATAGTAGCTACATGTTGATATATCATTTATATATCATCAATATCACTTCAGATGTATTGTGCTTTTTTCTTTCTGCCTTCATTGGGATGCAGTGGTGAGATGCCAAGTCAGCAAAGATGTAGTAACCATCATCATCTGTGTCCAAATACAAAGTCTTTACACATGTGCATTCAGTGGTGAAAGGAAAAAGGTCAGAGCAGGTGAAATCTGATCGACCTCTGGCCTCCTGACTGAAATTCAAGCGAAGGTGGTGAAGGTGAAAAAAAAAATAAAGACAAATGTCTCATTTGTAGAAGTCTGCAAAGAAAAGACGGGGGCAGAGAGAGCAGAATTAGTGCGGCATGTGTGTAATGTATGCTGATACATCGTGTTTCAAAGCGCCGCAGGACAGCAACCGCAACCGCGCCTCCAGACTTCCAGGCTGTCAGGACATCTGTCATTGCTGACAGTCATATGCCCTGCCATGTGTGTGTTTGGGTATGTCTGTGTGTGAGAGAGGAGGGAGGAAAGGGAGGATCTTTGGCAGTGGGTCATTCCAGAGAACATGGGAACAGCCGTGCCTCTTAAACATTTATGTCTCGTGTCCTCAGTAGATTTTATTTAAGTTATTCAAACGCCAAAGGAGCTTAATAATTGACCTATAACATACCTGCATGACTTCTGACTTTAAACATATGTCTTGTCAAAGAAAATTCCTGCAGCAGCAATTGAAAAGTAACAAAAAGCAGAAGCACATACATGTTACTTCTTAAAAACATTTAAATCTTGAATGACTAAAACTAGAATCTATGCCACAATAACATGACGGTGCTCCTCCATGGAATATGAAGGTGAATGCATGTGGGCTCCTTTGACGCTAGGTGGAGCAATTTACACACCCACACACACACACACACACACACACACACTGAGCAGACCTCCAGGTGTTGGAGGGGTGGATGCAGCTGATTGTGGGTGTCATTCAAACGCTTGTCACTCATTTGTTACAAATTTAAGCAGGATTTCTGTGTGACTTTAACACAAACACTATGATTAATTCGTTTAGGCAGGGAAGGGAGCAGTCAAAGCTTTTTATCAGTGGAGCCACAAATGTGAGATTTAATTTTTGTGCTTCATTCAGTAAGAAAAATGCACCAGATCTGTCAAAACTTTCAAACAAATAAAGCCAGTCTCCTCTGATCTTGTCAATGCAAGTAACTCAGTTTAAAGCAGTCGTCCTGTTGTGAGGTCATTTACTGTCACCTCAACATTATACTTCTTTACGATGCAAAGCTAGTTTTAAGGCCAAAGGTTATATTGTTCTTATTCAGACTCCTTATTGATAAATTATTTGGCCCAAATCTGATATTTCCCCCTAAAAGAAATATTTTAAAGAATAATATATTAATATAAATATAACACATTTGTCCATAACACAGTGCCCTGAAATATGACGCCCAGTTAAGCAGTGGTGGAAAAGTGTTCAGATCACTTAATGTAGAAAACCTATAAAAGCACTTGGCTCATTTCATATGGGTTTATATTATACTACAGGATTTATGGCCATGTGTTATTTTGTCAATCATATTGTTGCAGCTTATTTTAACAACCTTAAACGCCCTGATTATCATGTTGTCAATCAAATTTTGAATTACTGCCCAGTAACTTGTGAATTTCATACCAGAGATTAATAAAGTCTATATATATATATATATAAACCAGATTCTAAAAAAAGGACCTACAGCTATCAAAAAAAATGTAGTGGCGTAGAACTACAATATTTATCTGAAACGTAGTGACCTCAAAGTAGGAAATGGAAATACCTCAAAATAACTGTTCATTTACTGTCACAATATTTGATCATGCCTGCACTGTGGTTATTGTCCAGTACTTGTACATATTTTGTACTCCGCTGCATCCATGGTAATTACTGTAGGACTAATCACACTGTTCTGCCCCGAGTTTCAGAAGCAGTGACAACCACTATCACATGCGACAAAAAAACAATCACTTCCACTGCAGTTAAAGATGTCGAGGTTCAGGTTGGAAATATGCTTTTTTTTAAAAATACTTTCAGGTTTCAATTTTTTAAATTTGTTGTCCTGCCCTGACAATGAGCAAAATGCTGACAGTTCTCTCCATACTGTGATCAGATCAGGGCCAATAAATTACCAGAATTAGGCAATTTCTCCCCAAAATGTGTCATGTAATGTAAATGAAATATAACCTAATTTTTCTTGTTAATACACCACGTCAGTCATGTGACGTGGCTTTTAAAGGCACGTGGTCTCAACGTCATTCAGCTATTCAATCCAAACGACTAGATTTTGGAAGATTGGTGTGCACACAAGAATTAGACCCTCGGTTAATCCAGACTATCAGACCTGAGGGGGCCGTTGTAGCTGCTTCAAACATCTCTAACATTCAGTGCTACTGAGGAGAAAAAAATTCAACCCTGGACATATACTGTTTTACATTATTAATATAGTGAAACACTATAAAGCTGAATTAAAATACAACTTTTTACATTTTGGCTTTAGTTCATCATCCACCTGTTCAGAAATATTTTTTTAAATACATTTGTCAAAGCTGTCCGTGTACAAGATTAAGTCTTTTATGAAGTGATTCTGGGTTGATTTTAGAGCTAATAAATCCAAGGTGGCGTTCCAGGGGTTCCCCATTCACAAAGCCTGCAGCCTGACTGTACAGAGGGCGGAGAGAGAGACGGAGGGAGGGAGAGGGAGAGAAATAGAGGGAGGGAGAGAGGGAGAGAGAGAGAGTTGAGCCATCCATGCCTCACTTGGCTGCATTCGCTTTACCGACACCGGAGACGCGACCATGCTGTGGAAACTAGTTGAGAATGTCAAGTATGAAGATATTTATGAGGTAACGTTCCCGTCCAGCTCTTTGTGTCTTGGAGAAACACACTTATTCCACAGGATTCGGGCTTGGCTGAAGTGGTAGGAAGGAGAGGAGCTTTCCAGGAGGCTCTAGGCCTGGTATTTGTATGATGTGGTGGCTATGAATTTGAATATGCAGTGGAGGGAATTTCACTACATGACAGTTTCATCCAGGCGTTATTTGGCTCTTTGTGTGAACCTTTTTATTTGGTGTGACTTTACTTTTTGTCTTTGCGGTTCTTGTGCAGAAGCACTCACTGTGCATTAGGAGAAAATTATTTAAAGTATTTATATTCAGTCTGTTCTTCGTGGTTCAACCTTTTATGAAATAAGACTTTCATAATATGGTCCATTTTAGGTGCAGATAATAAAAGGCTTCTTTCAGGGGTTAAAATGACTGCAGAAGAAAAAGAAGTTGGGGTCAGAGCAGGGTGAGGTCGTGTGAGGAGGATGTAAATCATTTGGCTTTGATCCCGGAACAATCATTGTTAACGACCGTGCAGGGGAACGGGCAGAAGCGCCGCTGTGGCGCGCGCAGGGGCGGCACAGGGCAGCTCGCGAGGCCCCGGTGGGGAGCCTCGTCTCGCGCCGCACATGGCTTTTCTCCCACGGCGGGAGAGAGGGAGGCACCAGTGTCGCCCAACGAGTCACCCAAGAGGGCGAAGAGGGGCCCGCGCGCGCGGCACACCATCAGGTTGAATCGCTTCTTTTGACTCGTGACACCGTCCACGCGAGATCCTCACGCGCCCCGCTGTGTCTCGAGCTGCGAACGTGCGACTGAGTGAGCGGAGGGAAATTCTCGTTGGACAGTTTCAACTTTGTGTCCGTGCGTAAAAGTCGGACAGAATTCGGCTCTGGTGGAAGAATGTTGCTCATGTTCGTGACCCCGCTGCTGTTACTCGACCCCGTGAGATTCACAGCAGCTTCTGACTTTCGTTGCTTTTATGGCGTCAGACTGTGTTGGCGAGAAAGAAAGGCAAAGCGCCAGACCCGGCCCGGAAAAGGTGCTGACGGGGGTTCCCTCACGGTTTCACCTGCCTCCTGCGGTTCGTGCGTCGTGTCGGCTCTCCACGGACTTTAAACGTCACTCACGGCTGCGCGGGAGGCTTCACGCTCCATGTGTCGCCAGTCCCCTGCCTCGCGCACATTAATATTCCTGTAAGTCTCAGTCATGAATAACAATTACACCGTAAACCGGGGGTAGAGGCGGGAGCTCGGTGCTCACAGTCAGAGCGGCGGCAGCTCCGGGCGGAGGAGGACTCTGTGTGGAGCTGTGGACCGGACCGGGCCGTGCCTGCAGACACTGACGCGCTGCCTTTGCCTGGAATTAGTTTGACTATCCGGACCAAAGACGGTCTTCACTCCCGCGAGGCGCTCAGGAGAGCAGAGCTTTTACAGATGTTAGTTCACTCCTACTCCACCGCGGTGAGTTCCCTCCACTCGTTAGTTTTCGCTATTCGTTTGTGCAAATGGTGAGTCCGCAGATATTTGCAGAGACATTTGAAATGAGGCTGTAACATTTCACCTCCAGGCTCTTGTGTGCGTCTTGTTCAGCGGCTTCAGTGTCAGTTAGGCTGCATCACTACAGGCAATGCTCTAATAAATGCCTCATGATGCGGGGCCTCCATGTGGTTTCATTTCGTTCACATGCGGATCTAACTGTGCACTGAGCTGACTTTCTCTTCTCCTCTGCGCCCTCTCCAAGGACCGGCATGACGGCGTCTCGAGCCACAGCTCGCGCCTGTCCCAGCTGGGCTCCGTGTCGCACGCCGGACCTTACTCCAGCGCGCCGCCGCTGTCTCACGCACCCTCGTCGGACTTCCAGCCTCCGTATTTCCCGCCGCCGTACCAGCCGCTCGCTCACTACCAGAGCCAGGACCCGTACTCCCACGTGAGCGACCCGTACTCCCTGAACTCCCTGCACCAGAGCCAGCAGGGCGCATGGGGGGCGCGGCAGCGGCAGGACGCCGCCGGGGACCGGATGGAAAGCTCGGCTCTGCTGGCGCAGCCTCGGGCCTCCCTGCCTCAGCTGTCGGGGCTGGACCCACGGCGGGACTACGGTGGCGTACGGCGGCCCGACGTGCTGCTCCACTCCGCTCACCCGGGACTGGATCCCGGAATGGGAGACGGACTTCTGCACGGGCTGCACGGCATGGAGGATGTTCAGGTGAGTCAAAGGTCACAAGAGATCCCACCGGGATTAAAGTGCATGAGACCAAGACGTTCGTCCTGATGATTTTTAAACTTATTTTAAGACCACTGGCCTGCACGTCACGGGGCGCGAGGACTAATGAACAAAAATATACAACAGATTAAATGTTACTTACTGGAATATGCTAGACGCAAAAAATACAAATAAAATAGCTGCAGAATAAAATATTGCAAACGTTGACAGTTGTCTTCTTCGTTCGCTGAGCGTGTTTCCCGAGCCACCAACCGCCCCCGGGCTAAACTCACAGCAGCTGTAGCCTAAACGCAAATATCTCACAGCTAAACTCACCGTCAGAGGAAACCGGGGACAACTTGGATGAGAAGATGCTCAGAAAGTGGCAACTCACCAGCAATAACCGATTTTATAAAGTGGAAAAAATGTTTATTATTATTATTATTTATTATTAAATATTATTGTTGTAATAATAATTCATACTTAATAGTAATAGTAATTACATAATACATAATAGTAATTTTAAAATAATAATTATTATTATTTTAAGTTTTATTTTTAATAGTGAATAATTTCGTTTACAAGGGGCTAAATTCACAAAACCAAACGACCAAAGTCTTCATATTCAGTTGTGTAGGATTTCATCTTGCCCTGGTTTCCCCTCAGGCCAAAACCATCACGAATTGTTGCCATTTAACCTCCACAATAGATTTTCATTTGTGCTGTTCCGTATTTGAGTCGTGCATTTATTAACCCCATATAAATTTGTTTGAACTTTTTATTCCCCTTTTCATACGAATGTGATTCAGTGATGACACTGGCTCATTTGGCAGGATGATGAACGACACTGATGAAAAAGGCTTTAAATTAGAGACTCTGGCTTCTGGATTATATACATTTGATCAGTGTGTTGTGCACAAACAATTTAACGACGTGTGTTTTTCCTCTTCGTTTCTCGAATCGACACAAACACTAAAAAAAAAGCTTCACATGCTGTTAAGTGGTTCATTGCAGATTTATGATGCTGCATGAATCGGACTGTAATGATTTGTATTTATCTCGATTTTAACAGACCATTGAAGACACCAACGGAACAAATATCCTGGATCAATCAGTGATTAAGAAAGGTATAAACACACACACACACACACACACACACACACACACACACAGCCCTCAGTGATATGAGCAATATTGCCAACAATCCCTCCAGCACAGATAAAATGACAAAACTAATTGAAAGTGACAAACATATTTGCAAATAATAATCATACATCTCTGGATATTTAAAGATTTATACAATAAAGGGATTTTATTGTGTAAACTGGGTGCACAACGTGGGCATTGTTGTATTCATTTTTGGTCCAGAGTGAGCAGTGAGATGTGGGCTAACGATCCCGGCTCATTGACTGGCAGGCGGTGTGCGGCTGTCAGGCTGCAGCTCTGATGATGTGCGCTGATTTAGTTACGGGATGTTGAGTGACTGAGCTCCCCGCGGGGCGTTTAAGCCGCTGATGTAATAAATGACACCGCTCGCCGAGATCTCGTGAGCTCGTTTAGAGCTAATCTGCGGTATTATCCCCCGCGGAGCCATCAAACAGCCCCCCCTCACTGGCCCCTCCACGCACGCACGGAGCTGCCTTCTTTTTTTTTTTTATAAAACCACATTAACGCGGGCATTAACGCGCGGGATGAAGGAGCATCCAGTGCTGCTGGTGGGAGTTAAACCGGCCGTGGAGGAAAAACCGGGAGGTGGTTAATGCGATTTGGGAGCGCGAGCCAATCAACAATCGATAATATTGTAATGAGAATGTCGCGCGACATTAAATAACAGCAAATGCCCGGCGCGTGGGCGCTTCATTACGTCCGGCGCCGCGAAGTTTGACTGATTGAACACGTGAGCCCACATTTACAAAGCTCCGCTTCTCTGCTGCTCCTCTTCCAGTCCCCATGCCGCCCAAAAACGTGGGCTCCCTGATGCTCGGCAAGGACGGGCTGATCGGGGGGGTGACGGTCAACATCAACGAGGTGTTCTGCTCGGTACCGGGCCGCCTGTCGCTGCTCAGCTCCACCTCCAAGTACAAAGTCACCGTAGGGGAGGTGCAGAGGAGACTGTCCCCGCCCGAGTGCCTCAACGCCTCCTTGTTGGGGGGCGTGTTGAGAAGGTACGACTGCAGATACCTGCAACTCTGGAGGTTCCATTCATTAAATCCTGGGCCATGGAAAGTCAATGAGTGAAATAATTCCCATGTCTAAATATTTCTGGCCTCACAATTCGCAGAGTGACACGCATCCGTCTGTTTGTTCCCGCAGAGCAAAGTCCAAAAACGGGGGCAAATGTCTGAGAGAGAAGCTGGAGAAGATTGGACTGAATTTACCTGCGGGAAGACGCAAAGCTGCCAACGTCACGTTACTAACGTCTCTAGTAGAAGGTGATTCATCCAGACATGCTAAATTTATCTTGTTTGCAAGAAATATTCATTTTAAAAAAACAAACCTTTTTTGCCTGCCACCCAAAACAGCCAAATTCTGTCCAGACAAAAACAGAATGTAAATATTAAATTAACGTCTTAAAAGGTCGTGATCTTACAGGCTTCTCAACGTGTATTTATAATACGTGAATTATTAAATATGATAAGACAGCAGAGAGCAAGTGTAGAGATGTTGCTAAAACATTTTTAAATAATTGTTTTATTAAAAGAACATAGTTTGCGCCTTGAACAACGTTTTGAATGAAGGAATATTTTTTTCTTATTCAGCTACTTATTTAAATTCAGATGACGTTTTCTACGACCTGAATCGAATATTTTATTTGCAAATTTTGGAATATGATCCAGACTTCGTTTAAATGCTATTTAGTGCTAATTGAAGCGTGTCTAGATTTGATGACCGTTGGAGCTTTTGATTGTTTTTGCGTCAACCATGGGCGCGTGAAAACAACTGGTGCTCCATAATATGAATAAATATTAACAAATTTTAACTAATAAAAAAAACACACGTTGCTGTAATAAAGGTCAGGCATTTCCATTCCTGCTTTGACTCATTTGGTCTTTCTCGTCGCACCAGGTGAAGCGGTCCACCTGGCCCGGGATTTCGGTTACATCTGCGAGACGGAGTTTCCCACCAAAGCCGTGAGCGAGTACCTCAACCGGCAGCACGCGGACCCCAACGAGCTGCACACGCGGAAAAACATGCTGCTGGCGACAAAGTGAGTCTGACGGAGCGTTTGATTAGACCGTGTTCCCTCATCGCCTTTATAGGCGCGTCCTGTCACCGACTAGGGGACACACGTCTGCGGTGTCGCACGGAGTTTCATAGATTCCAGTGGGGATGGGATTAAAGCACGAGACGATACCGTCGAACAGGAATTTAGATTTTTGGAAAACCGTACGGCGGGAGACAAAAAGGTCAGGGCCCTAAACTGATCAAAGGGGACAAATGAGGGAATGACCAATAACAACAGAGATGCTATGAACATGATGCTATGTGTCACACTCTACGAGCTCTTGGTTTAAAATTCACCCAGACACACACACACGTTTGTCTTTCTGTACTAGAAGGCCCCTTCTCTTAATCCTAACCCTCACGACTAAATGCCTAAACTGAACCAAAACTAAAACCTAATTCTAAACCTGACCCTAAAACACTCTAAAAGCCTTTTGAAGTCGTGTGGACCATCTAAAATGTCCTCAAAGAATTCGACTGAAACAAAATTTGTCCACAGAAGGACACACAGTACCAGTGAGTTGTTGAGACCCTGTGTAATGGATCACTGGGAGCCCCCCCTCTTGGGCAGTTTTCTACACCTGGTACTGTTATAGATGCGTCAAGGACCCAACAGTGGGTCCATTTTAGCTCATGAAATTGTAGAACGCACATTTCAGTGTCCAAAAGCTCCATTTAGGCTCGGCTACAACTTCCCCAGATGACGAGGGGTTTTTGTTTCAGCATTTGGAAATTATTTTGTAGCTGCTGATTACATAACTGAATCCCTTCTACATTTACACCATGACAAATCAGGGACTGCTCTTTAAATATTTCTGGTGAATTCAATTATGAAATTAAAGCGTCTCTCATTTTACCAGGGGCCTCTGTGATCCCTTCTCTGCAACCCCTTGAGGCTGCAGGCCTCCTCCAACTCCTCTTTACACACTGATATTAGAAACGGACGCGTGTTTCCTGATGAAACACACTGAATTCCTTGTGCATTTAAATGGATTATAGAAAAATACAGGCCGCTTACAATCAAAAAGCATGTTACAATTTTTAAATGATAATTTTAAAATATTAGTAAAACAGCCAGACAAAACACTGTATTTCACCTGAGCTGGATGCTGCTGGATGCTGGACTATGACGTTCGGAGACGTTATAAAATAAACGCTCTGAGGTTGCGAGTGTATGTTTGACCTCTGCTTTGAGTCTTTGAAGCCGTCCATTTTACTGGTCCTCCTCATAAAGTTACTTATATTAATCCATTTTTTATGGCTGTTTAACTGTGGAATTGAATCCAGGATTTTGTGATTACCTTTAGCAACTGAGCAGGATAGATAGGGCGGCAGCCTTGATATGGGTTTATAAATGCGGATTAAAAATCACAGAATCAGTTTGGAACTTTAAGCAATCGACAGAAAGAGTCTCGTCCCGTTTTACGTCCATTCACTCTCCTGAATGTGAGTTTTCTAGTTGGAAGCGCCAAACAAAGACTCCTGCAGAAAGCTTGTATTTTTATCTTTGCATAAGAAGAGCTGTCTGTTGGCCTGCACCGCACAGACCGTCTGCTTTATGTGTGTGTGCGTGCGCCCATGTGCTGCTCAATATGTACAGTGTGTTCGATGGTGGACATTTGATGCGTGGATTCAAACCTGTTCCAATACTGTGTGTCGGTGCTGCCTGTTAGAAATTCATTATTTAGCAGTGAAGTGTTTCAAGTCGTCAGAAAACAACAGCAAGAGCCTTGAGTGTAGCCCAGGGTGGCGGCTTCTCCTCTCTACTCCCCTAACCCCAGCTGGGCCCGGCCTGCACAGCCTGTCACTCATTTGCTGAAGCTCTGCCCTTAGGCCGCTTACAGAATGTGTGTGTGTGTGTGCATGGGGCGTGCAAGCATGAATCTGAGAGGGGGGGAAAGCAGGAGAAGGGGTCTCCTGCATATAAAACGTGGGCCTAAGACCAGAGAGTGATTTGCTGAGATTTAACAAGGAGAATAATGTTGAGAGGTGACTGCAGAATCTTCCGTGAGGTGAGGAGTGATGATGCGTTTTAGGACCTCCTCGCACAAACTATACATCCACGTTCAAATATTTGCTTATGATGTGGAGACCTCAAACTGTATTTTCTGCGGCTTCAGTTTCACATTTGGGTTGTACAGGCATTAAACGTGTTACCATTAACCTTTTAATTCTGGGTGTATTTTGTTGTTTAGTGGAATATTTTTCTTTTAAATTTATGAAGAATAACCAGGACGTAGATTAAAGCACGATGGTGTTTGATGCTTAAACTTAAACATCTGCTCATGATTTAGACAGTTCTTTAAGTGCCAGTATGTGTATAATTCATTTTCAGTGTTAAAAAAAGCAAGAATCAAATTCACAACCGACAATTCCGCCAAAAGACACGTTTTGGGGGGAGAAAACACTCAATGGGAAAACTCACCCTCTTGCTGTCACGTTGTTCTCGCTCTGTCCAGGTTACCGGTTTACTGTGGCGCAGTGCTGTTATCCTGCGACTGTTTTCCAAAGGCATTCTGGGAAACACAAGGGATCACAAAATAAACAAATATTAGGGAAAAAAGAAGGAAAAACAATGCTCCATTATGTCCGAAAATAAGCTTGAGGATGCACTGAAGGTCATGTGTGCATGTTCTAATACAAACTATCCTTTGCACAGTCACTTTATCTGAGAAAGTTTTAATTTGTGCAACACAATTTTATGCATTTTACAAACTCCTTTTGTGTAAAGACAGGGAGAGTTGAAGTTCCTATATATGCACAAAGGAGCACAGAGGACAAAGGAAGATGGAATAAAGAGCTCATGGGACTTTTGTTTTAGGACCGACTACGGATTTCTCACTGAGGGAGACCGATCCTTGTCTAACAGCTTAAATGTCATCACGACGAGCCCAGCACCAGCGCAGCCAGCTTTAGCTCAGAGTTCTCAGTGGATCGTTTTCTCCACAAACAGCTAGGTGGGGTCATGCTGCCTTCAGGAGCTGCTGCACCACCACCTGCAAGAATTTCATCAGTCTGGGTTTCAGTGAAGGTCTTAACGCTGGTTTAGGGTCTTTCTCCACACTGGCGAGACCACAGTTGTTGAAAATTCCCTGCTTTTGCTTTGCATTAACACAATCATAATGTCTGTATGTCATGTGCTACATTTGGGGAGAAATTTGGGACTAAAATTACATCATTTCATTTCCTAACATCACAGATGTCACACTTTTTTTTCCTCCCATCTGTCCTGTTGAGCTGTTCATCCAGGACATAAAATTCAAAAATCTGCACTGCTGTAAAATGGGGCTTAAAGTGCGTGTGATTTTTTTCCATTTTACACCACAACTGTGGCTGTAATACATTTCAGCTTCTCTGTATAAACTCCAACGACATTTCTGTGTTTTCTCACTTTTTGAACAGCACTGGCAGAACACAAAACACACACGCCGTCAATCCTTAACGGCATGTTTACTCTCTCAGGCAGCTTAGCAAGATGCTGGTGGTGGCTGATTTCGGTGCATTTGCTTTTAGTTTGTCAAACAGACAATAATGTGACCTGCATTCTCTAAGTAATCCTCTCATATTCTAGTTTTATACATTTCCACCGTGTCCTCAATTGATATCATGTTGCAAATTCCTTCAAAAATTGCAGTTATTAAACCGAGATCAAATTACGTGCTATGATGTTTTGAGTCCCCCTAGAGGTTTTGCAGAATCCTGGATTTTATGATGTTATGTTTTACTGCATCTTTGCTCAATTTCATTTGTCATTACATTTGTGACGCTGAACAGTATTTTGTGGAAATCCGATCAAATAGGCTTCCTCTTGACATGTTGTTGTCTTTTCCCTGCAGACAGCTCTGTAAGGAGTTCACGGACCTGCTGGCCCAGGACAGGACTCCCCTGGGCAACTCGAGGCCTACCCCCATCCTGGAGCCTGGCATCCAGAGCTGCCTCTCCCACTTCTCCTTCATCACACATGGCTTTGGGTCGCCCGCCATCTGCGCTGCGCTCACCGCCCTCCAGAACTACCTCACCGAGGCTCTCAAAGGACTTGACAAGATGTTTCTCAACAACCCTCCCAACAACCGGCACGGGGACGCCGGCAACAAGTCCGGAGACAAAGAGGAGAAGCAACGGAAATGAAGCAGGGGGAGAAGGGGGGGCAATGATGGAGAACCAAGCAAGGAGACACAAACAGAGGCGTTACACCGTTACTTCTAGCTTTACACCGAGACTGACCTGCCACGCACACGGGTCTGAGGTGGAGGTGGAGGATGAGGACGAGGAAGGAGGCGGCTCGATACAGAGAAAAAAAAAGGGCAGAGGAAGACACCCGTGGGCCAGTGTCAGAGAGCACAGAGGGATTTTTCATCTGTGTTACGTTCTTTTCATTCCCCTGAGGACATGGTGGTTACTGTGTTACATCCATTTCGCTCCCCCTGCCTGCATCCTGTGAGACTGAGACGCTGTGAGCAGCCAACAAACACTGTGTGTGTTTGTCTGAATGAGCGAGAGAGAGGGAGAGTGTGTGTGCGTGCGCGCTTGTGTTTGTCTTTAAACAGAAAAAGCATTGTGGGTAAAAAGATGATGGTGATGAGCATTGTATCTGTGAAACAGGCTTGTCTGGTTATTTAACCCAAGTATGAGGAGGCAGGGTGTTAATTTATGTGTGTAAATATTTATTTATATTAATTTAAATGGATGGTTGTGTAAATAGGTGCACCAGCTATTTTGGAGTATGCCTATTTATCTGTGGTTTGACCTTTGTGAGCTGGCAGGGGGACAGGATTCATCCAGTGTTTTTCTGTTCTTATAGAGCTGTTGTCATGGTGCTGATGATGGGTAGACATGCTTCTAATTGTCCAGTGATTTCATTTCTATCACACTGAAAATAAATCATGTGTTTTATTATGCGAGGTGTGCAGCCTGCGCCTTTTCTCCAGGGAAACTCTCGGCTAGATTTCACCTTCTGTTCAAAATGTTAAAACGACTTTAGTTTCGTGAAATGTTGTGGAACAAGTGTGATATTTCACACGACTCATAAAGTGGGTTGATCCTAAAGCTTTCATTCCATATTAGGAGTTAATTTCACAGGACAAGCATCTTTGTTAGTCTTTCAGATTGAAATTAACTGAATCACCACAATAATGTGCATGTTGTTCGTGTTCAACTTTCCCTGTGGAAAAAAAAATAGATCCACAAAATGGGCTAAATGCAACAGTGCAAATTAAGATTAACAGGTTTTTATCCTATACTGCACTAATTATTTGCTGCAGCCAACAGCACATTTATGATCCTTGTGATGACTGGGAACAATGGATGATTAGTATTTAAGTTCATTCTCTTAAGAAAAGAAACTATTATCTATCTATTACTGCCATTAATCTTCATATTTTTACACAAGTGATAAAAGAATCCAGGTCACTTTAAGACTGAAACAGGCAAAGTGTTTCAAAAACGAAATGAAGTTGGTTTTAAAATTGTACGTTTTTTTTCCCCCTGAATCTATATTTGTTCTAGGTCACAGTGTTTTAGTACAAATATACACAATACTCTCAGCTGATATCAGAAAGTGTTGCTGTTGTTTTCAAAAGCCATTTAAAAACTGTTTTGTACAATTTTTTGTATTTCCATTTTCTGCCGACTTCAATTCATCTTTGAGGTTAAATATACTTTTACTCCATTACATTTGATAATTATACAGTTAGTTATCAAATGAATTATACAGGAGATAATTTTACTAATGTCCAATGTACAAAACGCACAAAATAATGTAGATTCATTTTACGTTATCATTAGATTCAACATACATCTTTACCAGTTGTAACAATAATGTGTCACATGAACGTATCAGTAATTAGAATCTAATAATACAGTGTGCAATGATGTGAAACCCATCAGTGTGCACATAAAGTAGGACGTGTGATACTTCAAATGCTTTTTGATTGGAGCCAATTGTTTGGTATTTTTTAGTATCGTTACGCAGAACTTGTACACTGTGGTGTTTGGCTAGTTTTACTTAAGCAAATGATCTGATACTTTTTTCACCACTGTTAAAATCCTCCCTATGGTGACAGCCAACTATTCATCATTAATAACAATATAATAATAATAATAATAATAATAATAATAATAATAATAATAATAATAATAATATCAGTCTTCCGACTTGGCAGTTTAAACTACATATTGCAAAGCCTCTAAAATGAAAACACACACACACACACACACACACACACACACACACACAGAGCCTTATGATGGATACAGTCTTATTCCAGGGAGATAATTGGCTGCATCTTGCAGCCAGTGAGCCCCCCCACCCCCCCGGGTTTCACAGGGCCTTCTCTCTCGCACGTGTGCAGGGGGAATAGAGTCGTGCCTCGCGGGCCCGTTTCTGCGGTGGGGGATCTACTACCGGTGTGCTAATGACGGGTGAGCGCGAGACTCAGAGAAAAGTAGAGGGAGAGTGGGAGAAAGAAAGCTAATGAGAAACCGAAAGAATACAGGGAGCGAGCTCGACAGGGAGATAGTGTGTGTCTGTGTGTGTGCGCACGCGTGTCCCGCGGGCTCAGGGTGACCGCTGGAGCGGAACACCGCGTGACGCAGGTGCAGAGTTCAGCACCCGCGTGTCCGCGAGCGATTCCTGCTCAACAAAAGGCAAGAAGCTGCTGAGCAGCATCAGCAGCTACAACAAGCAGCACAACAAGGACAGGTTGGCTGCAACACACACACACACACACACACATTTGTCTTCCTATACACGAGGACACACGTCGACATAATACAATCCCTAACCCTGACCCTCACAGCTGAATGTCTAACCCAAACCCTAAAACCCAGTCTTGACTCTCAAAAAGCCTTTTGAGGTTGGTGTGGAGCAGCTAAAATGTCCTCACAACAATGGTACTAACACAAAATTTGTCCACAGAAGGCTATAAAGACATGCCCACACACACATTGACACAAGGCCAAGAAAACTAAGCAATGGAAGAACGGGGAGATTTTAACAAATTAACAGCCGATGAGTCATTTTAAACAATAAAGCTCCTCAAACGCCTTCATGGAAATACGACGTCACAGCTGCGGTGATTCATCTCCTCATTGTAACGGCTGACGTCACTGGAGGACTCAAGTCCTGTGTACAACGGTTAGCAAACGAACACTTGAAACCCTCCTTTCGAGCTGCACACCTGTGTTTGACAGTCAGACACTGGTTGTAACAAAAGCCCAGTAAAGAACAACCTGCTCCATTCGTTAAGCTGCGGCGCTGAAGCTAGAACAAAGCGATTAACGCTGCCTTTAATGTGCAGCACCGTCGGTAAAATCATCGGAACAAAGACACAACCGGCAGAAAGGTGTCTTCCAGGCTGCTCATTTAGACGACTAGTTTGATCTTGTGTAACGTCCCTGATTGGTGCAGAAATTCTTCCCGCTGCCAACAGAGTGTTTTTATTTCTCGGCTGTGTGTATGAAGCCTCGGGCCTGCAGTGAAAATCCTTCACCGTGCATTCTACACAGTGCATTACCTGCTGTTCACAAATGAGTCTGCCAGCTCACCTGAATTTCACAGATTCTGGCGTCCTCGTGTTGGTAGGCTCTCTTTTTCAGCTTTCTTTTTAATATTTACAGTGGAAAGCAAACAGGCCTTCACTTATACTGAACTTACTTCTTCTGGTTCTAGTTTGGGTAGGACTTGAAACTCACCTCTGACTTCACTATATTCAAATATCTCTCTTCCCCAAGCTGAAAAATGCCTCCAGATGACATCACTTGGAGGAACTTTCCATTCCCATTATGTCATCTTGTTGCTCAATCATCAAAATCATGTTCAACCAGACCTGCTCTAGATGACATCATCTAAACTCCTAATGATGAAAAACTCCTCCGCGTGATGTCATCTGGAGGAGTCTTTTTTTTAAGCTAAAAGCAGAGAAATATTTCCTTACAGGGAAGTCAGAAGGAAATTTAAGAGCGTTAATGTACATTTACACAGTAAATTAAACATAGAGGAGGTTGCACACACAGTAAGTTAGGCTACATTACTGTACATACAAACACTGGTACAGTAGTCCCTGACTGTTCATGAGCAGCACCTGAATAACTCTGAACTGACTGAGTCGAGTATGATATAGTACATAATGAATTATTAAAAACAGGCTGGGGAAAAAAAAGACAAAAAAGAAGGCCAACAAAACTCTTAGGTACCGAATTCAGAGTTATTTATACTCATCATTCCTCCTTAACTAGCATTTTTGTGTACAGTACCAGGTAATGGGGTGGGCATCAATTACATAAAAAAAAAAAAAAGATTTAAGACCTATAATATGGGGGAAATGTTATCTGAAATGTTTAACTCTTAAAAAAGTCTTGGAAGAACTGTTATCTAAGATGATGATGATATTTATTTGTTATTGTGTTGCATTGGTTTTAGCGCAGGTGGCTGATTAAAAAGTGTATGATCATCAAGGTGAATCAATAATAAACTGCACTGGAAGAGCCAGAATGCGACACATAGCAACAGTCTGAGGTTTGCATTTTCAACATCACCTGGTTGTATAATAGGTCATGTAGTATTGTGTCAAATAACCAGAAAAACATGCTAAACGAAACACACTGACAGGTCATGATGGGTTCTGAATTTGTTCCAAAATATCATCCTCTTTATGTGCAGTGCAGCTTGTCCTAGTCATGTTTGTCTGCACAGAACAAGAGGATGAAACCCTTCAAATGTAGACCTCTGTCAACGCATGCAACCAGGAAGCTTAAAGCCTCACGTAAAAGCTCAGAAAAGGAAACAACATGCGAGGCAGAATTGGTTACAGCTCCCCTCACTCTCAAATTAACAAGTACAAGTTAATACAACACAGTCAAACTGGAAAGAAATACAATTCAAGTCTGGCACAAGAGTATGTGGAGTTTTTCCAATATAATTATCCAATCCCTCCTCATATAAAGTAATAAGACACTCAGAGCTTTCATCACGGAGAAGTAATTGCAACAAACAAATTATCGGAATTGATGAATGATGTCATGGTGCTGTGACAATATTACAGAGTGGCGCACCAACAAACCAGACTTTTGAAGCGTTTCTACGGAAACAGCTCTTTGTTAGTTCCTACAACTTGTGCAACGTGTTAATGTGCATTGCTCCACAATCACCTGTCCGAGTTTCTGCTCCGTCCACCAGCTGCAGCAGAGCGATGAAACACACATTTGGGAGCTGGACATAATATAAACAGCTTGTGTTTGATGAATTGGTGATAATAGGAGGCTAAATTTATTTTTATGAAAATGTCACAGGTTGTTACTTTAATGAGACGACCAGACGAGAATAATGCAGTTATGAGCTTATGCGGACAGTGAGAACATGTGAGAGACGTCTTTTCTACACTACATCTCTCTACGTCTCTCTGTAGTTTTACCAGCAAGTGAGAGAACAAGCCCCCATCAGCAAAGCCCCTCAGCATTCTGTCACGCAATGGGCTGTAAAAATGCTTATCCAACACACACACACACAGGTTATCCTGCATGCAGACAGCAGAGTGCTGGTCGGGAGTAATTCCTGCTCGGGGCACTGTGCTCCAGGCAAAGCAGGCGTGTGCTGGATATTTCATTATTCATTAATTTACTGTTTAACAAATCCTGTCATTACTGAGCCTGAGCTGAGTTCACACACACACACACACACACACACACACACACACACTCAGCAGTGGGTGTCAGGCATGGCAAATCGGCCTGTTTGATCCCGGCCTTCTCAACAAACGGGGAGAGCCATGAATAATAAGAAACGAGAAGCCTCGCCGGAACGAGGGAGCGTGACACTGTCTCACAAAAAGCCCTTTAGCATGGAGCAAAGCTCCACCGGGGCCTCACCAAGGGCCCAGAGTTCATTATATGAAAAGAAAGAAAAAAACAAACAGTTGGCACAACTGTGATCGATATGAAAGGCAAAGCTCCCACACACACAAAAGGCGAGAGTGAATCAGTTTGACAAAAGCTGCTGCACAGCTTCCTCTCTGCACGTTGAGGAGTTTAGCGCGGCTGCTGTTTACTGCTTTCACTACTGAGTCCACTAATGGGATAAGGATTACAGCTGTAAATGTGGTTTTGGCTTACATCCCTAGAAAAACAAAAAACAGGTTCCCCATGAAACATGGAGTACACACAGAACGAAGTCAGACACTGGAATAATGACTTTTACTTTCCCTTTTCAGTCTAGTTCACTTAATTAATTAACAGAGGAAGCCTCAAGGCTACAAACATTATTTCACAGAAAGAAAAACCTAACGATTCATACGGTAAAGCAAGTACATTTTACTCTAAATCAGTATAGCTGTCATGTCACAGTGTATAGTTTCCAGTTGGAGAAGGTGCAGGAGAGTGACCAGAGGCTCCACGAGAGACCTGCAGGGAAGCAGAAGGTTAAAGGCTCCAAGTCACGCCGTTGAATGCCACGGTGAAAGGAGAAGACTGCCGTTCCAAGGAGAAACCGCTTCCTTTCTCGATGTGCTGCCCTTAAGTACGCCGTGTTCTGTGGGTGGCCACAGACTTGATGTCATTAACATGTGACATATGTAGAGCTGACTGAGAGTGGCTGCAGGCCAGTGTTTGTCTGCGCCGCTGTTGCCGTGTCTTCGGGGCCGAGGCAGGCTGAGTCTGGGCTTTGTCAGCAGCCAGCCAGGCCACCGTGTGCTGCCGTTGATAGTGAAGGCGTTTATCAGTATGCACGACGGACCGTGCGCACGAATGCGTGTGTGACGGAAGCTCGGGGCGAGTTATTCTATCGGGGGGGTCCTTGTTGGATGTGTGGGCAGGGACACGGGCAGTCCGGGTCCCTTAAGGTTCAACTGAAGACGCTGAGTTGAAGTGACACAGCTGCTGCTGCTGCTGCTGCTGCTGCTTCTCCAGACGGGTCAAGGTTACACAGAGGAGAACACGCTTCTGCCACACAGCGTCTCGCGCTTGTTACATACACAGACACCTGAATGCAAACAGGAATGCAAAGCTACTCCCCCGTCCAACGCACCAAGGTCAAAAACATTCCGACTTGCGCCAATTATAATAAGAAACTTTAACAAATTGTACGCTGTTGTCGTAGGTTGTTGACAACAAGATGAATTTGTCAGCAAATTTGATGGTAAAGATAAGAACTCCAACATCCAGCACCTGCAAAAACCATGCAGATTTGTTTACCTTTCTGATTTCATATTTTATGGGAATCTGTGTGGAGCCTATTTCTTGGCCCGCTGTCCCAACCATTGGTAGTCTCCACCTCGTAGCTGGGATGACTGAGGTGGATAGTTGGGTTTCATTAATGTCTAACTTCATGACTGAAGAAAAAAGTTCATGATTAGTTGATGTCGGTTTCTTTTGCCATGCACTGTCAGCCATAACGTAACCATAATCAAAAAGTCTTAGATAACCACGACTTCACTGTATTATTAAGACAACTCCCATAATTTCCCGTAAAACACACAGGATCCTGCAGTTTTCACTGCAACCAAACAGAGGCGACACGTGGAAAGCAGCTGAACTTGTGCTCAACAGTTTTAGGGCCCAGTTCTCTTTCTGAAACTACTTTACAAACCAGTTGAAAATCATCTTACACAACACATCCTTAGAAAACACTGCGCTTGTTAAGAGCTGACCTTAAAACACACCACCTCCCACACCCTGTGCACTGTGTATGTGTGTACGATTGACTGGACATAAAACCTGCAAGATGCATGGATTCATTATCAGTGTAAATGGGGGAACGATAGTGGGTAGTCGGAGCACCAACACAATGCAGGTATCAGCTATGGGAAAAGCAGTGAGTTAGTAATGAGTTAGAAATTATTGCTGGAATGGTGTGGGAGTACGAGGATTACTATACGTGCTCCACCTCTATTGACCTGCAGAGCTTGTCAGTGTGTGCGCACCCGTTATTAACTGACCAACCCCCAACACACACACACAGTCTCCAGACAGCCAGTTATTGGCTTTGTTTATTGTTGGAGGCATGTTCAGGTCAGACTACTACTACTCACAGACTGACACAGGCAGGACCTGGACATGGAAGGAGGGAATGTCATTATCAGCTAAGAGACAAGAGCCTTGAACCCGCGAGGGGACAGAGGACTGAGGTCAATGCACAAACCTTTTAGAAGCTGCTCAATCTGAGGGAGCTGGTGCAAAGATGTGATCGAAAAGCTGCATTTGCATAGTTTATTTAAATAAACAGAAACCAAATTTTTAGCTAGTGCTGAAATTGATATTTGAGCAGCTGTAGTTTAGCCCACTTGTTAGATATTAAGCATGATAATCGCTGTAGTTCTTATGACTGTATATAGTGTGATACCATGTACATTTATGGTTAAGTTGTGTTTGAGACTAAATTAACTCACTAAACTTCTAGAAGCACTCGACAAGAATTATGAAAACCAACAACTCTATCGACGAGTACACTGAACGATCATCAGTTTTATATACCCTGTCATAATCAGGCAGCAGGATGAATAACTGTACAGATATTTTTTGTGCCTTTAAAGATCTTAAGATGCAGAGAACAGTCTAATTAAGGTACAAGGTAATGAGGTACAAAGTGGTTTGAGCATCACGAGAATCACAGTCTTTGGGCGGGATTACAGTGTACCGGTTTTTACAACTTGTGAACTCCTATTTCTGCACAAAGGAGAAGACATGGGGACCCTCGTAGAGACTGCAGCGATTTAAAGGTTCTCCAAAGTGTGGTGATTCGAAGATGCTCAAAGCAGCAGCCTCCGCTAGCAGATACAAATGTGCTGCTGAGATGATACTGCCTCACCGGTCATGTGTGGGATCGCATGTCAACTGTTAAACCTGGTGTGCACAACAGTCAGTCCAAATCCACGCAGGGTGCATGAGGTCACCACGTCAGCATAGTCCCCTCGTCCCTCAGAGCTGGACTGCTTTCAGGTCTTGTTTAGTGCTGAAGCCATTTGTGCAGCTGCTTCATTGTTAGGATTAACTTTGTGCTAAATTCAAATTTTCATCTGGCGAAGTGGCAAACACACCAGTCTCATCCAGATGTGTATCTGTAGAATGTAAATGCACCGTAGAAACAAAAGAAGCTGTGATTAAAGATACGGCGAGGCCGACAGTGTGCAGACAGATAAAAACGCGGGAGGCGGATGGTGTTTTACAGAACAGGATGATGAGGAGGAAAACTGACAAACTGAATTGTCTGTTCGTTTTCACAGATATAATAGAAATTCTGCTTTGGCTCACAGACTGTGAGAGACAGTCGGAGAGAGAGGAACTGCCTCGGGGCGATAGAGGTCTCTGTTCAGTGTCTGAACAAAATGCCTAGTCTGATCGAGTGAGCAAGGCCATGAACCAACCATCCACCCCTATAGCAGGTAGCCCGCCCTCATAACACTTCCAACACTGTGTGTGTGTGTGTGTGTGTGTGTCTGTGTATCCGCACTACCTGTGTGTGGTCACACTAGATGGATATAACCATCAGTTCCCTGTCAGCTCATCTCAAATAGTGAAGTATTGTTTGCTTGAATACACGAGTTAGAATTGATCCCCTGAATATTGACATGATAAATTTACGACAAATCCGAATCATCATCATTTTATATTCAAAAGTTGATGAAATTTTTACATTTCCTACAGCATTCAATGAAAAAGAAATATTGTACACACTGCTCCAAAGTGCATGTTAATATATTTGATCTGGAGAAATGTTTTATGTGCACTACACTAAAAAAAATCCTGTTCTGTGCATCCGAAAAACTGGATTTAAAGGAATAATTAGGCATGTTTGTATGTGGCTTTCTAGCTGATGCCGCCAAAATATGAAGCACGAGACAGCAGCTGCTTAGCTTAGCCTAGTATAAAGACCAAAAACTGAGAAGTGTATTAGTCCAGATCCTAATCCAAGTCCGCTTGTGAGCTGCATCTAAATGCAATCTAAAACTTGTTTGATATAATTAAGAGCTTATTGATCTGAATGCTTAAGGTTTTGCTTCAACACAATAACTTTATAATCTTAAATTACTGCAATAGGACTGAAAAAATAACGGAGGGACATGACGGGATATGCCAGAGTAAAGATGCATCATGCTGCTGGATTTGTGGGAGCTACATAAACTCACTAGTGATGTTATAGAATTGAACCCTGCTGAATCCCATTTCCACTGGAATTTCATTAACAATAGACCGAGTCTGGGTGAATTTGTTGTTTTATGCTCAACACATTAACAATTACTCTAACACTGGAATTTATCGTACAACAGCAACTTTTGACTCTTGAGTCCTTGTAACAGCCAAAACAAGCGTGTATCTGTGAGTGTGTGTGTGCGAGACACAGACAAGGAGACAAAGGGGACACTGGCCCATGGCCCATGGGTTCGTTTGGACGGCAGTAGCAGGGCGTTTCTTGATGCTGACCCAAGAGGACAGGATGAGGCCCAGCCATGACGCTCATCACATCTGAAGCACCCATCTGTACTGGTGTCTCCCCACCAGTCAACTAGCAAACACACACACACACACAGCGCAACACACTTCCCTCTAATCGCTTCTGACAGTGCTCACATTCAGTTAGGCCCTACAGTGCTTGTGGATGTCACTGACCATAAACAAAACATACACTCCTCTACGGGAGACGCACCACAGGACAAGGGGCGTGGACACCCGAGAAATACCACAAGACAGGGGTGTGGGGAGTGTGTGTTGCAAAAGTGTGTATGATGCCTGTGATGGGTGGCTGTGTGTGTGGATGTGGAGCTTCCAGTGAAGGAGAACAGATGCCTGCAGGTCATGTCATATCTCTGACATCAGGGTAAAGTTAGCGGCAGCCAATGGAAACAAAGACGCCCATTAACAAGCAGCCGGACTGGTGCATGTGGCCAAACATCAAATCATCCTGTGATGGCGGTTCTCTTTTCTATAAATGGTGTTTGGCTTGTCTGAAACTCCAACCGGATGTTCGGGGGAGGAGCAAAATAAAGACAGGACAAAAATAATTTTCAAAAATGAGTTTTCTTTTTTGTTTTTAACCGTAACTTCCAGGGGGTCAGCACGGCAGACGTGCGAGAGAGCATCACTCCCAACAAACGTAAATCAAAATGCCACTGGGAAAGGACTGGGGTGATGGGAGAAGACACGAGGGCGTTAAAGACCGAGACCCAGCCTGGATCTAAGGCCTCTCCTGTGCCGCTCAGCTTTACTTGCCATGGGCACATTTCCCTTCTTATTTAACCATTGTTTGTGGACAGTAAGCGGTAATGTTAGACGCACGTCCTGCTTCTTCCAGTTTTGACAACAGAATGACATCTTCAGTTTCATTTCACATATAAACTTGAGGTCTTCATCATAAAGCTGATGTTTTGACTGTCAGCTCCAGAGAAAATGTGTTTTAAATGATTAGTTGAAAGTTTAACACTTTAAGACTAAACATTTTAAGACTAAAGAAATACTACAATTATTTCTATCCTGTTCAGAAAAAATATTGACACACACGCACACACACCCACAGTCCCCTAGGTTGTTTCCTCATATTTTTAGCTACTGTCAAAAATTATTACTTTAAATTCTGGTGTTGTGTTTTGGGTAGATGAGCTTCCAGTGCGAGTCCCTGGAGAAAAAGTTTGAATCCCACTGCGCCAGCTCTTTGGCTGCTGGCTGCTTAGCGAATGGAAACAGACGTTCCCACCAGAGAAAGCGTGCTGTTTACAGACTTTTAAAGCGATTCTAGTTTTACTAAGCGACACAGAGAAGCATGTGACAGCAAAGATGGGAAGAGTAAAGATGGCAAAAACAAAAGCTTCGAGTTGGATGTGAAACCAAAAAGCACCATGTAGATGGCATGTACGCCAAGATCCACGGTTTAAAATTCTGTTGGTTATAAAAGTCGGAAATAGCACAAAGCTTTGTTGGTTTGGGTGATAAAGGAGAAAAAAACAATGCAGGCTGTTCAGTTTGGAAAATTTGTTGTTAATGTTTAAGGCTTACATATTTAAAGAAAAGAAAATGTAAATCTGAGGGAAGTTTTATCCTGCATATGCTAAAACATGACATATTTGCATGGTTCTAGTTAGGAGGAAGGCATGCGTTTGATTGGCCAGTAGCAATGGGTCACCGCAGGTCAGCCGCTCACCTCCATGAAGGAGATCTCAACGTACAGTTTAAAACTCCACAACGATGGCTTGATTATTACTGGGAACAAAATTATTTTATTCACAGTTTTTGCTAATGTTAGGTGTAAACCGTTATTGTTCCAGCTTCATCACTGCTCAAATTGAACAATAATGGACTCCCACTGCTCCAGGAAGCGCGAGCAAACTCCTGCAGCACCAACAGACAGAGGAGAAACTCATCTAATGACTGCAGCTATAGCTGGTTTCAGGTTGTGTAAGTCGGTGCACGTACACAGCTAACAGATTGTAGATGATTGACAGCTTTGACCTGAATGTGCACATGGCTCCTTTCCCCTCAAGCTACAAGCAAGCAACCACACACACTCCCACGATGATGCACACAATCTTGCATGTATGCATTGGTGAGCCCATTGAAAAACCATTAATTGTTCCATATGTGCATGTTCTATATACCCTTTGTGTCTTTGCATGTTTATGTAATTGCACATAAATTTCTGCAGCTTGCTATTGCACTTTTAGCATTAGTTCTTTGGCCACGAACAGCTTGTTCATTTGTTCCATTTTCCCCCTCATACCGACAATATGATATCCTACATGGGGTACACAGCAACCTTCCACTTCAAGAATGTTGTCCAAAATTACTCATATTTTGACTACTTTGCATCATAGACCATGCTCTGCAGAGCGTTTACACAATTGAATATTTTCAAGGCATCATTTAAAAATGACAACCTGAAACTATTGAAAAGAGGCGCAAAAAAAGGCTGAAAACAGAAAAAGTCAAATTAACACAAATGGACTGAAAAAAAAAACAAAAAGAAAGAGTGGGGAGCCCCTCCACTGGCTGTGCTCAGAGGTCCATTTTCACATAATCTGTCCACGCTGATATCGCTCATGTCTAAAATATTCATGGCTGAACTTTTATCACGCCACTGGTTTCCTACTGGACATGTAAATCTTTAACACCGGGATATAAATACATATTTTTGCTCTGAAGGGGTAAAAGAAAGTCCTAAAACAGCTGGACACCACTTCTTAAGAGACACTTTGGTGGTAAACTATTTTCAGCTGCAGATAGTTTCAAATTAGTTGATGAATAAACAAGTATTAAAAGCGGAATGACAAAACAAATGATAGTACTTGTTAATAGAACTAATACTTGATAGTCTTTTTTTATCTTATTGTAGAATCCTGGACATATCTTTCATATGTTGTATCCTGTATATGTATTTATGGTCATTCAGCTTCGGGGTTGCAGGTTGCTGTGCATTTGGAGCTTTGTTGTCTTAGGTTTTCCCTAAAATGAGCCAAAGGCGACTTAAAAATCAGCGTTAACAAGAGGGATACTATCTGCTCGGAGCACTGAGCCCCCGACTCGCACGCTGAAGCCAACAGCAGGCAAATATTCATCCCGGCTCACGTAATCGTTTTGACTTCAGTGCGGTAGATCCGATGGGGTGTTTCTTATGACCTGCGGGGCTTCAGAGCTACAGTATTCGGCTAGTCTGGGTCACGTGAGCTAGAATCATGAGTGTATCAGTTCTCTTCTTTAAGCATTAATATCACTAGAGAGGGAACGTGTGGTGTCCTCGATGACTTTGATTAAATTTCAGCTTTAAGTTTTTGAAGAAAATGCCTGAATTTAACTAGTTGTTTAAGTCATTTAATAAGCTTAGGGGATTCACTCTATGTATTCCTGCCTCTTTTTTTTGTTGGGGGGGGCAAAACTGAGAAAATTACTGCCTCATTATCCTGAAATCACTTTTTAATTTGAATGAACTGACTGAGGCATAAAAATATTACATACATATGTTGGAACTGTGTCATGCAAAATAGTGATAAAGTGTAATAAAGCAGATGTGCCCTATTTCTAACTTTTTAAAAACAGTGCAGTGCAGCTTCGCACACACACACACACACACACACACACACACACACACTGATAGCAAAGGCGGCACAGAGAGCAGCAAAGCAGAAAGCGAGAGGAGGGCTCACCATCTTCTCCGTTAAGCCTGGCTGACTAATTCTTGCTGCTAATTTGCGTTTGGTTAATTAACTAATTACTGAGGATGTCTGAGGGCGAGGCTGTCTGTCAGCCTGTATCAGTAATTATTTTCATCGTTTTAATTAGACTCACACTTCTAGACTCAATTTCTCCCCTCCTACCAAACACACACATCCTCACAGAAAAACACCCACACACACTGGTGTATCCTGCACTCTGTAAACAGCCTGACAACAACATGGCGACCCCGTGTCTGGTCTGCTGATGCTCAAGATAAGTGTGATAGTTGGTAGAGAACTATGGAGACCTTTTAATGATCCATTCATCCCCGTCATCTTCTTAGGAAACCACTGCAGAGAACTCCCACTCAACCGGACGATGATGCCACTAAAACACTGTCTCGCTGTGTGGTGGAAAGAGTTTTTTTGTTTTAACTTCAAATAGCTCTTTATGCTTCAGTTAAAACTACAATGCGTGGATTTCATTTCATTCATGATAAAATATGCTCCATAAGTTATCTTACTGTGATATAGAGAGATATAGGCAGAGATATTTCCTTCAACTCATTTTAGAGGCTCACCCCTCTAACCAATCAGAAAAGATTAAACCCTGTGTGGCACAAACTAATGCAAAACCAACCTCAAGTTGCGCATGGAAGCTTTAGTAAAGACTTTCTTAAACTAAAACTAAAAAGTGTGAAAGGACACCAAAGCATAACAAAAAAGACATCTGTGGACGCCTCTGGGAACACTTATCTAAAAACACAATTGCACCACAATGTCCTTAAAAAAATGTTTATCAGAAGAACATAATTTATCCAGGATCATAGCATAACATACACACACGAGGTCCAATTCATGATTGTTCTCAGCAGTTATGAATACAAAGAAAAACATCCTTACGATTAATAATCATTAAAACACAGCAGCTGATTCGTGTTTTATCAGGCCACAGAATGCTGAGTAATCGGTTGGTACTATGCAAAGTACGCAGTGTACACAGACAATTTCTAGAATGTTACCATGGTGATGATCTGAAGTAATTAGAAATCTGCCATTGTAATGGTGCACTACTCCACAACGAAAGATGAATCACCTTTAACTTTTGTGCAGGACTCTTCCATGTTCTGTCACTGTGGCTATCACTGAAACACATGCGTAGGTTATATTTTAACCCAAATTTCAACAATTAGTGTTATAACAGACCATCAGCGCTATATGTATTTCAATTATGAAATGGATGAAACCAATCCAGAACCTGCAAACTGAAGTCGGTCGGCAGGTTTAAACTCAAAACTTTCTTGCTGTGAGGAGACGCCAACGTTTGCACCACAGTGCCGCTCTGTGCAGCCAATTGTACCCACGTGACCACTTCACATCGACTCATTAGCTTTTCTAATCTTCTGCCTCTGGGATCTTGAACAATGACAACAACAAAAAGTGCAGCCTCCAGTGTCAAAATCATGCCCTGCATTGCCACAGTTTCACCTCAGTCCCCTCTAAAGACTTGGCAGTACAATATCCAGATCACAAAATCAATGTAGGCTGATAAAAATCCCCAATTATTAGCCTGAAATCAGTTTTTGATTTGAATAAATAAATTAATTGAGGCAGAAAAAATATTACTACTGCACATGCTGCCACATTTTCAGTGACAACACAAGACAAGGCATAAAACAGGAACACACCGTGGGTAACATGATGACGCGAGGTTTCTTCATATCACTTCAAAGTCTGAAAAAGCTAAACAAAACAAGGTTTGGAGATAAATTTCCTGTGCAGTGATTTATCATAGCGGGAATCCGCATTATACAAACCACGATGGGTGCAGCGGAAATCTTAGAGATAAGTCTTTTCTGCAAAGCTTGAAATTCAGACTTTGCTTTGCTGTTGAAAATGTGATTTTTCTTACATATTGTTGCTGTTTAGATGTTTGGGGCCCAGAATATGATGCCTCATCAGTTTTCTGTCAGGTCATGCCCTGGCAAAGGGAAGGAGAGTTGTAAATAGTGAGCAGATCTCTGGCAGTGCGGCCGCACAGCAGATTCCATCCCAAGAAACCAACTTTAGTAAACAGGCAGAACTAATGAGGACACTGAACACACACACACACACACCTCAGTGTCTGAGCATTTGGAGGCCCCAGGGCCCTGGGGCCAGAGCAGCCCAGATACCTGATGGGAGCAGGGACATCAAAGCTGCAGGATTAGAGAGAGGAGAGAGGAGAGAGCGCCGCAGGGAGGAAATGCTAACTTATTATCCGCTTCCCAGCTAATCCTGTTATCTACAGAATATAGCTGTGTTTAACCCCCCCCCCCCACCACACACACACACACACACACACCTCCCTCCAACAACACACACAGAATTCAGCATTTGGGGTTTAACAGCTTTCCAGAGCGCCCCCTGGATCCACACTGAACCTTCCAACACCATCTGGCTGAATATCTTGGTGTACGTGTAGTTTCAGATAATGCAGATGAACTGTGGCTACACCTCTCTGCTGCCCTACTCGGACTACAAACGGGTTCCCAAACTCGTCCTGAGGTCCGTGTCAGTTTTCGTAGGCTTTCAGGTGATGTAACACACCCTCTGGCAGACAAATGAGAGGTCCACAGGTCAGGGTTTCCTCTGGCCCAGTGAGGCACCAGTGCTGAATATTTGGTTGCTCTAGTCTCTCTTCATTTGTTCACCTACATTTACAAACCAACACAGAAACATACGTGAACTAGAGATAAAAAAAGAGAGTAAGTTTTGCTGAAAAGCCACAGTTTAGCCAGTTCAGCTTAAACACCAAAACAAATCTAAAATGGATACCAATTGGCTTTAGACTAACGAACTGGACTAAATGGGACATTTTGCATGTTTTGAATAACTCAAATTACAGGTATTTGTTGCGGAGGTAGAGAACACACCTGGACACTAAAAGATTGTCATTATGTGCACTCAGACATCTAAAGTCACACCAGAGTAATCAGGTTTCCCAGGTCACACCCCTCTGCTTTAGAGAGCTATTTAAGTCCAACTTCATCAATTGCAAAATTCATTTACAATAACACATTTGTTTTTTAAACATTGTCGGTGCACACAACCACGTTGGAAAACTCGTGTAGTTAGCATTTCTCTGCACATTTACATAGACGGAGAATTTTGCAGCCATGTTGGATGTGAATAAAAACTCAACCGTTAATTTTAGAGGACTATTAGCTTGTAATTTACTCATTTAACGCAATGGTTAAAACTACTTTACAACGTGCGACTTATAAGCCAGTCGTGTCCACCCAAGATTTAACCTTCTCTGACTGGTTGGAAGGGTTAAGCTCACTCAAAAAGCTTTAAAAGTGAACATCTCTGAGAGTCTGCATTGCAGGAGGCGTCTACAGCACATTTCAAGACAGTTAAATTGGGTTATGGAACATATGTTAAAAAAATCAATTTTTTATAAAAAACACTATTCAGCAGGAAGAAAATATTGTAGCTTCTATCAGTTGTGTCATATTAAATTACAATTTAAGAGTACAAGTGGTGCAGACAAAACCAAAGCTGCATCTTTTTCAAACAGCTTTAATTTCAAAAATTAAAAGCTTGTAACTTATTTGTTTTAAGAGATCCAGCTTTCATTTACTTTCTATCCATAGTTCAGGCTTTTGGTAAGTACAAAGACAATGATGCAGCCAGATACAAGAAGCACTTGCGTGTCAAGAGTCCTCATGAGCAACACTCGAACGCAGCATTACCACCGACTGCCTCACTTTGCAGTGTCATTCAGTGGCACTTTATTCAAACATTTTTAACATATAGTTACTACCTTGCAGGTGCTCTCTGTTGCACAGCTGATCCTATTCTTTAATATTTACAATATGATTAAGGGAAAACGCTTTGCTAGTGAGGTTTTATTTTTGTTGATATTACAAATATAGCTCTAGTTACTGGACAACAGAACTATTTTTTTCAAAATCACAAGTTATGTTGAATTCAGAGAAAAGTGGAATTGCTCATAACACTGGTTGTTTTTTTAATAGAGCTTTAAAGAACTTTTTGTCACCAGCTGTTTGCTCTCCATTACTTAAACATCTGCATACAGTGCGGGCTCTGCAAAGCTAGTTCACACACTTGCAACCATTTATGAAAACACCGGGCGGCCTAATGGGCGGCAAACCTCTGACATTATGTAGGAAGTACGACAACTGCCAATTCCATGACTGAGCTACACTAAAATGTAATATGATGGATTATTAGCCAGTAAATAAACTGTTGATTATAGCTGTTATGGCCATTACATACAACTTATTTTACCACCACACGCGGCTGCACAAAGGCTAAGGTATGACACTGAATGCCTTTTCACATTAATTTACTGCAAGTACAGGAGTTTACTTCTAGCAATAATTAGCTTATTGTCCTTTCTGACCGTAACACCTGTAAAATAAAGAAGAAAGAGAGGGAGGGAAGTTAAAAGAAAATTCCTTGCAGATAATGTTTATGTGAACAGAAGTAGGAAAAGAATATGCTGCGCTAATACATGTAGATGTAGTGAAATTGTCATTAGGCTAATCAGCACTAAACTAATTGGGAGTCATGGACCCTCCTATCAGCTAATTCTAACCCTAAACCCCGGCCCATATCTGCAAGAAAATGGAGGAAGAGAGGGGACGAAAAGCGGAGGGAAAGAGCTAAAAATGAGAGTGAGGTAAAGAGAGGAAGAGAGAGATGAAGCCTAATTAAGAGTGCTGGGATTTATGCAAATGAGACGGTGCTGATATGGTAATCAGAGCCTGCAGGGCCGTAACAGGCTGTGTGCCGTACACTCAGTGTGTGTGTGTGTGTGTGTTTGTGTGTATCCAAGAGGCTGACAGCTGGCTGTGAGGAAGGTCAGAGCCAATCAGGCTCTTACTCTAATGCACACTGCCCTCTGGCCACTCTACCATCTCTGTCTCTCTCTCTCTCATGTGCTCGCTTTCTGTCTCGGTCTCTCTCTGCCCCTCACTGTTATCCAAACCTCTCCACACACTCTCTCTCTCTCTCTCTCTGCCTCGTTTTCTTTACATTTCACTAGTTGTCTGTCACGATGCATCTTGACACTGCCTGCAAACTCAAACCTGCACACACAATTGTTTTCACACATTTACTGAAAAATGGGCCTAAATACTCATAAACCAATTCCATCACACCTTATCCAGTAATGATACTGTTGGTTCAGATCTGCATAATTTAATATTCTCGTGCCAGACAAACTTACTTGGTGGGTGATGTGAAGTTCAGTCAGTGCAGTGGTGATCTTCCAAAGGCTGCTGTTCAGCTTTTTATTGAGTTTACACAAATGAAAGCAGTGGACTTGAATGTACTCCAATTTCAGTGGCAACGAGTGAACCTATGTGTTCACGGTGCCTGTGTGACACACCTACTGAATACCACCCAACACCCGTAACTTCAGAAACAACTTTTTTATTCCTCACACAGTTTAGCAACGTGCGTTTTATTCACCCAGTTTTGCCAAATCTGGACGCTGTTCTTTGTGGATGATGTGCTGAGTCAGATAATTCTGTTGACAGTTTAACATAACCCTGAATCCGCTGGTTCTTACTACCGTTGGTAGCGTCCTCCAGGATTACAACATCCCACATTACATGTTTGATCCTGGGTCTGTTCAGTGATTCACAAAGAGGACACTCTGAGCCTTGTAGGCAAGATTAAGAATGACATTAACTGCCATTAACAGCTAATGTACGTCCAAGAAAAACAGCAACAAGTTTTGCAAGCATGGAGTGGAGGGGACCCTAGATTGATATAGTTTTGCTGTATCAAAGGTCTGACTGGGAAGACTTGAACTTTAGTCTTGGAGAGGCGGAATCGAAGAGGTCTCTTATGTGAGCAGAGATGTTAGAGAGACAGTGGAGTCATCTGATGGAAAGGACACGGAGAGCTGCGTGTCATAGGCACAATAACGATGAGAAAGGTAGTTTGAAACGAGCTTGATGAAACATTTCAATTTACAACTTTGTGGATTGTTGCGGTTAGCCTGCTAGCCATGTCACAGAGGTCCTGCAGGTTAACCATGCCATTTCCTGCCCTGTCGTGTTTTTGGCCACACAATCAGAGAGTATTTTGCTACAGTAGGCAGATTTAGTCCGACTGCACCTTTAGTGTTATGTTGCTCTATTAGTTATAATAGGTGCATGGTTTTATATGAAACAACTAGGCTTTTAACTATAAAGAGCTCAGTAGTCACTAAAGAGAGTGTTTAATGTTTGAATTTTAGAATCCAAAATTAAGAACACAGTTTAAAATTTTGATTTAATTACTCATTAGGTTTGTTTAAGTTAACTCCTCATATTCTCCTATATACTCCTCGTCACTACCAATCTAGTTCTGATACTATAACCTAAAATAGCCCTTCAACAACAAAGGGACGAACACAAACTTAGTGTCAGTTATTGAATTAAAATGGAAAGGCAATTTACCGAAGTTATCACGCTACCTGAGACACATGGAGGACTTCGATGACTCACGTCACCAAACCGATGAGTAAATTTACTGAACAACCTCAGTTACAGTGACTTTAAAAACGCTCCTCCTGTCAGAGTGTCTTCATTCGTCACTGTAGGATTTCTGGACCCCACAAGTGGAACGAAATAGATGTACACATATCTGAATGAGCACGAACACAATCTCACACACAGACACACACACACCCCAGGGCCATGTGGACATATCAACACATCTGAGTGTAATCCAGTTAACAGAGTATCCCAAATGACTAAATTAATCAGAGAAACACTATCTGGTCCATCTCTCTGTACTGCTTTGATGTGTGCACACACACTTGTACACACACGGATGCACATACAGACGAGCAATTAGTGTGGAACATTGGTGTAACTGAGAAATTACTTTACCTGCTCTTATTATAAGGCCTCAAACCCATGGAGGGACTGGTGAGATACTATCATTTTACACACACACCCCCCGGGGCATAGAAACACACACCTCACTCTTGTATGTGTGCAAGTTAGCAAGATCAAACAGCGCACATTGATTGATTCACATCTTCAAATGGACAGTACAATAGCGTGAGAAAGAACAATCGTAACCACACTGATGTTGCACCTGTGAAGACTTCAGTGTTGTTCTTAATTGAGGATTTTGCTTTGGAGAAACAGCAGGTTTCATTTTCCTTCCTCCAGATGTTACAGCTGCTGACAGCAAAACAAAGAGGCCTTGATTGTGCCGTGTAGTTTTGTAATTTTGGAATCAATGTCAGTCTTCAGAAGAACAAGTCAGAAATCAAACAAAGTCTGCATTTCCTCAGATGGTAAAACGTCCCTATACCTGATTTAAGAGATGCAGCAATCTGTTTTTTAAAACGGAAAACATTTAGGCTGCAAAAAACTGCTAATTACTTATTAACTATGCACAAAATTTAATTTAATCTACTGCTTTTGAAGTGAAGCAGATGATGCATTTGCAAAATGATGCTTTTCATAGCAACTACAGTAAAACACTGTTATTTGACTCTCATTTCGATTTATTCTGTTTTGAATTCATTCAAATTTTATTTATAGAGCACATTCACAACAAAAATTCATCAAGGTTCTTTACATAGCGTGGTAAAGGCCTTACAGAATTAGAAAGAACCCAACAAATACTGCTTGTGCAAAAACCCCTGTGATGAAAAGAAAAAGATGCAGAACAGAACAGACCAGCCGCTTTCAATAGTTACGGTGAACACGGTGTTTTCAGTCTTAAAGCCCCTGAAAACTGTCCAATTTCACCAATGCTATAAGTTCAGTGAAGTACACCAGCTACAGTAATAAACGCATTAACTTTGACATATGTAGACTATGAGGACAACTCCTACTGAATCGTGAGGGACTATACGTGTCAATAAATGTCATCAGCATTTGTCAGCCAAGCTGAAAGCTAAGCCAATGACCTAACGAATACCGAAGGCTTTGCAGAAGTGGTATCAGTGTATAGAAAACTGGAGAAGAGAGAAACAGGCAGATTTGAGATAAGAATTCATATTGAGTTAACGGTAAATGAAACGATCACTGTCATTTCATGCTGCATTCTGATTGGTGGTTTAGTAGATGAGTAGATGTGGGGCGTAGCAGCAGATCCTGTCAGACATTTCACAGGTCACAAGACCTTCTTTGAACCTGTGCCATGCTGCACCATTTGAGCCACAACCAAAGATCCTGCCACATGTGATCGCTTGTTTGGGACAGCCCAAAACTGCAACCTCTATGCTCCTTTAAAAGGGTGACTGTGTCCTGAAGGCAACAGGAACACACCACCTTTGATAATGGTATTAACTGTGGTGAAAAGCGTAATCACCCCCTGAACTTCATGGACTTTCACAAGGCCACTTAAACCCGTTTCATTCCTTTGGAGCCATTCTGAGGTCAGCGTTCTCTATCCCCGACGGATAAACTGATGTTCTGTAGGATCATCTGGTAGAAATAACGCATGTTTCCCTTAATTGTACTGGAACCAGGTCCCCTCACCATCACACTATCAACATTGTTCACTCTAGATACGGGGGTCTTTTAGTGGAATTTTGTCTTTGACTTTTGTCTTACGTTTTGCTCAAAGTTTCGAGGGTCATCTAGGTGTGTTTTGGCACAGTTCGTCTGTGGTAGCAGTGTTTTTTGTCTCCCCACTGTCCCATGGATGCTTTTCTCTGTCTTTCTGATGGTGAAGTCATGAAAACTAACGTCTAAAGTCTGCAGGTCCGTGGATGTTTTCGTTGAATCGCTAGTGCGTTCCTGGATGATTTGCCTTTTTATTTGTAGAGAGTCTCCAAGCATTACATATAGCTTCGTGCCTTCCCAGACTGACTCGGTTTCCTCGTTTTTAGATACAGTAACTAACCTTGGACGGTTAAGGGTATGCAGCAACTCGCTCAATCTTGATCTCAGCCCAAATTTACACAGCCTTTAGTTCAAATTAATGGGACTCAAATCAAACTTGTAATTACATTACAGAGTTTCAGTGTTGCTTGTATTAATGGTGTGTGACATAATGTAATTACCATTATCTTAAAATAGGAATCTTACTTATGTGCCCCCTCCCCAGTCCTGCCAGTGGTTGGTCCACCGATGCTCCGGCTGACCTACAGTAACTGCGTGGCCGTATTAAGCATCTAGCTGTGATCTAGCATCTCTGGACCGTTTTGGGTTTTCTGCCTTGATTAAAAAGGAGCATGTTAGCAGAACCAGGTGGCTTTGAGCCAAACCGGCGCTCACGAGCAGAAACCTCCATTAAAATAATGAAAGCAATAAAAGCAACAACAACAACAACAATAAAACCTTTGGAAAACATTTCATAAACCATCAGCAGCCAATTAGAGGAGCCTGCACAGGCTGTGCTGCGCTTTGTGTGTGTGTGTGTGTGCGTTGGGTATTAGAGCGTTACAGCGCCCAGCCCGGCTGTGCCCTGCAGGCCCGACCTTCTAATCATTATCTGTCTGTCTTATTACGCTCCAAACCGGGCCACTCTTAAATAAAATATGCAAAGGTTTCTTAAATGATGACCTGAGGCTGCGCGCGCCGCCGCTGCTCTACATGCTGTTAATCTGAGAAATGCAAATTCCCTTCATCTCACACTCGCCTTTATTAACTTTTTTGAATTTAAAATTCCACGAACAATGAGTTCTGTCAGCTTCTGAAATGATATTTTCTCTCCTCTTTTTATGTGCGCACGGAAGCGAGTTTAGAGCATGAAATTACCAGGGGAAATATGAGCGGTTTCATCTCTCCCGCACAATTTAATTGGCTGCTTTGCAATTATTAGTTTTTGCTGCTAAAGTTTTTTTTTTACTTTACTGTTACTGTTTCCTTAAAGTGGCAGCTCACAACAGTTTTATTTTTCTTCCATTCGTAAGCGTGTGTGTGACTGCACTTCCACAACCAACCGTTACCCGGTCACTGATTGGACGGCAGATTCCATGTGATTTGCACCGTGACTTGATGTTTAAATTTTACATTCAGCAATGTTCAAAGAGATTGGGAAAATGCGATAAATAGATACAGGTACGTCACTGATGCTCAAGCATAATCTGCCTTTCCTGAATTCAACTAAAAAACATGCAGCACACCGGACACACCTGGATGTCCAATTCTCCACTTTTTCCATCAAGAACGTCTTTTCTCCTTCCTGCTCAGAGTCCATGTTTTTCTGCACAATGTTATTCACACTGCTTCTATGCCTGTCATTCAGTTCTCATCTTTTTTCTTACACCCCTCTCACAGGATCAAACACCGCTACAGGCGAGCATGAACTTCTGACTTCACCTCTTCAGACGGTCAAAGCAACGTCTTGATGTGTTCACTGCTCAATTTTTCATGTTACAATTGCTTCAGACAGTTGCTTTTGCACATTATATTATGTTGTGGATTTTACATGAAATGGATAAACTTGCAAGTTTTGTGTCAGTCTGCACGTGATAACATGAGCAATATGTCTTTGGAAATTTCTCAAATCTGTAACTGAAATCTCCCATTCACAAAAGCAGTCTTGACTTTACTTCGTGAAAGCCTTTTAGCAGTATTCCATCTCCAAGTCATCTTGGGGAAGTCTCTACAAGATTCTCACGCCAGTTAATCCCCTTCTTCCTGACAGATCCTCTCAAGCTCCTTCAGATTAGATGCGAATTGTCTGTGACTGGTCTTTGCTCGGATCACTCAAGGTCATTGTCCTGCTGAGAGGTAACTGTCCCCTGGACTCTGGAGTACGCTTCTGTATTTTAGCTGCATTAATCATGCCTTTAATTGTAACCAGTCTCCTGTCTCTGCTAAAGAGAAACTTTGCATTTAAAGGAGGCTGCCATTACCAGGCTTCACTGTGAGGCCATTCGACTTCCTCTCAAACCCCTTTATCCTCCTGCGTTCCAATACTTATATTATTATATTTATGATAAAGGCCTGCACAGATTACATGCTTCGGTTTAGTCCTGATGTGCAGTGATTTTTTTTTATAAACGTGTGCCTGTCTAAACTATGTCCAATCAATTCAATTTAGCACAAATTGGTCCGGTCAAGTTCTAGGCTCATCTCAAAGACGACTGACGTAAACAGGATAAATAGTGGTACGACATGGCAATGTTTTACAATGGCAACGATGCCTGTGCTTTCACACATAGGACAGAATTCAAGGTGACAGCTTTGAGAATTAAAAGGAAAACCCTCAGCATCAGTCTCGTGCGCTGACATGGGCCTAGATTCACATTTTGGGAGTGTAGATACTAAGTAAGTGGGCATGAACCCAGCCAAACTGTAAACTTGCATTAACCGCTTGAATATTAGCTTGTTGCTCTGCACCCAGACACATCAACTATCAAAGTTAAAGCTAAACTACTGATATGTTGTAGCAAAACGGTGCATCATTCATCCAGCAGATGGAAAAACATTAACTTTGAGTCCGATTTTTGGTCACTGTACAAAATTCACATCTGTAACGTTTTTACATGAATTCTCTTGAACTGGTCCAGCTTAGTTCTTCCATTTATTTTGGCAATAACAAAAGACTTGGTCCTTTGAAGCTAAATGGCAATAGGAAAAATGTTCAACACCCCCTGACAGAAAACATTTACAGTTCCATTGCTTTTGAAATGAAAAAAAAAACTTTTTTGTAATTCAATAACAAATCATTAAAACCACACTTAACTTAAATCTTCACGATTTTGTGTCACATGAAAACATCTTAAATGACAAACTGCTGCTTCATTAATTTCTCCTAATTTCCCTGTGTTAAAAAATATATTACATGGGTATAATTGTTCTTCCCCCCCACTCTATCTCCTCCTCTGGTCTCTCCCCTCCTGCTTAGCGGCAGAGTAATGGACGAGGTTATGAGTGTGTGGAGGCTTCAATTGCTTCTGCGGAATAATGACTCTGAACTAATGTTGATTAGAAAAAGAAGAAAGAGGCAAACATAACGAGGACTCGCGCTTCATTCCCCTTAATCACCCTCTTTATTTACCTCTGTGCCAGAGTGCACAACCTGAGCTCAGCGTCAACGACGGAGCCGGGATGTGATCAGGACCAAAAACCGAACACATGTACAAATTAAAGGTGCTTTTATATATCCAGAGATAAAAATAATAGCTTAATTATGACATGTAAACAACTAAGGCACTAAAAATGGATCTACAAAAACCTCTTAGGACAGGGTTTACTGTTTTTAGAGTTTATTTGGCTTCACTTTGATGATTAATGAAAAAAAATACTTGTTGAGCCCATGTGAGCTGTAGCTACAGTATAAAATAAATGTTGTTGAAGGTGAGAAGCTTGTCTTCCAATTCCAAATTGCTCGTTGTGTGTATAAATTCAAGTATTATGCAGGTATGATTTATTTATTTGGAAATATGCTAAAATGGAACTTCAAAGTTCCTCTGGGGGAATGTCAGGACACGTTTTAGGTGTTTGGGCAACTTGGGACAGAGGTTGATTGGTCTGAACCAAAAACGCAGGTGCAAAAGGGATACCTCAGACCACAGTCCGGACCGAAGAACCTGAATTTAGTTCAGTTTGTTTTTAGTGTGAGAACACTTTTTTAGATGGTTTGGACATTTAAACCAACTACAGCAAGCTAACAAAGGCAAAGTCATCGTGATAAAACTTAGAAGGGAAAAAATGAGAGATGATGAGGACTGGAAAAGAGTCATATGAATGCCAAAGTGTTGTCATTTTTTCATTAAGAAAATGGGAGAAAAAAGCTCCCAAGGTGCCGTTGAGATTTTGGATACATGCAAGTCGACTCCTCTGTGAGCTTCTGAAAGCTACAGTTACTCATAACAGTGATTTCTGTATATGTGCACATAGACATTTACATGCACCTTCAGAGAAGCTTTATTCCACTACAAGGCTCAGTGCCTGAATATTTTAACTTGTTGGTTATAAATCTACAGATAAACAAGAGGAAATTACAATTTTTGAGGTTTTAGAGCAAGTTGAAACTTTCTGCATTCAGAGTGCGAGGTGACATGAGCAAGGAAATGATATTTATCAGCATGCAGCCTGCTCTTAAAGTAATCCTCATCTCTACAGTACAATTAATTCTCAACTTCTTTGGGACTTTAGGAGAAGTCAGCCTCATGCTACTGTTTTTATTTCTTATGCTCATGGCATTTAGAGGCTACTTCACATAAGATGTCACTGCTCTCATCATTTTGTTCTAATGGTCAATGTCATTGCAATTAGTAATTTGGCAGACATGAGGTTCACAACAAGCAAAACAGCTAAGTCAGAGAAAAGACGTCCAAAGCAAAGCTCCACGAGAGGAAATGTAGATTAGATAATGTTTTTTAATGCATAGGAACAATGAGAGGAAATCTGTTTTCCAACAAACTGCCAATTTGTGGTGTAAAGTAAAAAGCGAAGTAGGTCAGTGGGTTGATTGTGTGTGATTTCAATCATGTACAGCTCACAGGTCGAGTTAAACCAGAAACAATGTCATCACCTAAACTTAATGAATAAATAGAAGAAGAAGATGGAAACGCAATGAACTTTAACTCTCTGCACACTTCAATCTCATTGCTTGTTCCCAAACGACGTGTACACACAGCCCACACCTCCTCTGTAACCAGCTGTAATTTCACTCTGCGAACATTGTTTCATCTTCACCGCAAAACCCTGCACTCCCACAATTACAGCATTTCTCTGCTCTCATCAAGCTCTTCCTATTGTCCTCAGTGCACAGAACTTCAAAGTACAACCCCCCCTCCCTTCCTTTCCCCGCAATCCACTCTGTTTTGCCGTCTGTTTTCAGTGAAAGTAGTTTCTGGCTGCTTTTAGACATGCACAGGATGCTGACAGTAATTCATCGCAGCAGCACAAAGCCATGCACGCTGCTTTGTTTTCAAACACAGTGGATGAAGCAGAAATATGGAAACAAATATGATCCAAGCGTATTATTCATGCGCTTTATAGTGTACGTCGTAAACCCATCAGCATATGATCAGCAGGGTTGTGACTGCAAAGCTGCTGCAATAGAAACAAATTAACTTTTGTGTGCGAGTGAGATGAATTGTTGTGATTCTGAGTGGAGGAGCAATTGATTAGGCCCAGCAGATCACAGCCAGAAGGCCGGTGCACTGTGGGTGACGGAGAGAAGCTCGGTGTTGGGGAAAACGGTGACACCGGCACACACGTGAAAATAAATATTTACCCACATAAAGATTTATCTACTGTGATATTGTTGGCATTGAATAATTCAGTGATTTTATCAGCTTCAACCACAACAAATGACTTAATTATGCTAATCTGAGCCAGAAACTCAGGTGTGTGTGTGCGTGTGTGTGTGTGTGTGTGTGCGCGTGTGTGCGTGCGTGAGCAGGATTGACAGGAGCCTACGGGCTTCAGCACCGAAACGCTGATCTGGAATTTCACATCCTTATCCCAAAAGCCGTAGGACACACATACACACCAAGAGCCATCGGGCGATTAGCACTACCCTACCTAGAGTCTTTTGATTTGCATACCAAGTCAGATGGAATTCATATCAGTGTGCAGCAAGTGTGACACACATACACGTTTTTCTTTCTATACTTGTGAGGACACTCATTGACATAATGCAATCCTAGCCCCTAACCCTAACTAAAACCTAATTCTAACCCTGACCCTAAAATCCAGTCTTGCCCCTTTAAAAAGCCTTTTGAAGTTGTGAGGACCAGCTACACAAAACCAAAATGTCCCCACAACAATGGTACTGAGACAACATTTGTCCACAGAAGGCAATAAAGACATGCACACACACACACACAAAAGGGTATGCACAAGAAGAAACACCAGTGGATGAACACACGAGCAGTGTAACGAGAACACAAAGCAGTTGTGAGTGCATGGCTGGCTCCTCAGTGCAGTTATAATTCAGCCTGATGGACCGTCTGTGTCTGTAGTGTATCACCGTGGGGTTCAGCATGCGTGCACACACACACACACACACACACACACACACACCTGTGGGTTTCCATACTGATGACAGTGTTTTTAAAGTAACACTGCTTCCTTCTGTGTTTTCAGTGCCGTTGGAGCTACTGTAAAGTCTTGGCTCTGCGTTCACTTTGCCTGTCACTGCTATAATAACATCTTTAGACTGAAACTAGTTAACAGTGGCTCTCCTACATTTTGTTTCCAAAAATGGAAACAACAGAAACGTTTGGACCATCATAAGATCGACTCCTTTTTAGGCCTGACAAGTTGAACCACCAGTGAAAAATTATTTTCACAATTACAAAGTGCTTTAGTCTTTTTTCCCCTGTCCCATTGCTATGCTTGTTTCATTTTAGCTTGATGACCACAATGTTGAAAAGTGACATCATGCTTCATCATGTAACAACTCCAGGGCTCAGGGTAAAAAATATAAATCAGTTGGTACAGTTTTTTTTAAAGTTAGTACTATAGGTCCAATATAGGTCCATTATGGGGAGGCTTATGAAGTTTTTCTGCAGTACAACAGTTCACGAGAAAAAGAATTTTCTGAATTTTCTCAGACCAACTTCATTTAACTCATTCACTTCAAATTAAATGATCCCATGGCAACATGCTTTAATTATTCTGTAACAAACCTTTAATATTTTCCAAAAATAAAATGAGCAAATATTTATTCATCTTTACCAATTCACAATAAACAAAACACAGCAGCACCGCCCAGACAGAAACACCGTTTCATGGAGGCTATGAACGCTTTTATGGAAAACAGCTGTATTGAATCTGTTCCAACTCCTTTTTTTCCCCTCCCACCTCATGAATGAAATTTCCCATGCTGCACCGCTCCAGGCTTTGGCACATCTAGGAGGTAGAGCTCTCTCTTTTTCGCTTTGTCTCTTTCTTTAATGCTTTCACACACCTTATTGCCGTTCGTCAATTACTGCCACACATTTTGGCAACAAACACGCCATTAATTGAAACATTTAATTAGCATTAAAACCAGCAGTAATTAACATCTTTTCTCCAGCGCTCCCTGAGCCGGGCTCAAATTCTATTAAGGCTTTAAGCAGCTCACTATTTCCCTGCTATGCACTGACTTTTTGTGGCATCCACAGATATGTGTGTGTGCGCGCGTGTGTGTGTGTCAGGGCCCCAGGTAAGCAGTCTCCACGAGGAGTCGAGTACCAAGGCCAGGCCTGCTGGGTGCCCAGGGGAGAAGAAGAAGAAAGGTTGTTGAGGAGCGAGCAGAGACGAAAAAAATTTTTAAATGAGGGAGGAGGTCAAGATGGAAGGGGAGGGGAGTGCTCAAAAGAGGGACGATGTAGAAAGACGGTGGGAGGCAAAGGAAAGACATGAATGAGAGGAGAGAGTGAGGGAGCGTCAGAAGGATGAAAGGTGGAGGAGGACGAAAGCAAGTGAAGACGAGGCGGTGGGGGTGCGTGTGAAAAGACAGCGAGGAAGCCACAATGTTTGAACACATACACAGTGCGAGGATTAACCCATGCTCGTGTGTGTGTTTTATATACAGCATTTGTTTGTACACACTGAGTGTGTGTGTTCGTGTGTGTGTGTGTGTGTGTGTGTGTGTGTGTGTGTGTGAGGCCTACTTGGAGCTGAAGCAGGGGCCTGTATTAGTTGTGTTTGCCAGAGCTGGGGGGCAGGATTAGCAGGCCAGGCTGCTGTCTGATGCTGCTCTGCCACCACTAATGGCATTATTAATAGGCAGCTAAAAAATTCATTAAAAAATCCATTAAAAATAAATGTGTTTTACATAAGACTTTGCCCCAGGTAGAAGGGAGGAGGTGGGGGAGAAAAGAGGGGATGGGTGCAGGAGGGAGAGAAAAGGCAAAACGGGCGATTGTTAGCTTTGAGGTCAGCTGAATACCACAGTTCAGATAGTGGCGAGAAAAGCGGTGAAGAGTAAACACGCAAACATCGTCAGACTGGAAACATGTCGGCTGTGAGATAATGAGGTTAAACCAACAAAACCCACGTCTCGGCTCTGCTCAGAGAAAAGTCTACACAGCTGACGTCAGGCGTCTTAAAAGCCTCAGAGTGAATGTTAAACACATCTGCGGCGGCTACGCTGCACGTTGTCAGTCAAGCTGTCAAGCGCTCACGACGGATATTAACGTGGGAAAGTGAAAGGTCTTCAGTTCGCCGACAGGTCACGTTCGACAGTCGCTCGGTCACAGGAGTCAATTCAACATTTTCGCTTCTGATGTTTGCTACGATTCATGCAGTTGTTTAATTTTATATTGTTTGATTATCTGTGTACATTTTACAGTCCAGCTTAGAAAATGATGATGTTTACACCTATTCAAAGATGTAAAACGCGACTCCAGCGCTCCACCTCCCTGCTTCAGTACGCTCTTCTACGATCTGCATCGCCCCACTGTGCCCTGCAAAGCCCTTCGGGTGTTAGTCAATATCAAATTACAAAAATAAGAAGCTGCAGAACTTCCTGATCAAGGTGTTGTTAAAATTCTGATGGTTTAGTAGCGAGATGCAGACTGAGATACGTTTGGAGGTCACAGTACTGTATTTCTACTCAAAAAATGGGAAGTTACATAAAAGTCAAATATGATGCCAACTTAAATTTACATTTTAGGAGAAGTCTGAGTGAACTGAGGTGGTTTTATAATTTTTTTAACAAAACAGGGCCAACATCCATTTGGATACAACAACAAATTGAGTTTTAGAAATGAAAACATTGGCACGGAGCTTGCTTTCACACTTACACACAGCGTTGCTCTAAATTATTAAGTGCATCAGCGTATTTAAACTGATTAGCCTCTTCAAATGAGTGAAACGGTCAGGGATTATTGTGTGTGAGAGCGAGGGAGAGACGATGAGGAGGATGAGGTTAAAGGTTTCGCTTTGTGTGCGCCCCGGGGACATTTAACCAAATCAGATTAACAAAGCAGCATCTGTGGACACACACACACACACACACACACAATATATGAAAGAGTGGGCGTTGAGGCCTCTCAAAGTACCCAGAGGCTCACTATAGCCTGAGGGAGCCATACATGTATGAGGAGTCAGGGGGGATTCTGGTAATTGTTCTCATACCAACTCACTGACATATCAACATACATCAACAACATGCGCATAAACACATACAAAAACACGCACACACACACAACACACACACATCTTGGGCAATAATGGAATTTGAATGAACAGGCAATAAGACGCAGGTTTCCCAGCAATCACAGTTTCATTTCCATCAGGTCGCATGTGCCCCTCAGTCTGCAGCGTGCACGCACACACCACACACACGTCCCTATACTTGTGAGGACACTCATTGACATAATGCAATCCCTAGCCCCTTACTCGAACCAAGACCTAATTCTTTCCCTGACACTAAAAGCAAGTCTTGACTCACAAAAAGTCCTTTGAAGTTGTGTGGACCGGCCAAAATGTCCTCACAACAATGGCACTGTAATAAAATCTGTCCACACAAGGCAATAAAGGCATGTGCACATTCACACAAACTGCTTTCCCATTAGGTGCATGGAACTCTGTCACCTCATCACAAGCCGCCACGTACAAATTGTATGTTTTAAAATGCATAATTAGTTTTTCATTGACATTCTAAAGTCATCACACAAAGTCAGCAACACCTGCAGCTGTCAGTCACCAAATCTAAGTTGCTTTTTTCCAGACAAATTCATGTCTGGGGAGGTTTTACATAGAAGCATCTGATTTTTGCTTGGTTGAGCCGCTCGTTCTGCGAGTGTATTAACTATAAAACAAATGTGCAGCCAACTATGTAGTTGAAAAATATAACAGCATTCACTTGCAGTTGCATTTGATCAAGTTTTAATTTAAAGTTGCAATAAAAAAAGTCTTATCCACTTGAAGACCGTGAAACATGATGCACTGGTGCACCCTTAATTCAGGATGAGGCTACAGGCGTATTAGAGTTCCCTCTGCACTCGTGGACTGTTAATATGTTGATTTATTGTGAGGGTTATTCATCTACTGTTGGACAAATGGTTATGGAGGGACTGAAATGGAATCAGTGAATGAAAATAATCAGTTGTCTAAATTCCTGCCTCTCACCTGGTTCCATACCACAAAGTTAATATTCAGATAATTCAGTTGAACTTGTTCAGTGGATTTTTGTTCACGTATCATATGCCTTTTCAGCTTGTCCAGAAAAATCTGTTTTTACATAACTGCTATGGTAAAGTATATAAAAGTTGATCTATTGAAAATGCAGTGGAAAAAGACTAAAATAGAAAAAGAATGATGATGCACCTGAAACATTTACTGGATAGACAACCACCCCAATACACATTTCATATTGCACCATGTTTTAACCATTGTTTTCAATGTTGCAGATTAAGATAATGTGCTGGTTTCAGCTGTATTTAAATTAGATTTTGGATCTGGATCCACCAGAAAACACATGAAGCGTGTGGCTATTCCATCAAAATAATATTTCATGTTTTCACTTTGTGCAAAATCGTACGGCCTACGATTAAGAAAATGTAGGTAAAAGCAACAAGATCTAATCAGGAACTTCAGGTAATGTACTATAGGTTGCTGACAGATTGTAGTTGTGAATATCTTACAGCTAAAATAAATCTTTACACATCACACATTTTACTATTAGGGTTGACCAGTCGTCATAACCAAATTACTTCTAGAGGTTTAAGGCCGCCCAGCTGTAAAATATGTCAGGTGCCATCTAATATGTATCCCATGTAGCACCACCTCATAACATCCACTTAATGGCAGTGGATAGAAACCCATTCATTCATATTTGCTTTTGCAAATCTTTCAACCTCTGTTTAAATTGTGCTACACATGGCTGGAAACTTAACTGCTGATTACTGTCACCACAGCTGGTTGAATAATTCAGCCAAGGATGACATTTTATTCTGTCCGAGCGAGTATGGAAACAAGAACATTGCCAAAAAGTATGGTGAGAAAAAGCTTGCAAATGTACAACTACCACAGTCCACAGGTCAACCACAAAGAATCTACCACATTTGACTGAATGACACATTAACCACTCCCTTCCCAAACCGATGCTAAGAGAAAAACTACACCAGACCCAAAGAAATAGAAGCTAAAAAGAAATTCAGGCTGATCTCTGTGATGCAAGTCCTAATACTCCTGAAGCAAAAGATTTACTTCACCGCGATATTAAATTCCAAATAATCTGTTCTATTTGAACAGAACTTGAGCTCCTCCTGCCACATCATCATCACCCTCATGATCCAAATCCATGTTGGGCAGATATCACGAGGTGATTAACAATATGTCAGCAAAGGGAATCTGAATCAGAGCCGGAAAAAAGTAAAACGCAACTTACCGAATTTGGGCGAAGAAGGGCAGAAAGTAAAAGGCAGGAAAGAGCACCTCCCGCTGTGCAAAGAAAAAGACAGCAAAAAGTCAGCAACATTCGCACTCAAAGCAAACATCAAACATCATCAAACACAGAATGAGACACTTTGATCTCGCTGGCTCCACAGGAAGCCAGCATCTTTAGAAAATCCTCCAAATGTAAATTAATTTACTACAGAAAGAGTTCCTGAGGCGCTGGTGTGCAACCAAACAGCAGACATCAGAGGGTTAAACCCAAACTCTGCAGCTCAGCCCACAGAGACAGTTCAGGCCTGGTGAGTAAATCTTAACTCTGAGCCATGCGTGTAGGTCCCCCACCAACAGCCAAACTAACACGCATGACAGAGTTTTACATTACTCCTGAGTCGATTGCCGAACACACGGGGAATCTGTTTGCGTTTGTGTCTCAGCTCATCATTACTGACGCTGGAAAGAAACGTTTTTTCGCAGCGGGTTTCCTTTCCAGCAGAGCACTGAGAAACTAGGAGCAAACAGAGGACTTTCTGCAGGCTTTCGGCCGTTACAGGAGATTCACCCCTTCCTCTTAGCAGCTGTGTTTCATTCAAGTGTGCATTAATGTTTGTGGAACACCAAGCCAACACACAAAAAGCTTTCAGCACATCAGCACAACCAGTCAGTGTATTGTTTGATGGTACACAACTATTGAATATTCTTACTTTGAAATCCACCTGCTTTGTAGTAGTAGAGCAAAAGGCCTCACGGAGCCTCTAATGCATCATTTATACTTCCTGGTTCACCATGTTTGAGTTGCAGTGACGCGGGTGGTTACAGGTACCGCAGGTTTTACAAAAACTTTGTATTCTCGATTACTTGTTGCATGGCTGTGTTTCAGTAGTCACTTAGCTCTTTGTAGTATAAATTATAGGAACTTCAAATACTAATTTTGCTAAGTTGTCGGTTTTTCTGTCTGTATGCAGTGAGCTCCCTAATGGTTAGGTCCACTCAAATTAGTTAGGGGCGGTCCTTAAAAAAACAAAAAACTAAACAGTTCCATAAAGACTAGTAAAATTTCTTGTTTAAATTTAAGGAAATGTTGCAACTGAATTCAGGACACAATGGTCTTAGGGCTGTGGTTGCATATTTGGAAAATAACGGGAATTAATAAGAGGATTTAATCAGAAGTAGGTATTTATTTTAATGCAGTAGGTAGCAGTTGGTAGAATAAAAAATTAGAGAGAAAAAAATGTTTAAGATATGATGAAGTAATTCAAAATGTTTTAATGCTATCGTTTCCACCACGGTTAAACATCCAGCACAAGAGAGTATTTCATTTTAAATCCAGTATATCCAAGCACAGACGTTTTTGGTTTGTGGACTCTTCGGACAGTACGTACATGTTCTGTACTGATGGATGACAGTAAAACAAGCTGTGCATTTTTACTGAAGCTGAGCTGAAGATTAAAGTTAAAGAAAACTGCTGATCATGTGGCTGCTTATTTAGCTGAAATAATGACTATTACATCAGCTTTACAGTGGGTAGAGGAAATCTAGCCCATGAGAGTTCTCATGTGCTCAGACTCTAACGCAGAACCGCAGTCCTAACGACATATAAGAGGACTATTCTTTATGGATTATTACATGCATTTTATAGAATTATAAGAATAGATGTGCAGTTTTTAAGGGGGGTCCTAGCCCATACAGGAGTTAAAGACGATGACCTATCAACTTCCTCAAAAGAGATAAAAATGTTATCAGGCCAAAGTTTGGGACTAACATACATACTGGGTCAAAGATCCTGAAGGAAGGTACAGAAGTAAAATTAGTTTGGGACACACTCAACTGAACTCATCCTTAAGCCTAACTGGACAACTCGGAATGAGATTTGTGATGATGATCTGAGACTGTAGGGTTATTTCAGTTTGAATTTCAATACATTTATGAGAAACGATAAAATGATGTTCTCGTGTGTGTGCATGAGTGTGAGTCTGAGACTGTCTGGTGTGATATGGCTGTCATGACTATTTTAGTTTTCCACACCTGGCTTAAGGTGGCTGTTTACACGAAGAGGCGAGAGGGAGTAAAAGGCAGCGTTACAGACAGCATCAGTCCACATCCCGTCACCTCCAGCAGGATAAGCACTGAAGAATGCTGGGCATGCTGTCTAAACATCGGTCCTTCAGGTTACGGTCAGGTGTGAGCTTATCCTGCACTGACTGACATGCTTGTCTTTTCCCTGTCAGTGTAGAATAGCTTGGTAAATGTGAGAGCAGGACTCTGTCTCTCTCCCCTATACCTCTCCTTCACACCAAGAGACACGCCGCAGCCCCGCTGCCCCTCCAACCTGCCTCGAGGTCCTATAATCTTTTTACAATGTGTTGAAACAGAGCAATAAATCTGTTAGCTTACAATCTAATTTCCCTGGCCTTTTCCAGAAATCCTCATAAACTTTTGGCGCCCCCATTAACGGCCCTATTGAATCAGAGCGCTTAATCTGCTTCCAGGTGAGGGGTCAGAAAATGAATGCTTTGAGATCCATCACGCTGACGGGAGCAGAGAAAACTGGGCGAGGGAGAGCGCTGGGGAAAAGGGCAGCGTCTCTTCCTCATAGGTCAATAGCAGCCAAGAGAGTCAGTCATTCACTTTTTCCCTCAGTGCCGCTCTCATTTTCCATTTAATATGGATATCCAATTAATGTGAACATGTCTGGGGCAGCCCGGATCCTAGTGAATTATGGTCCATCATCCTCCCAGTTATGGCTCAGCAAGAGAGAGAAGAGGAGAGGAAAGAAGGAATGAAAAAGAGTAAGGAGGAGATGGGCGAAGGAAAATTGAAGTAAAGGAGAGGAGAGAGGATAAAGAAATTAAGAGAAGGGGGGAATTAGGAGATGACGAATGGAATAGATGGAGAACAGGAAAGGAAAGGAGACAAGAGGAAAGGAATGGAGGAGGGAAATAGGACCCAAGTGAGGAGACAGGAGACAGGAAAGGAGAGGAGAAGAGACAGGAATGACATGGAAAAGAAAGGGAATGAAAGGCAAAACAAGGAAAGGAACTTAAATGAGTTGAGGGAAGGAATTAAGGAAAATATCAGAGGAAAGATAAAATGAAAAGGATCATACACAAGGCAATAGTGAGCAAAGGGAAGGAGATGAGGAGGAATACAAAAAGTTAAGTAAATACAAGAGAAGAGAGGAGGAGAGAGAAAGAGAGAAAACATGGAGAGTAGCAAAGAGAAGGAAAGAAAAAAAGGAGAGGAGAGGAGGAGAGAGAAGGAGAGAAGGAGAGGAGGAGAGACCTGTGTAAGGACATTAGTAGAAAAAGAATGAGGGGGAAGAAGAGAACAAGGGAACAAGGAGAGGAGAACCAAGGAAAGCTAAGGACAGGATCAGAGAAGAGGAGGAAGAGGATGATGAGATAGGATATGAAATGAGAAGAGAAAAGGAGAAGAGGTGAAGAAGAACAAGGAGAGGAAGGAAACACAGAAGATGAAACGAATAAGGGAAGGAGCAAAGGAGGAAAAAGGAGAGAGGAGCCTTTCCACAATTAGAGATAATTGATTGGTTGTTGGGTCCCATCGGCTCCCCCTGATTGGCTGCTGGGAGGAAGAGCCAGATTAGATTCCAAAGTGGAGCGACGGACACCTGAGCTGTGTGTGTGTCCAAACAGCATTACACCGGGGCCTGTGATATTAAACCTGGACAGCAGCAGCTTATTGTCGCAGCAGCAGGGATTTGTCATTGTACCTCATTATCCAATTAACACCATGTGGGCCCGCGCACACACACACACGCTGGACCTTCCTGTGTGTGTCTGAGTGTGTTAATATGTGGGCTGCAACAAAGTTAAAATAGGAAATGTTGGGCGAAACTTTCCGCTTTGCTTCCAGCTGCTGATACATAAAACTTTCTTTTTGGAATTCATGACACAGAAGCAGCAGCTCTGATCATTGCAGGAGCTGTTAATTATTTCACATCTATTTTGTCGTTATTATGAAAAGGTGTAAAGACACTGAAGGACAAACAGACAGCCAGGTCCATATGTATTTGGACACTGATAAGCTTTTCTATCCTTTATCTGAAATGAAACAATCAGGATGTGCTTAAAGTGTAGACTGTCAACTTGAATTTAAGGATTTGGAACAAAAAACTATAATGTTATAATATCTAACATTTTTATCAACTTTAGGGGCTCAAAAGTATTTGGACAAGCTAACAAAACCATATGTTAAACTGGCAAACATGTGATGTCTTGATCTTCAAGCTCTGATTCACCGCAAACTATTTGGAACTAAGACATCTGTGCATTTAACCCTCACGTGCAGAAATATGCCTGAGCACATTATCTGGCAACACTACAGAGCTTTGAGAACGACTCAACATGGAATTAGCGTACTTAATAATTTTGAAAGTGTTCATATAGTTTGAAGCATACAGAGCCAAACAGTGATGATGTTATGGAAAAAGCATTAAAAGAACGTTTATGGACTTTATATTTGCTGCAGTTTGAATCCATTTTAAGGAAAATTTCATCCAATCAAGCTGCAGAAGAGAACTTTGAGTGACTGAGATGGGTTCATTTGAAAGAAAGTTTTACTGTTGGTTTCACTAATTTATTATAGGGACAGATGCTCAAACTGAAGGTGAAGGCAAATATTAATAGACCATCTTCATATCTCAGAGCGGTGGGAATTCAGGTTGGAACAGTGTCTTACTAAGATTCAGAAAGAGTAGGGAATTCCACTAAGTTTGTAGAGCATGGCACAAATTCACACGCTAAAAACACAGCCCATCCTCTTCACAGCAGCTTGGCACGCACAGCTCAAAGGAGATAAATTGAAACCTTAAGTGGAGACTGAATGAAAAGAAAACAAACTAATAAAGGGCATATAAAAATTGGTCATCCTACTATGCCCCCAGATTTAGAAAGGTTTTAAACTAAAAAAAAATGTGCATTTCATTAAATGCTAATATCTGAGAGGAGCTCCACAGGCTTTCTGTCTGATTGTGTCTCTGCTCACAAATAGATCTCTCACTGATTTAGAGGAAAATAAAGACGTTATTGCAAGCAGACAGGAAGTACACGTATTCCATTGCAGAGCCCTCTAAATCCATCAGTCAGATGTTTTATTATTAAAACTCAAACATTCAGTCCAGTCTTTGCAGTTCGCAGAGGCTCAAAGACGGAGAGGAAGAAGGAGGCAAGACAGGCTGGAGTCGCTCATAATGCCAAACGCAACACAAACTGATCATCTACAAACTCTCAGCAGACGTCTATGAAAATACAAAGAAAAAACTGAGTTCCGTTATTTTTCAATAAGCTCATTACAACTTTTTGTTGTTTTTGTAATTTTTCTTTTTTTATTTGATTGAGGGGGAGGAGGCACTACGGGGGTGACTTACCTGTGTCTCCACACAATGTGGTATGCACCCCAGATCAGTACCGCCTACAGTGCTGCATCATCTGCAGGACTACAGAACGTTTAGCTTTAAAGTTTCCATCAGGTTTGACTTTTGTTGTCCGATCAAAAGTGGCACTAAATTATTTCCACTGCAGTCATTTTAGATATGAAATATAATGCAACGTAAATAAACATTTAAATCAGTTAGGACATAATTTGTGATTACGTTTCGGTAGAATGAAAAAGTACATTTTTAGGATTGAATCATCTATACGTTATACAGCATAAGCAAGAAGACAAAAATGTTTGCAGAGGTGTGTCATGGTAAATGCACCAAAAGGCTTCACCAAAGAAATAACTGAAATCGTTTTACTGCAGCAGGGTATTCGGGCCTTGGACGAAACTGGATGGGACTACAGTTGAGACTATGTGCATGTATTTGTGTGCAAGCATGTGAATATGTGTTGTCAGAGTGTGTCTGCACTGCATCATAGCTGTGTTTTTAAATGCCTAATGTTTCCTGACATCCCACAGTTAAAGTATCATAGAGGCAGAATGATCGCCCCTGGCTAGCAGGAAAGAGACTGCCTGGGGCCTTTCGCTCTGGGCAACTTAGTGTGTGTGTGTGTGTGTGTGTGTGTGTGTGTGAAAATGTGTGAGTGTAAGTCAGTGGAGTGTGTGCGTGCGTGTATGGTGAAACAGCCTTTCAACATGCAATATTCTCTGTGTCATCAGCTTAAACAGCTAAACAGGGTGTTCAAGGGAGAAGAGGAGGAGGAAGACAGGAGGAGGGAGGGTAAAAGAGAGACAGTAGACAGAGACAGAGGAAGAGAGCTCTCACAGCCGACACGCAGCATAATAGCCTGGTTCAGTGCCGGACTCCTCTTTTAATGAAGGAGGAAATGAAGACAAGGGATGAAGGAAGAAGAAGAAAGAGGAGGAAAATCCTCGTGTTAAGTCGACTCTTATTATCTCATTATGCTTCCTTCTTTTTTTAACCACTCACGCTCTGGGTTTCTTTTAAGTGCGTGTGCCTGCAGAGTGCGCTGCAATCTCCATTTGCAGCGACGCCGAGAGAGAGAAAGCTGTGGTGGGAAAACTGGTTTGTTGTCGCTCGTAAAAAAAAAAAAAAAAGGAAATCAAGCGGATTTTTTTCATTCAGCACTGAATTATTTAAAGGTTTAAGGCTCAAAAGCCGAGCAAATTGCAGCTTCTCTCTGCTCTTCCTACAGGAGGCAGAGTGTTAACAACGAGCTCCACTGGGCCTGAAACAATGCTGCTACTAGCTCTGGACTTCTCTTATTAGCACTTCGTTCTTCCCCTTACAACTCCCATGAACAGCTCCCAGAACTAAACTCTGATGCTACTGGAGAGAATATCGCCATGCAATTAGCAGCAAATGTGTCTCTTTGATGTGCTTTACCTACATCGACATTAAAGATAACAGTGTGGCTAATGGATACACAAAGCAAAGCAATGCAAAGCCGCAGTGGTTTCTGGCCTGTAGCTGCCAGTGTGCGGGACAGAGTGAGAGAGGAAGGGAGGGTCAGGGTACAGTAGTGGATAATGGTGTCTAGTGTGAGTCCACACAACAGATGAAGTCATTTCACACTCGTCTGTGAATGAAATGAGAGCCCAGCGATAGCATCTCCCCTCGCGCCCGCTCTCTGCCAGCCGAGCTTTTGATCTTCCCGAGCAGCGCTGAAATGATCTTCTGTCCGAGTTTTTTACAGCGAATCAGTGCCGGACAATTCTCTCCCTCTGTCCCCATTTTCTGTCTCGTTCCGAAAAAAACGCAGAGCCAAGAGTTCAAAGCTGGAGCTCAGATGAGATGAACACCACTCGCAAGGAATTACATTAGTGCCTCACTGTCCCATGTGCAATACACGAGAAAGAGAAGAGAATATTTTCATGACTTGAGGACGACCATATAGCGCTATAAGGGCTTGAGAGTGTTGCTGCAACGCTTGAATTCCTGTGGCATTAATCTGCATCCCTTCCTGACTGGATAGTGATCAGGAGGAGTACAAACAAACATTCGGAGGTGATAAAAAACACATGGGAAGTAGAAATATCCCCTGCAACCTCCAACACACAAATAACAGAGACATACAATTAGATTATAAAGGGCATCGAAAGAGATCCCACAGCAAACTAATGCAGCCAAACTGTTGTGTTGTTACTATGATTTTCCTAAATAACTGAAATAATATCCACAAAGAACGTAAATAAAACTAAATTGTCTGGTGTACAGGAAGCTGGCTCTCAGATTTCTGGGTGAAGATGAAGATGAAGATGTGATCAGACTGAAGGGAAACGATAGAGTGGTTATGTGTTGTCCTTTAAATTTGTCACCAACAGTCAGGAACTGATGATAATGAACCTACTGAGGATATTGGTGGGTAAAAAAGCAGCTTGTGAATCTGGGCTGATAACGGCTGCTAACGCCTCATTGAGAAAGGTTGTAACAGTCAGCTTGGCTGGCTGGAATGTGAGGAAAGACAAATTAGGTGCAATTAGGTGCAGGCTTGTTTAATTCAAAAGATTTAGTTTTATTTGCCAGGACACCCAAATGGGAGGGAGTCACAGCGTTCAATGAGGTGTTTTCAGTTCCTATCAGCCAATACATATGGTCCAGTGGATGACATCCTATCTCCTGTCCTATGGTGAACGGTTGCTGTTGCAGTTGCAGTTAAAAAATGAACGCCAGCCTAAAAGCTTTCTAGGATTAGGCACTAAAGTGGTGAGGGTGGGTGTAATTGGGGATGGGTTAAGAAGTGGAAAGCAAACGCCTGTCTCCCTCCACAAGTCCTCGGCTTTCACGCCCAAGCACCCATCCATAACATGAGCGTGAGCTCGTGCGAGCGGCACGCTGCTCTGTGCCAACTCGTTTGGTGGATTAAAAGCGATCAAGTGGGCGTGACATTTCTCAACTGCCGTTGTAGTCGAGTGATTGGACCTTTTTTTGTTAGTTCTATTAGTTTTTTAATTATCAGTTCAACGTGCTGTAAATAAAAACACGGTTTCCAAAATGTTGTATTTTGTATCATGACATTTACTGTCACGTGCACAGAAATCGCACAGATTTTCACACGTGGGGACGCGTCTCGCTTAGGCATGTGTTAAAGGCCATTCCGGTTAATGTCCGAGGCTGAATTCTCCTAACACGGTCTGGTGTTCATGTCTGAAACAGGTTGGAGTGACTCATATCTTAGCAAGACTTACCATGGCCTCTATATATCACCTCTTTACCACATGTCTGGAAGATAGAAGGCTACCTACTGAACAATAAGTAAGGATTGAAAAATATATGATATCACCCCAATAAATGGTGTGAAAACAATAACATCTGCTGACCAAGGCCAGTTCCCAGAGACAGAAGAGCTAAATACTTTTGTCAGAAGGAGAAATTTAGATACCACCTGCCATCGAAGAAATACCCGATTCATATGTTATATAGCCTACTTAATTGCTTTGGTTTAGTATTTGTTAAGGCTCAGGCTTAGTTTTTGTTTCACTTTTTGTCTTTGTACGGCTGTGACTTACGGCCAAAAAGTTCCCATTGAACGGTACTACTTTCATATTGTCACTTGACGATGTCCTTGCACACTTTAAACTCCTCACTGCCCACCCCTTTCAGCAAGTCATCTGAAAACTCTCATTAACACAAAAATACCAGGCAAGACAAATTATTAATACAGCACGTTTCATCAAAAAATACATTAAAAGTACAAGCTTGAGTGTGTTCACTTGTGAAGACACCCGAACACGTTCACTCTGTCACACTATCTCCCCTCTCTCCCTCTCTCACACACACACACACACACACACACACACACTTGTGTTCATGTGGAGTGAAAGTAACATGCAGGGAGGGAGAGTTGAGCTATGAATCATGACTATTATCATTAGGTTAAGCACCAACCAACCCCAAAGGCAGTGAGAGCCTCTGTGGAGAAACGGCACTCTAAATGAGCCTGATTATTATTATTGTCCTCCAAATGAGAGTGATTAGTATTGATGTCTAAATGAGCGCTGAGATTATTATTGCCCTGATTATTATTATTATTATTATTGTTGCAGCGTTATGAGGAGCAGGCGGCCTCGCTCATTTTCGCTTCATTCACTTTTAATTCCACAGGCTGCCTCTTTTACCGAAAGCAGCACCACACGGTCACTGTGACACACACACATGCACACAAATCTAATTAAAATATACATAACAACTACATATTTACACACTGATACAGAGGCAAACCGTTTTGTATTTATTCATGTATGCCGCAAACACACCTTTATGTATGCATATTCACACACATATGCATGGAAATACCCACATAAACCCACACTAACCTGGAGCAAAGCTGCATGCGGCGAAGCATCAGTGTCTGATGGAGCAGATGGAGGCAATTCCCTGCCTCCCCTGAAACAGAATAAATAAATCATCGTTACATCTGGACAGATATCAGGTCTGAGGAGGCAGCTGAAAGAAATGCTGAATATATTAATTGGGTTAAGATGATCGACGTGAGGGGCCCGTCATCCCCAGCTTGTTGTTTTTGGAGCTAATCGTTGCTGCTAATCAGTGAGTAAACATGGCTGCTGTCGTCGGTTTTATTAGTGCTATAGCTTGTCATTACAAAAATGTCATTAGGATGTTAGATAGACAAGTATAATGTGCGACATTTTACATATTTGTATAAGTGTTTATTCATTTTGAAACTGGTTCATGGATTAGGTGTGAGCAGCACCTCTTGGCAGCATACACTTGAATTACAGTAGGCATGTCTGTATGCCTCTGTGAACGTGTGTATTTGTCCATAAATGTGTGCAACCTGTGCGTATGAGTGTGTTAGGGCAGCTGTCAGATCACTTCACTGATTGGCCAATATGACAGGCATCAAAAAGTGCCGTGGGAGGAGAAAGGAGGTGTGCTGCCCAGCTGTCAATCACTGCCAGTCCAGCTCAGTCAACAAAGCCTCACCTGGGCCCACACACACAAACACACACTGGTAGACAAACACACACATACACATGACCGTTTAAGCCCACATGTAGAAACATAATCCATAAATCTCCATGCATACACACAACATACATGCTACATTTGCATAAAAAAAACAAACACCTTCTAGTGCTTTGCATGCACACTGACCAGGTCTGTATTAGTCTCTCTCTCTCACACACACACACACGCACACACACGCAGTCCTTCGTCTTAACACAGACAGGCATTCAGTTTGACAGAGTAATTATGACGTCTCGCTTTGAAGGAGCCCTGGGCTGAAAGGTGAGAGTTATCGATTCCACACAGGAGGAAATTTATCAATGTCCAACCGCTCAGCTCTGACAGGAACCCAATCCACTTAGAGCACAATGTTCAAACTGTTCAGGTCAGGTCTGAAAACACACCCCTTTTCACGTTAGGGGAGGAGCAGCCGGCTGGGGAGGAACGGTGATGGTTTAAAGGTCCCTAGACAGTGTTTTACAAGATTTTTTTGTTGTTTGGCGCACATACTTTTCTTCATTCATCCTCATTTACTACTTTGCATTTATGTATTTCTTTCAAATTTTCTTTTAGCTGCTTTCAGAGAAGAGGCATTAGTGTTCGGTCAAAGGTCAAGAGAGCAAATGGCCATTGTTTGACAGAGTGAGATACAGTGTCCTGCTGCAACTGCAAAAAAGACGTGTCACCCAGTGAAGCAGTGTGTCTGTCGCTTTTATACAATGACGATCTATAGCTCAGACAAACAAGCTAATCCGGGTTGCAGACTGACAGTGAGTAGAGGAAATTAATTGGTGGTTTGAGTATCTGTAGTTAATTTTAAAAAACGGCACTAAAAATTACACTATCCTTAACAGTTGTGGGCAAATGACATTTGGCAAAATGAAAGTGACAAGGAATCACATCATTACTTCTCTTCAGCTTTCAAGGATAAGTACACAACAAAAGAGTTTACATTTAGAAGCGAGACTCATCTGTGCTCTGACCTCTGGTTCTGCCGTGACCGCAGCCATACTTTCAGAAACACGCTGCATTCATGTTAGCTGGAGTCAGTAGCAGTTCTCTTTGAGTGACAGATCAAGGCATTAAGAAAGTGTGGCTTACCGCAGCTTGAAAAGCAAAGATTTTGATATCGAGCTTGTAACTGCAGACTAGAGTCGGATGAATGCACAACGGGTCCGCTCTCTCAATTTCTTCCATCACTACGATACTGAAACATTAAACCACAATGTTTATGTGAAAGCCACCACATGGCAAGCGAGCTGGGGCTCAGTGACTCTGGGGATATTTGACTGAAATCATAATATCATTTTATTCAAAGTACAATAGAAATATACACAACAAACAAGTGCTCTGTCTGCACTTCATTTTGAACAAATCTGAAATAAATTTGTCCCAATAATGACAAATTTTGATTCAAAGTCACAGTGACGTGACTAAAATCACAGCCCTACAACATGCTCAACACTATATTATGTAATTCCCATCATTTGTCTAAAAGAGGATGGAAAGAAATTCATAGTATGTCAGGTTAAGCCTAAGTTTTCATAGAAAAGAAAGATGTACTTGATGATGAAATTAGAAGAGTTAGAGTGCCTGTAGACAGCATGGAGTGCTCTGTGTGAAGTGTGTTTTGAAAAGCTTAACAAATGAATTGTTTTTTAATCATTTAATTTCTAATAGCGCTGATTTCAATACTTATTTGTCTTACAAAAATGATCCTAAAATATCAGGAATGTGACGCCTTCATTTAGAAATACTTATTTGTCTTACACAAATGATCCTAAAATATCAGGAATGTGACGCCTTCATTTAGAAAATATTATGTCCACTAGGTAGTCCACTGGTTATGTGTCTTTTATGTAACAGGAAATATCTTCATCTTCAGTGGCTTTACTAAATTGCAGTAAAATAAACAGCATAAAATTAAGCCGCATCCCGAACCTGAATTACCACATCACAACGGAGCAGATTCTAATCAGTTCATGCATGAGCCCACATAGACGTTTGTACCAGATGTAATTCAATTTCCTCTGGCATTTCTCCAATCTAGTCTTTGTGATAATGGGACAGACATGAGGTCATAGTAAATTTGACCTTTGTCCAGCAAAGTCTAATCAGTTCATGTTTCAATCCTGGTGGCCACTAAATTTTGTAGAAATTCAATCAGGGCGCACAACAATAGTTCCAAGAATGGAGTGAACTTAAGGTCAATGACCTTGACCCTTACCTACCAAAGTCTAATCAGTTTATGCCTGTGTCATGGTGGTTAGTTGCACTATATTTAAAGGCACTGCTGTGATGTTGCATTCCCAAGAATGGAATGAAGCTGATGTCAGTGACCTTGACCTTTGACCACCAAAATGTAATTTGTTCATCCCTGAGTTTCAGTGGACATTTGAGCCACATTTGAAGAAACTTCATCAAGGCATTCCCTTGACATCACATTCACACAAGAATGGGATAAACTAAAGACTTGGACGTGAGTGTATAGGCACCTTGACCTTTAACCAATAAGTCTAAGCAGTTTATCCCTGACTTCAAGATGATGTTTGCACCGAATATGAAGAAATTCCCTTAAGGCATTCCTTTGACGTTGCCTTCACAAGTATGGGACGAACACGAGGTCACTGTGGCATTCGACCTTTGACCATTCAAATCGGATCTGTTCTGCCATGAAGCTACCCGGACATTTGTGCCACAGACAGAGGGACGGACAGCCTGAAAACATAATACCTCTGGCAACAGCTATCACTAAAGCGGAAGCATAAAAAGGGAGTAGATGTTAACATTTACCCTTTTTTTGCATGATGCATCAGACAAGTGCTCTCATTCTTTTTGTATAATATGCATTGATGGAACTTTTGTGTTAATTTCATTATTCTTGTTCTTCTTCTTATTTTTATTGTTGTTGTTATTTTTATTGCTGCGCTGGAGAGCAACCAACTACATTTACTATAATTTAGTACACAGCAGGTATTTCTGCTTTACTTGAATGTTTCCATTTTCTGCTACTCTGACTACTCATTATAAGACAAAAACTTTCACATGAATACATTTATTTGATAAATGTAGTTATTTTTCAGATTCTGATTATTGGTACAAAACAAAGTATTAATTATTAAATTATATTGATTCCTAGTGAGAAATTTAGAAAATCACTCAGCATCATGTACTGTAATTAAAATAATAATTAGAGTAAAACCTATGATTAACAAAACAGTGAATAAGCTTAGCCATTTGCTCCAGCATTGCCAGCTGCACCCTTAAACAAAATAATGTATCAGTAACTATAATTCAATAATACCATATTCAGCAATATGAAATGTGCTATTCTGCATAATATGCACATTTACATTTGGTTCTTCATGTATTTATTGTACTAATCATTTTTGAACTTTTATTCATTTTGAATGCAGTACTACTACACTTGGGTATTGATTCTTTCACTTAATTAAATCATCCCGGTATTTGTCCCACTGCTGGTTTACTGGCTCATTTTGTGTTGTAATTCTCAGCATTATGTACCTGCAGATAAGCTGTAGTATATTTTCACACACCAGGGGGGAAAAAAATCCAAACTGCTCTATTTATTATTTCCTTGAAAGCATTTTAGCAATTTTCTGGATCATAAAGAAACTGATTGTTCTCCCCATTTATAGCAGTTTGGTCAATATTTCTGTCAGAAGACTGCTTTTGAAATGAGACTGTCATAAGAGAGGCTCTTCGACGAAAACGTCAGGGAAAGTGCAGTGACAAATACGTCCATTAGGGACGTGTGTGCGTGTGCGTGTGTAGACTTTTGAAAGTTTTGATCCTATGTACCAAAAGACAAAACACAAATAGTGCTCTTAGTATGTGTGTGTGTGTGTGTTATTTGTCCTCCCACCCATCAACTCTACCATCATGCGAGCTGAGCACCTGTGGACATCTGCCTACAGCCTGAGGTGATGTCCGCACCTTCATTTTTCTCAGACAATGAGTGGAATCATTTCCCCTCACATAGACCTCTCCATCATTATTGACATAGAATTATTGATCAAGACCTTGGCTGGCAAATTACAACCTATTAGTCAAACTCTTTCACCCACTTTTGAAAAGACCAAAGAGCGAGAGGTTGATGGAGTGAGATTATGGAGAAGCTCTACGATTTGAGAGGCTTCCACGTCTCTGGCTGGTATTAGGCACTGTGGAAATAGCTGTTTTTCGCCTGTTAGGGAGATTTATTAGATGAATGCAGATTAAACAGCAGACAAACACGCTCTCTTATGACCCATTCCTCAAGGTGCTGCTGACACTGAATCAACATTAGTTCAAGGAAGCAGAGGTTCCAGGTGAAATCTACAACGCTGAAGTTAGAGAACAAACCAGCAGCCTCACTTAATTTCTTTTTTTTTTTTTTTGATGTTTTGCCTGAGGCCTATCCTACTAAAGAGAAGTAATTTGGCTTATCTTATCCCAGAGACCTAGCAGCTGCTTTTTATTCTTTTTTTGTGAGGTCTTTTTTCTCATTTAGTCCAACAAAGATTGTCCTCATAGATTGACCTTCTCTGTGCCTGCAGGCCGTTGCCCTCATGCCAGTAACTAGATAACACACTCTATCAGAGATTTGAGAAAATCATTGGGAAAGCAGTGGGGCTGATAGTGGCATCAATCCTAACCTGACACCAGGCTGGGTCAACCATTTATCTCTCCACACCGCCTCTGGTCACAACAGCGGCCATCTTGCTTTGCTACATCCTTCTTTAATAACCTTGGCCACGTCTCTTTGCAGACTGAGAGGATAAGGCGCCACGGCACTCCTAGCGCCTCGTCTGATCGCCGCTGTTTTGTTTGCATTCTAAAAATCGCATCCAAACACACATTTACCACGGTTGTTTCAGATCAACAAGATTCTCCAGCACAAAACTCCAACACACTCACACACACTCGAGATGTGTCTAACAAGAGGGCCAAGGCTCACAAACTCGTTAGCATAGCAGTTAATGGTGACTCCACAGTCATTAATTCCCCATGGTGTTTGACTTAAAAGCTTCTATATTGGTGGAGTGAGAGATTCCCAGAGGCCTCCCAGCGCTGAGATCATTGTTTTTCACTTACTAACAATGAACTTGTGATCAGAGCGCTGTAAGGCTTTTAAAAAATGCCCTGTAGGATCATTACAGACCCTGTGTGTGTGATTGTGTGTTTGATGCCAATGAGGCCGGCAGAGCAGCAGTGTGTCCGAGGCTCATCTTGGTGCTCTGTGGCGCAGCCAGGATGAGTGGGGAGGTTAAATGGGGCGTCATCAATCTCAATGAAGTGCAATTATTTTCTCACTTATTAATCATTGTAGGCTAATAGCTAGTGGCAAAGCTGGGCTCGCCATTTATCAAACTTAGCAGATTTCTGTAATTTTGTTTCCCCGTTTCTCTCTAATGTTTGTGTAGACTGTGTCAGATATCTATGGAGGGCTGCAATAAGTCTGTGCCTCCAAGTATCTATCTCCTACCTGCACCGCAGAACTAACTGAACTTCTCGCCATTTCTCCATGTGAGTGATTCCCTCCATTTCAGAGCTGAGTGACTATTTCATGGTCGGTGGCAGAGCAGAATGAAAAGCTTTATTTGCTGGGTTGCAGTATGGACAGACTATTGATGGTTAACTACACTCAAACCCTTACAAACTTAAGCCACTACTCTGTACTGTGGATTGTTTTTAATATTCAGGAGGACGCATTAATGCTTGATTAGACATTATACACATTCATGGACAGAAGGAAAACTGTGGTAAGTATTACAACATGGCACAGCACCTTAACATTTATAAGATTAATAAGGTCCCCATTTAAATAATGCCTACTCTAGTCATAATTAACAAGTAACCTAATAATAAGATGATATTGAAATGCAATTTCAATATTTGCCATTAAAAGGCAGCCCTTTGTTTACAGTCAGTAGTATGCCAAATCAGCTGACATGTTTCTGCATAAAGCCTTCTCCACAGAATAGCTAAACAGTCAGATACTTGTTGCAGGAGTTGGTAGAGACAAAAACAGAGCTAAAAGAAGAGGGAACATTGACTTCATATCAAACGGTCAGTTAGTGAAAAGTGGCAAGTGACAGTGTCATAATTATGTCACCGATTGATAAGTTATTTAAAAATCAGCTCTACAGTGATGACACAGATGATGATTAGCAAGTGTGCTCACTGCTCAGTGAGCTATTGCATGTACAAAGGAGAACGGACACTTTTGTTAACAAATTACAACAACCAATTTGATCCAAATCCCCTTATGAAGTCAGAACTAGTGTTTGATTCATAAATATTCAAAATTATAGACATTCAGGATAAGCAACAACAGTAACTAAAAATGATGATTTTAATATAATATTATGAAATCATTTGATATTAAAATGCTATGAACTAATGCATGTTGATGTATCATTATGGGTAAACCCCCTGTCAGCACATTAATGCATGTTTTGTCATCTGTCATCTGCTGTCGGTACATTTATTCTTTTATACTTGAGTGCTTCTCTTTCATACTACTTAGTCAGCTATGGTTTGAGCAGTAAATATTTTACTTTTACTTTGCTACAGGTTATTTGACAGACAACAATTGAAAACTTGAATACAGTAAAAAAAAGATGAGGCCTGCCTGTACAAGCGCGTAAAAACACAGCAGCTGCAACATTACACAGTCAACTAATATTTAGACACAAAAAATTTGCCAGGAGGTAATTAGGGTGGATGAATATGTCAACATTTGAAACATTACTTTACTGCTACCTACGTAAAACATCTTAGTACTTAGTTCCACTACTTACCTGTTACTTTAATGATTTATATTTTACACACAAGCCATATCAGTTCCACTTCAATCAGCTTCAGACTAAAATGTAGCTCACAGATATATCAATCTGTATTAAAACTCCAATATTGTAAAGCTTAATAACACAAGACCCTGGGGCCTGGGTGTTAGGTATATAATCTGCATTCTTCTTCCACACTATATCAATAGTAATGAAGAAATCATACCTATTGTTTTTTTAATACAAGCATATAACAGCAATATTATACATTTTGTTATACCTTAGACACGTGGAAGTAAGTTGCAACATCCTTCCTGCCTGCAGCCAGAAACACTGACGTTCTTCGGCAGTGTGCAGAGGCCCAGCAGATCAGTGGCTCTGTGCGCCACATGTTTCAAGCAGTGTCGTCTACAGCAGAGGAGGCAACACAACTGTTAGATTTATGTTGTTTTTTCCCTGTTCATTTTCTGCTGCTTTGTGCAATATGCAACCACAGGGTCAGATGAGCGGCCTCGAGTGGCACAAGGCCACACAAAAAAGTCACTGGCCATCCACCGGTTCCCTCCTGCCAGACAGTTGTAGATACGTGTCTTATTATTATAACAGAAAGTGAAACTTTAAGCACAAGGAGAACTTGGTCTAAAATAAATAATTGTTGTTATATATGATGATAAATATTATGTATCGTATTAATATTTTTGGAAAACCTACAATTATGTCCCTGCCAACTATGGTTGCACCTTCAGCTGTGCTACATAACCACTTGACTACCAAACACCCCTTGTACTCCAAAATTTATGACAGACGCAAAATCTGATCTAAAGATTGACAGAAAACATATTTTCTGGTGAGACATATGTTTGGTGCAAATATTGTTCAATTATTTATGTAAATTTCATACAGCTAGGACAAAAAAGATGGTTTATTAAATTGTTTAATTGCTAATTTGTTAACAACTCCACATTTCAGAATGAGAGAGAAGTACGTTTGTCAGATTGATATTTGCACCACAACAAATGTAAAAATAAATATTTATTTTATATAAGAATATGTAATAAGGCTTTTTAGCTTTTAACAAACACTTGAATAATTAATGCTATTAATTTTTTGTTAAATTTAAATGTAACACATTTTAAACCATTTTCTAAATAAGTCTCTCTTCTTTGAGCAAGTGCCTCACTCGGCCCCCACCCCCTAGTTTGAAATTTAAAATCTGGCAGTATGTGCATTTGTGTGTGCAAGTGAGTGAGAAAAAGAAAAAACATGAATGAATATAGAAATTATTTTTAAAAAGCATGTTTGTCACATTCATATCGTGTTCTGTAATGTGTCCTCAGCATCACAGCGCTTGATTTCAGTTGGAATGACAGACACAGTGATGCATTAATGATGATGAACAGACAGCTGTGATTAAAGACAGACAGCGAAATAACCCAGCCCTGTGGATGTGTTTGGTTTGGGAATATAATCACTGAGAGCTGTTGGTTCTGAGAGATGTTGGGTAAAAACCTTTTTCAATAAATGTGTGGTCAATGTGAGACATCTAGTGGCGAATTAAAAAAATAGATGTCACTGGAAAAAAAGGTTCACTGACAGCAGAGATTCAGCCCCAGCACTACGAGATCAGGTTTAAATTGGTCAATCAAAGCAACGAAACCAGAAAACAATAAATTTCATATTATCTGTAGGTTCTGCTGAAGCGCACTCATGTTTAAACCCTGCTACAGGACAGTCTACAATGACCTAATATATAGGCAATATTTTTTTAATAATAAATTTAAAAATTAAAGCAACAAATACAGATAATATATTTAAAAATCTACATTACTGAATTTATTACCTATGGTAATAGTTTATAGAAAATCAGCTGATTTTTGCAAAATCGTGTACATAATGAAAACCTATTGAAAGGTAAATATTATAGTATTTATATACCTTAAATATATATTATAAACAATAGTTTTAAGGGCCACTATGGCCATATGACACATAGGAACACTAGCAGAATTAATAAAACAAACAAATCTCAATTGTAGTTATACACACCACTATATATAAAAAAACAACGCATTTTACAACTTCCATTACTTTGCACCCATATGTTTGTAAAAGACGTAAGGGATACGGTAGAATGGCTTATAGCAGAGTACCAAACAGTACAGTAATCCTTAAAGAAATGTAGTGAAAAATAATCACAACTTCCAAACCAACATCGAACAACAAAATCTGTTAATGGTTAAATTCCAGTTTTATGCACATTTAAGTAACTCTCCGATAAATAAAATCATTTTCATTTTTTCAGCAGCACAAGTTGGAAGCCCTTCAAAAACAGTTTTGAATGAAATTTTAATCTTATCTTCATGGAGCGTGATAGGCCTGTTTTCAGACTAACACACAAACAGCATGTAGAGTAAATGTGATGAGAAGTTGTGAAAACATTATTATATCAAATTCGAGTGAATTAAAATTGTCTTGTTTGAGGGAAGATGATGAAAGGAAACATATGTATGACTCCACTTATGTGCAGTGACGTCATGGAACAAATGAAGGTTGCAGCTAAATCACTAGCCACATTTTACATTTTTGGTTCACTTTATGCCTCTAATACATCCAGGTCATAAAGTTAATTGAGTTCTTTCATTAACCAGTATTTCATTAGTTTGACAAAAGCTAGAAGATTGTTTTAAAACACATTTAAAACAGCTGAACTTAGAAACATTTCAGCTTGTTCAGTCTGAACAAAAAGTGGCCATGAAACCCAGTTATATCCTCCAGAGTGGGTCTTTGGGTGGAGTCATCAGGGTGTAGCGACAACCACCCAAACCCCCTAAACCCTTGAAAATAAGTTTCGTTGGGCATGGCCCTCTTGATGGACGTGTGAAGTCCTAATCTTCCGGGGATGGATATAAGGGCAGCATGAAAAATGGGAGACAGGTTGTGCCTGAGGCCTCGTCCTCTGTTGAGAGAAGGTTTCTCGGTGTGAACACAAATGGCTTCACGTACTCGTACCATCTGTCTTCTCTGTCCAAAATGTCTGTCATCCTCAGACGCGTGTCCTTTGTCCTTCAGGTGTTTGTACACAGCCGGCTTGTGTAGATGCTGTTTGGTTTCTCCAGTGTCGAGCGCTGAACCCTCCTCTTCTCCTCCTTTTCTGAAGATCCTTTTAGTTTTTTATTTTCTGAGGATCTTTTTAGCTTGATGTAATACTTTTACTCGGATGTGTAAAACACATAACCTCGTTTGGCATTTATTTCCAATCCCTGGATGCTTCTGTGGCCATTTTGGATCAACACATTTTGTGCTTTGTGCGATACAAAAAGACATGTACCCGTTTCCAAACGTGACTCAAGATTTTAACCGGCCGCCATCTTTGTTTTGGCTCGTTAGCAGAGTTGCGACGTGGGAAATTGGATAAATTCATTTGTTATTAATATTAAGTGCATTGTTTTATCATTCATATCACTGGGACGGCATGATTGGATTGTAGAGAAAGATTTAAGCCAAAAGTAAATCTTTTAAAACGAATTTAAACATGGACAACTTTACCTTTAGCGAAGGCTATAGTTAGCTATATGGCACAAACGCCATAGGATATATATAAAAGGATATTTGCCAAAAAACGCTTCTGTTATTACTAACCTTTAGGTGAGTGAGGTTAGACGACGCCACGATAAAAGCGACCCACAGCTGATAAGCTCCAATGACTTATGAATATAAAGAATTGTGCCTGTGAAATACAGCACCATGTCCTGTAGCTTTAGCAATGGATTTTCCCGGGCACTTCCGCACATACTAACTTCTAGGGTTTTTCCTAAAGTAGAAGTTAGTATGTGCGGAAGTGCCCGGGAAAATCCATTGCTAAAGCTACACGTTGATTTCATGGTGCTATATTTCACAGGCACAACTCTTTATATTCATTTTTTCCTTTTTCCCTTTTACATTCTGGGATATGTACTTGGGAAACTAGTAAGTTCGACGTGACGAGAACGCAACACAATTTAGGAAAATAGAAATCAGTCCGCGACAGTCTCATTTTATAAAGTAAAATGTCTGTGCACTAGCTTAAATATAGTAAATATTCAAGTCTTTATTGAATGCGTTTATTTTTGTATCAATCCCATGTGACCAGGTGATAATAACCTCTCTAGTCCTGAGAGATATGAATGTGCGCTGATGTGTAATATCACGTGTTTTCCACCAGAGGTCCTCGTCGTGACAGGAACGGATGGAGCTGGTCGGTTTCAACAGGTGCCAGATCTGACAGCCACAGCTTCTGTCTGCATCAAGTCAAATCAAGTGTGAAGTGAAGTGAAAAAATAATTACAAAGCCAAATGTTACTGTGTGTCTGGCCAGCAGATGGGACGGCCGCCTGAAACCTTTTCACAACGGAATAATCAGTTCACTTTGTAATCCATTTGGACCAGTCAAGATTAATTGACGAAACAGTGCAATTAGTTTGCATCGTGATGAAGTCCTTCCAGCCCACTGCTCTAATAAATGTTGTCATCATTATGGAAATTAATGTTCCCTAAAAGGCTGTTCTCCTCCACTTTGTGGCGACCTGTTTATCATTACAGCTGATGAATTATTGGCCTAATAATTTAGAGTTTTGATTAGTAGCGCGTGTCGTGGCTACAGATGAAACATGTACCGATGAACTTCTGTCTGTGTGTGTGTGTGTGTGTGTGTGTGTGTTTTCAGTGAACTGCTCCTTTCCTGAAGTGCACAACTCCACATATGGTCATCGTGTCTCCGCCCAGCTCCACCGGGCTCCCGCTGTCGTGTCTCCGCCCCGTGCATGAGTCTGGACTGGACGATAACAGTGGAAACTGGGCAGGGTCTGCCTGCACATGAAGGGAGCCTCGACGAGCGAACACACGCCGTGGACTTTCTCTTTGACAGACAGCGAGCCGACGACAGGCTTTGACTGCTGCGCTCGGCTGCGGCTCGGGGAGACGTTTGAGCTTCTCGCCGCTCAACTTTGGGAAGTACGTGGATGTGTTGCGAGAGCTGAGAGGAAATGCTCGCGTTTTGTGGCTTTTCCTGTTGTGTTCTCCTCATCGGAAGAGTGTCGTGACTCCAGCCAATCGGCGCACATCTGCCTTATCGGGTGCTTTTTGTCACGGTGCAATCGACAGCAAAATGCAGCATGATGTGGAGTTGCAGCTCTGCCTCTAACAGACCGTGTCCCTGCACTGAAACGGAGCAAGGCTGCAAGTCCTGCCTGTGCAGAGGCTCCGCGAGCGACCGCCGTGCGTAACGCTGGATCCATGGAGAAGTGGCGGAGAAGCCGCTCATCACATTCCGCGCTTTAAGACAGTGAGTGACAGTTGAAACACCATGAGCCAAGACCAGGACGGGATACTTTTACCGGTGCCTTGCTTCGGTGGCTGTCCCGGCCAAGACAGCCTCGGCGGCGAACGCACTCGCACTCATAGCGGCGGTGGCGGCGCCTCCGGTCTCCCCGCGGCCGGGACGTTCTGGCACGACTCGATGGTCGGCAGCGGGGGACTCAGCCCCAGCACCGAGAGGTGCCCGATGGACGGCGGGGGTTTGCTGTCCACCGGCAAGTCGAGCAAGAGCAGGCCGGTGACGGTGGCGTACGTGGTGAACGGAGAGGTGAGCCTGCAGAGTAACGCGGAGAGCATGGCTTTGCAGTGCTTGAAAGACGCCTGTGACACGGTGGGCAGCAAGCTGGAGACCGTCAACTTCGGGAAACTGGACTTCGGGGAGACGGCGGTGCTCGACCGCTTCTACAACGCAGGTGAGTCACGTAGGAGTCGCTTAAGTCACTTCAAGTTCCATAAGAAAACTTTGAAAACCGCCTCGATCATGAAATTCTGCAGACAAATGATTGACAGGCGATAACTCAGACTCGATGTCCCTAAATGCTACGTCCGGGTTTTTAAGGTCAGTGCTCCAAATGTATCTCATAGGATTTAATCTTCCATTACGGTGATTAAACTGAGAGACAAATGGCTCCTGTGACAGCCGTTCACTCTGAAGTGCGTTACGTCGTGATGGTGGGGACACAGGAATGCATCCCTTTCCTCCACACTGGTTTGGAGGGTCGAAGGTCATAGCTTTGCTGTCTCATCTCTGTTCTTGGAAACGGTTTGCCTGCAGGACAGGTTGCTCTGGGCTCCCTCAACACAACACACCATTCTGCACATGTCAGGGCTTGCGCCTGTATACTTTATGTCATGGGGATTTCAACACTTTGTTGAGCAAGACTGGAAGTCATTGAGCAAAAGAGCAGCGCTTGAGGTTGTTTAATTTGCTCCAGAAATGTGGGAGTTATTGTGAAGTACCCCCACACACACACACACACAGTTTCTCCCTTTCCATTGTGCACCTCCAGTATTGTGCCGGGGTGTCATGGGTTGAACCATGAGGCTGGTCTTTCCACTGGAGTCTCCGAGCAGGGAAACCAGCTTGAACTCTCTGACTGAAAGCATTTTTCCTACTTGCGTTCAAACTGTATATGTAGTAGTCAGCTCCTCAGTCCACTGGAAATGTTCGGTTGCACAATAAGCACTGAAAAAAAAACCTATGGAAAGCCTCCCTTTGAAGTATTGCGGTCAAATAAAAAGCAGCTGTAATGTAATGGGCTGGGCGGCATGTTGATGAGCCAAAAACAGCAGCCAGTGTTTGCATTGCACTCCGATATTTGCTATCAGGATTTGCTCAGCAGAAATGGAAGTACAGCACAAAGCAAAAACACCGATGACTGCTACTTGGCGTTAGTTTCGTTTAAAAATGACCAGATGTTAGCTGACTTTTGTCAAACTTGATTGCATAAAACAGATTTTAAGAAAACATTTGGAAGTGATCATTTACCAGTCCACCTGTTTTTTTGTGACTGTCAAATGTTACCAGGGTTGGATAATGATAATTCTAACAATTCTGAAACAAGCTGAAGGAGAACCGCAGTTTTTGTTCAGGCTTTCTGTTTATGCTGACAATGAAGTGTTATTTATTTGTAGTCCTCATTTGAAATTCAATGGAAGATGCAGTACTGCACAATAAAAACCGTAAGAGCTGAAATAATCTCCACCTCCCGGCTAAAATAATGTTCAAAACAAGAGACTTGTTGCTTGTCATAGCACCATGTTAGTTGTACAAACACTTGAAGTTAACATTTTTTTTTTTTTTTTTTTTGTGCTTGTCTTCCTTTAAACTACTGGGGAATTTTCTCATAATTTACTTGGGAGGACAGGGACTTTTTTTCCAGAAACGCAGGGTTGTCTCGTCTTTAACGCACACTGCCTCCATCGTCTTCCTGCAGAAGTATGCACCAGAGAGTAAGGCCAGACAACAAAAAGTTTTAAACAATGAGGTCAGTGCCTCGCTGAAAGGCCAGTTATGTGGAAAGGTGACTTGCCAGATTCCGATACAATCAGAAGCTGTCCATAAATGTCGTCCTCATGAAATTTAGTGCACAAAGAGGACATTGGGCTAAGAAATGGGTGAAGCTGCTTGGCATGCCTTCAGGTCATGATACACAGGAAACGTCAGGGAAAAATGTAGATGCAAACATTGGCCAACTGTAACTGACAAAACAAAATCTCCAAAGCACAGCTGTTGATCAGATACTGTGTTCATGCTACAGACTTTGGATCTTAACTCTGAGTCATATTGATGAGCTGTTGGTTGCTTGGTTGAGAACAACATAGTAGCGTCACGTTGGCACAGTTTGGTCCTGAAGTTTTGTCACCGTTTTTGATTGACAAAGCTCGACACCAAGTGTTTGTCCAGGTGTTTAAGTGCAGTCCAGGGGCACCGGTTTAAACTGAACAGCGAATTTTTACGTAGCGGCCTTTAAAGTGTGTTGATGGCTATATTAGATCAAGCTGTAGGCTGTAGTTTCTTTGAATGTGGAACATGGGGGGAGTTATCTGATTATTGCCACAAATCACACATTTGCTTTGGAGTTCTGTACAACCTGCGCCGCATGCGTCTGTTTCTAAACACTCAATCTGGATTAGAAGGAGCAACGGGGAAGGGATTCCTCTTGTAAGTCTGACAGACTTGCAGTATAGACCAGAGCATCACAGTGGATTTACTTTATGGACAATCGGGATGGCAATGTTACACAATGACAGCATATATAAAGATATTATCTAGGAGAACATCAAGCAGCTTAGAGGTTCATTCCTGTCTAGGACTTTATCTAGTGGAGCTGTTGCAAGTGGCAATAATCACTGAAGCAGATGACCACTCTTAATCCTTCTGCTGATCATTGTTTTTGGCTGCAGGAAGCGGTTAAATTGCAGACAAAAAGGCAGCAGCTAAGATTTATACATTTAGAAGCATCTAACAAATGTGCTGGTTCATTCCAGAATTAGGTGTAAATCAGTATTATGATTCCAGGCTGGACCTGAACTGAATAGTCATTAAATGTTGGTTGACTACTGAACAGACATTCAGTGGCTGTGCAAAGGTCAAAGTGCACGAGGGCTAGTGTTTGAAAATGGTCAGAGTGAGTGCTCCTGTTGACTAGCGCCGTACAATAGTGAATTGCAAATCTGAGCTCTTTATCAGCGTCTAGATGTCTAAATCATTGACCACGTGTCAGATTTTTAAGAAATTCAATAGCCTGGTTTTGCTGTCTTCCAGCTAAGCCACCTTTGCAGGTGGGATTATTGATGGCGATGTAATCACACGGTGTCAGTCCCAGAATCCAAACAAATGAAGCATTAAATGTAGATGCAGTTGGTGGCGTTTCACCTGTCCAGAGGTTTCTTTGCAATTTATTTTTGGCTCTTTTGAACTTGCGACAAAGATTCAGGACACATCAGTAATCAGAGATAACAAAATGTCAAATCCTACAGATGCATACTGGCATGTTGATGTACGTTCAGGATTTCTTGATGAGGCATATTTGAATGAGAGGGAATACTCTTAATTCATAACTTATCAAGCATTGGTTGTTCAGACTTGTGCTGTTTCAGCTGTATCAGCAGGTTTGGGTGTTGCCATAACTGCTATGCATAGCTCCGTCTTATTAGCTGATCATTATGTTGCACTACTGTGTAAGTTTCAGGTAGAACAATGGGCTTTTGAACTACTCCTGGTTTGAAAAGTGCTTTACCTCAATGTTTGCTTACCTCTTGTTTTGTGCTCAGAGCTCTACTCCAACACTGAGCGCTCTGCCAGCAACCCAGATACAGCTCACCCTGTTTTTTAGCAGTCCACTTGTATTTTTACTCTTTGACAAGGCTGAAAGGAGCACATTGTTGAGCGCTAAGGTGGATCAGTATCACGCTCTGGAGTTTTGAAAGAATGTTATCTGCTAAAAAACATTTTACAGCTATATCTTAGCTGTAATCGTTTATTGTTAAAATATTTCATTTTCATTACGTAGCAGATTTGTACAGAACCCAGAAAGCACTAGTGGTGAAAACGGAGCACAACCAATTTCTTCTTGCCTTGTCAAGCTTGTTTTTTTTTTTTTTTTTTTTTTATCTGCTAATGGTGTAACTTTAGTTTGAAATGTTTTCTAGTAAGTAAACTTCAAATCTAAACTGAAGATCCAGAAGGGCACAAACGTAACCCTTGCCCAGCAGGCAAAGTCCTGCTGTTTTCACAGTCAACACAGCTGGGCATCAGCTGACAGGTTCTAGTGAAAAGTGTCAACAGCATAAAATTGTCCATTCAGTTTCCCGAGGGAGGCCACACTGCTCTGAAATCCCATCAATTGACTCCTTGCTAAGTTGTTTACCCTCCCTCCTGTTTACTTTGCATGTTTGGCTGCTCGACAGAGGTTAGAGAGCACGAGGTCGGAAGGACCCACAGGCCACTCGCTGGCATCTGGGGGAAGTGTCCTTACCTCAGCAGCAGGGGTAGACTGCAGACAGAGACATGAGTGTATGTCGGTGAGGAGAAGAGATTTTCTCATGCTGATATTTCTCAACAGGAATTATAGCGTACTGAAAATCGGAAGCTGACAATCTTTTCTTCTTCATTCATTATTGTTATGAAATCCTTGTGAAAATGGGAAATTCATCAGTGGTAAAGCCCTCGGATCACTTTAATTTCACTTTTCATTTTTACTTTATGCATTTTTGCATTTGCACATCATCTGTGATCCCCTATGTCTGTTTTTATACAGTCTGTTAGGAGGAGTTAGTCTTCATGAAGCGGAACATGTTGTGAGTGCAGTATGCTCTTGTTTAAATCTCAGCCTGCATCTTTTAAGTGCTCCTCAGAAAAATGACAGGAAGTGGAGAAGCGGCATATCAAAGCTCCCTTTCATGGCTTTTCAAGGGTTCATTTGAGGTGAAAGGCAGTGAGAGTGGGTAGCCAGACTCTGAAGCAGAGAGAGCTGTCTCGTATCAATCTGGGTATGATGTAAGCCTGTAATAGGAGTGAATGGCTTTACCTATCGCAAAGATCTGCAGCATTACTTCAGACACATGATGCATTTTGGTTCTGATCATAAAAACTACTATAGGAGGTGGCGGGCATAAAACACCTCTACCATGTGGTCACTGTGCAGGACAACTGTTGTTACATTTAGTTTTGTCCTCCTACATATATGTGAGTTCACACTTAATCTTGGTGTTTAGATGCACCAGTGTCTTATAAATAGATTCTATCCAGGCTATAGGTGACAGATGTTTCACGCAGCTTTCTTAACCATTGCATGTAGTCTGCAGCTTCTGGTATTGGCCGGTTTATTTCTGTGTTTTGATTCTGCAGATGCACTGCAAAGGTGACAGAGTAAACTACATTTTTGCATGGGTGGTCGTTGGTAAGAGAGAAATAATTTTGGGTGGTTACTGTTTAATTTTGCAATATTTATGTTTTATAGTCTACAACCTATATCAACCAAAGGTAGACCAACAACAGTAACAATCTATGTCATTTAATTCAGGAGGGGTTTGTGTGTCAGTGTTTCTCTCTACATGTACTCTACAATAAAATAGGTTGAGGCTGGGACCAACTGACAGAGCGATTAAGGAAATAGTTAATTTATATGGCACTTTTTATGCTACCTAATTGGTTTGTTCTAGTATTATCTGTTTAGTTTTGTGTTTGCACTCTGGTCTATATTGTTACCACAAAAATGCTGTAAAATGTCATGATGTAGTTCATTGTCAGAGCACACTTTGCAGCAGCTAAAACGGTTTTCAAGGATTGGTCCAAAATACCAAGGACGTCTTGCTCAGAGATTTTCATCAGCCATATTGGTGCCACCTTCTGCCGAGTGCAGTTTTACTTCACTGCACCAGTTTTGTCAACAAATACAACTGTTCCTCAGTCCTCTCAGATGAAGTAACTGAGATAAGGTTCAAAACGTGTTTATTTGTCATAAAATCCCCCTATTTTTAGTCTGATTCACTGAACAAGTAAGCAGGAAGTAAATAAGTAGGCAAGTCGGGGCAACCAGCACAGCAGCACGGGTTTCTCCCGGTGTGTTTGTCAGCCATGGATGAATTCACATTCTGTTCTCAGCTATTTCCCCCTCAGGGCCGTGGTACTGCAGTTTGTAAAATCTGTGTGTGTGTGAAAAGGCAGAAAAGTGCAGTGGATGTAAAAAGGACCAGTCTGTCCAAGGAACAGTGAAATTGGCAGGTTGGCCCCATTTCCTGCATCATGGCATTTTCAAGGTTCTTTCGAGCAGAGTTGCCTAAAAATAAAGGCAGTATTAATTTCTGTCCTGGGCAGGGCTTCTAAAGTACTGAATAACCATTGTCTGGTATTTCCAGATTGCCCTCTGGGAGAGGAGATATATTTGTGGACAGATATGCTCAGTTGAAAGGCTTGCATGGTGCTTTTCTTCCACTCCTAAGGTTGTAAATTGGGAGAATGACTAAATTGACAGTTTGTACCTTGTGTGTTTTTGTTTCGTCTAGTTTTTGCCGGTGTTGCTGAACTTTATTAGGGAGTTATTTCCAGACAGTTTCCACTCTGCCTCTGCTGTTGTCACTTGTGTTTCTAGCAGATTGTTTGCTCCTTTAATGGAATCCCCCATGTCTGATGGCATTTCCTGTAGGGACAAACATGTACCCTCTCGTTTTTACTTGCAATTATCCTGCATGTTCCTTCAGTGTGACAGCGGTGAAACCTCATCTGTGACACGCATAGAAGAGGTAATCACCATGCCACTGCCAGCCACACACAGGACCACAACCCTCCCCCTGCTGTTCATGCAAGTCTGGCGAAGAACTTGAACATTATGGGTCAGTTTTTTTAGGGTGAGAACAAAGTCTTCTAACAGGTTTTGAGTGGTGCTTGAAGACCCTATGTACACTAGTCCTTGTGTCATGAATCCAGGGAAGTCATCCAGGGGAATTCTCCCCTTGCACCCTGCTCCACAAACACTAGCCCTATTCCCTCCTTCTCTGTTACGTATATGAAGGAAGAACCTCTGCTGTAAACTTTTCTTGCATCATCTGCAGCATTTTTCTTGCTCAGGCCTCATTGTTAAAGTATCTCATGTGGAGTTATGTAATTGATAATAAACCGGCAGGCCTACACAGCTGAACTCCGAGTGACCACTGTAAACAGTGCTGCTGCTAATATTGCTGTGCTCGTAGCTTTACCGTGCAATGACATTTTCACAAATATACAGTGTCAGTAGGTCAAAGTTTGGGTGCATACCTACACACACAAACAGTTTTATTTCTCCTCTGCTCTGCTACATGAAGAAGATTATATGAAAAATGCGGTGACGCTGTGGGAATAGTGCAGTAGTGGAAAATGTTTGAGAAAACAACCTGCTGAGGTTGAGAGTTTCCAGTAGAAGAACATTTTGGTTAAAATTGAGTTTTCCTGGCAATGCTATTCTTTAAATATACAGTATATGTTGGGCCTTACATAATATGCGGGAATGGCTTTTGCTGCTTGCTTTTAGCAAGATACCAGTATGGGCCTTTTGATTTCAGTTGGGATATTTTTGATTATTCTTCTCTACCTTTCTTGAAACGTCTATAATATTTTGAGCTTGTGTGAGTTCAGCAGTATCACAGTAAAAGGACAAGCACTAGCTGAATAATGCAAATAAGTCTGATTGTAAGTTTGAAAGGTAGTCCCTGTACCTGCATGACCAGTCTAAAATGTTTTATGCTTAGATCTTTTCAGTTTGGGTTTTTGGTCTGACAAAATGAGCATCTTAAAAGTCTTCTACGGGTAATTTGACAGAGTGCGGGATCAAATACCATTAAAATAAAAAAAAAATCCCCAGCCTACCCACCAGGTGTGTCCCTGAGCGAGACACCCAGCGCTAGTTTCCCGGGTGCCAGTAGTGGCCGCCCACTGCTCCCCCCAGAGCGATGGCTCAAATGCAGAGCACAAATTTCATTGCAACATGTATGTGCAAATGTATATGTGCTCAGTGACCAATAAAGCTTCTTCTTCTTCTTCTTCTATACATTGCTTTAGGGATGTACAGTGTAGCTGATGCACACCGTGTCTGTGTTGTTTGTAGCTGAAGGCTGCTGGGCAGGACTGTTTACATTTCTCAACAGCCCACACTCATTAAAATAGATTTCTTTGTGTCTAAATGCATGCTTTCCATTTGGCTTGGAGCACATGAACGAAACAGACTTTGAGTTGCTGAAATAATCCATACCCACTTGAAGAGTCTCCATTTAGATCCAGCTATGATTACAATACTCAGCAGATTCCTCCTCTCCAAAAAGAGCATGTGGGACTGGCGGAAGTGCTCAGGGGAGGGCTGGGAAGGATCTATAAAGAGGAGCTAACAGACAGCAGAATAATCCCTCGTGAATGCATGCAGCTCTTAGCTCTCGGAGCTGATCATCACCCATCGCTTCCCTCCCTCTCTTCTCCCTCTTTCTCCCCCTCAGAGGCACCAGTGGGGTCTGCGGGGCCTGCAGCAACGGGCCATGTGCTTCTGAAAGCCAAATATTCTGAGCGAATATTGAATTATTTTCTCTCGTCTGCTTTCAGCAGTAGGCGAGGGAATCAATTTGCTTTCGGTCAACGGTAGCAGGTCCCAGCCGTAGGAGGTGTAGCATGATTATCAAGGCATCAGTTTGCGTGTTTTAGTGTTGTTGTTTTCAGCTTGTCTTATCTCTCCCTGGTTGCTTTTGCTTTCCTGATTTGAGGTAATTGCAAAGACTCTCAACAGCTGAGGTGAGTTCATGGGATCAGGTTGGAGAGCCAGCTAGAAGTGTGACTAGATGACTTCAGTTACTCCACTGTTGGCTTTACGCAGCCTTCTGTCAACACTGCGTTGGCAGCTCTGCCGTTACACTGGCGTACAGGAAGCTCTGCTGTTGCATTGGTAAGCAATCGGGACATCTGATTACTCTCCACAAACTACAACTAGACGTTGTATTACAGTGACTGTCTGTGTGATTTCTGCGTTTGTCTCTGTGAATGCAAGATTACTGCAAGACTACTGTGCTTAGTGTGGCACGAAACCTATCATGGAGATACTGGTAGATTAAAAAAACACATATAGAGGAGACACTGTGTCTTTTGCTTGGGTGGGAGATGGCTGGCCATGACCTCCTTTTTTTTTTTTTTTTTTTTTTTTTTTTTTTTGGTCTGAGATGTGTATATTGTGAAAACAAACTATACTTTGCTCTAGGAATTTGTTACATAACACTAGCGTAGCTTTGCTGCAATTCGACATAAAGTAACCATTCAAACAGACTCTCATAAAGTTCTAAAATGTTCCAAAATACTCAACAGGTCTCAACAGCACTACTAACCACTTCTGTTCTCATCAAAACAGACAAATATGCTTATGACAATAAAATAAACTCAATACATACTGTGTTGTAAGGATCCCCCTGCATTTCTTGTGGTGAGGTTTTTGGACTTGTTCTCTGTGGTGATTTTGAAAATCTTCACCACGGTAAGTCTGTGCCGCTCTAACGGGTCAGTTGAGGACCTTTGAAGGTGCGACTGTATCCGTTCAGGTTGTCGGCTTGTGAATTAGCAAAGCCACCGGAAATCTGTTGTATTTATTGTAATCAGTTTTTTCCAAATATAATTGTTTACTATTGCTGAAACCAGAGTAAAAAACACCACGTATTTTTGGTGAAAAGTCCAGAATGAAAAGAGGAAGAAAAATCAGGAGACATGCAACATATTTAGTTCCAAAATAAAACAATTGCGACACATCTTGTTAAACGTCGAACTTTCTTCTTTCACTGGCTGAAACTAAATTGACTACATGCTACAGAACTGTACCGTATTACACTAACTCCAGAGAGGATTTTACAGACATTATAAGTCAATCTCTTCAATTTAACATAACATACATTACCAAATAGTGTAAGTACATCAAACACCAAAATACACAACGACAGGATCCTATACTGCTTGTCAAATATCAGCTCTTAAGGTCTTTTGTTCTGAGTGCAAAGCACTTATCAGAACTGATTGCTGCTCATGACTCTCTCAGCAGAACAAGACTTGCTTGTGTCATGCTGCCTTTCCCCCCCACATCACCCCGTAGTTGGCAGCGTTGCTTATCCATCACCTGCATTAGCCCTGCCCAACGACAAACAGCTAACGTTTTCCATGAAGCCGGTGGAGTTTCCAAGCAGAGTAATTCAGAGTTGCCCAACATACGTTTCTGCTGCACTTGGAAAACGTGACTGCCACTGTTTTATTTTGTTCTTGACAGAAAATAAACCTGTGTATCAAGCTGTTGCCGCTTAATGGCCTGTTTGCATTAAAATCTCGTTCAGATATGAAAATGATGGAGGCTCCAGCCAGCAGAGAAATGAGGCAGGCTTATCTTTAATTCATCAGACAACCTGGGCCGTCTGGATGTCGACATTTAGTTGCACCTTAGGTGTATAATATAAGAGCTCTGAAGGAGCGAAGCAACCTTTTATTCCACGTGTGTTTGGGAGCGTTGATGTTTCCTAGTGAGATTAAGCTTGGTGAACAAAATACTTCTCTTGTTTATTTAGTAAAACCTAACTTTCACTCCGTCAATGAGCAGTCATCCTGTGTGAAGATGCTGCCTGCCCAACCAGAGCACAAAATCCTCTTGATATTCTGCATCACTGCACAGAGCCACAGAGCTTAAAATCCCTTATATCCTGTCCTCTGACTGCTTGGCTGTCTTTAATTTGCTAGGCTGTTTTCCAAAGCTTGTGTGAAGTAAAGGGCTGCTGATAAGAGCCTCACCCTCATGAGGCCAGCAACAAGTGCCTTCTTCCTGGTTGAATTTGCATGTTCCGATGATGAGTGTGAGGAGCTGCATGGCCCCTCATCACGGACAATAACTCTCCTCCGCCTCTGATTCTCTGCAGTGTTCTGTTGGCATGCGGCCGCAGAGCCGGTGAATTAAATTTACTGCTTGATGTTAATTGTGCATTTAAATTGTGAGCATTCCCACAGTTGCTCAGAGCAATTTGCTCTGACAGACTGCTGTTAGAGGCAGGCCTCAGCTCTATGTGGAGGTCTGTTCCTTCAACTCTCAGATAATGCTTTTTTTTTTGTTTTTACTAATTTAATGTAACATACCAATAATGTTACAAAGCTTCAGTATTAAGGGTTTTCTGAGGTGCTTGAAGCGGTCACCTATTACTTAATAAAGTTGTTATGATGCATGAGCTGGCAACACCGGATTCATTTATTTTGATTATGGCCACCTAAATCTAATGTTCACTCTCCATTTAGCTTATTTTAGGTCTCTACCAGTTCCCAGGGTAAATGTCTGGCACCTAAATGTTCCATGCACTTTGCACATCTGTTTGGTGTAGAGCACAGTCTGACAGCTGGATCAAAAGGGAGAGAGAGAAATCCAAAGGAATAAAGTTGTGCACTGGAAAATTTTAAAGATGCTCTTTTGACCTGTGAACTATGTGAACTCACTTTAGTCAGTGCATTTTTATTTTAAACATTTAGTTGGCATCATATGTGCTTGTGTACTAAACCTGCAAGGGCAAAAAAGCTAAATAGAGCATGCTTCAGTCCAGAAGGTGGTGGTTATACGAATAAAAAAGGACAAGTGTGTTGCCTGGCCCGCTGTAACAAAGCACTTTCCTGCAAAGTATCTATAAAGTATTATTCCATTCTGTTTGAGGGAGCTCGGCTTTTGGTTTCTATACAGATATCTGTTGAATTTCAACAGAAGCGTGACCGCTCTGTATAAGCTGTCTTTGCAGATACCAAATGCAATCCTCTATCCTGCCTCTGTTCATCGGTCTGTTGTCCTTCTGTCGTGTCGGGTGAGACTTAACATTGCTGGAGATGAAATGCTCTGGTTTCCAAATGAGAACAGAATTGGTTCTCTGTCAGTCAATGGTCATTTCCCCATGATGTACAGTAACCGAGCACAATGCATGGTCATATTTCAGTTAAAGACAGTCCCGGTATTTTGGGAGGTTTTACTTAGGTCAGTTTTTCCTCATTTTTGTGACTGAATTCACAAAAAGCTGTGATTGAATATTTTTTTTTACTGCTACAAATACCAAACAACTAGTGAAACCTCAGGCTTCACAATCACAGTTGCACTATTGTTTTAAAACAAAGTCAATAAGGGAATCATCAGCAAGGAGCAATGCTGCCACATAATTGTACAGTTTGCCAAAGAGAGCATGTACCTGGCTTGAGAAGCTTTAACAATGGTAAAATGTCCTATTTTGCACATGATTTCTTGTTGTTCCTCTGATCTATTGTTTAAATAACTCTTTAGTCTGGCAAGTCAAAGACTCACAAGAACTATTCAGGTTTAAGCAATTTGAAACATGATTTCCCTCCACACAGAAGTAATAAAAGACTATTGCACCAGCTGCAATATAGAGCAACCCATCATCTGAGATACTCAAAGCATGTACAAGCGCTCACTATGCCCCACTGTCTAGAAATGACTGAATGTTTTGGTGCTTTGCTTCACATGTAGTCCAGCAGCTGTAGTGGGTGAAGATTTGACATGAGTCATTAGGGTTGAATTGAGTCGGCCGGATCAGAGATTGTCTGCTCTTAAGCTCCTTGTAATGTGTTTGTTGACACACAGAGGTGAATAGTTGGAAACAGATGAAAAGCGCCGGGGTGCAGTGTTATCTCTGCGGCTCCCAGAGCTTCCATGTCATTACTGGATTGCAGCCACTGGGCTGGTATGTTTTTGTTGTTATCAGTGGCTTGACGCACCGTCGGGGACAGACTGTACCCACTGCCTCATGTATGGGCCTTCATCGCCCTTGTTTTGCAAGTTTATGAGCATGTTTAATGCTACATATACTGATCACAGCTACCTCTAAATGCAAGAATGTCAATCCCTGCCTTGGCAGGGCTGTGATATGGTATGGTTCAATTCAACAACTTGTGAAAGCAGTTTATTTTTCTAATATACAAGACTGTTGCTTCAAGGCTGGGAACGCTCCACCCTTTCACCAGAAGCTGAAGCTCATGCTGGCTTGAGTGACGCTTGGCAGTATTTTCTCGTATTAACCTTATTGATCCTGATCATATGTTGGAGTCCTGCTGGAGCCAGTTTGATATTGAGTGTATTTATACTGTATTTAGACTTGAAAACGTGGGTCAGACCAACTTTATCTGTGGAAATATGGGGCCTTTCAGGAGTGTGTTTCTTAACAGCCTGCACACACATTACGTGCTTTAATATGTGTCCATTCACCTTTGATCTCAGATGCATTTCTGTCACCCAGAACAATAAAGTCCAGTCAATAATGGTTGTAATGAAAACCAAATATCAATAGTTGGTGGCATCCACCTTCTGATAGAATGCTCATAAGTAGTTCATCTTAGTTGCAAATGTAAACGTCTTATTTTGATGTGCTAATTATTAGTCACATTTAGACTAGAAAATTAAGATATAATAACAAGTGGTCATTCTCATGCCCAAAAGATAATTGCCTGATTGTTATTGTGAAATAAACTCTAAATCTGGAAAGATTTGCAGCCATTTATTGTTTGTTTGATTGTAATCTAGATGGTGACCTGAAAAAAGTGCCTTACTGTATTGTGACTTTCCGGCAATAAGTCACAATCATTGTTGAAACAAAGCCAATTAATGTTTTAACTGTTTTTTTATTACTGGTTTTCAAGACAACTTGCACAGACTTGAACACGTTTACACCTGGTTGTGCTTTAGTTGTCTGAACCTTAAACCTTTTAGTTTACATGTGTCTTGAAGGTGACCATCAACCAACTGGTATTTGGAGTTTATTTCTCCTCTTACAGGTCAAAAGCTAATTCTCCCAAAGTGTTGAGCCACTTTGAATGTTGTAAAACAGATTCTGTCTTGTGGCACTTGCATTTTAAAACAAATCACCCTATTACTTTGCCCAGAAAGCCTTATTGACACCAATCATAACTGTCTGTCACCAACAGACATTGCTGTTGTGGAGATGACGGATGCCTTCCGCCAGCCCTCGCTCTTCTACCACCTGGGAGTCAGAGAGAGCTTCAGCATGGCCAACAACATCATCCTGTACTGTGACACTAACTCTGATGCCCTCCAGTCACTGCAGGTAACGCCAACAGGAAGCGGGACTATCCTGCCCTCGGCACGTTGAAACGTGAAGCCAACAGTCACTGTTGTTGCTGAAAGTGGTGATTAAAGGCTATATTTAGACTGATGGGAGACAGGGTTGGCTAATGTAATTGTGTGTTTGTGGCACATACACGCATCAGTAACTTGATGGAAGATGAAAATGCATTTATGAAACCTGTTCACGACAGTAAGCTGGGGCGGTCCTGTGTAGGCCGAGGGGAAAAAATTAGCTCCTCAAATGAAAAGCAAAGAGTTACATGAGTATAAGGTTAAAATACACTCAACATTTTCAAAACCTTTGTCTTTAGGTCATAGCGGCTAACCTCTAGGAAACACATTTAAACTTCTGTCCTGATTGTTTGTTAGCAGTAAAACATCTACAGTAAAATGTTGGGCAGGGGTGTGAGGCCATGACACGGGGGTCAGGGGAGTCGTATTTGTGGTATACCACCCTTGCTAAGCCACTTCCTTTGGGGAAACTCTTAATACAGTAAATAAACATTAGGTATGAGACACAGTCCCATACAGTCATGCAAACACATTTCAAATGTCCTTCTGTAGGTGACTTGAAGTAGAGGAACACTGAAACCTTTATAGCAGCTTGTTTATCTAGAGGAGTGTAAAGGCAACCGCACATAATAGTCAGTATATGTTTTGTACAGGCGAACAGGAGAGGTCTGTCTTTAAACAAACAAGAGGTCAAGATACATGACATACAAACCAGGTCCTGAAATGGCATTCTTTCATGTGCCGATGAAACTGGTTACTCCTTCACCTCTTCACCCATGTGGTTTCCTGTGACCTGTATCAGGCCAATAAATAGATTCAAAAGATGCTGTTTCAAAGTCAGCTTTTGAAAATATCCCAGAGCTCTTTTTAAAAAAAATACACTGGGAGTCTGAAGAGGTCTTTGTGTACTGTCTGCACCCATGTTGGTCACTGCAGCTTTTTTCCCCCAGAATAAAATGGCTTCTCTCTGTAAATGATTGCTAATGAAGTGAGTATTGAGAGTATGTGATATGTGTCCTTAGGGTCATTCCAGCCATTACATCACAACTTAATGTAATATAGATGTTCAGTAATCATCCATTGTTGTCTCATTTTCCTTGAGAGAGAGAGAGATGCATATTTTAGTAATGCATTGTGCCAACGATTGCCTTACATTGTGTGAGAGGACTAATGTCTAAATTATTCCTTTATTTCCCCCAAAAAGTCAAATATTCAGCCTAAACCAACAACTCAGTTTTTAATGTATTTCCTCCTTTATGAAATATTTGCAAAGCCTTCCTTAAATACTTTAATAGCCACTATACCCGTGGCAGCTTGTGGTCTTATTTTATTCATGTAATTCGGCTTTTTATGTTGCATTGCTGGCAGCAGCTGTTACACAACGTATATGCTACACTGTCATAGTTTTTCACCAACAACTCACCGCCCAAACTCCCAGACTGACAGTGACACATGATGACAAAAATTGTTAGTGTCTCAGGTATGATGTAACTGTATTACACCATGTTCACAACAAAATTGCCTTAAGTGGAAATTGTTCTTGTTAAATCTCTAATCTTTTTTTTTTTCAGGAGATAATTTGCCAGAAGAACACTGTAAGTACACAAACCAGACTTTTGTTTTTTCTCCCCTGCCTTTGCCTTTCACACCTTACTCACCCATTGCTCACACATCACACATACTATGTGCTGCAAAGAATATGCTTTCTTACATCGTGCAGAGAGCACAGTGTCTAACTGTCTAACACCGTGTCTAAATCTCTCCATCGGTGTTCTGAAGGTTTTCTCCTCTGCAGCCCACTTTTGTGTAGAAGCTGTGAAATGTTTGGTTTGACACAAATGAAAACATCTTTTCTTTCACTTTCAAGAATTTTCTCAGATGTGTGACAACTGTTTTGTGAGACGCAGTAACTCCAAGAAAAAAATGCCTAAGTAAATGCACTTCTATGGCGCTTTTATTTACCCATTCACAATCACACGCACACTCATACACCGACACTAGCCAACACTCACCAGGAGCAACTAAGTGGGGGCTTAGTGTCTTGCTCAAGGACACTTTGACATTATCGAACCAACAACTGTAGGACTGGTGGACAACCACACTACCTACTGCGCCACAGTCGCCCCACAAGTAGTTTTGAAAAACTGACTTGCAAAAAGTGCAGCATTCAGATAAGGTGGTGCCTCAAAGCTAAGGAAATCCTGTTCATTACTGACACATTTTATTGTAGTTTCTTATACTCCTAAATTGATTTAGTATTAATATACATTGTTCTAGTTAATCTCTTACAAAAACATGCTCAGTATTAAAGCTGGAAATTTGCTTTAGTTTGTGAAATAATTTCCTGGGTATGTGCTGAGTACAGTATATAAAGCCAGTTGTGTCCTACCTTTGAAACAGGTCACAATTCATCTGCTTCTCCTTAAAACTTGGCGTTTTATACCCGTTTTAACACTTGTTGTTTATGAGGTGGTGGCACATGGTGCTGCATTCATTAACGCCAGGGGGAGTTTGCAACAGGGATTTTAAATTCTGTAAAACTTTATTACAAATAGAAAACCAAGAGAAGACAGATCATAACACGTTTGTCTTTCAGTGTGTTGCAGAACCACACAGCAGCTTCAGCAGCTACTGATTTTGCTACAGTGGTTGCCAAAAGTTGATTTAATCCTGGATTAATCTGTTTATTTCTTCCAATTTCTGGGACTTTAGTTAAACAAATGTCATGAAATTGTGACAAATACTAACCAGAGGCCAACACGATGTCCTTGTTGCTTGTTTTGTCCAACACTGAATGTCAAAAGAATTCAGTTTGCAATCATTTAAAACCGAGCAAAGCCGCAAGTAATGGATATGTGTTTGACAAATGCCTTAAACAATATTCAAATACATTTTTGCCCTAATTTCTGGTATTCAATTAAATACCCAATGACTTAATTCTGCACTGGAGAAAAGTGTGATTAAGGAAGAAGCGGGAACCGGCCTATTGTTGTCCACGTTCGAGAGTCAGATGAAAGGCTTATCTCTGTTAAGTAGCTTTTCAGCGTCGATGGCGGTGGCTCTGTGCTCGATGAAAGGTACTGATCTCTGACACTGACGCGTAGCACGTGAGGAGAACTCATTATCACACACAGTACGAGAGTGTAATCTCCCTAACGTGCACTCACTCTTTGTTCTTTATCTTTCTGCTTGTATTAAGGCACCTTACTGCCCTCTGCACTGATGCACGGCTTCTTTAATAACAATCCACGCTCATAACCGTTAACTTAATGTGTTGTCAATGCTGTTGCGTGCATGTCCCCTGGTTAGGTTCATCAGTATAACTGATGAACAGTCAAACAACTTTATAACAACTTTAGTTTCACTTTATGAAGTTCATTTTAATGATATCTGCATTCAAACAGCAAAGACCACAAGAAAACTTTGAGCTGATAGCAAACCTCATCCTGCCTTCTCCAAGCCACAAACCAATAGCCTGCTGTTGTTTCTGAAAATAAGCCAGCATCACACTTAAGGTTTACAGTAAGTTCTAAAAATTAAAACCCCTCTTTCTCTTTAATTAGCAACATAAGTTACACATAGACGCTGTGCTTGCATATAAATTACAGAGCAGAGAGTAGTGGAAGCTGTTTTACAAGCCACACGCAGTTAAACTGATAACATATACAGTATTTCTCCTTTTTCCTTTCAAGCTGACAGCTTTTAGTTTAGTCTGCTGCAATGACAGCTTCTGAGTCGGTAGATCACTACACTGCACTTTAGCTTTTCAAGTTGGCTAAAAAACATATTTTTCAGCTGGCTCATTTCAAAATCTAAATGTCTTAAATTTGAACTAGACTGCTGCAGCTTGTGCTGAAAGACTAAGGCGGAAGTTGCACGTCCCAGGCAAATGGTCATCATTCTCACCTTGATGATCCATATTGCCACGTCATTGGCAAATATAACACAATCTGGATTAAAGTTGACAGACAACCTTCACATTCACACCTGCTGGACAATTTAGTCATAAGTTAATCTAGCGTGCGTGTCTTTTTAGCGGTGGTAAAAGAAACAAGCCCGGGAGAACATGCAAAGTCTACACAGAATCCAGACCTTCTATCTGTGAGGCTGCAGCACCAACCACTCTCCGACCTGTTAACTTATTAACCTCTAACGGTTCGCTTCTTGGCTTTCCTTACAGTTTTGCACTTGACACTTTTGTAAAGGATAAAAATTACTTTACTACAGCCTCATGCACACAACACATAAACATCTAAAGGCTGGTCATTGGACAGACACTGGTCAGGGAGGGGTTAGGTGAGACAGCTAGTTGCTCTTTAACTACCCTCGGTGCTGATGAAAAGATGTTTGAACAAATGCTTGAAAAAACCCTGGGTATTCATTTAGCACACTCCAAACACTTTGCAAATTGCTTTACATGGGCAAAAAAACGTTAAAAACATCAAGCAAGGGAAAACAGAGTTAAAGAGCATGTGTTGGTACTCATCTCTAAGTGCATTTAACTTCACACCACCATTGTGGAATTTCAGGTAATTAGCTTTTTTAGGTGCAGTGATTGCACGCACGTTTGCTCCCCTGTGTTGCTGTAAATTTACTTACTGATGCTAACCACTGACTTGGTTGAAATCGGCATTCGCAGCCCACAGATACAAACTCTCAGGGCCTTAGGCCTTCATTAGTCATAAATGTTTGCTCAATGGGTTAAGTGTGTGTGTGTGTGTGTGACAGAGTGTTTGTGAAGGTGAGTGAATGTGTAGGCATGCTGCTTCAATACGATCTCCCTATGACTGCAAACGGACAGATGGACCATCAGCAACGCTAGCAAACCAGATGACTCACTCTTTTGAATACTGATTCACTCTCAGTCACATTCACCAGGTTCCCTGTGAGCCAGCACTCTCACACGTGTTTCACTTGCACCTCAGAAACTTGTAACCTGTAAGTGACTAGCGGAGGTTAGCATGGGTGGCCTGCAGCCTCTCTAAAATATGCACCATTCTGCAAAAAAAATGCTCATGTTATCCCCATGATGGTGTGATTCACACACACACTAAACATAGCGAGAGGATTTTGCAGCATTTCTGGTAACACCGAACATAAACAGGGGCTTATTTGTGAAAGGCACACACCAACCCGGCAGCAACCGGTGATGTCATGAACCGCTGGTGCACAAGAGGAAGCATTTATCTGTGGATGGCTTTCATTGCTTTAACACCGCACCTTCCTTTCACTTCCTTTTTCTGTTGGCAGTGGCAGCAGCAGCAGTGTGTATTCTCAAAGAGGCTGCTGAAAAGCTGAAACCATGATAGAATATTAAAGCTGTCAGGGTGCAGCTGGGGAGCAGCCCAGCCGCCTTCAGACGCTCTCGTGTTTTGTTTCACCACACATCTGACATTCTGGGAATAGCTCTCCTTGAAAAGACCTCGGCTGTGTCTTGAGGATGTCAATAGTGCGTTTCCTGCCTCCCTCTCTTTCTCTCCGTTCTGCCTGTAAACACATCACATGCACATGTTTCCTGTACGTTTATTTAGAAGTGGCAGACCACCACAACAGGAGCATCACAACTGCTGCTGGAGAATAACGTCAGGTTTAAACAGGCAGAATTCAGAACCGTAAACCCCGACCAAACACAGGTGTCTAGAATTAGAGCCAAGTACAAAACAAACAAGGGCACAAGTGCTACAGTTGCAGCTAGAGACCTAAAACTGAATAGCTCCTGAGTGCCACAGCTGCAGCATAGAGCTACACCGAGTGAACAGTTACACATCTGTTACTGCTCCATTTCCACGAGGCTGCAGGAGCAAGTGGAGTTTGTAAGAGCCCCGCTGTAAGAGTTTGTGGTTATGAGAAAGCAGCTCCTCGTGGTGCTGTCACCACTGATGCAGATTCTCCATCCAGCCGCTGCCTGTTGCGAGACTAGATCAGCAAACGCAACAGCACACAAACGCTGTTATCTGTGTAGTAGATGAATCAGAACTGAAGCCTCGTATCACTACCCGAAACTGTCTCAAACAGTGGAAACTGTTCATACTTCCTCCAGGCAATCTGTTTCCTCTCCTTACAACATAATGTTTTACTAGTCAGTGTATTTACACACAGCTGTAAGAAATGTTTGTTGGGTGATTTAGATAAGGTTATTGTTTTATGAGGGCGTGTGTCCTGTACTCTAAGCATTCACCCTGTAGTCTAAAGCTGTTACTGCTATCAATGCATGAAACTATTAATTTGGTTCATTATTACCTATGATGCCCAGATATTAACAAATCTATAACCACAGGAGAAATGCTTCTAAGTAGCTGCAAAACACTACATAGAATGTTGTTACTCATTCATTTTTGTGTCACATTATGATCTGTAACTGAGAGAACAGGAGGTCAGAAATAAACATTCAGTCTTGAATTTTGAGGCCAACACAAACGAGAAGCTCGTGGAATGTTCGGGAAAACTGATGTTTCAACGTGACCGTGCCGGTTGGGTAATGCTGCTGCATAATTACTACACGCTACTAAAAGGACCTTTATTGTGAAATAGTTTGTAGACACATAAAGTGTAGCCAACATGAATTTTGAATTGGTTTAAATTATTTTTTTAATCTTTCTGAATGACATTGAATTTATTTTCTTTGTTTTATAATTGAATTTTAAGTGTGGGACTTTTAAAATGATGGGGCCATATCATCGGGTTTTATAGCCCTATAATACTGCTCATGCCTCTGTTTACACCAAACCTACCCTGTCTCACGACCTGAGTGGAGTCCTAATTCTCTACAATACTGTTATTCTCCTTGCATCAATAGACATGCTCAGCCAACTACACCTTCATACCGTACATGGTGACCCCTCACAACAAGGTGTACTGCTGTGAGAGCAGCCTGATGAAGGGCCTGACCGAGCTCATGCAGCCCAGCTTCGAGATGCTGCTGGGACCCATCTGCATGCCACTGCTAGACCGCTTCATCCAGCTGCTGAAAGAGTCACAGGCCAACTCTCAGTAAGTACAGTAAGGGGAGGACATTTCCCTGCATTCTGTTTTTAAGGCGTTTTTTGTAACATTTAACAAATCATTATAAAATGTAAATCATATGTGGTTAAAATAGTTCCAAGACAGCATATCAAATTGCAAAATGATTATGAATCTGATGTCAGAAAAAAATCTCAAAAACAAAATGTTTAGACAGGTGCGTGTTTAGCCCTGTGTAGTATTACCTTTGATTAGCGTTTGAGAGCTGAGAGGAGAAATTAAGTGAACTTTGTTTCTCTAGTCTCACCTGACTGCACAGTTTTGAATCTACTCTGCCGTGTTTGGCGCTTATAATGCAGTGACTAGTTCCTAGACCTGCAGGGAAGCCATGACCTGGACTCTTTTGTGACAGAGCCATACTGTTGTAAAACATGCAGAATGTGGTCTGGCGTTGTACTGCAGAATAAGCAAGTCCTGTGCTGCGAAACATGTCGTCTGCATTGATGGAAGCACATGCTGCTTCTAAACCTGTATATATTACTGGAGCCTTCACAGATGCAATCACACACACAGCTGGCCAGGAATGGTCACACAAAAGGCTGGATTGTTTCTTGATCTTGTTTATATATGGTTGTTTCTTGTCACAGAGCTTTCATTTACATTTAAATAGCATTTTTGGATGCAGAATTTTGCAGTGTTCCATATTGTTTCCACAACAGACTCGTGTTCCTTGCACACTTGTGATTTTTTTTTTCTAGATTCTCTAGATATTTTAATGATGCTTTAGCTAAGGCCTAACCATAGCAATCACAGTCACAATTTGACACGTTAAAAGGAAATGATAAAATGTTATGGCATACAGTAAAAGTGTCTTAAATAATATGGTAAAACTGATGCCAAAAGCTCAGCTTCCTGTCTTTACTCCATTTTACTAAATGTGCAGTTAGTGCAGTTTAGCTTTAAATAGGGTTCGAAGGTGTTGCTTCCCCGCAATCATGAACATGTTAATGACACTGAATTTTCCTGTGCTGGAAATCGTTGAAAGGAAACAGTTCAAAGCGGAGTGCAAAGCAATAGGTTTGAAGATGAGGAAGCAAAAAACATCTATTTAAAGCTACTCCTACTAACAAGTTCCTCTGAAAGCACTGCGGCAAACTGCTTTAATTACACGGCTACGCTGTACTGTACATGTGAAATCTCCAAACACTATGTGAGGAAAACGCAGTTTGTTTTAACAGATAAATGCAAACTCAGCTTAACATCAGCTATTTGACATATAAGCCAGAAGCTACAAATCCGAGATTTCATGTGAAGTTAACGTAGAGAAAAAAATCAGCTCACAGGTGTTGGTGTTTGTGCCGCACTGTGACTGTTTCTCGGCAGAACAGGCCTTTGTTTTACTGTCCCACTCTTCCTATTTTTACTCGCAGTAATTATTTTTATGTGGTACATCCCTCAACTTTGACTTGCGTGGTGATCTATATTTTGGGAGAAAAAAAAACATTTACACCACCTCAGTTGCTGGGGAAATATTTCAGGCTTCACTGCCAGCAGGCAATGCAGCTGCCAGTTAGTCCTAGCTCAGCTCCAGGAATAGTGACTCAGATTTTACAGGCTGAAAAGAAAAGCGTGCACTTTGATGAAGCTTTTGTCTCTTGGAGTCTAACATCCAGAAAGGTAAATGGTGGACTAGCAGAAGGTTTTTAGCTCAACCTTCACTGGAATCTGACCTGAGTGCAGACTGTGCACTGTGTGAAGGAGAACAAGTGCTATTCATAATGGATTTTTAGAATAATCAGCCAAGTGTGCTGTGTGTGAAATGTATTATTGCTCTGAGACCTGAGCTACCGTGTAATCATTATTTCTATTTAGATTGTGCGGTATTAAAAGTGCCCTATTATGTAAGCATAGAGTTTGTGTTGTGCTGTTGCTTTAACTTTGTCACTCCCTATCAACGCAGTGATTTGCTCTGGATATATGCAGGGATGAAAATGGCGCTGCAGTACAGCTTATTTTAAATAACTTATTTTGAAGAATAGAGTTAATTCAGTAGTGTCAGCAAACTTACATGAAAACATTTATTTTTTTATTAAATCCCCGTATCTAAACAACATTTAGAAAAATGTCCTTTAAAAAAAAACTAATTTTAAGACAAAAGGCCAATAGCTCATCTCTCATGAGATTGATCTAAAATTATCAGTAGGGGAATGCAGGAAATGAAATAAACCTCCAGTTATGTTTGAATTGCCCCCCAAGGAAATGCTAAACAGCCTAAAACAATTTAGTTTGTCAGGTGTTAATTGGATTTTTGTCTGGGTGAATACAATTTGAACATGCTGGCATAGGAAATAATATTTTTTTAAATGAAGCTGTATTATTGATAATGGCTTTTTAATAAGATCACCTGCGTCTTTTTGTTCTATAATTCTAAATTAATCCTCTCTAACATCCGTGTTTATTGTGTGTGTGTGTGTGTGTCCTCTAGCCAGTATTTCCGTGAGACAATTCTGAATGAGATACGAAAAGCCCGGGAACTGTACACCGGCATGGAGCTGGCTGCCGAGCTGACCCGAATCCAGCAGCGGCTGGACAACGTGGAGTGCCTTTCAGTCGACATTGTCATCAACCTGCTGCTGACGTACAGGGACATACAGGTACAGCTGCTGTTCATACATCTCCCTAAGCCTCAGTTTATCGGCGGCTTTTGTCACGTTAGGTTCCTGTTTCTGCATAATTAAACAAGTGAGAATATTGGTGGAGACGATGATTCTTGAAGATTTGCCAGGGAAATAATCAAATTAGAAACGTGCTGTTCATTCAAAAAACCTAACTCATGATCCCACCTTCACACATGACACTTAAGAGGAGCAGAGGAAAAAATGTTCAACAGAACATTCCAAAAATGTTTTAGGGTAAACTGTGACAGCAGATGAGGAATTCAGCTACAGTAGCTGTTGGTGTCCTTGCTAAGTTCAGACAAACTGTCAACGACTGTAAGTGCGGATGATCGGGGTGTATGCGCTGACCTTGGCAGGAGGAAGCTGCTGTAAAAACCTCTAGTAAAACTTAAAGTGAAGTTCCTGCCTCAGCATCAGTCTGTCACTAAACGAGTTTCGTCTCCTCAAACAGGCCATTGCAGACCGCCTGTAGAGAGCTCTAGGCAAAGTTTTTTAAAATTCTTTTTCTTTTTTGGCTGGTTGTCTTAAATCTGCCGCTCTTTCAACTGTTTAGTCTCCACATTGTGATGGCGCTCACCGCCGAGATCCTTCCACTCACTATAGGCGGCCTCATGAATGATTCATTAGAAAAACAAGCACTGACATGTTGAATTATTCAACATGCCTTGAGTATAGTGACTGTGGCAAGCAGGAGCAACAAAAATATGATGAAGGGGCTACTCAGTTATTAAAGTGCTTTTGGTGTTAGGGGGACAGTAGAGTCTCAGACGGAACGAATAGAAGGGCGTCAGGAAGTCTCCCTGTGGCCTCAAAGCAGCTCAATACCTTAGTGAGGTACAGGACAGTGGTGTAAGTGCAACAGGAGCTCATCTGCATGTGTTGTTGTCTAGGATTATGATTCTATTGTGAAGCTGGTGGAGACTCTGGAGAAGCTTCCAACCTTTGACCCTGTCGCTCATCCTCATGTGAAGTTCCACTACGCCTTTGCACTGAATCGGTAAGCTGGCAAGCACACACAGCCAGAGGCAAACACATGGAGCACAGCAGCTGTAAGTGCATACAGAGACATGCTTACACTGTGGCATGGTCAGTTTGACAGGATGCAACGACAGTCAGTCAACAGTACAAAACGTCTTTCTATGCATTCACATTTAGTCATTTGGCACATGCTTTTATCCAAAGCGAGTAATTTGGTACACACACACACACACACACACGGTGGCGATGGCTGCTCAGCCGGCCCACTTGGGGTTCAGCGTCTTGCACAAGGAGACTTCGACACGCAGCAAGCACCAGGGATTGAACCACTGACACTGTGGTCCGTGGACAACTGCCTTACCAGAGTCTTAACAGCTTCTAAGTCAGTATCAAAGTATAACAAACTCCTAGTAACCATAGCGGCAAAACTTTTTTCATAAAATCGTCTTTTTCATGAGTTCAATTAGTCCCAATCAATAGACTAAAGTGAGGAATGAGAAATGCTGATCACCAGATGGAAACTATCCAGTTAGTCAAAAGTTGGGAGTGATTTAATTCAGCCATGTCCCCTGTCCCATATAATTCACAACAGTGGCTCGTCCATTTTATTGCAAAGGAATCTTATTAATAGTCCCCTATTAATAGTTTTCATAGCATGTCGCACCCTTGTACCCACCCACTTGGAAGGCAATAGAAGTGTTTTGTCTTTTTAATTACTGCAGTTTCAGATACAGGCCTAATCGTTGCCTGCAATGCATAATACATTCAAATATGCAACAATAACAAATACTGTTCATATAGAAATGGAAAAAAATCAACCTTAATTGTTTTTGGACTTATTGCTTAGTTCCATGTTGCTGTTCTGCCAGGTGCTACTCTTTCGCCTCCTTAGTTCCTTGTGGATTCCAGCTATTTCTCATGGGAGCACGCCTGTGTTTGCAGGGCTTATAGCTAATGGCTGTTGCTGTGTATAAACAATGAGCACATTTCCATGGACTTAAGTGCGTTACAGTCGGCTTTTTCAGGAAAGGCGATGTCTTAGGTGTCATATACTGTATATGGGAAACCTGGTTTCTGAAATCGGGTTAGGGGTCAAGGGAAACCTGGATTCCCGAGGCAGATTTCTGTCAGAGAACGGATGCAAGTGTGTAGTGGCTGCAGACGGTAAGCCTCACACAGCTGAGTGAAAGAATGAATGAACGGAGAGATCGTTAACGAGTTCACAGGGCAAACTGTCCACCTAAGGTCCGACAGAAACTTTAATTTACACAAAGTGTCTTTCAGAAGTAAGTAAGTCGCCTTCCCCTGTGGATATTCAAAACTCAGACTGTTGCGGATCAGCTGCATGTGTCTTTCCTTTCTCCTCCCCCATGCTGTCACTCTGCTGTGACATGAACACAGACACACCGACCGAGCGAGAGAGAGACAAAAGTCAGAAGACAGTGTTTTCCGTCACTATACAATTACAAATCTGTGCCCCAGGCTTCTTAAATAAGTCCGAGGAGGAGGAGGAAACAGGTTACTCTTGTGCTGCATGTATAGGTGGATTTACTGTTCCCGGATTCCCTGACAAAGCTGATTCCCTTGAGTAACCCGGTTACTTACGTCCATGTAAACACCTCCCATCACTTACCTACACAACCATCAGTCAACATCTTCCTTTCACCCCAGAAAAGTGCAAATACAATTGGTGGAAGGGAGGCAACAAAAACTTCACTAAACCCGTAGAAACAACACAAACAGGAGCTGTCGTAGCTGGCTTTACATGCCACAGGTGCCATTGTAGAATTACAAGTGTACTGAGAGTATAAGCAGACTTTGGTTTCCTGAAGTCAGGCAGTGTTTGGTCATCCTTTATGTAGCAGGATCAGTTACTGTTGTGTTAATTCACGACTAATTAAAGAGTTAACGACAGGAAACTAGATACTAGATATTTTAGGGGACTTGACATATCTACAGTCATCTAGATTGAAGTATATGTGACATTTTGCTTATGTTGGGTTGTAATATTCCAAAGTTTGGCATTAATAGTAGACGTGGATATCGCATGAGCTACATCAAATCAAACCTGTGTGTTTTTATGGTAAACCAAAGGCACAATTTATCTGCTGAAAGCAACAGTGGTGAATCCAAAATTTTGGGCATGTTAGGGAGCTTTTATGTTATGTACTTTGAAATCCACAGATGAATGCAAAAGATTTCATTAGAACAAGGCTGGGAGATTGAGTTATTTATTTATTTTCAAGCAACAGCTTTCGGGAGATTTGGGTTCCCAAGCAGCAGTGATATTATTAGTAGCATGTGTGCAGCGACTCTGCTCATGAAAAAGACAGATGTGCAGCACAGGAGGTTTTGACTGCCTATTTCTCACCAGCTGCTCGTCTTGTGAACTTCCTTTGGTTTTCATGCTGCAACTGCCTCCAACAGCAATAAAGCATGCTGTTCTTTAATTGTGGAGCCGTTGGAAAATGTTTCTGCAGGGTGCCAGGATCCCTGTGTGGTAACTGTTAGTGTCTGGCCCATTACCAGGCTGCGATTCTGTTTGCTGGCTCAAGGCAACCCACAAAGACATTTAGAGAGACCGATTCATGTGAAAAATGTCAATGACAGGTGACCGTCCTTCTGTTGTGAGGCTGAGTTGCTTCCCCCAGGTTTAGAACAGGACTTTATGATTAGAGGCAAACAGCTGTATTAGGTTGTTTTGGTTCCGCTAATTATACGGAATCGTCTATTTTTAAATATGGGATTTATTCTATGTATTATAACTATTAATGTAAAAGTGTGTACCTAACTATAACGTTTGCAGACGGTAAGAGTAGTAATAGTTGTAACTGTCTTGTATTCATGGGTATCTTAATCAAAAGTGTTCTAAAATTTTTCATTATTCCATTTGATGTTTTATAAAAATGAAGAAATCAAAGGCCAAATCTTGCCCTAACTTTGTACAGTTGCCTGAAGTAAGCTGTGCATGAGGAATTATGGCCATTCAGAGCGTTCTGCATTTTGAAATGAGCAAACCTGTCAACCAGTCGAGCTGCGCACCTGGCTGATGTGTTTTTAATCATATTTCGACAACAGTGGACAGATTGACAGACATCCCCCCATGAATAGAGGCAACAGCAGAATGGCAGATGTATTGTTTAAGCAAAGTTTGAAGTAAAGCAGTTTACTTGTAACACAGAACTACACTGGTATTTTTAAAAAGTAAATGATCTCATTTACTTCTCCTACTTGTTCCTAAGATTATTAATATTCAGTCTTGCTAAGCGTGTTTGATAGATCTGAGGTAGGTGCTTTGCTTGGACGTGCAGGGTTGATGTGAATGTGGATTAATGGACTTCAGTGCCTTGTCTGTATCAGGCACGTGAATGTTGAGCGTACCTTGGGGGCTTCTTGCACAGGTTTCGCTGCTCTGAGCAAGCGATGAAAAATCTCATCCATCCAAATACCCATCAGCACTCGGGAGGAAGTGGGGGAGAAACGGGGAGATGCACGAGGAGAGAGCGGGTCTCATCTCCCTGAGCGTTCTTCCCTCCAGACAGTCTCCATGGTAATAGCTGTCAACTTGCATGTTTTATTTAACCTTCGCACTCTGGAAAGGAGCCACATTGTGTTTATTGGGATTTTTTTTCATGACTGTCACACTTTGTGACTGCGTGAGACTCGACTTTGCAGGATAACACCTCTCGTTTGTTTCTGAGTTCTGCATTTTGACACATTCAGAAACCCTAGAACATAAATTTCAGACCTTGAAACAAAATAAAAATTCCGCCAGTGGAGTGACTGAATAGATTTTGGACAGTTATGCTGCATAAATGAGCATAGTAATAAGGAAGACTTTCCTGAAGCAATGAGGGACTTTTGTTGGTCTTTTTATTCCCCATTGGTTATGTGCAGACAATTATGTTAATAGGTATTAAATAATGCGATGATGTAATTGGGCACAGTGGTAGAGTGGTTAGTGCTTCCGCCTCACAGCTAATAGATTCCTCGTTTGAATCTACCTTGCTCTCCCTGTGCCTGCATGAACCAGTTTCCTCCCACATTCCAAAGACACGCGTGGTAGGTGAATTGTTGAAATTACCTGTAGGTTTAACTGTTGGATGGATGTGATTTTTGTCTGTTTGTGGATGTCTCTCTGTGTTGGCCCTGAGATAGACTGAAGACCTGTCCGGGGTGGAATGGGCTCCAGGATATCCTTACGGATTACTATCTGATTGATATATCGTTGGCATTATCAGACAGTTTTATGCAGCTTTCGATTCTTGCTGGGGTACGTCTGTACTGCAATTCTGAGAGTGTTTTGGCTTCTTTTCTTTCTATGCGTTCACGCCAGCGACAGCCTTGGCCTGAGTCGGTGTGTTTTTAGTTTGTCACTCCGCCCAGTCCGTTCTGGTGATTGCAATTTATCACAAGCGTCTGGAGTAACTTTTTTTTTCTTTTACAAATTTCAGAAACATCCACATGGATTCAATGGTGATTTGATCAGATTTCAGTGGTGAAGAGTCTATGGTCACTGTCATTGTGACCTCATGTCTGTCCCAGTCTCTTAAATGCCATATCTCAGAAACGCCCAACTGCATTTTATTACATTTGGCACAAACATCCACATGAACTCATAGATTACTTCATTAAAATAGAAAAAACATTTCCTTTCTTCACCTGTTTCCTGACTTTGAATTTTGCGTGTGCTTTTGTGCATGTGCGTGAGTGTAGGAGGAACCTGCCGGGCGACAGACAGAAGGCCCTGGACACCATGCTGCCCCTGGTGGAGGACGAAGACCAGGTAGCCTCGGACATCTACTGCCTCATGGGACGAATCTATAAGGACATGTTTCTGGAGTCTCACTTCACTGACACACAGAGCAGAGACAACAGCATGCTGTGGTGAGAGAGCTGGGCACTGTGTGTTTGTGTGTGTGTGTTTTCTGTCAGCAACTCCAGACACTGAGTCACACATGATTATTGTTAGAAGACGTGTTTTCGAAGGGCTAGATGGATGATGGATGGATTTAAGGTGAGTCACTGAGTCATGGCACCAAAGTATTAGGAGTCTAGCATGAATAAAGTGAACAAAAAACTTTTTACGGCTGTTTTCATGAAGAAAGGAAACGGGCAGGCCACAAGTCTGCTAATGACCACTCACCTGTGACATGCTAAATGGTATTTACATGTGTTATCTTAAAGCATGTGTGCAGAAGCATACAACATTATGCAGACAGTCCAGCACTGCCAGCCAAGAGTAAATGAGATGCCTGCAGAGTTAAAGCGATATCAGCAGCGGAAAGACTTTTGTAATAAGCAATCGCCCTGTGGGTTTAACAAAGTTCTTTGAATATTAAATGAGGCAAAATGTTACCGGCATGGTTTTTTATGCATCACTTATGGCGCTCCCTGCCATACAGGCTGCTGGCGGTGGTAAGAGGAAGTGGTTGAATGGTAATATCTTTGGGTCTCGTACTGCCAGTCAAACCTCGTTTGAATGATACTGCAGATGTAAATATTAGCTCGGGTGTTTAAACATTTTTCCTTGCCAGTGCACTGTGGTACATTTTTAGATATTCAGAGCACAGGAAGACCATCGTCTAACAATGTCTGACATTACACGTAAAAATAAGTGTCACTCTGTTTTTGTCATTTCTTTTTGTGTGTGTGTGTGTGTGTGTGTGTGTGTGTGTGTGAACAGCACAGCAGCAAATAGAAACATTACAATACACAAACAGGAGAAGGTGTGATGATGACAATAAATACATAAAACAAGCTCAACAAAGTATTGTTATTAGAGCATGTGGTAGCAAACTGCAGGACGGTTTAGCATATTTACTCAAAGGTGACTAGGCTCGTTCTTTATTTAAAGATGCTGCATCACTTTCCTCCACCACAGATCATCTTTTATGGGGTTTTTCACTTCGGTAAATTTTACCTACTTTCTATTTATAATGCTGTTTCAAAACTACTATAAAACTGAAATTGAAAACACTAAAATATTTTGATGAACTGAAATTGGTTTAGGCCAAAGCTAGAACGCATGAGAAGGTAATCATAGCTTGCTTCTTATATTATTATATTATATTATTATATAATCCTATATTGACTTACATTGATTAGACCAATTTTATTCCATGGAGCAACAGTTTCGTGCTAACCATCATGAAAAAGATAAAGGAGTTCAATACGCTGTCGCTGAATTAGCAAATATATACCGTCCCTATAACCCCTTTATTGTCAGCATTAATCTAACAGATTTCATTGTTGGTGAAGGATAGGCATTAGAATTGCTGGAAGAAGGGCATTGCAAAAAAAAAGCAAAAAACATGTGAGAGTGGATTATATTTCAAATGTAACACCTAGAACATGTAATATTGAGAGTATTATCTGTGTGCTGTAGAGGTACATTAAGGCCTCCAAGACTTTTGTGGAAAGTGATTTTACGTTGAAGTTAAACCCCCTGGAGACGTTGGGGATGTGATGGTGCGAATGAGCTAGTGAAAAGTTGCACAGTGAGATGTATATCGAGGGTTTCCAGAACCTTGCTGAATTCGGCCTTCCTCGAATCCAGGAATTTGTGATGTTCTGATTTAACTTGCAGGTCTTGCTCGGTGCGAGGCAGCTCGCCATCTCCCTGTGAGCTGGGTTGTGATGTGAGCACAGAGAGGCTAACGCTAGCTGACGTAAATTGGCTTAATAATAACACAAGGCTGTCCATTGATTTCTTCTAATTTCATATCTTTCTCGACTGAATATGCTGCTTAGATAATAAGCTCCCATCTGGCTGTTATTTTCAGTTCCATGTCAGAACTTGGCAGACGCACCCTAATAACATTCACACCCATTTCCTCAGCAGAACAGATTGCTCATTAAATAAATGAAATTTCTTGTTTAGCGAGGGTACTCACAGTTGCTGTTTGCTGTTCTGTGGCCCCCAACTCAATATGGCTGTAATTGTTTTTTTTTTCTTACTTGACGTGTCTCAGGGAGCTGGGGGAGCACCGTGATGCCATCCGTTATCTAAGAGATGCTCGGGATTTGGGGATTTGGGCTGACTCATTTCGCGGAATGAGAAGTGTTTATTGGAGTAATTCTTTTCTTCTCCTCTCAGGTTTAAAAGGGGCTTTGAGTCAGAGCCGACACTACACTCCGGTATCAACTATGCCGTTCTCCTCCTTGCAGCTGGACACCAGTTTGACACGTCGTTTGAGCTTCGCAAAGTGGGTGAGTAGGCATTACTTTGGATTTCTTTGAACTTAATGTTCTAGTCCATTCAGCCTGCTGGCCAGCCACTGCGTAATCACACCAAATTGACTTGACTAATAAAGGCGCAGCCTGTAGTTCGGGGTTTTATCTACACTAATTTGCCCTGACGTGACATGACAAAAGGCTGCAGACAGAGTGGAGCGGTAGCTGCATGGAGCAGTGCCTTCTCACTTTGAAACCTAAACTACGATCTGCCTGTTGTCTGTCTGTCTTTCTCTCATCTTCTGACATTATACAGTTTCAGATCTGTGGTAGTTGCATAAAAAAAACATTTAGGATAAATTTAATTAGTCTTGTGCTGCATGTGCAATAAATGTAGATTTATAGACACCAGCTTTTTAAGGGCATTTAAACATGTTGCCTAATTACCTGGATCACCATGGATAAAGTGCACATAAACAGGGTGACTGACAAACCCACGTTACGCCAGCACTTTTCAATCTTCAACACTGTTTCCACTAGCAGCTGTATTTAAATTCTACTTGCCAAGCACCAAACAGGCAATCCCTCCGAGATTTAAGACTTTTTGGGGTGGACTGACCGTGCCTTTAAAAACCTGACTTTTATTTGTGTTCCATCACAACACTGTACATGATGCAAAACAGTTTACCCCCACTTTCAGACAAAGTGCAAAGTTCAGTTATGGGCCTGTAAGTTCCTGCTGTGGAAAAGTCAAAGTCAAAACAGTAATAATGCGGCTCGTTGCCTTATGTCATTACAAAAAGATCCTGAGAAAGAAGCTTGAAAGCATGAGGAGAACTGAAGACAGTGGCGTTTCTCTCTAGGTTAATCACTACAAGTTTCCAAGTTTCTCTTTTTATACATTTAAAAACTGTCAGTTAATGAAAGTAAAGCAGATAACATACAGTAGCATTTCCCCTCTTTCTAAACAAGCATGTTCTTAAGCCTTTGTCCCCAATCTTTGGCTTTCACCCTGGAATCTGAGGCTCAGAGGAGCTTAGGAATGTGAGAAACAGAGCAAGCAGTCCTGGGAACTAGCCTGCAGCTCGCTATATTAGCCCCAGCCTCTCTGCTTGTGCCCATCCCCATGACCCCCACCTGCCTCTAAATGTCCAGTTTCAGCACGTGTTGCAGCGGCTTACTGCACTAGATAAACGTTATAAACCCACACAAACCTCTGCTGCATGTTGTGGCACATCCAAGCGTTTTATTTGTTTTTTATTTTTTGGGTGCCACACTCTCACTCAGGTGTTCGTTCATCGTTTGTGACGGTCCAAGGGGAACAATAAAAATGTTGGTTCCAGTTATCCATACATTATCTCCTTATCCATTTTTGTTTTCCCAGGAGTGAAGCTAAGCAGTCTTCTGGGTAAAAAAGGCAGCCTGGACAAGCTGCAGAGCTACTGGGATGTGGGCTTCTTCCTGGGTGCCAGCATCCTGGCCAGTGACAACACCAGGGTCATCCAGGCCTCCGAGAAACTCTTCAAACTCAAAGCCCCCATCTGGTGAGAACACGGATAAGCCGTTCGCGGATTAGTTTTCTCTAAAACACATTTTAGACCACATCCATCACCAACTGTGCCTGCGTCCTTGTGATCTGAAGTGCTTTCCCTTGAAACCACAGTGGCCATCTGTGGCCATTGTGCAGGCATTTTGTGCATTTTGGCATAGAGAACAAACAATATCACGAGAAACTCACGTTGCTCATTTGAACAGCAAAACTCTCTCATTGGGGATTAGATGGATGTAGGGATCTGGTGTCGTGGCATTTAGTGAAGAGTTTAAAATGTGCTACATGGAAAATACTGTGTTATGTGGAGGAAAGGAATCGAAAAAGTCAACAACCAAATCAACACCAGCAAGAGAGGCGTAACTGATGCGTATCAATAGCGAAATACATCAACAAACAATAGCTTGATTTCAGATGTTGTCGGGAACATTTCATGAGAGCATAGTGCAGAGTCTGCAGCTCTGTGTAAAATCCCTGCTGCTTTTTTATTTGTGTGAGTGTTGTGAAAACCCTTTAAGTTCCAATTAATGTCACAAAGACAAACATTACCCGGCATGGAAACACAATCATATGACAGTGTTTGTTTTACTAATCTTCTTGATCTGTGTTCGTGGGTTTCAAGCAATATAAAACATATGCAAATGATCTGCACTGCCTGTTGTTTTGTTTACATCATCCGAGTTTTTTGTCACATTAGTTACAATTTAATGTATAAAGATTTGGGCTCTCACTTTCTCAGAGCACTTTGCTTTTGTTTTTTTTCATCTGTTCTCTGTGTCTGGTTGGTTTCAGGTATCTGTGCTCATTGGTGGAGACCATCTTGATCTATCAACACTTTAATAAGCCTGGCGTGGAGCAGCCAGCCCCCAAACAGGAACTCGTGGATTTCTGGATGGACCTTCTGGTGGAGGCGACGAAAACAGATGTCTCCTCTGTCCGATTTCCTGTAAGAGATTCCAACCAGTGCACCTTGTAATCCAAAACAAAGCAGCTCAGCATCTAGAACACTGGTTGAGATATAATAAGCAGTAAAACAAAAAAAAAGAGCCCAGTCATGCATGCTCAGCAAATTCCCACTGATTAAAATAAATGCAGCAGGTTTTGTCTCCACAGGTGTTGATACTGGAACCCACTAAGGTTTACCAACCCTCATATTTGTCCATCAACAAAGACGTGGATGACAACACGGTGTCTATCTGGCACGTGGCTCCTGATGACAAGGTAAAAGCTCCTGATTCATAGAACACAATCCAGCAACCCGTTTTTATTCCATTACGCACACACTCCTCTGCGAAACCACGTATTTGAGTGTAAAAAATGATCACAAGTAAACAATTGTTCTCGTTTTAAGTTATAGAAATAACAAAACAAAATGTCAGTGTCAAATATATGCAGCAAAGTGTGAAAGTCTTCCTGAAACATTATGTTCAGCTTTTTTAAGCATGACTAACAAAGATCAAAATGACAATACGGTACAAAAATCACTGTATTATAGCCACTTGAAGTACTTATTACTGATTGTCTGCTATTTCATAAAGTTGTGCAAAATCTTACATCAGTACGCCACAGTCATTGTTTTTAACTGGTTTCACAACACTTAATCAGAGCACAGTGTGCGGTGTCACGCTGCAAGTACCCATAGCAACAATACTGATGTTCTGCATTATCAGAACCAAGTTTAACTAAAGATTCTCTGCACGTTGGCCATTAGAACTGAACAGGAGAATGGTGTTTATCAATTGTTCTTATCTTCAGTCAGAGGCTGTGATCTGATAATTGACTCTTGTTGCCTAATTGGCAATTTTCTCATATTTTAGCACATTATTGCTACCTACACCTACACACACAGCAGCATAGAAATGCAAGTGATTGCTCACTAGGAAGTGATTCTAGTAAATCTGCTATATTAGCTACAGTAACTTCATTAATATTTGTTTTTATTTAATTCATGTGCTCAGCGCTACTACAATAAAAACCTGATGGCTTTTTATTACTACAAGGTCAATCATTATAATTTAGATAATGCTAGTAATGCTCCATTGCGCCTGTCAGCCTGCTGTTAACTGCTAGCACAGGGGATAAATTGACACACTAACATCCGCTGGAAGCTACGGCACAGTGACGTTATTAGTTTTGAACTATCTTTCAGAACAAAGGGATCCACGAGTGGAACTTCAGTGCCACATCAGTCCGAGGTGTCAGGTAAGTGTCCACACCACTGACAAAGATCGCTTCACATCCGTCACCAGAGGACAGTCGGTTTACATTTACCATGAGAAAAAATCTGATTGTTTCATTTGGGTTTAGAGGTTTGGTTTGTGTTCCACCACAATGCTGTACAGGGTGCAAAACACTGTGCCCCTGCTTTCATGCTGAACCTCAGTGAAGAGCCTAGCATGGTCATACCTGCAGGCTCCTGCATTTAGGTTTTACTTTACGAAAGTAAAACAAGCAAGCTTTCATCAGCACCTGTGCTTTGCACTGACATGGTTAGCATGACAGAAAAAGTTCCGGTGACTGGACAAATTGCAAGGACCCGCAGGAATTATGGGGACTGGTTGAATTGCAATCGCAACATTGCAGATTCCTTGGAATTGATTTTCTGCTAACTGCATACTGTATTAGTGGAAGATTGACATTAAGAGGAAACATTCTGAGTGTGCAGAGCTGTCTAGGCGTGCTCAACACCACTGCAAAAAGCATTTGATTTGCTTAAAAATGTGCATATAAATATGAGCGGACATGCACATTCGAGCAGCGTGCTGTACATTACTTCCACTGCAGACTGCACCCCACTGCTCTCCTTACAACACGGACAGACTGCCATACACAGTTTTCATGTGTTGCTTTGCACCTCCTTTTCCATGGTCCTCAGAGGAATTCAGTGTCAGATCAGAGAGAAATGGAGGGCTGTGCTCACATGTTGCTAGGGAACGACTCATTCTGTGTGCCCACTCAGCCTGCAGACAGACAGCGGGACACAATAGCAGCTCTGCGAGCAACAGTACGACCACACACAGAGGCCTTCCATTGTCAGGCTCACCACCTCAAGCCTTGGCACGCTTGATAAGAGTTAGACAAGTGGACAGAAGTTTCAGTGTAGTTGTTGAATAGAAGCTGTTCATCTTTTGTGCAGAAATTCAGCATCATTTAATTTGATGATTTGTAAAACAGATTGCAGATGCAGAATTTGTACATCATGCATATACCAGGCTTTGTATTTTGATGGGGCGGTGGTCAACATGCTGTGACAAACATGCCTCTATTTCCAAACCCGAGATTCGGTGGCTGATGTCATGAGTTTATTGAAAGGCTTCATTCATTCTGAGTCACATCTGTTCTCAGGGGATTGTTGTACGACTAACTGTTGACTGTTTCCCACAGCATCTCCAAGTTTGACGAGCGCAGCGCCTTCCTCTACGTCCTTCACAACGCAGAAGACTTCCAGATCTATTTCTGTACAGAGATCCACTGTAAAAGGTTGGTCTCTCTGTGATGCTCATCATGGGTGTGTTTCATACAGTTACAAGACTCAGTGATCCTGTGAAAATGAGCATTGTACACGTGATAGTAAATCCCTTATTGTCCTTTATTACTTGAAATAAGTATATTATTGTGTTTTATGAGGCAATGATTCAGAAGGCTGGGACAGTTAAAAAACACTTTGCACTTCAGTTTTGTTAGTTTAAGGGCAGTAAAAATGAATACACAACATCATGCATGCGTCATACCTGATAACTGATCTCAGCTGTCTCAGAAATCACATCCCCTTACAGATGCAGTTAAGAAGGTGAATTAACTCTTAAGTCGTTCACTTTTTCATTTTCCGTCTCTCACATAAAGTAAGTTGTGCATTTCATTACAAATTAAAGTAAAATAAGAGCGTCACAAATAAGGAAAGGCAGTTTGATAAAAATGCATTTTAAGATGAGACTTAAAAGATGACACTGACCCAGACTTCCTGATTTCTACAAGCAAGTCATTCCAGAGATTTGGATTTACAATTTGTAACAATTTGTAGGCGCCTCATGTTGATGAAGTGATGAAAAAAGGTTATTGCAGTAATCAAGACATGAGTAGATAAAAGCATGAATAATAGTCTCAGCATTATTCAAATTTAACAAAGATCAGATTTCTGCAGTATTCCTAAGATGATGAGGTCTAGTTTAGTAATGTGATGCTCAAAACTCATTTTTTTGCAACTTGCTTAAATAATTTTAATAAAGGCCCTAATGATGGCAGTATGCTGCAGGAAATATTTTGAGGTCCAATTATGAGAATTCCTATTTATTTGAAGTTAATTTAAGGACATTAGGTTTTTAATGTCGGACATACAATGTTGCGCAGAATTCATCCTACTATGGTCCCTCGCAGTAATGGACAGATGTAGCTGAGTGCCATCAGGGTCACGATGAAATGACACATCATCCCCCAGAGGGAGCGAGTAGATTGAGAAAAGAACCGGATAAAGTGTGGATCCTTGGGGAACTCCGTACTCATAGGGGGAGTTATTATCAAAGGAAACACAAGATTTCCTATTTGACAAACATGAAGATAAACAAGTTTAATGCTGCACCTGATATGTCCATCCAATATATCCAACAGAATATTACGATCAGCTGTGTCAAATGCAGCACTTAACTCCGGCAGCACTAGCACAGAGTTAAAGCCAGAGTCAGCAAAAATTAGAAGGTCATTTGTGATGCGTAGAAGAGCTATTTCTGTGCTGTGGTTGTTGTGAACATCTGATTGGAACTTTGCAACAATGCGATTTGTTCCCAAAGCAGACAGCAAATGCTGAGACCAGTTTGTCTAGAATTTTAGAGACAAATGGCAACTTGGACAACGGGCGTTAGCTGTCCTGTCCAGGTTTCTTTAACACAGGCTCTATGCAAGCAGCTTTGAATTAGTCAGGGACACAACCCGTGCTTAGTGATTTGTTCGATATGATGACCAGTAGAGATGCTACACAGTCTAACGCTTCCAGTAAAAACTTATATCAATAATATCAAGTGGACTAGGTTAGGCAGTGAAATGGGAGAAAAAAGATTCAAGGAGTTCAGATAGGAGCAGACCACGTCCAGAAATTAAGGAGTTTAATCGATCCTCGCTCTAGTTTTCTCTACTTTGGAAACAAAGTGTGACAAAAGCTTTTTGCTTTTTTCAGCAACAGAATTAACAGGCATGAGGAGGGAGAGGCTTAACTAGTCCGTCGACAGTATGAAATAGAAGTCGGGGGTTTTGACGATTGGCAGAGAAATAAGAGGCTCTGGCATCCTCCACCATCCTGTTGAAAAGTAATAATAAAAGTATTCAGAATTTAACAAGCTCTTTAGCATTAATGCCAAGGAAGAACCACCAGCTCTAACAGCTGGTTGTATTTTTAAGACTCAACCAACATCTCATAAGTTTTATCCTAAATATTCTCTCCCCCTGCAGTCATTGCATCCCTACAGTGTTTTAGACACGTTGTTTTTTATCAGCTCTACACTCTGGTAGAATATTTTACATCTTCCTGTCGCCACAAACGCACCTTGTTTCATTTCAACACCATCATACCCTTTGCTGTCGGCTCCGGGAAGCACTGAGTGTACAGACTTGTGACTCTCACATCAGAGGCTCCCGAGCACTTCCCGTTCCCATTATCTGGAGTGTGAGAGTCGGTGAGTCATGCCTGCTGTTGTTATGAGGCTTTGCTTTTTTAATACAGAGAAAAAGGGTGTGACAGTGTGACATGGGAGGGGTGAGAAAGAAGGAAGGAAGAAGTAGATGAAAAGGAAGCGATCCCATATGATTTGTTTTTGGATCTTTAAATATCCGTGACTGGCATGCATGCAGACGTTTCATGGAACACCTGCAGGCGTGCCCTGTGTGGCAGCGTGACGAGGCGGTGCGCTCGTGCACAGCTTGCGTGTTGTGACTGTGCTAAAAGTCATTGTATGTATGGACATGTGTGGGAGGTGTGCATGTAAACACAATGTAACCCCTTCTGGGAAAGACCACCAGCTAAATAACACCACTCGCTCGCAATATGTACTAAATGCGAATCCGAGAGAACATTCACTAATGCTGCGTGTGAAACGCCTCTAATGATTCATTCAGAAATAAAACTGGATAAATGACGAATAGCAGAGCATGTTAATTTACCCGCAAACAAGCTATAGACAGAGACGTTTGAGAGCACTAATACTTTACTTTTTGAAAGTACGACTGATACGTGACAGTAATATTAAACCAGGCAAATGGAGCTTTTCCAAAAATGCAATAAAAAATGTTCTAATGTGTTAATTAGGTTGAAACTTCATTTGCCTGGAAAAAGTACAAAGAAACATTTTCAGTTTTGTTAACAAAGGTACAATGTGCAATTTAAGCCACAATTAACATGAGACTTTGAGCTTTTCCCTGCTCCGCTTCACTTTTTCACTCCACTACACTCTGCACAGCCCCTCAGGTCGGGATTGTTATCAAATTGCAATAAATAAGAATACTAATGAACGGTGTGAGACCTAGATATGAGTTTAGACGTGTAGTACAAGCTGAGGATATGGAAACCAGCACTCCCCATGATTAGACTGTGCCAGGAGAAGTTCCTAACCACAGCTTGGTGCCCAATGTGAGAAGGTAACTTAACGTGCTGCTGTAACTTCTGCTGATCTCGCTCCAAACTCACAGCTGAAGACAATGAACACTGAGGCAGAACCTGCCTGAGGAAGCACACGGGAGTCTAAACAAGCCTCATAGCCCGTTTATTCAAACACAAGCACTGAGCAGCTACGTAATAATACTCTTAAGAACAAAAACCTGATGGCTAATAGGATGTTACATACCAAAGAAACAAATAAAAATGTGTGTGGTTTATATATTTGTATTTTGGACTAATGTGACATTTATTTGGCAGATTCTGTGATCTGGTCAACAGCATAACAGAGGAGACCTGGAAAGTTCCAGAGGAAGGAGACTGCGACGCGGATACCTTAGAGGTAAGAAGAATGGATTCTCTCTTCCTGAAGACTTTTCTTTCTTTCTTTACCTGAACACAAAGTCAATCATTATTATTATAAATCTCTTAAAAGATGTTTTACAGACTCATTTACCTTTACAGACAACAACCCTAAACATGAACTTTAAAAAGAAAACTTAAACGGAAACATTTCTTCTTTAGAGCATTTTGCTTTGACGTGTTCTCCATGACTTCGATTTTGCTGGCTGTGTACGTCACTTGTAAGTCGCTTTGGATAAAAGCATGTGCCACAACATTAGCAACTTTTTCACTTTATCCTGTTTGTTTTTGCTCAACATTTTTGGTACATCCTGTTGTGGTTCTTTGCAGTATACGTTGCTTGCCTTTAAAATGTCACAGGAAGTATATGGTGTATATTTGTTTCCATTAAAAGAATTGCACAACAAGAACAGCCCTACTAGAAATAAGAAAAATACACCCAACTGTAGGCAAAATGTCTTGTACTGAGCAAAAGAATTTGCCAATAAAGTAAATTTTGTAGAGCTAGAATGTTTTAAACTGGCATAAATAGCATAGAATTTGTTTCAAATTACAAAAAATTCTTATTTAAAGCAACAAACATTTAGTTATTTAAGATAGACTTACTTAAGAGGTTTGTTGGTTGAGCTGAATTTATTAATTTATGGCACAATTGTATTAATAATTAGGCAAAAACAACCTTTAATCCTCCTACAAAAAGGCTAATTTGAGCTGATGTCAGAAATGTATGTGAATCAGCTTGTTCTGCACACTGACAGCACTCCTCACACATTCAGAATACAATAATAAACCTTAAATAGTGCCGTTTAAAAAATTCTTACATATTCCCAAAAAACTTTTTTTTTCTTTTTACAACCAAACTGCTAGTGTGTCCATCAAAAGACGGACCCTGCTGAATTTATAGCTGCGGTGTCTACAGTGTGCGCTTTAAGCGTTCATCACAATTTGCATTCTAATAACTGCATTGAAACTCAGCTGCAGAGCCAGACAAGTGAGCAGTAACCCGCTGTGATAAGGCCCAGATTCTGCCCGTGTGCTTTGTGCGGTGCACAACAGACACCTGCTGCTGCATTCACCTGTCGCCGCCAGTGGAGCCTGTGGAAAAGAAAAGCTAATTACCGTAAACGCTGCCGCACCTTTTTTGACTCGGCATGATACATATCAGATGTCTAACTGGTTTCTCTCAGGACGTAGTCCTATATGTGTGTTTGATCCCGCAACACGTGACTCATCGAGCTCAATTTACCGTGCACAGTTCTCTAGGATCCGCACAGCTAGTTCTAAAACCAGGCTCTTTATCAGTCTGTCTCCTCTCAACAATCAGTGTTTCAGAGAAAAATGACCCGTTTAAGAAATCAGTATGACAGGTGTAACAGGACCAATTTTCTACTTGCTTTCTATGGCTTTAGTTTAGCGTGTAAATGTACATTAATGCTTTTTAACTTCCCTCTGACTTCCCTTTGTTAAAATATTTCCTTATCTAGCTGCAAGACTGATGACATCACCTGGAGGAGTTTTTCATCATTAGGAGTTCAGTAATATCTTCCAGGGAGCTGGGGAAGAGCAGGGTGACAAACGCCAGAGTGTGAGCAACAAGAGTTCCTCTAAGTGATGTCATCTAAAGGCGTTTTGCAGCTACAAGTGGAGAGATATTTTAATTTAGGGAAGTCAGAGAGATTGATTTAGATGTACCACTCAAACGAGAACCAGCAGACCTTCACTGGCGGCGAAGGTGTCCTTTAAAGTAGTCAGAGTGCAGTAAAATCATACTGAAATCATCAAAACCCTCATCGCATCCTTTCCCTGGGGGTTTAAAAAAGTACCAGATTTTTCTATTTTGGGGGGGTTTCCACCAGTGGTGATAGAAAAACAGGAAGAAAAAGGCGACGCAGTGTAACTGTATTGTCTGCCAAGGATGGGGACTGACAGACTGCGACTGAGACCAAATCTGCAGTTCAAGAATCCACGGTCTCACGTGGCAGCTGCCACATTGTTGAAGACTTCCCACCTCTCCCAGAATTTCTGGGAATCTGTTGCATATTCTTGGCAACTCCCTGATGCAACATCGTTAATACAATGTCCCAAAAATGTGGTATTTCCTCTGTTTTCTTAAGAGGACGCCTCACTTGCCTGTGTGTGCACATCATGTATCTGTCTGTGAAATCAGCAGCTCTGCTTAAAAACCACTCGGCACTCAGAGCTCAAACTGTTGGTGATCTCGAAACAAAACCAAACATTGGTTAAAGTAAATTTAATATATTTAGTTTTGCATGTTTGCGTTTACAGTAAACCAGTTTTTATGAATTTTATTTGTTATTAAATTTAGCACGTCACATTTGAGGTCTGGTGAGTGTTAATAATACAAAATGTCACTTTATATCTGCATCCTTTTTGCCCCACAGTATGACTATGAGTACGATGAGCACGGAGAGAGGGTGGTTCTGGGAAAAGGCACGTTTGGAGTGGTGTACGCAGGACGAGACCTCAGCAACCAGGTCCGACTGGCCATCAAAGAAATACCAGAGAGAGACAGCCGGTGAGGACACACGGCACATGTGTTTATCTTCCTGTGCAGATAAACCAGCATAACACACATTCATCTGTGCTTCCAAACACACTGGCTCTTATTGCTGATGTCCCAGGCCTGATGCTTCTGTCACTTCACACCGCTGCAGAGTCCTGTGATAGTAGTTCTGGAAAAGAGAGCGATATGCCTTCGCTGTAGTATATCCTACTGTGGAAATTTCAGAACTTGCAACATTGGTGGATGTAGGAAAAAACATAAGAAAGACACACTGCTGGACTCGGTGGCCTGTTTCTTTAATATAAAACTCTCGTGAAATTGTTAAAAATGTAGCCACAAAATGCTCTAAATGACCTGAAGCTTATGACCTTTCATGCAGTTACCATATGCTCACTTCAGACCTCTGTAGAAGTGATGGCAGTTGTTGGGTTTAGCGTCTGCATGGGAATTGTTGAAGAAAGTGCAGTGATTTGGAAAATGGCCGGCGTTATCCTGTAATAGACTTAGATGGTGTCTGAAAACCTCAGAACCATCCTACTAAATAAAATGAGCAATCAGAGAGCCCCACTGGGGCGCTAAAGCCACCGCTGGAAGAAGTGTTAAAACAATTACGTTTGGGCATTTAGCAGATGCGATTGGCCAAAACAAGTTTCAGGTAAGGAGCACACATCAGGGGGAAGTTGGGATGCACTGACTAGTCGCCGAGAGGAACTGGGGGTTGAACAACTATTGATCTTGAGGTTTCTCGGCGATATGAAGTGGTACTTGTGGTGGGGAATTTCTTTAGGCCGATACTTGAGCCCTTTTACTTGAGTTTTGTGCGCACAGCCATTTTACTGCATATAAGGCTCATTGTCGCATTACATGCACAGTTCACTGCGAAAATGCTGACACGAGTGACACAGACGAGAGGAATCAGCATTCTGTCACCAATGTGCAGACGGAGAACAACCGAGACCCACGTTTCGGTTATTGGAATTTGTTTGGTGTCCCACTGACCTTTGCTGTAGCACCAACATAAAACCAAAATGTCACATTTGCACACGAAGCATTGCACAGATTGTCTTGAAACTGGTTCGGCACATTTGTTTTGAAGCAGCTCTTAGCACATTTGCATGAAATTCCTATTTCCAGAGCGAAAATTAAATCACAGCCGAATGTAAACAAATGTCGAAGCTGTTAATGCCTGGTCTGGTTCTGCACTGGTGTACCGGTGCACTGGAGCATCATTACGCAAAGTGCTGCTTTCCCCCAGCTGAGAGTGCGAAGCACGGATCAGCAGTGTCCCTTGTGGTGTCGGGCTTTCATCGGGCTGGCATCCGCTTGAGCGACTGGTTAGTGATGAGCTGTGAAAGCAGACCCCCTCCCTCCTGTTTGCCTTTTATTCCTGCCACTGTCGCCGCTCCAACTGCTCGTCTCCCCATTGTTTCCACCTACTCATCTCAGATTGCAAGACTCTCACAGACTGGTTGATTCCACACTTTTCTTCTACTAATGACATCGAAAAGTCAGCAGGGCACTCGGCGGCAAAGTGTGCAGAATTGGAGTGAATAATTCAGAAGTGCGCTGACCTCTCAAGGCGGGCAGACAAAAAGAGAGCGAGATTGTGGAAGTGGCTCATGCAGAGAGTTGATTGTGAGAAGAGATAGCAGGCAGGCACGCCGCCAGCGCACAGGTACCTGTTGTTTTGGCCAAATGTCACATCTAGACTCCGCGTTTCTCGGGTTCAGTCTTTTGTTTTTTGGCTTTTACTGTGTTTTTAGGTGTTATGGTTATTTGTCTTTTATTTGCAGTAGCTTCTAAAACACTCACAGACGCCATCAATCAATGTACAGTGTAGCCGAGTTATCATTTTTATGTGTTAAGACTGTTTAGAGCTGAAATTATCTTTTGATTAGCCATCGAATAGAAACCAAGCCAGCGCATGCTAGGCCTTCTTTTAGCAAAAAGAAACTTTCCAACGTTCATTATGTAGCAGTTTTGTTCCTTTTCAGTGACAGTAAATTTCTGGTGTTTGGAGAAAACGGTACATTTAATGAAGTCACCATGAGCACTGGGACATCTTATTTTGGGGATTTTCCATAAACTACCATTTATTCCTTTGACAGATTCAAAATGAAACTTTAATGTTCATTGCTGGAGAAAATGTTGTTTTTAGGTGCGTTTTTAATGTTCAACCACATATAGTCATTAATCTGTTTTTGTTGTTGCTGTTTTGTCTTTGGGGGGTTAATTTCGACTATTTTCATCTGTTCGACTCTAGCAAAGTGCTTTTATATCCTGTTGTGCAGATACTCCCAGCCGCTCCACGAGGAGATCGCCCTCCACAAGCACTTGAAGCACAAGAACATCGTCCAGTATCTCGGCTCCATTAGTGAAAATGGCTTCATCAAGATCTTCATGGAGCAGGTGCCTGGAGGTGAGACACCCGTTGACTCTGTCAAGCTTTTACTACTGGGAAATAAAAAAGTAATGCACACAACTTGACAAATGGATTCTCTCTAAAATGACTATAATCTAAATATAATTTAATTATTGTAATTTATTGTAATTTATTCAAACTCAAATTGTCTTGTGTCTTCTGAATTAAAATTGAAAGTGACTTTTGCTTCTTTTTTCATCCCACATCACTTTAAAGAGCAAAGATAGATGGTTTTTACAGTTGGTTAAGGGTCTTTGAATACATTTTAGTCAGTAAGTACAAGCAAATGTTCACTTTTCATGAAAAAAGTATTTCACTACTTTTCTGAACGTGCACAGGAAGCTTTTTCTTGCCTGAATACCCGTGCATACTGTGTATTTGCAGATTAATCAGGCCTGTGCTGCTAATTCAAGGTCAGCATGAGCATATCGATTGTTGTCACGTTGTTTGCAGGGAGCCTGTCCGCACTGCTGAGGTCGAAGTGGGGCCCTCTGAAAAACAACGAGCCCACCATAGGCTTCTACACACGGCAAATCCTGGAGGGGCTCAAGTACCTGCACGACAACCAGATCGCACATAGAGACATCAAGGTGACGCAACACAAGTTTTTCTTAGGAATATTTTATGCAATTTAATACCATTGGTTTCAGTTTGACAAGGAAGCTGCACCATTCCGGAGCTGTTTTCATATATCATAGATGACCATGAGGCAGTGATAATCCACTCTTGTGTCAGGTTTGTCTTTCCTTAGAAAAGGAACGCTGCTGGGCCAGAGATGACGCATTTAACGTTTGCATTTTGTAGTAATAAGTAAACATGAACGGCGATAAGCTCTACAAACAATGTAGTTCACCACCTGCAGAGTCTTCGGACAGTTTCCTCAGCACGTGATCCAAGGGAAAATATGTTACTCCTGGCCTGTCTGGAAGTTTGCTGCAAAAACACTAACAGGGAAACCAAAAATGAATGGTTAGCATTACAATTATGACAATTGTGAAATTGTATTTGTAGCTTATTTCAGTGTAACTAAACTCTTGTGTGGTTTCCCAAGTCTTTCTTACTCTTACAGTACTCACATGGAATGGGATTTCTTCCTAGCAGCTTTAAATGTTGTGATGGAGAAAATCCACAGACCAGAGCACTGTGAGACAGACGTGAAACTGTTCACCTATCCTTTAATTTTAAAACCACAGGTACTGTCACAAAAGGTTTTCAGAACAAAAAAAGATCAAATGGTTGTTTGTATAACTTATTTCAACAAGAAGACCAAAAAAGTAAAGAAAATAATAATTACACCCACCCTCTTCAAAATGAGCCTCGCAGACATAAAACCACAATAACTTGCAGACACATGAGTACGAATTATAAGACTGACTTTTTTCACCGAGCTGAAGTTTTAGATGAAAATGATTTAATCATTTAAGGGTTGGAGTTGAATTCTTAAACCTACAGTAGATGCTTTGACGAGTTGCACGTACTGTGAAAACTTAATCCCTGTGACTCTCCGTGAACAGTAAATGTGGTTGGTGTGGATCCACACCAGGAGTGCCCTAAGCAATGTAAAAATTCTTTGGCTGTAACCGTTCTGCCTCCGTGTTTTATCTCAGTTATGACAAACACTGATAACACTGTCATCACAGACAGTCATTAGGGGCAATAGTCTCTCCCCTGTGTGTCCACCTGATTTACAGTGCCGTCATATAAACGCAGAGGCACATCCAGGTTAATCACCATGTTTTGCCTGAGAGGCCGTGCTAGGAGGAGGAGGAGGAGGAGGAGGAGGAGGACGCTGTCACCTCACATTTCCCCAGGGCCATCATGGAATTTCAGCAGCGAATGGCTGTACACTATCTGTCCTTATGCATTGCTCTTTCAATCTGCAGGGTGACAATGTTCTCATCAACACCTACAGTGGAATCCTGAAGATATCAGACTTTGGCACATCTAAGAGGTTGGCCGGGATCAACCCCTGCACTGAAACTTTCACAGGTACACTCTGACCTACTTCCCCAAAATAGATGTTTTCGTGAAAGGACAAAGGCCTAAACTTTGCTCGGTAGTGGCTGTAAATAACACCGAGCAGTGAGGTAACTCCGCACAGATAATAAGCGCCTTTGGCTGTCACCCTTTCAGAGCAGTAATCCGGCCTAGGTCCAAGTGATACTGAGATCTGACAATGGATAACTGTTGCTGTTTGGAGACGTTGGGTTTGGCATGAGGTTGCAGTCCAGTCCCATTGTGTGAAATCTGCACCACCGCAGCCAATCCCTGCGTAGATTAGATCATCTGACAGCCGATTGGAGCAGACAGGGACTTACCGTGAATGTGGAGCTCTTTCGGGAAACTGGGCTGCTCCTTTTTATAGCCCAGGCTTGCTATAAATGCTTCCCTGCCTGTTTTTAGCTCAGTACATGAGCTTCTAAAAGCAGCAAATACAGCAGCCAGCAGGCTATTGTTAGAACAGAAGAGTCCTTTCAGTGCACAGCTGAAAATGTTAGTTTGGTCTGAGCCGGGATTATTTGACGGCACAGAGAGGCTCTTGAATGTCACAAGCCCTGGTAAAGCTTCTGTAACCTCATTGGGCATTTGCAAGAATTTTGTTGTCACCTCAGGGGAACTATTTTTGCCTTTGACATCAGTGTCTTTCACACACTCTTGACGTCACTTTTACCTAATACAGACCGTGGAACACTGTGGCCTTGTTTAAGGTTGCAAAATATAATTTATAATGGTTTTGTACAATCACTGCAGGGCCCACTCACAACTCTAAAAGAGCATCTCCGGCTGCTCATTGTATCCGTGGAATTAGATGTAGAACAGAGACCTGCACAAAGAGCTCAACAGAGAAAAAACTGATTCTGGCTCCAGCTATATGTACAGTGAATAGATTATTGTGATATTGGATCTTATTATCTAACTTAACTCTCTGCAAGAATATAGATAAATAAAGCTTTAAAAAATAAAGGGAACATTTACATTGTTGTAAATGTTTTTTTTACTAAACACACTAAGTAAAAAATGTTCAGGGACCTGGTCAAAAAACTGTTATTGTGACATCTGAATCTTTCTTAATGAGTGTAACATGTTTTTTTACTTCTTTCTAGGAACACTACAGTACATGGCTCCTGAAATCATTGACAAAGGTCCTCGGGGATATGGAAAACCAGCAGACATCTGGTCTCTGGGCTGCACCATAATAGAAATGGCAACTGGGAAACCACCTTTCTATGAACTGGGAGAACCACAAGCTGCCATGTTCAAGGTGAAATGCGCTATTAATAGCAAATTGCATCATCTTCCTGCGTTATTTTTAGCAAACGGCTTGCAGAAGGCAGGACGTGGTCCAATCGTTGTTGGTCAGCTGTGCCTGTGAGCAGCTGTGGCTCTGCTGTTTCAACACAACTCAGGATGTGGTCAGTTATCACATCTGTGAGCTGAAGCGTGATCTCACATACAGTTCATCTTGTGTGTTAACTTTCTTTCTTTAACTTGTTGTTATCATATCAGATGTGTGGTCGTCCTCTAAGAGACACATCATCTTTTTCCATCTCGTTTTTGCAAACCACCAATACAAACAAAGTGCACTGAAACTCTGTTCAGCCCGAACTTGTTCTGGAATGAGGCGACAAACTAAATGCTTCTCCTCTTGGAGCGTCGTTCTGTTAAACCTCAAACTAACTTAATCAGCAGTCCAACCTTTCAAAAACAGAGCTGAACTCAAGTTTAAATAATCCTCCACTGACTCAGATGCAACAGTCTACGTCAAACTTCTGTTATGTAATAACAATTCATAACAAGTGTGACATCATTATAGAATCTTTTGCCTGATTAAAAATACAATTTTTAAAAGTTCAAAAAGACTCAAGTCTGGTATCTGATCAGTTTTATGGAAATAAACTGCACCTGCGCTGTGTCTCCACCTGTGTGCAGACACTCACAGACTGACGGTGCTGGGGTATGTGTTTGACCATAAACACGGGCGCCGTCGCATCTATTTTTTTCCTTGTTTGTTTTGTCTCAGTCTCCGTGTGCATGTGTGTTTGAAATCAACTCACCCCGTGTATTTGCTTTGGGTGCAAATGCAAACTGCTCCGCACAATAAATGAAATGATGTTCTTAGCCACGTGTGGTTCATTAAGGAGAGTAAATATGTTTAAAGATCTGAATGCAATTTTAATTAGAAGGCTGTAGATTCAATCAAAGAGACATGTGTTCCTGGGCTGATTGTACATTATAGTGCACAAACATAACCGCAGAAACCGGGATATCCAGTATCACTGTATCCTGCATCACAATGATTCAGGATTTGTGGAGCTGCAAGTACAAACCTTAATGTCTAATCTAGTGTTGTCTGGACTTAGTTTTTTGCAAATAGTACACCGGTCCTCATATGCTCTTCACTCATCCTTGAGGAATGTCTCCAAGGAGGGGCATCTCCCTGCTAATCTTAAGTCAACATTCCTCAGCAGTAACGAAAGGAATTTCTAGCCTGAGTCTTGCACTTGAACTTTGAACATTATTGCTCTCAGCTGCTGCTACAAGCTACTGCTGAGCCTGAAACACAGTCTCGAGTTCACTGGATAAACACTTGCTTCACACTTGAGTAACTCTCCATGCAGCAAGTCAAATAATTTTCCCCAGGAGTAGGACACATCAGAGACTTCACTGTACTCGGTGTTTTATATGAAACTGAAGTCATGGTTCCGTCCGTGCCTCTCATTCCTGCTCTGTCCTTTGTCCTCAGGTGGGTATGTTTAAGATCCATCCCGAGATCCCAGAGTCCATGTCACCGGAGGCCAAGGCCTTCATCCTGCGCTGCTTCGAGCCCGACCCTGACCGCCGAGCCACCGCCCTCGACCTGCTCACTGATGAGTTCCTCACGGTCACCAGCCGCAAGAAAAAGAGCAAGAGCAACTTCACAGGTACAGCTGGTTATGTCATGGCAACGACCACAACTACCAAGAAATTCTTTTAAAAAATGCCTTTTCAGTCCGTTATTAAACTCAAATACCCAAATATGCAGCATTAGACAGTGACTCACAAGTGTCTGCTTTGCAATATTGACATTTCATTCCTTTACAGTAGCCTGGTAATGTAAAGGTTCCCAGTTTGTTTCTGGCGATAATACACGTATGTTTGTTGATAATAGATAAAGAATCAACTTCAAAATGAGGTAAAATGGTTTATTTTTGAGTGTAAGTGCTTGGGGTGCAAAAACACAAGCTTCTTGTTGTTGCTAGAGACCATGGAGTCCACACACAGACTAAAAAGCTATTAAAATCGCAGAATTTAAACGGGGGAAAAAATAATTTCCCAAACACAGAAAAAACAAACTGCAAAGCTGTTTCTGACAAAGCTGACTTTCCCCTTTTTTGGGAAGTGCAGTACACTTCCTGTGCACAGCAGCAAAACTGGAAATGGCGAGTCTCAATCGCCCCATATAAACCGTCTGCTGTACAAACCAAAATCGCGTGCAGTGAACGGAGTGTGTACTTTGGCTGTTGTTCCTAGCGTAGCTGCTAATAATTGCCACCTGCCATACCTGCTCCTCATAGACAAAGTGTTCTTCATCCAACCCGCACACACCCTTAACCTTCATTGTCTGCCTTGGAGTTTGTGTGTTGGGTTTCCACGCCACAACAGTAATGCTATCATGTGTCCCGGCGCCAGCACAGAAAGGACAGAAAAAGATTAATAGCTCGTGCTCCACCACGTCGGTGCCAACGCTGCTCCGTTTTGTTCTCCGATAACTGCTGACACATATTTTATGCTCTTCTCCCACAGCTCTGACTCCGGGGTCAGGTGAGTTACCGCACTCTCCACGCCTCTTACTCCACATTCCACTTACCACTAGAGGGACTGCATTACACCCGGCATGTCAGTTGCATGAAACACGTGCCTGCTCTGCTGAGCGGTATCTAGGCTACAGATTTCAGTTTTTCTCACGCCACTGGATACCCAGCTTGCACGACTCTGCCCTTTGCAACAGCTCAAATAGGCGTTACACAACATGACTTCTTTCAAAATACCTGAATGTCTTTATAATCCCTGTTTTGTAATTTACACACAATGGCTGCCAGATACGTCAGACGGAGCTCTTCTCCCTAAAAAGGATGAAAGATTAGGATTGATTTGACATTATAATCTGATTTAAGGTGTTCTGTGCCAATTTTCCATGAGCACTTTACGCATTTCACTGTCTAGCTCTCTTTGTTATGGAAGGGCTGTTCTTTGCTCCTGAAAACAGTCTGTGCTGTGGTAGTATCAGTGCAGAAATGTCGCTCCCTGCACCTTGTCAGTTCTGTTTTTTGTGTCCTTCAGAGTATCTCCGCAGCATCTCCCTGCCCGTGCCAGTGGTGGTGGAGGACACCAGCAGCAGCAGTGAGTACGGCTCCGTCTCCCCTGACAACGACCTCAACACCAACCCCTTTATCTTCAAGCCCAGCGTCAAGTGCTACAGCGAGAAGGATGTAAAGGGGCCCAGGTCCCTCTTCCTCAGGTAGAACCGGTGGGACCGAGGCATGTTTTCATTTGAAGTGGATGGCGGCATGTTTTATTTCTTATTTGCCTAGTAAAGCAGTGAAATAAAGGTTGATCGTCTATGTGAACACCTTGGCTGAACTGATTCTAACGCACTTGTGTAAATCTGTTGTTTCCAGCCTTTTCGGCTTGTGACCCCTCAATACAAAGCACTGTCTTCTCACTGCATGACCTCTAATCAGCTTCTTTTTATATTTATTTTGGATTAATATGCTTAAAAAGATAAAATTAACACTATACAGCAGGGTCTCGCTTTGCTCTTGCAGCCACTGTTGTGAATGTTTAATAAGAGGTTTTTTTCGCCCATGGTTATAAAACACTGGACTCAATGTTGATGAATATTTTAAGTTTCTTCTGGTTTCTAATGAAATATTTAAATTAATACAGTACCAAAATATCAATGCTCAAAAGTCAATACAGACTCTGAACCCTGAAATATGAAAAAGAAGAACAAAAAACATAATCTGTTTTTTACTTTATGAGCAAGTCTGAACATTTTCAGTTGTATAAACACGTAGACATCATATTTATGTGTTTCTATATCAATCTCTTTTTTTCAAACATAGGGCTGGAAATCTTTACATACACTTTACATAACAGGATAAGCAGTTTAGATGAATGATGATGATACTCCAGAGCTTTACAGTCATATTTGTGTTTACATGTCATCACCTGCTTTAGTTTTGGTCGCTTATCGTTTACACAATTATTCAAATCAGGCTCCCACAAAAAAGACAATGAAAACTAAAGGAATAAATTCAACCCGCCATCAAACCTCTGGGCATGTGACATAAACAGAGTAGTATGTATGATGCCTTCAGCGTCAGTTCACAGAACCTGACGCCACATTGTCCTTTTTGATGTTCTCCTCAGCATTCCTGTGGAAAACTTTGAGGACCACAGTGCTCCCCCATCTCCCGATGAAAAGGATTCAGGCTTCTTCATGCTTCGGAAGGACAGCGAAAGGCGAGCCACCCTGCATCGCATCCTGACGGAGGACCGCGACAAGGTGGTGGGCAACCTGATGGAGGCCCTCTCACAGGTCGGCACAAACTGTCACAAAAGAGTGGACAGATGTAGCCAAAGCCTTCAGCGGCGCCCACATCAGCCTAAACCTTTCGTGTCTTCTGTCCCTTCTCCAGGGCTCTGAGGAGATGAAGCTGAAACCGCAGCACATCTCCACTCTAGTGGTCAGCCTGGGCGACTTTGTTCGGATGGCAGACAGGAAAATCATCGCCAGCACCCTGTCACAGCTCAAGCTGGAGCTGGACTTTGACAGCACTGCCATCAGTCAGCTGCAGGTTGTGCTGTTTGGCTTCCAGGATGCCGTAAGTCTGAATCAGTAAAAACACAACGTTAAAAAACCACGCATGGATGGGACAGAAGAAAGTTTTTTGTGTAAATCTCATCTTTTGTCACAGTAGATTATTGATTGGAATAATAGCTCGAAATGTAAATTGCTGAAAACACTCCATTATCTTCTGATAAATTGAAATAAAATTTCAATATTGCAGCAGTTAAAAAACAAACCGTTCTTGTAGGGCTGAAATTTTGCTAAGCTGCTTGTTTTCTACTTAACAGCACAAGCGTTGTCATTTTAAACGCGGTGCAGTCAGGAGCAGGCTGCTGTGTAGCTGCTCTTCCTGCACACACACCACACACATAACTTGGTTCTACCTGTGAGCTTTCAGTGAGGCGATTAAAAAGGAGCCTCCAGTACCTGGACTCACTGCAAATCCTCTAAAAATGCAGCACAACAGAAAGAGGTTGTTTTGGTGTTAGTAGGAGCTGTTGCATAATGCTGCAAGAAGCTGAAGCCACGATGCCTCCTGTTGGTCATTAGTGCAAAAAGTTTAACAGGGTTTAGTCCTGCTGCAGGCTGTGGTGGAAGAAATGCAAAGGTATTAGCATCAAAATAAACCGAATGAAGTAACCGAGGAAGGAAAACGTAACCTTACACTGTGTCCCATTTTAAAATGACATATTATTTTATCCAAACGGAAATAACGTTGCATTAAAGTGTGACCATGACTAACGATTTTAACTTTATGTCCTTACCAGGTGGTTAATCCAAAATAATCCATTACAATTTAATATATGCATTGCTTTAAAATAAATATGCTGTAAAATAAATCAGTTTTATAAAAGTAGAATGTCTTGTTCTGAAGGGGTGTAGAAGCATAAAGTAAGTGAGTAAAATTGTGCTTAGGTACTTTTGTAAATGTTCTTCCTTTTTCTGTTTTTAAACTCTATATGGGAAATAGATTAACATTTTGAAAAAAGTACAATAATTAAGACATCTTTATAATAATAGGACATAATTAAGAAATATTGGAAATCACCAAACTCAAAAAGAGAATAAAATGGGTCATTGTCAGAGGTTCTGTTTGTTCTGGCCTAAATCTTTTCACATTTACTGCGTGTGGACAAACGGTTCTGACAGCCGAACTCGTCATTTCCAGGTGAACAAGGTGCTGCGAAACCACAACATTAAGCCTCACTGGATGTTTGCTCTGGACAACATCATCCGCAAAGCTGTGCAGACGGCCATCACCATCCTGGTGCCAGGTAACCTCGCCAGCGTCTCAAGCCGAGCACCGCCAAACCAGTCCTCATCGGTTCCTCAGGGCAGCAGTGACGGCCTGTGGGAGCCGTGATAGGATATTCAGCTATGGCCCGTCACTCGGTCAGAAGAAACAATAGGGAGGATGGTAGCGATCTAGCATCCTGGTGCAGAAGCTTGTAAATGTGTAAAAATACAGTTACATTATTCTGCCGGGCTATAGAATAAATAGACTTCCAGTTATTCAGTCCTTTGGTTTCACAGTGTTTGTGGTAATGGCAGTTTCTTCAGCTTCTGTTTCATAATTAAGATTTAATTTGAAAACAACATCCAAGTGTACATGTAACAATAACCCATTTGTAAATTCAGCATTTTGTCTGAAGGATCAGTCGATGTGGGCATTTGAAGATTTGCACAAATTCTGTCTGTTTTTTAATTGAATGCTGTTTTTTTTTTTTTAAACCGCTTATCTTTTTGGAAATTATTAATTCTATGGATTGTTTCTATTGATAAACTTGTCATCTTACTCTTGCATCTATGTTTTAAAACATAAAACATTAATTAAGACAGCATCCGTGTCTTTTACAGTTATAACAAACACATAATAAAAAACTGCGTAATATTGATCCCACTGATCGTCTTTCTCCCCTGTCTGCCTTCAGAGCTCAGGCCTCACTTCAGCCTGGCCTCAGAGAGCGACCCGGCCGACCAGGAGGACGTTGACGACGACGTGGAGCAGGAGAGAAACTCCACCCACCAGAGCCGAGCTCAGCCGGTTGCCGCTCACGACGACACCGTGGCCACGTCGGGAGTCAGCACGCTCAGCTCCACCCTGTCGCACGAGTCCCACAATGCAAAGCGCTCAGTGAGCGTGGAGCTGAGCAGGATGAAGCTGGAGACCAGCAGGTAGACACAAACCTCTGCCCTTGTTCCGTTTTTCTTCCTGTAGTTCGAAATGTCAGTTATTCTATCAGGAAACACTTTTTCTATTCGTTCCTCAGCCTTCCTCTAGATGCTAGTAACAGCATTTTTTGCTTGTTCATACGTTGCTTGGTACAAGTCTTTACTGTTTCTGCCAAGAAACAACAGATAAAGAGCTGAACAGCTCACAGGGAATCAGAAACTGTTTCCCCAAACACAAAACAAAAAATCCTCCTCCTCTCTGTGCTTCACATTCACCTTTTGTGTAATAATGTGGTTAGAAACGATACCAGTTTACCTTATCAATTAGTGGATGATGTTTTTTTTCACATGTAGTCAGTTGTTATCATTGTTCTTTGTTTAATTTCCTTATTAGCACTAAATTTGATATGAATCACACCTCCCACCTCCCTGCAGTGATCTGCTTTGATTCCTTTTTAGTGATGATCCACGTCCTTTAAATCGTCTTAAAATGTCTTAACTTTTACCAATAAAAGCATCAAATTCAGGTCTAAAATCTGTTAAAGTTGCCTCAAACAAGAATTTCTCTAGTTTGTCAGACTGAAGAAGTAGAATTATTGTTATCAGTAGTCCTGATGAATAAATTAATAAATTCAACGTCTACAGGGGACACTGTGTAATCCTGTAGTTGAAGGTATCAGGACAATTCCTCTGTCATTTCATATTCAGCAACGCTCCAGCTCTCCTTCCTTTCTGAACTATTATTACATTTGGTGCACATTGCCCTAATCATTCACCAGCTTTAGCTTTCACGTGTGTCATTTGTCATGTTATTAATTATTCATTCATGTCTGACAGTCTCACTCACGGCCCAGCTCGGTGCGTGACAGACGTCTGCGTAAATGGGTGATATGACGAGCTGTTCCCACAGATACCTGATAAAGGTCGAACACAAGCGGCGTTCATAAACAACACAGCCTGGAGGGAGAGAGCAAGCACACGGTTTTGTTTCTATGAAAATGATATTTGAAACGAACACTCCTCTGATGTGTTTGACTGCAGGCTGCTGGAACAGCTGCTGGAGAAGGAGAGAGAGTATCAGGCCATTCTGCAACAAGTGCTGGAGGAGCGAGAGCAGGAGATCAGACTACTGAGGCAGCGATCTGAGCCCGCAGGTTTGTGCGGAATTCAGACTCCTGAAGTCTGGGTCCTACAAAAGTGCAGAGAAACCTTAACCTCAAAGGTTTTCTCCTCCAACCCATGAAATTATTGAATAGGTTGTGACATACAAACGGTACATACAGTATTAAGTTTTTTTTAAGGCTTTTTATGTATCGTTCACATATGCAGTATAACAGATTAGTCGAGCTTTAACCGTGCTAAGATTTCAGCACGCTAATACATAACCGAGCTGTTGATGGAGGCGTCTCCGATGTGTTCTTCCTTGTGCATGAGTTTGCCGAATGAGTTCCGCGTGCCAAACGACTCTGTTCACGTTCTTCTGTGGCAGACACCCCCACGTCGTCCCAGAGACAAGTCGACCTGCAGAGACACACGAGGACCCGGAGCTGACCAGCTGGCTGAGGCTTTACGGTGCTGACCAGGACTCTATAGACAGAGTGAGTGAGCGCCAGATTAACCCGTACATGCTGACATTTAACTATGTTTGTAGGTGGAAAGTGGGTGACTTCTCCGTGTCTTTAATTAACGTGCAAATCGATACGTCAGAACAGCCTCGTGTCTATACACTAGACATGCACCGAATACGGGCTTGGCCCGGGCTGTTTCTCCTGCTTTCTGCTGCTTGTTTTGACAGGGAAATATTACATTTATTTGGCAACCTTCAGTTTGTTGCCTGATTTTCTTCGTCTTGTTCCTTTAGATCCTGAATGAGGAGTACACGTTGAACGACATCCTCCACGATGTAACACGGGACGATCTGAAGAGCTTACGGCTGAGGTAGTTCACCAGCGTTTGCCTTTTTAAAGGGTTTCTGTATTCAGCCTTTAGTCACAACAACGGATTCAGGAAGACGAGACATTTACATCTGCAGCTCTCTGTAACGAGCGGCCTGTTGCATAACGGTGCATAATGATGTATTTTTGGCTGACTCTGCACCTTAAAACGCTTTTATGGGCAGCAGTTTTCTTCTGCGTGTGGAACCTTGATTTAGCTCTACTCTTTAGTCGTTTGGCAGATGCTTTTATCCAAAGCAACTTACAAGTGAGATACAGTGTGAACATTTTGATTAGTTACTGTTACTGCAGGTTTTGTGGTAGATTTGTGATGAATGATTCTCAGCTCATATTATCTCACATAAAAGCTAAACACAGAAGCTGTAATTGATCCATCTCTTTAAGCCGTTGCTGAATGTGCAGCATTTGCTGCCCCTGAGTGGTTGTTATAAAAAGTACCCGACAGCGATACACGTCACGCATCTTGTCGGGTCTTCATGGCCCAGAATTTAGTTTCCTACATAAACAAAGTTTCTAGAAAGTGTCCAGCTGTGAACCGTGAACCCTGCTGGCCGAGGATGTGAAATCTGTTGCACGCTCCTCTGAAGCTGAGGTGGAAAAGGAAAAAAAATAATTTTAGAAACTATTGAAGTTGACATGTTTCCACATTTGTTTGACATGTGCGTCATAAATATCATCTGTGCAGAAATCTAAAATGTTTGTGTGAGTGTGAGTCCCCTGTCGTTCATCACATGCACTAACCTCTCTGTCTCGGTTTCTGCGCCGTCAGGGGCGGGATCTTGTGTAAACTGTGGAAGGCCATCACAGACTACAGGCAGAAGCCGACCTGAGCCACTCAGAGAAGACTGGTCGTCCGTACCAGCAGCTCAGTTTCTCCTCTTTACCTCAGTATTTATCCGAGTGAGACTTTCAGGAGAGGACGCGAGTTGGCTGTGTGCACCGAGCAGCTTTGCAGACACAAAGGAACTCCTCGATGCTATTGGTGGACTCCTTTGATCGGTTTTAAAACGAGGGGTTTGGACACGAGGTCAATTTGGAAGCAACAATTACTGAAAAGTGCCACTAGTTTTGTTACGCCTGATGGACATGACTCCGCTTTTTGTTACGCGCCCGTTTAAAAGCGACAAGTGGCGAGAGAATCAATTGTTAAATCTTAAACTGTCGGAACGTTTGCTCCTGTCTTTACAAGATGTTTACAAAAGTGGAGACTGACATTTTCTTAATACAAGCCTGAGATACAAAATACTACGTTCAAAACCATCTGTGCTAATGTTTTTGTCACGTGCATCTTATCACTACTTTTATTTAAGTGCATTTTTTAATTTAAGTGTAATGCTAACCTGAAGGATGTCAGCACATTTTATTTTATTTTTTAAGATTTTATCCATACTGAGACTTATTTAAATTGACAATGCTTTTTATTCCACGTTTCCTTTTATAACACAAATCTTCATTTTTTATTTTCCGGATACATGTAAATATTGTGTTTTAAAATTATATGTGAATGACAATGTGTACTTCAGAAACATATTGCTAAACAGCTGGATGTCCAGTCTGTGGACTGGACAGAGTCTAAGATAAACATGTGAAAAATGTTTTGTATTTTATTGTATTTTCTAGTGTCACAAATCATAGAAGATAATATTCAGTGAGTAATTATATCTGACCACTTGCCTCTGTTTCTATTGTTATACACTGACAGAATTGTATTTATCTTGTTTGTGTACCATAGATAGGATTATTCAGTCACATGTGTTGTAATGAAAATTGGAAATGGGCAACAAATTTCATATAGAAGAGCTTTTTTTATGTTGTTTTATTTCAAACCAAGATGTCGGGAACATGGGAAGTAAATGTGAGCAGTGTGTCCATTTTGTTTCCTATCCAAAAAAAACTTTCAAGATTTTTGTGTTATATTGTTGATTAAAAGTTTTCATCTTGAAACTGTGAAAATATTGTTATTGCATTTTACAGATGGGAAGCGATGATCAGACATCCGTGGCTCTTTAAACTGTGTGTGTTTCCTGAGGGAGAGTCACCGTGGCTCTACACAAGTGAGGATGTTCATGTATGATTAAATGTCCCATAAAATCATTCTTTTATCTTGACATTTGAGCAAATATTAATAATACTAACGCAGTGTGATCGTTTTGACAATACCTGGTACATAAAGATGACACATGGCTTCTATAAGTCTGCATTATATGAGGTGATATAATCTATAAAGACAGTTTCCGTTTTGGACCTTTAGGACGTATTTTCCAGCCTCACTGTGGCTGTAGTTTAATATTTAAAGTATTGTTGGCTTTACTTTTAATATTCCTTCACATATTCATCCGTTTTGTTGTGTTTTTGACCAGGATACTGTTGCTGCTGCCATTTTAATACGCAGAGGCGGCAGAAGTACAGAAACAATATAAATAACAAAACCTGCAAGGAAATGGCTAAATAAATACAGTTTTACATAAATAATCGAGCAGAGTTAGTGATTAAAATGTCAGAACAACGGTGTCATTTAAAAATAAACACATTGTATTTTTCTAATTATGAATAAAAAACTTAAATAATCAGCTTTAACCCATAATACTGCTCCATTATTAATATGATTATATCTTGTTTTTAAAAAAAAAAATAATCTGTAAATCTACACTGGGGGGGGAAATACTCGCTCCGTGTCCTCAGTTCCTTCCACCTGAGTAATCCTCCATCGTGACGTCAGCGGCCTCTGCCGTCTCCCCCCTTGTCGCCATGACAACCGCTGATTTCCAGCATCGTCACAGAAGCTGCGCGTCCGTCGCTCGTGATTCGGAGTCAAGGACCGTTGGACCAGCCTCGCCTCCCGGTGTCTGGTCCATGTAGGACGGTGGTGGACGGTGCTGGGACGGACCCCGATGCGGAGGCGGAGGGAGACACCGAGTCCGAGGCTCAACAACATGGCTCCGCGTCAGCATCTCCAGCCGCCGCTGCTGCTGCTGCTGCTGCTGATGTCGGCGCCGGGAAGCGACACTCGGTCCTCGCCGATATCGGACTTGAAATCCAAGATCTCGGGCGTGGAGGAGCTGCTGGAGGAATTCCGCAAGCAGCTCCAGCAGGACCAGGCGTACCGGGCCGGCGACGCTGCTGCGGACTCGTGCGTGGGCGACTTCGGCGCGGCGGGGGAGCGCATCATCCGCGCCAAGGCCTCCATCGAGCAGGGGGCCGCCTTCCTGCTGGCCCCGGAGCGGGTGTACACCTGGAAGGACTGCCTGCACGCCTGCTGCTCCCACCCGCACTGCACCGTGGCGGTGGTCCAGGAGGACGCGAGGCAGCCCGGAGACGGTCTCAGCTGCTACCTGTTCAACTGCACCTACAGGAACCAGCAGGTCTGCTCGTTCGCTCCGCAGCAGGGCTTCAGCACGTACAGCCGGACCCCGAACGCGACGCAGGGACCCCCCTCAGCCCCGGCCGGAGGGGGGGCAGGGAGGAGGCCAGGGGACGAGGAGGAGACACAAGGTGGGAGACAAAGTCCCGAGTCCTTTATGTGTGTGTGTGTGTGTCACAGAAGGTCACAAAGGAAAACGTTGGTACAAAAGCTGATGCATCATTTTTTACAAATATGTTTTGTTGCTTTGAAAGTGAAAACATGAAACAACATTTTCCCAAGTTAAGGCCTGTGGGTCAGTCCTGGATCAGTCACTAATAGACCCCGGCTTTTGTTCGTGGGCTTGTGGACAAGGAATTAGCCGGATCCCAACACGCTTAAACGTCTGTTTCTGAACTGAAATGTTCTGCAGACGACGGCTGGCGCAGAAAACCTTATCAGGCTCCAGCATCACAATCAGCTGCTGCTCAAGCCGATAAGCACTTTGGGCCAGTTAATGATTTTCTCGTCTCCCCTGTTTCTCTTGGGGCCAGGGATGAAAATGCATATTTGTCCTTTAACGTGCTGCTTAGACAGAACATGAGCTTTATGATTCATTAATAAAGCAAACGGCAGGTTAAATGAAGCTGAATGTAACTTACTGTGGCCGTGAATATCAGCTGTGTTTATGTGAAACCATGAAAAACAATGAGTGTTTCTATATCAAACTCGATTCGGGGTTCAAATAAAGTTTCGCCTTGTTTCAGACTTGGATGAGCCTCCACGGAGTGACGCTGGACAGGATGTGGTGATCCAGCTGCCCACAGACTGGGCTGTGCTGGACGGTCGGGACAGCGTGGACGACCGCGAGATCAGCCGCTACGAGTGGACTCTCGTGAAGGGGGACACAGCCATCAACATGAAGGTGAGCGTCAGCTTTAAACGGACAGCAAAACCCCTGGGTGCTGTGGCGATTGGTGGTCCTCACACACACACACACACACGGTCACACACGGTCAAACTGCATTGTGTGTGTTTGCATTAGTTGTGTGTGCACAGCTGCAGTTTTCTGCAGGCTGCTGTATCAGCACAGATAGGAAGTCACGTCACTCAAAACGGCCCCAAGGACATTTGGACGGTTCCTGCCTCGGTAGAAAAAACACGTTTCATTTTCCCGCCTTTTTAGTAAGGCCATTATGTGGATGAGTCCTAAACTGGGGGGGGTTAAGAAACCTTTAGTCCAGAATTTGTCTTTTTTGAGATGTTACATTTACCGTATTTTTCGGACCATAAGCCGCTACTTTTTTCCGACGTTTTGAACCATGCGGTTTTACAGAGATGCGGCTTTTCTATGAATTTTTCTGCAGCCCTCAGATGGGCGCTGTAGATGGAAGTCAGTGCAAACAAAAAGCGCCAGTTTTTATTCTTAGCGCATGCAACCCAAGACGCACAACAGCAAAAATACGCACCCTCACCCCCTCATAATGGAAAACACGCGAAGAAATTCCTTGATGCAGCTTTTAATTTGAAGCCATCGATCTGGCTATTCGTGAAGGAAATCGAGTGTGGCAGTGGTTTCAATGCTCAGGAGGAAGATGAATAGCGATTTGTGGTTTCAGTTGAAGCGACTTTAATAGTTGCCAGTGGCGCTTTAACAGTGCGCAGGAAGAAAAAGTGACAGTGGTTTGGTGTTCAGTGGTTTCAGTTCGCAGGAGGAAGGAAAATAAGCAACTTGGTTTTAGTGCACAGGAGGAAGATTAATAAAACCATGACTTTTCTGTTTTGTGTGATCAGCACTTTTACTGCCGTGTTACAGGCACCATTCAGGTTCAGGTGTATGAATAAACACTTACGGTAAAGAGACGCACTTTTACCGTTGCCGTAAAACAGCGCACAAAACATCCTCATGATGAGTAGGAGCGCATACAACAGATATTATTTCTCAGCCTGGATATTGGCGGCTTATAGTCCGATGCGGTTTATATGTGACAAAATATATATTTCTTTTAAATTTTAGCGGGTGAGGCTTAAATTTAGGTGCGCTCTATAGTCCAGAATTTACGGTACTCATTTTGGTCGTTGTGTCGTATTATCAGACCTGTTTGCGTATAATTTTAGCAGAAATTAGATGAATCATTTTCATTACTGTGATTATTTGTTTGGACTGGATTAGTCAAAAACACACTCCGGACTGATCGTTTTCCTCCATTTATTAGTTTTTTTAAAAATGCAAAGAAATGTCCACCCTCTCAGGGTGAGGACAGCGCTCTTGATGGTGGATAAATTACTGCATGCTAGTAATTTCATTACAATTAGCAGACACGTTTATCCAACGCGCCTTACAACTAAACAACGACTCTGGTTCTCAGTGTGTGGCCAGGGGCACTTCCCCTTGTAACCTGAAGGACCAGGACTGTTGCAGATGATGTAGGAGTCTAATGTCTCGCCCATTGGGTCTCCTTGTTTTTGCTTGTGTGTGCTGAAGGCGACCCACCCGGGGCTGTTGAAGATCAGTGGTCTGCAGGAGGGCGTGTACACCTTCCAGATGACGGTCACCGACAACGCAGGGCAGAAGAGCTCCGACAACGTCTCTGTGACCGTGCTGGCTCCAAAACACCAAGCGGAAGGTGACGTCTTTGCTCCTTTTGGATGCGCTGAAACACACGACTGTGTTGTTTAAGCCACAGCGTTTGTCATTTATCAGCTGGGCGGTTCTGTGTCCCCAGTGTGCACAGGTCACTGTTCCAACTACCAGTTCAAGTGTGACGACGGCTGCTGCATCGACATCACGTACGCCTGCGATGGGAAGCAGCACTGCCCCGATCGCTCCGACGAGGACTTCTGCCCAAACTGTACGTAGCCGCAGTCTGTCCGGTGTTGTCGGGATCTGTTGATGGAGCAGTGATGCTCTGACCTTTGACCTCGCCTCCTTTCTTCTGTTTCCTGTGGTTTCTTTAGTCGACAGCAGCAGAAAGTCCGTGACCCACTCTGTTGACCTGCCCAGCCCTCACAGACCCGCAGCCCGGACGGAGGAGCCCGACGACAGCTCCATGCTCCAGACCGGAGCCAGGAAGAGCCTGGAGACCATCGTACCAGCTCAGGACAGGACCAAGACGGCCCCTCCACAAAGTCCCAGTCCAGAAGAGGCTGCAGTGAGTCAAGGTAGACAGTTCCTTAGTCCCGCCCTGCACCAGTCTGCGGCGTGGTCGTACAGAAATACAGGGGTAGATTCAAATACCTGTTTCGTGAGACAGACGCTTTGCTGCTGCTGGACCTGTTCAAATGTTTGTTCAGTGAAATGAGGCTCTATTGTCGTGTGTTTAGTTCCTTTGTAACGAGGCAGGATGTTTTTAGTGAGTCTCTGGACATGGGAGCAGATGGAAGCCCTGTGGGCAGCCGCTCAGTCACAAAAAGCTGGCAGGGCCGCAGGGCCGCTCCCGCTCCCTGGGAAAGCAGCTCGTTTCCTGCGTCTCCGCTGAGCGCTGGGACAATGCAGCTCTGTCCTCCCTGCCATCTGATCCCTGAATCGGGCTGAATCGAGTTAGCTGCGTCCACCATTAGTGTTTTACCGCAGGTATTTGAGCAGCGAGACGTGGTCTCAGGAGGCTTTTCTTTAGTTTCCCAGAGCCTGAAGTGACAGTGTGTAATGGTTTCGTTTCACTGCCAACATCCCCAACCTGTTCACAGGCCTGTTCAACGTGAATAACATTAGCTAAGAAAATCACGTCTGACAAGCTGGAGAAAGTGTCTTCTGTTAGAGATTGGAAAGTAAAAATGTCCTTTGAGAACTGCTCCACGACACTGTAAACAAGTATTCATACACTTGGGAATATACCTTTACAGTTCACAGCCTGGGGACAAAGATTGTGGATTAATTTTGCGATAAATGTGATGCCATGAAAACTAGTGAGGACACGTCCAGAGATTTGACCAACCATCTGACCGCGTCCGTCCTCTCTTTGTCTCTGCTGCTGTAGATCCATGTGCTGCAGCCCCAGTTGTAGGACCCTGCAAAGGCACCTTCCCGCGCTGGTACTACGACCAAAACGCCGGGCAATGCAAACACTTCCTGTATGGGGGTTGCCAGGGCAACCATAACAACTTCCTCCAGGAGTCTGACTGTGTCAGTGAATGTATACAAAAAAGTGAGATTCGTTAACGTTTGTGTAACATCAATCTGTTGTGTGGTCATTCGTACTTTCACCAACATAACTAACGTCTTGTAGGTCCAGTATTCAAACCTGCAACCGTGGCCCCTCCTGTCACCAAACCAGCAGAGATAGGTAAATACAAAAAGACGAAACATGTCCATAACTCGGGGTTAACAGCTTCCTAAGCCGAGTTTTTCTTCTGTTGAAGCTGCTCCTAAAGTCTCCCAGAGCCAAACGGCCAAAACAGAGAACGACATGTCCAAACCATTTCCAGTGATGGGAGGACACCCAGGCCCCGAATCAGGTAAGACCCAGCACACGTGTCTACACACCAACAGATCCGTGGGTCTGATGTGCACAGTGCATCACAGTGGTGGAGTGGTTTGCACTGCCGCCTCACAGCCACAAGGTAGATTTAAACCTTTATATTTGTCCAAAACATTTGGGCTCATAATTATTTCACGCCAACAGATGCAGATGCAAATAATGATGTGCGTCTATCATCTGAGCAGTGATTAGTTGATCAGTAGAGCGTGAATCCAGAATGCATGTTCTTAAATGTGCTGGTGTCTGACTGACAGTCAAACTTGTAGACGTGGTGCTAAGCCTGTGCTCCTATTTGGACAACCTCCAAATCAACAAGAGTCACCAGTTTGAAAGACAGACACACAGGTGTCTCTACAAATGACAGTTCAGAGGAAAAGTCGTCTCTATCTCCAAAAACATATATCCCATACAGGAAGACGGTGTGAGTGGGGGGGTCGTGAATACAGTTAAACTGAGACATGCTCTGTGTGCAGCTGTGGTTATTTTTTCCATTATTGTCTGCGTGATCTCCTCCGTCAGGTGCGATCCTTCCTCTGGCTCTTGGTCTAATCATCACCGCTCTGCTGCTGCTCATGATTGGCTGTCGACTCAGACTTGTTCGTCACAAGCTGAAGAAAGCCCGACCCCTGACTACAGAGGAGTCCGATTACCTCATCAACGGCATGTACCTGTAACCAGGTCGTCCACCTGGCAGCAGAGAGTAAAGAGAGTGAGTGTTGTCGCCAGAACTTTTTAAAACTCAACTCTGCATTTGATTTCTCACATTTGTCTTTGCTTCAGGTTGGAAACAACAATCATAGATGCTGCCTTCTGAACTTGTGAATTAATATTTACATAATGTTGTCTCAAGAAAATCGGATTGTGAATTCATATTAAGGTAATAGTAACTAGTTTGAAACTGCCCATGTTTCCCCATTGACACGTGAGAGGCTGGTTCATTTTTGTCCGTTTATCCCTGCTGCATTACAATAATTTGTCAAATCGATGGCACTGAGATTGTAACTGACAGCAAACTTTGTACCTGTTGCTAAAGTTTGTCCCAGAAAAGACAGAAAGCCATAACCAATTCAGTCATATCCCCCTCCCGTCTGGTTCTGTTGCATATGTTTATTTCATAAATTAATGTGAAGTACTAAAGTATATTTGCACAGATGTACTCCCTCCAAGTCCAGTCTTATTAAAGTTTATTATATATCCAAAATACTGGTGTTGTGTTTACACAGTAAATTACAAAATGTATGACTTTCTCTTCCCACACATAACATACCTCTGAGAACAGAGCAGCCGTCATCCCTACCGTCTACTGATTTATGGGTATAACTTCAGTCCCATCTTTAAATTTTGATCATTTTTACACTTTTTTTGAAAATACATTTTGTATTTCCGCAAAGTTACTCTCCTGGCATGTAGGGAAATGTATGCATAAGTGTGAAATATTTATGGATATATGTGGACTGTCACAGGACTCTTTGTTTTCATCAACAAATTAATGACAAAAGTCCAACAAAAACATATGCGTCTCTTTATTTCCATATGCCATTCCAGAAACTGTGAAAGCCAAATATCACCCATCTATTAAATCACCCAAATGAAAATGTGCTCTTTCAATTTCATATTTTGGTTTTTTCAAGAAAGCAGACATTCATTTGCTTTATATTGTTGGAGTTTATTTTGGCGAAGCAGTGACTATCTCATTTAGTATCAGTCACCAGAAGAGCCTGCACAAACTGTTAATGGAAAACCAGCAGCAGAAAGCAACACGTCACCAAGCGGAAAGCACAGCCCCGGACGTGCACGCGTGTCGGTGTTATTCGTGCTCCGCGCCGTTCCAAGTATGCTCGGTGTGGCTCGAAGCAAAGCTTATTCTATGCGGCTTAAAGAGTGCTGCACATCAAACAGGATGTCGTGCCTGTGCGTGTGTGTTAGAGAGAATACTGACGGCAAGGAAAAAAGCTCGTGTTAGCGTAGAATTCTAGAGTTAGGTGACAGACACGCACAGTAGCTAGGTGAATTATTTAGAAATCTCAGCATTTCCTCATCGCTGTCCCGCGTTACTCCTACATTCAGCTGTGATGTGGCTGAAATGTAATACTGTAAAAGTGGCTGTTGCAAATCAACAAATTAAACAAAAACAAAACGAAAAAAATTAAACAACCCTAATATCCAGCTGTTAAAAACACACATAACCAAGACAATGCAGGCCGGAAAAGAAGAACAAAAAGCCACCTCCAATTATTTCTGTGCCGAGCTTCAAGCAGTCTTTGTCACAGCCTTTCTGGGCTGTCATCTGTGTGATACTCTAGTCCACCATTAAACTTAAACAAAAAGAGCATGTTTTGTTATGCTTTGAACAAAATGTTGAGGGCTGATTGACCCCATCCAAGTTTCCTCCAGGTGCAAACGTGTAGGTGGATCATGGACAGTCATCCTCCTCAAAGTTCATCCCTGTGAGAAGCACAAACCAAATGTTAGGGAGGACGGGAAGAGAGGGGGCAGCATGCAAGAAATCCAACCACCGTCATGCAAAAACAGTTAGAATCAAGTCAAATGTTCAATATGTTTGGTCACAGTAACATCCAAACACTGTTTGTCTGTATCTCGCAGAGCAGAAGATCAAACAGAATAGTTTTTTGTCTCTGAGCATCCAAATTGACTGAACGGTCATGCTCTTTAAACCAAGCATATGCCTTCACACTGCTGCTGTTTTTATTGATCAGTTCATGTTTGGGTTCCAAAAAAACATGACTTCAATTTGCATTAGTCAGGCAGGTTTTATTGAACCAATTCAGGACCGCTGTGTTGAAAAAAAGGTGTAGGAAACGTGCAGCTAGTTGTATGGTATGGAAGAAGCAAAAAATGTCAACAAGCAGCAAAACGCAGCCCCTTGTGATCCATTGCCTGCTCCAAGCCACACCATTTCACCTTTGCCACTGTGAGAAGGACAGAGGGAGAGGAAGGGAAGAAGGAAGTCACTTCCACCTGGACCACTGCTTGTCTCTGTCTGTTAAAGGCACATAAATCACCCCCATCAAGGGCTTCATTTTGGTGCTGCCGTCCTCCAATTTGTCGTACTGCTCCAGCATCTGGTTTCCTCCCGCTGGACCGACAGGCAAAATCAGCCGACCGCCTGGCTTCAACTGGTCCAGAAGCTGCGAGAGGAAGAAGGCACAAGCAGTGGTGATGAGAACAGCGATGCACGGGACCGAAGCAGTAGGATGGCTTTTTTCTACCATCGCTATTTCAAGCCAGTAAAACCACAGTGCTGTCCAAAGTCAGGAGTGCAGTAGAGTTAAAAACATCATCATCATCATCATCCGCCACAAAATTATTCAGAGACTCACAGCTTGAGGGACAGTGGGTGCTGCAGCGCCAACATGGATGGCATCATATGGTGCCTCCTCTGGGTAGCCCATTCTCCCGTCTCCCACTGAAACACACACACGATGTCACTTAGAAGCTGCCAGCAACGACACAAGGACGGGTTTCCTCTCCAACCTGTCCGTCAAACTACACTTTTTCTATTTGCTACTTGATTATGAGGAGCAACAATGTCTCATACAAAGACAAACATTCTAAACACACTGTATATAAATGACAAATCCAGATTTTCACCCACTACATTAATATTGGTTCATTAGGCCATATTTTAATGATGCACAGTTTATCATAGATAAAACGATTTAAAAAAAACACCTGTCTTAACCTGACATCTGCCAAAAAAACCACAACAGTTCTTCTTCTGATGTCAATTTTTGACATCAAATAGCTCGTGTTCTGTAAATAGGGTAGGCACTGCAAGCTGGAGCATCAGCCTACGCCTTTTTGGGACTGCAAAAAATCTTTCATGTTGTGTTCCCTTTATCTTGTGTTACACAGTTAGTCCTCTGAAAGGCTTTTTTTAATAGTGTCTTGTCTAATTGTTTGTGTAATAATTTACAAAGCAAAAATCATTTTAAATTATCCACAGTATAAACACCAGCAACCGGAAAATACTGTTATTTCTTCAAACAATAGAAGAAATGGTTAAAAAAATAAAAAAACATGTCTTATATTTAGCTTTATATTAAGCACAAAAGAAAAAAACCATAAGTTAAGTGGTGTAAAAATAAAACGCCACTGAAGTGAATGTTAACTGATTAGGTTCTTCAACAGTCGGAGTGTTTTCAGTGCTGGCACCCTGCAGCAGGTGAACACAGGCACTCGCTGCTCAATTATTTAGCGCTGCACTGCCCTGTTTACCGAGCCGCTGTACGTTTAGTTCTGCTCAGGTCCAACATGCACTACACCGGTCGCTGCAGTCATCTCTACGAAGCGTGCACTACATGCCGGAGTTTGTTTTGGCTGTGACGTCTTACCCATTAGCTTGACTCGGCCAGATGTTATCAAACTGGGGTCATCTTTCTTCACATTGCTTATAGAATCATCTACCAGCTCTTTGATGTGATCAATTCCTATAACTTTCCCTTTAGGCCCTACCTGTAAAGCATGGAGGGAGAAGGCCATTGCTTGGTTCACATGTAAAGAATTTCACTGCATTAGACAAGCTGTATCATATTTTGTGTTGATTAGTTGAGAGCAAACAAAACGGAGTCAGAAAGCCACCAAAGAGAAATTGTATAATATATGTTTACCCGTCATGTATGTGCCTCACCATTCGTGCGAAGCAGACGGACAGAATTCCACTGCCTGAGCCGACATCCAGAGCTTTGGCTCCGTCGTACAGCTGGTCGTGTAGAAGCTCCAGGGCGTAGGCATGCTGCATGGAGGGGACATCAACAGAGACACTGGCTATGACCATCACATACACGTGATCAGGTCTGCTTTCACTTTGCTAATATTACATTATTACCAAGCTACATTTGGTTAGACATCATTGTAAAACACAAAAAATAAGATTAGGTTTAACACATTTCTAACTGCTTGTCTTTAACTGAGCACGCGTTGGAAGCAGAAATGTCTGAGTCTTTAAATTCATACCATGTGTGGTGCACTGATGGTTGCTTGATAGCCTTTTGATGTGAAGAGAGGGAGACACGTGGTTAGAAATCTGTGGGTTTCTGGACTTCAGACTGAGCGATTCACACGAGCAGACTTACCTATTGACTGCGGGGAGTCCATGTAAGGATTACACCTTGAGAAATGGGCTCGGTCTGTGGCAAGCATGACTTCGAAGACCTTGTCGGACTTAATAATGCCATTTTCTGGGGATCCAAATGAGATTTTGTCATTCTGTGTTTTTTTTTTTTTTTTTTTTTTTTTTTAAACGTGCAAAGTGCAAACAACAGTCGGGGGTATATTACATAATTGTGTAGCATACGCAAACAGACCAGACAGACAGGAGTCGGGTGAGAACAGAGTAAACCTGGAGATATTCTGCACTTCACAACGTGTTAAAACAACAATCAGTACATTTGTCACCTGATACCTACCCTAACTCTCAGCTTATTAGACCACAGTGGGCCCTTTTCCAAGTCACCAATGATAACGGCTTTCTAATTTGACAGGGTGATGATTTATCTTAAAGTGTTGCAATTACAAGATTAGCCAAAAATAGACAATCCTCTTTCACTCTTATGCCCATTTTTAAAAAAATCTACACAACTCCCCAGACAAATGTAGAGATGGTCTGATAAAGACTATAGTTACCATAGCACAATAATCATGGTATCTGTAGAGACATTTTTACATTATGAGCCTATAATTATTCTTGGTGTAAGAAATATTTTAAATATTGCAAATCAACAAATGAAACCACTATGTAAAGTGCTAAGACAAATTTCAGTATGGAAAAAAAGTGCATATGAACTTTAACTGCAGATCAACTTTTTTTCCCACTATGAAACCTTAAGCTAAAGAGAAATGCAGTATACAAAGATACATACTACAACTCATAATAGCAGAAATGCAGAAAGAAAAGACGCATTGTGAAAAAGTGACACTGGAATGAACTGGAAAGTCACATACATTAGTTACAGAAAAATACAAATACTTATAGACAATTTATGGAAGAAACTAATAGAAGCTTCTGTGGGGAGAGTCCGAATAATCCTCCTAACAGATTCCTGGAGCAGCTGGTGCCAAAAGCAGGAAACGCCAACGACAGCCGGCGCTGCTCTCATTACCAGCTCCCCTCACCCTCAGAGCTGCGTGCCGCTTTAGGATACGTTTCAAATAAACCGCACGAGCTGCCAGATGGACACCTACTAGGGATTTGTGAAATTAAAATAACCAGCACTGGCAGATTTTAAGCAGTTTTATTCCCCATCAATAAATATATATTTGTCTTCGCAAGCCTTAAGATTGGCAAACCAACTTTGTGCGTTCCAAGGCTGCTATTACAAAATGTAAATTCCAGAGCATTGCTCAGGAGGATAGAGACAATGGCAGAGTTATGAATTTGCATGCATCCTGAGTGTGGGCTGTTTTATTCAAAGTTATGGATATTCAAATTAAGTTTATGACAATGGTGTGCCTACGTGGGTCACATCAATGACAATAAAAAAAAAACAGCAAAGCAAACAATCACCTGCCAAGTTAAAAAAAGTCTGATTATGTAAAACTATACTTTCATCTACAGTGTATCTGCATCAGTGGCAGAAATCATGCTGAATTCAACTCCTTTAGTGAAATATTTCACATTAAAGATCTACGCATGCTAAAAGCAGCCGCTTCAACTTCCTTATGTAGATCCATTCTTTATTTCCCCTTGCACGACACACAGAATCATATCTGCTACTAATAAAGACAAACGGAAAAGTTGTGCAGATGAAAAGCAGTTACTGTTCCCGACGTGGACTCGCTGCCCTTTCTGCGTTTGACTAACCGCCCCATGACACAGCAAACAGTCCTGCTGGGTCATGCACCAGCAGCAGCATGGTGGGCACGAGCCTCCCGAGTCCAGCTGTCAGTGTCACTGCGGTTAGAACTGAAGAAAGCGAGGCGAATGGTGCAGAGGAGGCTCCTCAATGAATGTGGGCAGGGCACCTAGCAGCTAACAGCTAACGCTAGTTACAACATCCCAAATGACGCACATAAAGCTAACAGGCTAAGCTAACCTAACAGTAAACTGCAGCGACGCAATAAACGAGTGACTGCACACAATTTTGAGGCGATGTGTGTCTTTTTCACGGCTAATTTGCTCCGTGAAAACGAGGCCCACATGCATCTGCTCGGCGCCGTAAACGTGGTTTGAGAAAGGGGTGGAGAGAGGTAACGCTGGGTCAACAACATAGCTTAGCAACCAGATAGCTAGCTAAGCAGCTAGCTGGCAACCGCTAACGGACGTTAAGCCCAACCTGCGAACAAAACGCGTTTTCGCCCGACCCGTCGGCGGACGCGCTGCGGCCGCGTCTTCACAAAACGCTCGGACTCACTGCGGAGGTTGTTGACAAGCTCTGCGTGGCTGGCTCCTCCAGATTTCCAGGCCATTATTAGACAGACTTTGCGGAGCAAGTAGACAGCAGCTGTCAGTGCCGCGCCTGCGCCGACGGTTTTCCCGACGAAGCTGGCAACCTCCAGAGCAGACGGCGGAGCGGCGGGCGCGTCAGCAGACATCAGCGGCGGCTTCGCTGCGGGGGCGGCGTGTCACACACGCACCGCGATGCCCCGCTGGGCCATTTTCGGCAAATGTGAGTGTGTTTCGACATGCACCGGAGCCCGGGCTGCACACACGGGACATTAACACAGTCCCCGCTCGGTGCACGCAGATTTGCCGCATGAACACACGCGGTGGCCGCTAGGTGGAGCGCGGTTCGTAATAACGTGCAGATGTGTGAGATCCAGCGTGTGGTGCGGTGAAGGGTTCGGGTTCGGGTTCGGGTTCTGTTTTAAACTGGGTACCAGTTCACTCCGAGATCGGTCAGCTACTTACAGGAAAAAAGTACACAGTCAAATCACCGATCATCATCAGAGGGTCTAATTTGGTATCAGAGGGTATAATTTGCAACCATTTCTAAAAGAGTTTCTAATTACAGTTTATTGTTTGCAGAATCTTGAGAAAAGTTTCACTTGTTACAATTAAAAATTGAATTTACAAAAAAGAGGGCAGACAGTTAATATTTTCTGAAGTAATTATGTACATAGCTCCACACATGTGCTGTAGATTATATGTAAATTTATACATACATTTGGCATTAGGAATTACACACATGTTTAGGAATTTATGGTACATTCTGTATATTGTATACAGAATCTATAACATTAATTATGTGTCATTCATTTTTTGATAGAACGAAATATATTTAGATCAAATTTGAGAATAATAAAATCTATTGCAAATACATCTGTTCCTTATTATGATGCTTACACAACGTTTTCTCGAAGTAAAACTGGGTACATGATCATGAACAATAAATATGTTCATGCTCATACACATGAACATATAACTATTTTTATGTGTTTAAATGTGTTAAACCTAATCTTGTTTTAATGTATCTGGCGAATTCCAGTGCACCTTTCATACCAGTTCAGTTCCTCGCCAACTATAAGCGACGCTCCATTAAATTCCGCTTCGGCTCATTCGGTTGTTTGACTTTACTGGGCCACCGTAGTTACGTACGACGTCCCGGGCGCGTACATTTCGGTTTTGCGTCTGACTGCTAAGCTAATGCGGGATTCAGTTTTTAATTTGAGGTGAAAGACGCTGTTTCTGTGCAGATGGAGAGTATCAATGCTAAATACGTGTCCCAGAAAATCAGCAAGACGAGGTGGCGACCACTATTGGCTTCGTCTTTGCAGCAGCCTGATATTTTTGTGACGGGCTCGTGGGACAACGAGGTTGGCAAGTTGACAGTTAATGAACATTTAGCTTTTTCTGTAAAATCGTATTCCGATTTCACTTTATCACTTCCGTTTCTTTGTCTTTGGCAGGACAACAAGGTTTCTTTCTGGTCCATTGGGAATAATGGAGTTTCTGCTATGGAAGATGGATTTGAAGGAGACCCGCAGCTGTTGTGTGAGCACAAACATGATGGAGACGTTCTGGACCTTCAGGTAACAATTGTCTGGAATCTGAAATTTTCCACTTTAGTCCCAAAGTTACTTTAAATATTTTGCAAGGCTTGTGACCTGAAAAAATCCACTTAGTGGCAAATTAAAGTTCTTGTTTATTTGGAGAGAACCAAAGTGACTTTTGGTGAAGTATTATACAGTTTACTTTATCATCCAAAACACATTAAGATAAAATAATCAACAGGATCACAAGATCCAACATAAAAGGTAGTAAAAGTTTGTGATATAGATTTGGGAACTAAATATGCGTGCCAATCATAAATGGAGTTCAAAAATTCGCTAGAGTGCTACTGCTCATTTCGCTGCTCTATATTTTACAGTTTCTGGACCAAGACAGAATCGTGACGGCGTCTTCGACGGGAGCGGTCACCATCTTCCGCCACCACCAAAACAGTCAGGTACCCACTGTACTCACTAAGTGTTCTTACTTCGATCCTGTCAATAACGTTATGATGATTCACATGTGGACTGTGTAATGTCCTATATTTGGCATTTATATAAAAGAGGTCATGGCATGAAAGACATAAACTTTCCCAAATAACAAATGTATATATATTTTTTAAATGAGGGAATTACTGTGTATAAACATTGTTATGATTCAAGTATTAGAGTTTTTGAGTGTGAACTCAGTGTGTCTGTACAGGCTGTAAATGTCGTGTCCAAAAAGTACGTTACTTCTGCAACAGACCTGGGAAGGGATACATAAATGTGCGGTTCACTTAGAAAATTAGATAAACCACTTAACTTGGTTTTCTCTGTTTTGACTGCAGACAGTTTCAGTTTCTCAGCACTGGGAAAGAGCACATCGTTACCCTTGCGACAATGCCCCATGCACTAGTGTTGTGTGCAGCAGTCCTGAGATCATTACAGTTGGTGAGGATGGCAGGATCATCGTTTTTAGAGCTGACCACAACGGGGTGGTCCGAGTCATAGGTAAGATTATTCCATCTACCAAATCTACAATTGTTGGCATAAATTAATATTCATGTATGTGAAGTTAAAAGGTAGAAACTAACCTATTTTATTTTTTTAATCATTACTAGAAAATGCAGATAGCAGCACAATTCATGCTGTGACTTATCTGAGGACAACAGAGATTTTAACAGTGAATTCTATCGGCCAACTCAAGCTGTGGGACTTCAGACAACAGAGCGACTCACCCTCCCAGATTTTCTCTTTGTATGTTCTTGTAAAAATGAACCATTAAATGTTTCTATCGTAAAATGTGTTTTGTGTGTAAAGTATTCTTTTAATTCTAAATAATTCCGATCTTAGGTCAGGGGATAGAGTTCCTCTGCACTGTGTGGACAGACATCCTAACCAGCAGCACATTGTTGCCACAGGAGGCCAAGATGGCATGCTTTGTGTCTGGGACGTGAGACAAGGCAACACTCCCTTCTCACTCATGGAGGCACACTCTGCTGAAAGTAAGATTTTGTTTTTATGGAAATAACTTAATTTCAAAATAGTTGTATGTTCATAAGTTCAAAATGGTCTTGTTACAATAATGTTTACCGTAAATTCTGGACTATAGAGCGCACCTAAATTTAAGCCACAGGACTATAAGGCCAAGATGGCATGCTTTGTGTCTTGTTCACAGGGATGTTCGTGAGACAAAGGCAACACTGTGGCTGGTCACGTGTCGAATGTACAGAGCCGACAAAAACACTTGTTCCATGGAAAGGAAGACACACTCTGCTGAAAAAAGTAAAGATTTTATTTTTAACCTGAATGGTGCCTGTAAATAAAAGTGCTGATGTTTGCAAAAATAAAAAGTTGTATGTTCATAAGTTCAAAAAAATGAAAAGTCTTGTAAAAGCAAAAACGCCGGAAAAAGTGTTTAATTGATATTTTTTGATTTTCTGCTCAGTGTGGGAGGTTCACTTTCACCCAACCAACCCAGACCATTTGTTCACATGTTCCGAGGACGGCTCACTGCTGCACTGGGAGTCTTCTTCACATTCAGACATGCCATCTTTCCTACAGGGTAAGTCACTTTTTGCTGTTTGCTGTTCGGACCGGTGGCAAGCAGGATGGCGCTGTCAAAAATTTTTATTTTTCACCACCTAGCTCAACAGTACACTCATGTGCAAAAGTTAGGACCCACTTAATTTGAAATAGCAAAAGGAGTAAAATAATTATTTTCTCATCAACCTAATATTTAATGCACAATTAGGTATTAAATTGTTTCTCCATTAGTTAAATTCTAATAAATTTATCAAGGGGGGAGGGTAAATTTTATCAAGTACATATTTCTAAGCCCAGCTTACTTGTATGTACTGCATCCCTAAAAGGGTCTTGGCTCCACCCTCTGAGTATGTATTTTTTTTATTAAAATTTAAAGAAAAAGCTATGGATATATTTGGAGAGTAACTTAGCAGATATTCTAGCTTAATTACTCTACATGTTATTTTGTGTTGAAGCTGGGTAAAAAAATTGCATTTTAGTGTTTGTCAGTTTAAGGTTTTGATGTAGCTTTTCGAAGTAGCTGTAAACTCTGTTTAACAAATATAAAATGTGGTAAAGAAAGGCTCCCTGTAGTTTATAAAAACACAAAAAGAGATTTTTAAAGGTGGTCCTCCGTGGTCCTTAAAGATCCATGCTCTGTATCCCATCCCATCCCATTCCAAACCCACTGCTGATCACTTGCATCTGAGTGTGTTTAGCCAGTATGAGGCCGGCATTTAAATTCTCAAATGCAGGTGGAATGGAGGAAAACAAAGTGAATTGTGTCTACCAAAAGCTGCTATATAAACTTACAAAAGACAAAAATAATTGCATTGTGAGTTTTATTATTGTATTTCCAGGAGGCAGAAACAGCAGCATGATATCCCGCAGTGCATTGGCCCCAGCTGGAGGGAACCAGTCCCTCATCAGCACCTGGCTCAGTGGCGACTCTAGTAAAGGCCGTGTGGAGACGACCCACATGCTGCCCAGTCAGACATTGTCTGTTAACAGTTTGGATGTTCTCGGACAGTGTCTTGTGTGTGGGACAGACGGGGAGGCTGTTTTTGTCAACAGACAGGTGGCAATTTAGAGTACCTGGAGTGGATGTGGTGGATGTGACCTGTGTTCTGTCAATTCCAGGCTTACCAGGTCCCTTTGGTCATACAGTTTGCCACAAACACAGTTTGTTCAAAAGGACATTTTTTTCTCATTTGTGCATTGTTTTTTTGTTCCAGTGATTTTCATGGATCATGGTTTTTGTTCATTCCGAACAGAGTGTTATATCAACTATCACATTTTTTGTATGGATGTCATTTAAAACAGTTTGGACTAAATAAATTTAAATATCTTTATACAAATGTCTCTCAAGTCTCCCATTTACTTATTTTTTGTTCATTTTGATTGATTTAATCCAATAATTATAATACTTAATAAAGACTTTGCTGTATGCCTTAAAATGCTCAATGTCTATTAGAAGAATTTCATTATTATAATGAGTTCTATATTAATTACAGTCTGAAAATTATTGTAACTCTAGTGTGAAGTATTTAAGTGTGAAGTAGCGAAAGTTCTGTACAAGGCAGAAATTTCTCAGAATTGTACTTAAGTGGGTGTGTTTATATGTATATACACATATGTATATGGAAATGTAACAACATATTACATTTCCACCACTTTAATAACAGTTGTTAAAAACTAAGCCCGAAGTTCTTTTCACAGGAAAAAAAAATCGTTTTCTTTTATTTTGAAATCCAAATAGCCGGAAGCCCGCGGCGTTACTTGTGTGTCTGTTGTAGCTACATGTCATTCAGACATCCCAGGAATTCAACGCGACTAGGAACCAAGCAGCTCGGCACAGTAAGGACATTTTAAGTCAAATCGAGTCCTTGTGACCAACAAGTATCGAGGAAATATCATTTGGTGTGAAAATAGGGGAAAAGGTGTGACGAGTGGCAGCTGCAGACATTGGTAAGTGGTTGAAACTTAGCTAACCTAAGCTAGCAGTCGCCAGTTGTCTCCGAGCTAACTGGCTAACTGTTGTTGCGTTAGCAGCAAATGAATGCTGGAGGCGTTAGGACGCAGGGCCGCGGACGAACAGCTGTGCTCTTTGCCTTTCATACAAACAGCATCTAGGGAAACTAGCTAAGGTTCCAGCTTCCAGCTCGGAGGCCGCCGTGGTGTGGGGATATTTCGATGAATACGACCCCGGCGTTTAGCTCGTGTTTAACGGAGTAGAAGTAGCTCTGAAGTAGCGCTGTTAGCCCGAGATGCTAACGATGCTCGCTGTCGGACGGGGTCCTTTCAGTGAAGGTGTTCACTTCATTTTTGTTCTCAGGTCTCTTCATCCAAATGACCTGTTCACTATGTTAGAATAAACTTAAATCGTAAAACTGTAGGTTGATATCGTATTGCTAATCATCTGCTTATCATAGGAGCTTCTTATCATATGTGCTGGTGAGTTTAGTCATGATGTTGTTATGTGTTATTACTGTCTTCTGTAGCCTTAGTTATTGCTTCACGTGTTTGGTTTGCTCTGGTTTTTATTGACTGAGCTGAATAAGCTACTCGATACACCATTTGCTTAGGGATTAATTATCTCTCTATTACTCTATTTATCCAAAGGTTGCAGCTGAACTAATAATAATTTCCATATAGCTAATGGTTATATGTTAGTGTCTAATAATACTTATTTGCCAAACCCGTTAGGCAGCATAACATACAGTCCAAGTCAGCTCATGACAGGCTGATATTGTTCATTTATTTCAGCAGCACGCTGATGTGAAGTCAGACATCTGAGAGTTTCGCCACCCTTTGCTGCTACCCTGGACTGAGTGATATAGTCTTCATCTCCATCACCATCATCATACATGCTCTTACATGAAGAGAGCGGAGAAACCCGAACGGTACAGACAGATGAGGCCCAAGACCTTCCCTACCAGCAACCATAGTGGCAACAGCCAACAAATGCTGGAAGAAATAAGAAACAGCCTGCGCAACTTATCAAAACCCTCTGACCCACCTAAGATGGAGATAGGTGGTGCTGGAAAAATGCCCTGTGAAGATCCAAGGCAGCAAGGACGCTGCAGCAACCCAAAACACCCCTACCACAAGGCCTTACAGGAAATCAGGAAATCCCTGCTGCCGTTTGCCAATGAGCCCAACACTTCGGGCTCAGAGTTGAACAAACACATGTCGGTGGATCCACCGTGTCCAGGGTTTGAGGAGGTGAGATAAGTGTTAATGTGTCTTGTTACCAAAACAGGTTGTTGCTGGGAAGGATTGTAGAATATTGTCATTCTGTACATAACTCTTAATAGAGAATGTTCACGCAGTGCGCTTTGTTTACGGGAGAATTATTTAGAAAATTACAAGTATGCAAAGTGGTATGACGAGCTTGTGCAGTTAAGAATACAAAGTACTTTCCCAGTTGGCAGTTGACATTTGTTTTGAGCTTGGGTGTGCAGCTCAGGTATGAAGTATTGAGTACAATTTTGAAATATCGTAACACATATTGCTAAAATATACTTGAAGTCCAATTTAGAGCTGCTGATAATCAACTCATTCTTTATTGAATCAGATTATATATATTTAATCAAACTCTTAATAAGAGATTAACTAATTTCGTTATATTTTGGGGGAAAAACGGACAGCTACTGTTCCAGCTTCTTGACTGTGTGGATTTGCTTTTACATTTAGATTTGGCAAGTGTTTTCATCTAAAGCAGCTAGCAAAAATGTACAACACAAGTAAATTGCCGGAATTATTCATTTTTTAAATTCATGCATCTATTTTCACTTTAATTGCTCAAACAAGACAATATTCTTCTTTAAGCCAAGTAACAGTCGTAGTGTGGGGGTGGCTAAGATGAGCTACCAGGACTCGATGAGGGACCAGATGGCCGTTGTCAACCCCAACACTACGGGCCTTAAAGTCCCAGGTATGTAAACAACCCATTGAGATTTACTGTGGGTTTTTCTCTTTTATCCAGGCATCTTCGTTCAGCTTTGATTTTGTTTGCAGGATTTGATTTAAAATGGTAAATCACGCTGACAAACTGTATGAGTCTCCACACTGAATGGAAGAAGTTGACTGGAACTTAGGTTTTTGGTTCTCATACAAAATGTCAGTAATTACACTTTCTAGAAAGGGCTTTCGTTGTAACATGTAAATAGTACGGTGTTTGCCCTGACGCTGTACCGTGACAAATAATTTTGTTTGTGTCACTGTTTTGACAACTGTTCATTGTCCTTATGAAAAACACAAACTTAAGTCCAGGACAAGGAAAGTAAGTCAAGTGAATAGAGTGACAAATTGCATCACATGGATTAGTACAACTTGGTTCTCACAGTCACAACACTCACTCTCTGCATTGTGTGTCTGTAAAGTATTATTACCAAGTTATTCAAAATACAAAGATGTAGTGCTACAAACAATAATTCCTTTTATCTCTTTGTGTTGAAGTATGTAACACTAGAATAGCCGGTAGCCAGTACCTCCAACACTGCAAATTCACAGTTCTCCACACTAATTTTGATACTTTGAATAATTAAGCTTTTGTTGTGGTTAAAAAAAAAAATCAACTGCAGTTTTTGCCATATTTTCCAACCTTTAAAGATTCTGTACGCGTTTGTCTACACCTTACTGTCTTGCTCAATATCATTTTCTTTGTGCTGCTGCAGTTAAATGACAATTGAGACATCTCAACTGTGACATAATTGAAGGCTTTAGGTAACCACAGAGGCCGTAGCACAAACGGGGCGCTAAGACACATGTGTGAGTGCACACGCATCACTGCAGTGTATATGTCGACAGGCTGGACAGTGGTGTCTAATGTTCTAAGCAGTACCCAGCTCACTCTATCGCTTTTTCACTTAAACAAGTGGCCTTTTTGAATGCTTGCAGCTTTCGCAGTTTACAATCCGGTATGACTTATAAAACAGTCACGTTTCATTCTGAAAACATGCTCATACAAAATTGATAATCAAAAATGTCTCTCCTTGAATTCTTTGTCTAGATCTGGATGTGTGTGAAATGCTTTGTTACATTTGATGTGTTTCTTCCTTTCGTTCTGAGACACCGTTTGTGTAGCAGCTTTTTTTTGTTTTTCTTCTTCCCTTCTCAAGTTGCAGTGGATATTTGTTTTTGCAACATACAAGTTAAGACTAGGTACATAGTCTGTAATATGGATAAACTAATTGTACAGTAGGTCAACTATAATTTTGCACAATATTTTGCACAATTATTTAAATACACATGAGTTATTAGGTTTTGTTTTTTTTTTGTCAAACGATTTTACTTGTTGCTTCCCATGTAATATATAACCCCAACACTTCACTTCAGTTTTACTGTATTTGTGTCTGCAGGTGCTCCCCATATGGCACAGCCTGTGGTGAGGAGGTCAAGCTGGAAAGGCTCCAAAGAGTCTTTGGCTCCACGTCACGGTCCTATGATGGTGGAGGGAATAATGTACCGCTCTGACAGCCCTGGACCACCTCCTGCCTTCCCGTCGGGTCACCCTGCTACTAACCAGCGAGTCAATCCTCCATTGCCCCCTCAGGTGCGCAGTGTCACACCTCCTCCAAACCGCAGTGCTATGCCAGCTGCAACCTCCTGGGACAACAACCCGTCCACAAAGCGCTACTCTGGCAACATGGATTATCACGGGCCCCGCATCTCGCCAGTACCGCAGGGGGCCTGGCCTGATGGATACCCCGCTGCAGCTCCTCAGAATCAGCGTGGGATAAGCCCTGTGCCTGTGGTCCACCAGCCCATCATAATGCAAAGCTCTGGGGGAAATAAGTTCACTTTTCCCTCCAGCTGGTCACAGAATGGCTCCCCTCAGCCAGACTATATGTCTGGGGGCAGCAGGCAGCCCCCTCCTCCATACCCAGTTAACCAGAGCAGCCGGCACAGTCCCACTGACCAGCAGATGCAGGCAGGAGGGCCTGCATCCTCTCCTTCGTACATCAACGGTGGAAACATCCCTCAGTCTATGATGGTTCCCAACCGTAACAGTCACAACCTTGACATGTGCAACATAGGTCCTCCTCAGTCCTGGTCCCAACCCCCCTTAGCCCCTAATCAGCCACAGTCTTCTTCTGGCAATAGCAGCAATCAGGATCTATCCCCATCATGGCAACACAACGTGCCTGTCCGCTCAAACTCCTTCAACAACCACCAGCTGAACGGCAGAGTGGCCCACCCAGCCACTTCCCAACCCTCTGCCACTACAGTCACTGCCATCACACAGGCTCCCATTCTGCAGCCAGTTAAAAGTATGCGTGTCCAGAAACCTGAGCTACACACTGCTGTTGCACCTACACACCCTCCATGGTTGCAGCAGGCTCTGCCACCTGCAGCTGCACCTTCTTATCCAGAACCCGCAAACCCTGTCCCTCAGATCCCTGTAGTAGCAGAGGTACCTAGCTACCAGGGTCCCCCTCCACCTTACCCCAAGCACCTCCTCCAGCAGGCGCCTGCATCCTGCCCCCCAGCATATGATCCAGCAGTCAATAAGGTCCCCTCAGGCAGGGAGGAGTCCCCCGAGGAAGAAGGCAGCAGTGGTGACAGCTCCAGGGAGAAGATGACAGAAAGCCCCAAAAGTGCAGCAGCAACAGAGAAGGAGAACAAACAGATCACAACATCTCCTGTTCCTCTTCGTCGTAACAAGAAGGATGAGGAGCGGAGGGGGGAATCCGGAAGAGTTGCACTGTATTCCCCTCAGGCCTTCAAGTTCTTCATGGAGCAACATGTGGAGAACATTTTAAAGAACCATCAGCAAAGAATTCGGAGGAGGAAGCAGCTGGAAAGTGAAATGCAAAGGGTAAGAAATAAGTAATATTGGTAGAAAGATTTTTATCTACGAGGAATCAATCTTCTTACCTTTTTGACATTTTCCAACCTTTTGCCCGTAACTATCTTGTCTTTTCTGACATTTTCTTCTCTTTTAGATGTCCTTTTCACGGTATTGCTATTTTGTCTTAGCTGTTCTTTTTCTTCCTTTCTCTCCTTGCTGACACTAACAGCTGATCTGAAAGTTAAAGGTTTCTCTGCTGTTCTGTGACACAGAATAGTCTGCATACATCAGTTATTCAAGTAAGCTGTTGTTGAGAGACTTTTTGTACTTCAAATGCACATTTAATGAAAATGCATGTCACTCCGTTATCCCCATCTTACTGATAATGTCTCCACTTGTGCACATTGTTTTTGTTGAGGATGTCCCGATACTGCCCTTGTGAACATAAACTTAAACTTTTCTGATACCGTACCAAACACCACATACCAACACTGCTGGAAACAGCGTTTGAGTGTGATCTGTCCAGTCTGTCCAGTTCTCAGCTTAACTGAGGGTTGAGGATTTTACTGTCCAGCAACTCATGCTGAAAGCACTTAGTACTCACGTGTTAGTACTTGTACGTAGTCTGGGGAAAAGCGGTATCAGGACATCCATAATTGTTGGACTAAAATGTTAATGTTTGGGATGTATGTTTGCCCTGTAGTTTAGCCTTGGATTTCATCAGTCCATTCTTTTGTCCTTTTACAACTAACTAGGAATATGAGTTTGTGTGCATTTTTAATAATATTTTAAAATTATATCAGGTGTTAAATTAATTTCAACTTTGACCTGTGACCAGGTGGGTCTGTCTTCAGAAGCCCAGGAGCAGATGCGTATGATGCTCTGTCAGAAGGAGTCCAACTACATCCGCCTAAAGCGGGCCAAAATGGAGAAGTCAATGTTTAAACGAATCAAGACCCTCGGCATAGGAGCTTTCGGCGAGGTATGCTTGGCCAGAAAAGAGGATACGGGAGCGCTGTACGCCATGAAAACGCTGCGTAAGAAAGATGTGCTGCTGCGGAACCAGGTGGCTCATGTCAAGGCGGAGAGGGACATCCTGGCTGAAGCTGACAACGAGTGGGTGGTGCGTCTGTACTACTCGTTCCAAGATAAGGACAACTTGTACTTTGTCATGGAGTACATCCCTGGGGGGGACATGATGAGTCTTCTCATTCGGCTCGGCATATTTAAAGAAGAGCTGGCTCAGTTTTACATCGCAGAGCTCACCTGTGCTCTGGAGAGCGTCCACAAGATGGGCTTCATCCACCGGGACATCAAGCCCGACAATATCCTCATAGATAGAGATGGACACATCAAGCTGACAGACTTCGGCCTTTGCACTGGCTTCCGCTGGACACATGACTCAAAGTATTACCAGAGCGGTTGGTATCCCTTTTAATTCATTGATATTTTATACACGGTAAACTCAAAATCATGTTTTTAACTGTGGTGGAAAAAGAAGCGAAACTCGTAGCTATGACGCTTCCCAATCGAAGCTACTTTGGAGCTACCCAGTGTGCCACAGATACATTACTGTGCGACTGGAAAATCTGTATGAAAATAGACGAGTAATTCTTTGAGATTTGTCCGAAATGTCGATTAGCTTTCAAAGGTCCATTTGTTGTAGCTCCTCAGGTAAAGTCAGAGATTACATGTTATAAATAACAACATGCGAGAAGAGCATAAGCACTGATTAATAATGCTCGCTCGCCCGCAGGCGACCACGTGAGGCAGGACAGCATGGACTTCAGTAAGGAATGGGAGGACCCAGCTAACTGCCGTTGCACCGACCGTTTAAAGCCTCTGGAAAGGAGACAGGCCAGGCAGCACCAGCGCTGCTTGGCTCACTCCCTGGTGGGGACGCCTAACTACATAGCGCCTGAAGTGCTGCTCCGAACAGGTACAGTACAGAGGCATGTTTACCACTATGTGGCATTCAAATGCTTTTACATTTTTACATGGACTAACATTCGCCCGCTCAATCTTGTGATGAACAGTTTCAAACAGTATTTTCTTTTTGTTTTCCTAAAATACTTCACATGTAATGTGTTTAAAATGGTACAAAAGAGCGAATGTTAAAGCTGGAAAACGTAGTTTTTATTTTGAAAAAATATCAGCTCCTTTAGTTGTGAAGCTTAATCAAAAACAAAAAAGATTTCAGGTGATTTGTAAATTATGTTTTGTATATGGTAAACTTGTTCATACAATACCTGTTAGTTTCTCGAAGGCCAAAATGACCTTTTCATTGGTATAAAATATTTTACCTTACCAATTATCTGAATCCCATTTTCACATCATATTTTGCAAAGGGTTGCAGCAAAACACTTGTTTTCAGAATCTAGAACAGTAATTTGTCATTTTTTTCAATTTTTCTAAAAATGGCAAATGTATTTTCTGTCCACTTATTATTAATTTGCTACATTATTTATTTTGTAGATCTGAATAAGCTTGTTCTACGCACAGAAGTAAATACTTGCTAAACAAAGAGGGCATGGAGTAAAACCTCCTCATAGATGATGTTGTTGCAGTAGGACTGCTGTAAAATTGTCTTTAATCTTCTGCAGGATACACCCAGCTCTGTGATTGGTGGAGTGTTGGCGTGATCTTGTATGAAATGGTTGTTGGACAGCCTCCCTTCTTAGCAACCACACCCCTGGAGACACAGCTGAAGGTATGTGAGGCACCTGCAGCGAAATGTTATGCATCTGCAGAATTCATTGTTTGTTAATGTTGCCTTTTTGTTGAAACCAGGTGATTAACTGGAAGAGCACGCTGCACATTCCCACACAAGCCAAACTCAGCCCCGAGGCGTCGGACCTCATAGTTAAACTGTGCCGTGGCCCTGAGGACCGCCTCGGGAAGAACGGTCCTGATGAAATAAAAGCTCATCCTTTCTTCAAAAGCATCGACTTCTCCAGCGACCTGAGGCAACAGGTGGCTCCCTACGTCCCCACCATCGCCCACTGCACAGACACCTCCAACTTCGACCCCGTGGACCCCGATAAACTGTGGAGCAGCGATGGCGAGGGGAACCACAACGACACCCTGAACTGCTGGTTCCGAAACGGCAAACACCCCGAGCACGCGTTCTACGAATTCACCTTCCGCCGCTTTTTTGATGACAACGGCCACCCGTACAGCTGCCCCAAACCCATCGAGTACGAAGGCTACAACGAAGACGAGGCCGACTTGGATGGACCGGTGCAGAATGCAGCCAGTAGCTCAGGACCACAGGGCCGAGACCTGGTCTACGTGTAGCCCGGTTGTCTCGCTTGTACATAATGAGTTTGTGGCGGGTGTGTGTGTGTGTGTTTGTGTGTGAGTGTGTGAGAAAGGGGTTGCACTACGAGTTAATAGAGTAGTTAGACATTCTGGGAAAGTTCTGGGTAAGTACCACTGATGACTAAACGGTAACTATGGAGCTGCTGTAGGAGACACAGCTGTTTAGTTTAGCGTAAAGACTAGAAGTGGGGAAACGACTAGCCTGGCTCCATGCAGGGGAAACCAAGTCTTATGGTGCCGTTGTTTTGTCTGTATTGTGTATTTCAAATAATAGGGAGGTCGGGAGACCCTTGAACATATCAGTGCGTCCGTGGGCATTTAGTGAAACGGTACAGCAGGTGAACATCTACACAATGATAGTGTTCTTCGAACAAGCTGCAAACAAATGCAACCCGTACGTCGTGTTGAAGTGATTCATCTTGTATATGAAAATCAGTAGAATTTTTGTACAGTACAACACTGAGATCAACCAGCTGCTCTTGTCTGCCTAGCACGACCTTTAGACGTACTACTGAGGGAAGCGTAAAGCTTTCTGCTGCCTCAGAACCGACCAGTCCAACCGCACATTGAACAAGCTGGATTGTCTTAAAAGCACAAATCCTCACGTCTGTTTAAACTATTGTCACTGCAGCAACAGATCTGCATTCAAAGCTGGACTTTTGCTAATGGAAATATTGTCGTTTTGTTGCATTCCCCGCTTTTGGCACAAGTGGAGGGGTTAATTGAGTTTTGTAGTCCAGTAATTTGCTGTGATGAAACTGGCTGGAGCCAGATTTGAAACTAACTTGTACAAACCAGGCTAGCCTGCCCCCCCCTTGTTTTCAGTGTTTATGCTATAAGCTAAGCAGGAGCCGGCTTCAGCTTCATATGTGGAAACACGAGGGTGGTGTCAGTCTTCTCATAGAATCTTTGACAAGAAAAGGGAATGAGTTTGTTTCCCAAACGTTCTGAGCTGTTCCTCTAATGTGTGAGCGGTGCGCTGTAGAGGAACAGAAGGCAGAAACCCATCAGGGTGCTCTCTTTAACGCAACGCCCCCTTAAAGCCTTAATTTATTTAAGAAACCGGTAACTGGTGATGCTCATGTAGATGCTGTTTGAGTGTGGGAATTCTTGTTGGAACTACATTTATTGCTCAAATTTGTCTTAATTTATATTTTAATTTCTGTTGCAATGGGGAGATTTAGTGTTCATAGAAATTTGCAGGGATAAGTTGCTCTAATTATTCATTGCTGTGCCTTTTTGATCTTTTTTTTTTTTTAATCTTTCACCAAATATAAAGGGTAAATAATCAGAATGGCATTTTAAATGAGTAGCAGTAGTGTGATTGATCTACAGTAGATTTTAATTTTTCTAATTTATACCTAAATGTATTTATAAATTAAGTTGTACACAGGTGATGTAAATATTCTTCTCTGCCCTGTCAGCTGATTTCAGGCCCTTGTCAGTGTCCACTGCTGCTGCCTCCTGTAAACACGCTGAGCACGTTCTCATTCTCTCAAACACTAATTCACGGGACTCTGAATCGATTTAATGCTCGACTTTATGCTCGTTTCTCAACCAAAGCACTAAATGGTGGGTTTGGACTTTCTTTAATCACAGTACTGCGGATGTGATTTGTGCAGTGGCTACACTAGCGATCACAAATGCCTTGCATTGATTTACGTCATCTTCTAACGCTCTACACGCTGTTAGCCGGGACGTGGGAAAGTAATCTTCTCGAATTCTGCGTACACTAACAGCTTTTTGGACCGGAACTGACAGTGGAGCAGTTTTCCCACTGTTAGTCTTCTTTGTATCATGATGATTTTTGTACTTTCCTTTGTGTTTAGGAAAAAAAAATCTATGAATGTAGTTATTATAGACTTAACAGTGACCACTGGCGTTCTGCACTGGTTTTTGTGTTTTCATTGTGAGAGAATTTTATTTTGTGTACATCTTTTTGTTCTGGGTCCAGGGAAAAGGGTATAATAAAGAATGTAAAGGACAAAACATGTTTCACACAACATGCGATTAAGGACTGTTTTCACCAGCGGGATGTCTTTAAGCACCGATTTGTTAAGCAGAACCCAAATTCAGCTTGCAGTCACGTAGGCCCACTGGTGGAAAGTACCAAAGTACAGTTGTACTTACTGTGATTATGCTTTTACTCCACCACAACTCACAGGCACGTGACTTTTCTCCACTACATTTACACACTACAGCAGGCCGTTCTGTTTGATCACTTTTGCTTTTGGAGTATTTTTGTACTGTGGAATCTCAAGTAAAAACATTGTTCCACTTCCCACCACATAGATGTAAGAATAGTGATTTCCAATTATGTTTATAGTCCGTCGTGAACATAAAGTTTCAAGTAAGAGCTGGAGTTTTAAAATTTGACTCTCCCGTCTCTTTCAATTACAGCCAAGCAAGGTCTCAAACATTCTGTTCAATTATACAAAAACTTCGTGAAATAAATGTAGCAGCATCTTAGATTTGGTAACTGTCAATTTTAGTAATAATTTTACCTGTCATGAAAAAGATGCAGCTTGGTGTGTTTTCAAGCCAGCAGAGGGCGACACACAAACACTGAAAGGTCCAAATTCTTTTTAGGCAAATCTTAGAACAACACTCAGGTGCTACTTTGACCACTGGAATAGTTGAGTTGGGGGGTTTGTCCTTGTTTTGTTAAAATATGAAGTGTCAACTGTAAATTTAATGATTCATCAGTATGATTTTAATAAATCAAAAAGACATCTTCCAAACTTAGTCTTTTTAGTGTAAACATTTCTTTGACTTTTTTATTAAATCAACCTTTTTTTATAATTGTCATGATTTCTTTTGATAAAACATTTGCATAAGCTCCTTATGTCATTTCCATTTGTAGATGGATCAGTTTTATTCTATGCCAGACTTCTGTGTCACCCCAAACAACCTTTCACCCTGAAGTTCTCACTAAAAAAACAAAAGGTACAAGAACTAAGACAACAAAACCTTTTTCCACTATTGAATTTGGTGCTGCTGATAGTCAGGAGTCTACGAGTCCAGTCTAAAATGTTGGAGCCGTAAGTTTAATCAGGTTTCATGGACAAATTCAAGGAGAGAACCACTTCCGAGCCAGTGAGTATCCAACAATCATTTACTGTAACCACAAATTGTCTCTTTATAGTTTTTTGCAATAAGAAGCAAATGTTGGTGAAACACTGGTTTAAACAGTAGATAATTATTGTTGTAAACGTATTTTACTCAGATGAAAAATGGTGTGTTCTAGAAAACTGAAAAATAAAAGGTCTGTTTCTATAGTGAAGAACAAAAACAATAGCTGATTTTAACCACTATGTACTAACGGATGACGCATTCAGTAATGATCATAGTTTGAATTAAGAATCTGCCTCTATATATAAAGTAGTAACTAAAGCTGTCTGAAAATGAAGGAACAGCCCCCGGTACTTCCCTCTGAATTGTAGAGGGAAAGGATCATCATCACCACATCATTGAGGACAAACAAGTTAACTTAAACAAGCTTATTTTTAATGGATCTGCAAAATTGTTTGAATTTCCAAAGAGAACTTCTGTACCTCCCGCCCACAGTTACCCAGTGGCATACGTTACACGTTACAGAAACGTTTCCAACCCAAAGAAATCTGCATGCAGGAAAAAAAACAAACAAGTAAAATAATCCATACAGATAAAAATAAAACAGGACATACTGTAGAATGTGGTTCTCTTGGCTGGAGGAGAAATTCAAACTTTTCTGCTTCAGGTCTGCATCTTAGTGGAGACGGCCTGAACCGACAGATTATTAAACTGTAGTATCGCGTATCCTGTGTGGCTCCGGCCACCACACAGCCCCTCCCCTGTCTTCCATATAAGGCACAGGACAAAATAAACCCCCACATACAAAAGGAGCTAGCCACGCCTCTGTCACTTGGTAACAAATTGTAAATGACCAAATACGGTTAGACAACAGAAACTTCACCAAGTGTACAAAATGTTAAACCTACATTTGTCTTTTTTGTTTAATTTTAATTTTTTTATTTCCTCTGACTGAACGTGAGTTCTGTGGGTGGGGTGAGGAAGGGGGAGGGGGGGAGGCATTACAGGAAGGGAGAGGGTGTCTGACCAGGTGAGCTCAGGCAAAAGAAATATTAAAAATATGAGCTCGTCTTTTCACGCTTTTTACATAACCTTTAAAACAAATGACAAGAAACGTGACTGGATTTCTCTTTTTTTTTTTATCAGAAATAAAAATGATCATCGGGTAAAGATTGGAAGAATATGGTGGGGTGGAAGGTGGAGGAGGGATTAGACGAGTGAAGTGTTGCTTTTCTTAATTCTGACAAGGAGAGAGTGTGTCAGTGTGCAAGAAAACTTATGAGACAGGTTAGAGGGCGAGAGAGTTAGCAGTTAGAGAGAGAGAGAGAAAAAGTGTGAGACTGTGTGTTTGTGTGCGTTAGTGTAAGTGAAACAGAGGAGTTGTTCAACTGCAGCACTTGCTCTTCCAGCCTGTGACTCCACCTCCGCTGCTGATGTCGACGTTTTCACTGTTGGGCTCTTTTACAGGCGTCTGACAAACATGGCACAGATATAACAGCACGTTAATAAAAATCACACGAGAGAGAGGCGGGACATAAATCATGAGTCTGCACAGACAATAAAATTAACTAGTTTAAGGCACAATGATGTTTAGGCCGAGCAAAACATTGAAACAAGTCAAGGAATTTATTTGTTTTCAGACAAAGTGAAAAAAAATGCTCAAATCACAAAAAAACAAGATTAGCACTTGGTCATGAGGCTCAAGGAGTGTTTCTGTGAGCTGTGGCACTCCACAAGTTTGAGTAATATAGAGAAGGAAGTTATTCTTTGCTATTGTGTTTCTTCTACGGGAAAGCGCTGAGTGTAGCTCAGATGTCGCTGTAAAACCTTTACCAGACTCGTCCAGAACACGCACCTTTCTGAGGATGTCTTCTGCTAACGTGAGGAAAGCCTTCTCAATGTTTATGTTGGCCTTAGCGCTCGTCTCGAAAAACCTAATGCCGTGCTCCCTCGCAATCTGTGGAGGAGAAAGCGGATGCTGCGATGAGTGTGCGGACACGGATTAAGGAGCAAAGTGCAGTGACAAATTAGATCCAGAGTAAAGTGGCTGAGATCAGGTGCCACTGGTGTAACTTCCAGATTTTTACTCTGAGCTACAACTGCACTCTGCACAGGTTTTCACTTACGACAGGTCTCAGATCAAGAAGTTACAATAAGTCACCAGAATTACATGTTAATACAATTCAAAGTCCCCAGGGTTTTGCCCCTCCCAACAGTGCAGTCACATGAGGATAAACATTAAGGTCCCGCCAGATACTCAAGAAATGTGCATTTGACACCACAAATGAAGAAAAAAAAATAATAAGCACAAAATTTAACCGACTGTTAAAGACCATCACATGTTTGACATTTTTGGGCGAAGCCACATCATCAAATTACTGCAGTTACGAGACTCTGCAGAGTTTGACATTAGGAGTCCGTTTGGACAGTCGGGACTTTTCTATTAAATCTCGAGGTGCCTTTACACTAAAACCAACAAAGAGGTTATACGTTTGTCACACTGTGAGGGACGGGTTTAATCACATCCTGGGGAAGGTCCGAACTACAGCACTTCTCTGCTCAGCGGAACCGTGCTATCAGTCCCTTATGCATCTGCGCTAATTTAATTTTGAAACAATAAACGCTGACAGTGCTGAATTTTCCAAGCACCAAAAAAAAAAAAAAAAAAAAAAAAAAAAAAAAAAAAAAAAGTACAAAGAAAAAAAAAAGTTTGGATCTGGTTGAACCAGTGAAAGATGTGGGTTTTGTTTTTCCTCAACCTCTTCCAAAATGGCACTTCCTAGATTGGCCACTTCTACATCCCTTCAGTGTAATTCTAAGTTGTTGCTTTACACAGAGAATTTGAGATTTTTAATTTCTTACAGTCTGACTCAAGAATAAGATCCAGGATTCCTATTTTGGACTCATGAACAAAGAGTTTCCTTGGTTTCTGTCTTGACTGACTTCAGCAGTCCAAAAACAGCACAGTTTAAGGTGGATTAGACTGCGCAATGTTTTTAGGACATGAATGCATGGGCACAAATTTGTGGAAACACAAACCCTTTGAAGGAAAACTGTGGTGCAGTCTGGAAGTCATTTCGAAGATTCTAACAATGCAAGGAAGCACAAACAAAGAAAGTTCAACCTGACAAGTGAACGTGGGGACGTCCATCAGGTCACTTCCGCAGTAATAAAGTAATAATTATCTAGTTCGACTTAGTACTCAGACTAAGATGAAGATTAAATATGGTGGTGATATGCATGAAATTAATAGTTATTGTAATTATTCTAAGCATGACCTCATGTTTTTAAATAAATACATTTTTAAATCTAAATTTGCTAATGTTTGGATAAATTACAGCAATACTCGAGTTGATTCATCGGTAAGGAATATTTTCTAGAATAAATGTCCCATTACCACAACACTAGGTCTGGTGCTTTTGACCAAGAGGCTAAAAAAAAAAAGTCTCTTGTCAGAGTAACTTCAAACTGTTCTGTGGGCCTCACTTTTGAAAAATGAAACCAAATCCATAAGAAAGGACATACTGTATATCTTCGCTTTGCTTATTTCCCAAAGAAACCAGTGATTTCTGGTTGAATGCTGAACACAAACTTTTTGGACATAAAAAAAAAAAAAAAACAGCCAACTGTTGTACATTCTCCATGTAAAAGTAATATTTTGTAGATGCTTTCCGCTGCAGTTACACAGCGCGTGTTCATCAATTACGACACAGTTTTCTTTTCTTTTCTGGCGCCGTGACTCACCGTGGTCATCTGCAACTCACCCCTGCTGTTTCTCTGCTACCCAACACATTTTTTGAGCATTTAGTGCTGAATCAGCCTCAAGGAAAAAATGCTAATGCAAACCTGTTCTCCGTGTGTCATTCTGTCTAAGAAGCATCTAGAACGTCGGTAACTGCAGAGGACTGAACAAACTAAGGCCAAGGATTTGACGTGTAGCTTCAAAGCTGCAGCTACAAATCAGCCAATCTGCGCACACAAAAGCAGGGTTGCTTAGCGCTGCAGCGGAATGCACCATCTCACCTGCTCCCCCTTGGCTTTTGGTACGACCCTCTTGTCCTCCATGTCACACTTGTTGCCTAGCAGCATCCTCTCAACGTCCTCATTTGCATGCTGAGAAAGTAAAGACACCGTGAGTTCAGACATTGTTTCCATGTTTAAACTAAAGCTACATCAGGGTGTTGGACTGCAGATGGATCCACTCTGCTCCACCTACAGCCTCACAAACCAGTGAATCTCTGCACTGCTGCCAGTGCTGGTCTGAGTCAGCGAAGGCTACGCTGCACCTCGCCATATTTGGACAACTCTGGAGCATTTATTTAATAAAAACTATTTTTAAAACTATTTTTTTAGTTGCCCATCTGAGAAAAGCCAGAGTTTTTTTTATTTAGTTATGTACAAAGTGCATCTCCCATCAAGTATTCTTAAGATAACAGAACAGAACAGACAAATGGAATAATTCATATTTATCACCAGTATGATGACTATTAACAAAGTAGTTTTGAATTTCCAACTGGTAAGGATGATGATTTTGATACAATCATCATCTTGTCAATTGATAACACATTTTACTTTAAAGCCAAAGCAATTAAATAGATTTTAACATTTAACACACGAGTAAAAGAGAAGATAGCAGGGGGCATCTTTGGCCAAGCGCAGCATCTTTGCCTCAGTTCAGCTGTCCAACAACAATTATACAGAGGACGAAAAACATAAAAACAGACGACCATTCATTCTAGACAACTGGTCTGGAGATTATATTATTCACGTTTCACAAAATCAAAAAGCACAAGGATCTTTTTTTTGCACTAGCCTAATGACCGATGCTGCTCTGATAATAAACAGAACACAGTCATTTCAAGGGTAGTAACATTTGAAAACACTTTGATATCTATTAAAACTTGAAGTTGCTGCACTGTAGGGAATAATCTGGTATTAGTAGATATACAAAAAGCTCTGTATTTATTCATTTGAATATATACATTCATCATTTGTGTTTCTGTCTGCCACCACAGGGGATTTCAAGTGAAACACTCAAGATGTGCTTCCTTTTAAGCATCAACATGGGGTGGGGGGTGGGGGGGGCAGCATCTGGTATTTTATTTTATGGATTCCAGACTTCAAGCAGTCATCAACTAAAAAAATTCACAACCACGTATTAAAAACTGACAATTTAATTTATGACAGTGTTAGCTTTGCCATTTGTCTATGAATAAAATGGCTGTAACTCCTACACAGCTCAAATATTTTGAACCAAACCCTTAAATCAAAGCTGACAATTTACGCTTGAAGTACATCTCATTGTTTTACTTCAAATCCACTTGGTGTAAAAGAGCCAGAAGGAAGAAAACAGTCACTGTTCAAATCTATATGGGCCTGACAACCACTCTGAAAGTATGAAGCCAACAACAATAACTTTATTACAATTAACCTTGTAAAACCTTATGAAATCCGAGCAGGAAAAATGTGTATTTTTCATTGTCTAATGCAAAAATGTTTGCAAACATAAACTGAACTAGCAAATATTAAAAACCTATCGTAAGGTAACCCAGGCTGGATCACAGGGTTAGATGGCAGGGATGGATCACAGGCGCTTCACTGGCGTTTCCTTCCTTTAATCCTCCATTAAGAGGCAGCGCTAGTGCCCTAGGTTTTCTCTTTTGTGGGAGGGACTTCTGCTGAATTTCACGTCAGAGGAACCTCCAGGCAAATAGAAAGGTGAATTTTTTAATAAAAAAGGCAAGGATATTCGAGGCAAAGCATCACTAAATAAAAATAATTAAAATAAAAATAATAAAAATTCACGTCTGCAGCAGTTCGTCTTCCTGCAAAGACGAATCCTGCATCTTAAAGACGTCGTGCTATTTGGACACTGACGCGTCTAGAGAGTCCCGAGGTCCCACCAGTTTTTTTTTTTTTTTTAAAGTCAAGACATACCCATCCCCTCCTGGGGATAATTTTACAGCATACATTTAAAAAACATTATTTTACTGTTTAGACAGCACAAACTGTCACAAATGTTAAATTTAAAATCCAGCTTTAAGCTTTGACAAGCCACGACAGTGCTGTGATGATATGGTCACTGAACCCGCGGAAATTTTACCTCATCAATGTTGCGGAGCCACTTGCTGATATTTTCGAAGCTCTTGGCGTTAGTGATGTCGTAGACCAGCATGATGCCCATGGCTCCTCTGTAGTAGGAGGTGGTGATGGTGTGGAACCGTTCCTGACCTGCTGTGTCCCTAAACACACACAAACAGACAATGTTTGTAGTTATTGTTTGGTTGTATTACTGCAGATACGCCAAAATATATTTTAATAAGAGAAATGACTCAATCATACTTTACACAGTTTGAGATTCTACAGTTTCCACTACTGCAACACGATTAGGCATTGGGCTACAAACCTTAACATCTGTTGTTCAAAATGTTCAAATCAAAAGACAAAATAATTATATTTTTGAACAGATCTCTATTTTGCCTACTCCTCCTAACTGAGGAGACGTAATGCCACAAGCCATTGTAAGGTAAAACACAAGGTTCACTTGAGGCTGAAACTAACAATAACTTTTGTAATAAATTATGAATTCTTTGAAACGTCAAATTGTCAAAGTGACCATCAAAACTCTGTTGAGATCAAGAAGACATATTTAAAATGATCCAAAACATTTACTAGGATAAACAAACTGGGAGCTAGAATTAGCAGGCATTGAGAGGATGAAACACGCGACTTGTCAATGAGACGATTAAACTATTATTAACATAGAGGCTGATGATTTCTTCGTCTATCAGCTAATTACCTCACTAATCATTTCACCTCATGTGACAGTGTTGTAAAGCAATTCCACTGGTCACCAACAGAGGCTGATAAAAGTCTGAAAGTCCATTAACACAGCCGTCGCTGAGGGGAAGACGTGTTTGTTTTAGGACCCAGAGGATGAATGTTATTTTAAAAACCGGTTCTCCACCTGAGAACCCTGCAAAGCCCATATAAATCAAGGTGAACCAGGTACAAGCACATTTAAATCCGCTGCAGGCCAACACTGTCTCTCACACGTCTGCACATCGTGCACCTTTACAATGACCTTTTCCTACCGGGGGAAACCCTGCCAACATCCATCTATCACTGCAGATTAAAGACAAAGAAAAGAAGCCCGGGAGCCTCACGTGAGCAAATCAGACCAAACTCATTTAACCGCACGGACAGAATCTCCTGCACATGCACAGGAGAAGCTGATATTCCACCAAAATCATTCTCAAATATTGCTGTACTACTCAATTTAATTATAAAATATCCTGTAGGATTTCAATATGCACAAATAAAAGCTTACTATATCTATAGAGAAGACCCGTTAAACATTAGACAAACTTGCAAAATACAGCTCCTTGATTGCCTGCGCTGATTTTTATTCACCGATATTAATGTGTGAACCTCTCTGCTTAAACGCTGGGGGCGGTTAACTGGCCACGGTTAACTCTGCTCCACCACCATAACCTGTACAGATAATACAGATTTGGTCCTAACATTTACATGCTTCGACAATCAAAATAAAAGCAGTCCACTGCTGTTCATAACAGATTATTTGACAGATGCCAAGTAGGAAATTGGACCACAGAACTTCTCCCTGCCAACAGCCGACCAAATTTTCAGGAGCAGGATCACTCATCGGTTGAGTGATTAATCAGATTCGTCAATCTGAATGCGCACGGTGTCCGGCCCGACTTACAGGCCGGAACGCTCTTTGCCAATAATCTCTTTGAGTTGCTGGTTCACATTCATAGTTTTAGAGATTCAGCTTCACTTTCAACACATTACATTAGGTACTTTTCTGTCAAACATGCACACGTTTACTGGAAATGTGAGCCATGACGATAAAGTCATCAGAACGGATTGATTCTGTTATGTTCCATCTAGACTGTCTTTAAACAGCCACATCTCCATAACTGGCCCATCTGAAACTCTCTTGCATAGTTTCTTTCAAAATTCACTTTAACATTTACATATCCTGAAGCGGGAAAATTCTAGATGATATGGCACAAATGGTGGAAAGTTCCTTTAAAAGCCGCCTTTGAGCTTTGCCTTTATATCAGAGTCTAAACTAGTCATTACTTTCCTTACAGATTAATCTACCACTTAGTTTCTTAAATATTTATTTGCCCAAAAACAGTAGAGAGCCAACATCAAGCCAAAGCCCAAGATGATATGCTGACATAACAGTCCAAAACTCGAGAATAAGAATGTTTGTTGCACTTTGATGAACTTCTCATCAAAAATGCTGCAAAGTGACAATCAATGAATTAACTTACAAATGGTTTCAGCTGTATGAACACAGGTATATTAGATATTATTATACATAGAGGTATAATATCATCATATAATCTATAATAAAAAGCTCCAGGTATAATAATTAAAAAGAAAAAAACACCCAACTCCCTTCAGTACCCAGTGTTTTTGGATCTATTGTGTGCACCGTCTCACACAACAGAGGGTGCAGCTGTGCAGGTGCTACAGTCTTCCAGATAACATTCAATGGGAAAAAACCTATATGGGTCATGTGTTCTGACGTGGCGGCTTAAATAACTAAATATTTCAGTGTTTAACAGTTAAGGCCACAAAATACTGGAAAAAAAATACTTTCCAACTTGAAACCCAAATGTCTTCAGGCTACCATAACGTAAAACAAAGAAATATGAAATTGTTCTATTGTGATGTTTGGACATTTATTATGGAACTATTATAACAAGGCAATCAAGATCATTTTCTAGCTGCCGTTTGATGGCCAAATTGCTGGAGCTTAACACGTAATGAAAATAAAAGGTTGGGAAAAAGTGTTAAAACTACAACCCTGCAGCAGAACCCCAAATAAACTGACGATCATGTGCAGCTCTTACTCCTTTTTGGGCCTGAGGGAAGTTAGTCAGACGTGTTTTACTATCGTGCAACAGAGTGAACATACGGGGCTAAACTGAAGGGAAAAAAAGCCCTGTGCACTTCTGCTTGGACACAATTGCATACAGAGCCCTGAAATATGTATACTAACAGAAACCATACCACTTTCAACAAAATCAGACTCACCAGATCTGTAGTTTGATCTTCTTTCCTTGTAATTCAACAGTCTTAATCTTGAAATCTATTCCTGCAAAACAAAATAAACACATCAGCACACATATTTGTCATATACACATGTGGAGCTCTGACAATATATGTAAGATGAACAGATAGATGCACTGATGCAAATAGAAGGAAATATTGTAGCGAGAAAAACAGGCAACAGAGAACAAAAAAAAGTAAGACAATTTTTGCAGAAGAGGGAAATGGAAAGTGAGCGTCAATCGGAGAGACAATAATGTTATCTCTCCCCGATCCTGCAGCGTCATGCCCAGAGCTTGAGCCCATCAGCTGTGGGATCTGCAGCTGGCTGACAATGGGCACACACACAGACGTACACCAGGCTACCGAGAGAATTCAGGTTAAAGCGCAATAAGAATAAATAGACATGTGCTTCAAATACCCGTCTAGTGTAAAACCTGTGCTTACACACAGCTGGTTATAAATAGGTCTTTGGAACATGGTTCAGCAGCTGACACACTGTGTTAGAGACACATCTGAAGATGAAGGGTTGAAGAGTTTATTGGTGCAGTGAGGTGATAAACTGTATGCACGTTTTGGAGTTTTATGAGTTCACAAACTGCGTGGATGTATGAGGGCTTATTAGGATTTGCACAGGTTTAGTTTCCATATTCACTGGACTTTTCATTTATTTAGTTTGAATAAATTGAGACACTTCTTATAGAGCTTTTCTATGCCTACCATTTCTTGCATTTTAACCTCTTTGTCGTGGCCTTTTAAATTATAAAACCGCTCTTTCAAGATTAATAAGACAGTTGCTCCACCTTTGATGCTAAAGCACTTACCTGAAAAAGTCAAACCTATTAGATTTCGTGACTAACCTGGTGATAATCTCACTCTGGATTCAAATCCATATTTTTTCTGCCAAAGAAAAACTAATATCATTTTTTCCTTGTTGGTAAATTATAACCTATAACCTTTTTGCCATTTGTGTGTTTATTAGGAATGACAGATAAACTGACACTATTAATTGATGAATCAAACATTGCATTAATAGAAATTTAAACAACTACCATTTTCAAGAGTTTATTCTTCAGGTATTAGCCTCTTCTGGTTTTAGCTTAAATGTCTCTCTGAGCCATGTAAAACTGTAATCACAGTTTTTTTTGCATTTTCCTACTACTATCAACTGTAAACAATTACTGATTAACTCTAATTATTTGTAATAAATTATATAAATGTTATGCCTATTGAATGTGAGAATTATGTCAAAATGCAGATGGAGATATTTTCCTATTCCTCAATATCTGAGCAACAGCGCAAAAAGCAAAGATGTGACCATCATTTAGGGAAAAACGCAAAGAAGTTCCTCTTACTGGGAAGGATGAATCCAAGCAATCCTTTTCCCCTGGCTTTCGATTAAAAAAGGCCCTACCGACTTCTACTGACTGCTAAAAGATAAAAAATATTGCATACAAAAGGGAAGTATAAACAAATAACTAATACAGTTTGTGAAACATAAACTGTGTCAAGCCTTTTCAAAGCTGTAGAGGCCCCGAGGTAGAAATTAAAAATGGCTGATTCATCACTCCTGGCCAACCAATAGTGTTTTCTTGTTAAATGTGAAGCTGTCAGTTCTGCTTTGGTCAGAAACTGTGGTTTTGATAAAAAGTACAAGAAACAGCTGTGCTCTAGGTGGGGCAGGGCTGCAGAATAATTAAGGAACCAGCTGCCAAAAAGTGTGACTCACTAAATAGTATGAGCACCCCAGAGAGAGGGAGGGAGGGAAGGAAAGATACAGTTGGACAGAAAGAAAAGGAGACAATGGAAAGGGGGGAAAGATGGAGATTTTACAGATTAAACACAATTCATGTACAGTGATGTTTTACCTCAAAAACATACTTCAGGAGCACCTGCCCTGAATACTGGATACAGCGTTGACGTAAATAAAGATTTTGTTGTCTTGACAATCATCACTGAACACTAAGCGTTCGCCTCAGGGGAGTAAAAACATTTTGTGAATGTTTTTTTTTTATTGCAGAGGTGCACTGGCAAACTGTTAATATAAAATATGTGCATTGTGCGACCACGTGATGTTTATCTAATCACTTGAAAATGGTCACTCTATGCTACAAAAGAGTGATGCTGTCCATGATAGCCAAACACTTTAATGGAAGTTTACAGCCAGCTTCCTTTTTTATGCCAGAGAAACCATTCCTTCCACAAGTATGAATTCCACTGTAGATGTTTGCCAGTTTCCATGCAAAATTTATGATGTGTTGAGGATAGGGATGTCAGATTGCAATGCTGTGTATATTCAGAAATCTTAACGCACATAACCTCTTGTATACAAGAGAGAAGGTTCGCTAGATGGACACTCAGAGAGGACTGGAAATAAGGATGAGTGACCAGTCAAAAGCGGGAGGGGGGGGGATTCCCAGTGGGGGTATTTTGAGAAGCAGCTGTGTATCTGTGTCTCCAAAGGTATGAGTACTGTGTCAGAGGAAGAACACACTCCTGTTTTACAAGTTCAAGATCCATTTTAAACAGACTTTATGTTTTAGTTACGCATGAATTTTTGAGCCTTGTTCACATGTAGGGCCTTTGCCGTGTAACTCTTGCTGATTTGACATTTCGCGTATGCTTATTCATAGACATCATGCTATGTGGCCATGTTAAACAGATCTCTCATATTTGTGTATAGTCGTTTGGAGCATCCACTAATCACACAGAGCACCAAAACAGCTGCAGCAACTGTATTCAGCAAAGTGACAGCAAACAGAGATGAAACCACCAATTATATGCTATCACAGAGAAAACAATATGTTACTCCAAGGCAGTACAGAATTCTAAAAAGAAGAAACAAGAACTTTTTCCCAGAAATAAAACTCGTATTTCCTTCCCTGACAGACTGTATGCCAACTCAGGCTTGGGAATATATAAATAAAAACTGTTCCCTATAAATTTTACATATTACCCTTAATACTAAAGTCTTAATCTGATGATCGGAGATGGATTCATGCCCTACATAGTCAACACACACTACATCCTCATGGTCTATCAGACTGCATGATGCTTTGTTTTGAATACAGACCGAGACAAGACAGGAGCTTATGGCTGAATGACAACTGTGTTCTAGTTTTTAAAAGGAACAATTCTTAAAGGGAACGTGCTGGCATGAGAAAAACTTTGCTGCCTTGTGATGCCTGTATTGTGCCAGTATATCTGGACTTGCCACTTTTTTTTTTTTTAAACAAATGTGGGTAGAAAGACAACAATAATTCTTGTTGACAGTCGAGTTCATCAGCATGTATCAGGTAATATAAAGACATAAAATGTTACCCCATGTTTACCCACGTCCTGGGCTAAATTAGCTGAAAAGGAGCACTGAGGCTGAAACTGCAGCTCCTAGAACCTATTCCATGTTTGAAAGCAAGCACAATTTATTAAATTATACATATTACACTGACTTGCTAGGTCACACAGGAACCCATAAACTGCTGTTTCTCTGCATCTCAGCAGCATCACACTTGAACTGGCAGTGTTAATGACTAACTCAAATAAGCCACATTTTGTTTCTACTTTCGTGGAACAAAAAAACACACTTTGGGCGAACTGGGGTACAAAACTAATAATATACGAATGGTTATGGTAAAGTGCAAATAAAATGTCACGCATAGCAACAGAGTAATAGTTGGTTGTCCCTCTACAAATCTAATCTATGCTGGATGCCACTGGGAACACTGCTGCCCATTATGGCTGCGCGTCGTCAAGCGCACAGGCTGAAGTCGTTGTACTGAATTTACAGAAAAAACTGGGCCTTACAGCGAAGCTCAATTCAGAAATAAAACATTGAATGCCGTCACCTTCATGTGCTTCAGCAAAACATATCTAATGTTACATTATTACTCAGCACTGATCTTAAGCAATAGGGGTAAATGGAGCCTTGACTTGGGCTGTGCAGGGATTTGACATAGTTTGACACTTGACTCATGAGAGCATGAAGTTGGACGCATGCGTAGAGGACAGAGAGGAAAAAAGCTGATGATGCCACTATGATGAAGTGCTTATGGCTGTCCTTCGAGCATTCATGGAAAGTGAAGTACTTAGCACTTCAAAAATATTAGTGCTACATGTATGTGCCATCTTTCACCATTGGTTTCAGCCACGTACTAGTAGGAAATCTTGTATTTTTTACTTACTACAAATACTTGATCGCAATACTGACATTACAGGAAAAAATGTTAAGCTACAGAGGCAACGATAATTTTTGGAACATAAACCTGACAAATTATTTATCAATGAATTACTTCTGAATTTCATACATAAAATGTCAACAAGTAGTCATAAATGTCCATCATACATCCCACAGACTAAGCTGACACGTTAAAATTGTATTTGTTATTAAAAGGTTGTTATTGTTATTAAGTTACTTATAAAATATATCTAATGTAATTGAATAATATAATTATTATTTCATGAGCCACCATATGCAACAAAGCAGAGAATCCTCACATCGAAACGAAAACCAACAAACGTGTCAGAGTTTTGCATGTAATATGGCAGAAACAAACTAATTACTACCAGTGACAGTTACACAATAATATCTTTTTATAGATTATAATCTAGATGATGACAAAAAGCAGCAATTAAAATAGTGCCTAAAACTCTCCACGGGGCAAAACATTTACATTTTGTTTACATATTATAACAGTAGTTATGTTTGATTAACATATCGTATGATATTCTGATACCAGCCATTTCTGCCAGTGACGATTTGTAAGTCATGACAAGGACGAACCATAAATGTATACGGGATGATACCGTAAATATTGAATGATAATGACATGTAAACGCCTATGGTTTCATGGGGTACAGCTAGCACGGCCCTCTACGGCTGTTAGCCTAGCTGGCTAATTAGCCACTGGGTCAACTGAGATGACAGCCAATCGTGGGCCACCTAAATCCGTTTAATCTGTCGCCATTGGCAAGCTGACACTAAACAACAATCACTTCGTGTCAATAAAGCCGCAGTCACCCGAAAAAGACGCGATCGACTTTCGGCCAGCTGCTCGAAATGTTGCCAACTAGCTTCGTAGCTAGCCTGCGCAGGCCTCGAGAGCCGACCCATGCTGATAGCATGCTAGCTAACCAAATACGTGCCCAGCACATCCAGCTGCAGGGTTGTGTGTCGGGGGATTCTCCCAGCTGTCACACCATCCCCGATCGGGGCTCAGCCAGAGCGAAACGGCGGTAACAGCACGGCGTCCCCGGCTCCGCTTACCTATGGTGGAGATGAAGGTTGTGTTGAAGGCGTCGTCAGAGAAGCGGAACAGCACACAGGTCTTCCCCACGCCCGAGTCTCCGATCAGCAGCAGCTTGAACAGCAAGTCGTACGTCTTCTTCGCCATTGGAAAGCAGCTTGTGTTCACCCGGATGGACAGAAAATGGAGAACCTAACTCGCCTCTGTGAAGTCTAAAGCCAGTTTCTTGGCCAACGCGACGAACTGCCCGCTCCTCTTTAATGTTAGCACTTAACAATCTGGGAATTGTTGATTAGCTTGGCAAGCTAGCTGGCTAAATACCTCACAAATAACGTGTCCGTAAAGTTTATATTTCCCACGCCCGACTGTTTTCCCCCCTACAGCATGAGAACAGAAAGCAAAAATAGGATCTCCTCCCGTGTGATTCCTCTTTTCCACTCTTTCTTTTCTCCCACACAGTCGGGACAAAATGGCTCCCCTCTCTCTCTCTACCCCGACTCACTCTTTCTTCAAACTAACGGCGAGCTAATTCAAATTCTCGGCACACCCCGTCATGCCAGAGCCCTCAGACAAGCTCGACCGAGAAGAATCTGGAGGAAACCTCTGCGTGAGAGTGGCTCAGATTCACTGTCTGCTCGAAGTTATTTCGCCTTTTCTCTGGAGAGATTAGAGCCGAAATATAGACGACCGCCGTCGCCTTCGAATGGGGCCACCACGGCGACACCCTAGATCCACGGACACGCCTTATCCCCGCCCCATCTGCCAGGCACTTCTCTTCGGATTAGTCGATCTTTCTGTCACTCCCTGAAGCGCCACAATGAGATTAGCTAACCTTGCAACATCAAGGGGTAAGTGGGCGTGGCTTAAACTGACAGAAAGCGTACATGCTACTGGCAGAAGTTGCTCGGACATTTTGGCTCAAATCCTGCACTAATTCAGCGGATGACATGCCTCCGATGGTCCAACATGGCGGCCGGTTTCATGCGGATCTCTCTACGGCGTGTCTTTCACTTTCCATGGCCAGCTGGCATTTAACGCAGTGACTATCCCAGCTGTGAGTTAGGCGAAGTGATGTCATATTTAAGGGCGTTAGTGCCTGTTACAGGCGTTTCCCACATCCTTTGCTCCGTGAACCAAACAGCATTGGTCCAGTAAAGTCTTTTAATATCGGTATGCAACTCTATTTGTTGTATCTAGAGAGAGACTTGATTTCTTTCCGCCTGCCAGAGTAGTTTGACTCACAGACACTCCTTAGGAATGCTGAGTATGCCCTGCTTTTTACTGCCAAGTACAGACTTGAAAGAAAGACGTCAGAAAATGAAAAGATGAATAAGACTTAGGAGTCATTCTCCTATCTGTGTAGTAGTTCTCTTTGGAAAGATAAATTATAGTTTTATAATTTAAAATTTAACTTTAATTTCAACTTTATTTAAAACCCAAGCTAAGTGGATCATAGATCCACAAAGAGCCCCGGGAGCCGCAGGTTTTTCCATTTAATAAGAGTAAATTCAAAAAAGTCCCAGTTAAAAGTTTGTACCACTGAAGTGCTAAATTGAAAATGTAGTTTTCCATATTCTCTGTCTTGTGATCAATGTGTTGCAGAGGGACTATATGACTATATAAAATCTAGTTTTAGGGACTGGAAGTGTATTAGCTTATGCTGAAATCATTCTTCCTCGTAGGCAAAACCCATTGGGTGGGGGGAACAAAAAATGTTTGGTGACGTTATACACGTCCACGTGTGTCAAGAAATCATTGTTATGAGGAAAAACAATAGTTACAAATTATCCCCACGGGGGAATTTGTTTTGAGGGCATTGAATGTTCCTACAAAATAAAACAATATCGGGACATAGTACAGACACAAACACACTATTCCATAGTTATACTAATTTATGGGAATAAACCTTACTTTATTAATATGCTAGAGAAATCACGTCTTAACACGGAAACCTTCCCAGTTTGTTGGCAGCCTAGGAGCTGCCAACAAACAGCAAATGGTTTTCGACTTTATTCAGTGTGTTTGTAAAAATAATCAGCAAATTTCATTGCATTTATTATCATTGAACAATATTATTTTACATATGTAAACAAAGGTTTTACCACTGTACCATTAGGTATTTTTTCAGCATGTTTATTCCCAAACCATTTCTGAAAGTAAGTTATGTTCGAAATGTTTTATTTCAGAAGAATGACGCTTTCACAAGATGCTTAGAAGGATACTCATTCTGACATATTTATATAGTAAATGTGATACAAGACTTACAGATATTTAAATTTCTGTATGGCATTTTAGAACTTTAGGGACTGCCATTCAGGTCACCAAAGTATTCCATTTGGCTGATGGTATTTAAGATAGCTGTTGTATCATTAGATTCATTTTACATCACAATAAATCCAATAAATCCACGATTTTGAATCCAAAGCATGTTTTGATAATGAAGAAATGTTATTTTCTCAATGGTGCATATCACACTAAAGAGGTATAAAACAGCCATAAGGTTACAAACTACAAATGATGCAAAAGAAAAATCAAATTGTAAAAATTATTATTAATTTTATCCATATTATGGATGTTATGTTTAGCTTTAAGACTTGTAACTTACAATATTTTAGCTAAAAGTCTCAACACTGAAGTGGACTCATTTTTTTACTACAAACAGCACATATTTAAACCTCTGTAGAATTATCAGTGATCTTGTTAGATGATGTCAAACACTTGTTGTTCCTTTGTTACAACCTACACCACTACCAGGTAGATTGAAGGGTAGGTTGTTAGGTAAAATTTAAAAAATGAAATTATAAGGCAATGTTTTAAAAAATGTTTTTTTGAAAGAAAAGACCAGTACACAACATTGTCTGCCCTGCCATCTGCTTCTTATCCTGGTTGTGGGTGTTTCATGTTGTATATTATGGCCAGTTGAGATCCACACTTCCAGACCTAAATCTTGGTACAAACAAAACATGAGATAAAACATGTAAAAAAAGTCTTCAGTCTTTCTGGCACCTATGCTAATAATGCAGTTCTACTCTGGCAAGGGCTAACCTACCATACGCCTGCCTCACGTGGGGCCAGTCCAAAATATAGGTGCTACTTGAGTCAAACACCATCAGCACTTCCTCCTACACCTCAGAGGTGTTGCTGCCCATGTGACCTACACTGGAACAGATGTCCACTGTCATCCACTACTACTCAGACAGTGTAGTCTGCAGCTGTTTCTCAAACAGCTGCTGGTGTAATTTGAATTTGGTTTCCTGCATCCTCATTCAGAGGTGTGTTTGCAGACTGCTGTGCATTCCTCCAAGACGCAGCATGCACCACCTCCAGAATCCACTTTTCAAAGCCGTGCCTGAGCTGACTGTGCTCATTTCATTTTCTTTCTACGTCTGCATAAGCTGCCACGGGTTCATCATCGACTGTATCTCTGTAAAGTTCAGAGATGGAGAGCGGCAAGAGGAGGACAACTATGTATGGGGAGATGTGGGTGAGGGCTCTGAAGCCAAAGAGTGCTGGTCTTCGTCGGGTCATAAAGAGAGCTGGCTTGCTGCGCGTTGCCTAGGAGTTGGTGAATGGGTTTAAACATCCCATCACACTGACTTCTGTATCTCTCTTCCTTTCAGGTTCTTCCACTTCTCCTTGCATTTCAAGTCTAATAACCAGAAAAGAAAAAAATGCATAAATGCTACAAAATGCCTAAAATATTCACACCTGTACAGGAGTTATTGCTCTGCCCTCACATGTAGATGTACTGGTGATCAAATGCTGTAAAAGTTCCATTTAGCATTCGTAACGTCACACTATGCAAATAATAAGCCGAGTGTTGTTACTGGTTGTGCACAGACAAGTAGAGCTGCACACCAGCCATTTCTGTCCTGCTGGTTTAAATCTGTTTAATTTGCGACCATAAGTTTTCATGAATACCTCAAAAATGCGGAATGTAAACAATTGTTCTCTGCTTCTTCTATATGGCAGGAGACTTGCAGCTTCCGCTTGCGGCGATCTCGACGCTCCCGATTGGCTGATTGGCTTCATCTGATCTACGTCACAGTTCGGCTGCGGTGTGTACGGAAGAGACGCCGGGCCGCTGGCAGCCGGCCAAAGGATTTGTTGTTGCAGCTAAATCCAAAAGTGGAATAAAGTTGCGATTGTTTTTCACGCGAATTTTCAAAAATGCAGTTGTCTTTCCTTTACTAGTTCAGTAGTTGTTTTGAATTAGTGATAAAATCTTAACTAGGACCAAATCACTGAATAATGAATTTAACATTTACCAACATCAGCTGCTTTTCTCACATTGCTGTGTGATCCTAAAAATGTGCTAAACTCCTAATTGTCCCAGTGATGGTCCCACACAATGACTTTGCGTCAGAAACCGTCACTAATCTAGGCAAGTATATGCTACTCTTAAAAAGTCATAACTATAAGGTTAAATGTGCTAGTCGTTACAACCAGCAGTACATCTGTGACAGCTGTAGAGTAATAACTGAGCTTGTTATGCCGAACAATCATAACATAAGAAGCTCTAAATTAATAGCTGTAATCCTTTTTTTTTCTGTCTGAGTCAGATCATCCCAGCGGTTTGCTGACCATAAGTGGAGGAGGTAAGGAGTCAGCTTTTCTGCAAGAGAAACTACACCTAATCTTTTCCAGATTTCTCTTTAGTTTACATAAGCATTAGACACTTTTTCCCTTTCTGTGGAAAACAAAAATGTTGTTTTAAATGCTTGATTTTTCCAGATTAGATTAGTTATTATTACATTTTGGTTTTCTGCTAAGATTGTTTTTTTAAAAACCAATCATTCACAATCTAATTCCGTTTGGGTTGACAGGCAAATATTTGTGGCATTCTGTTTTCCAATCACATGACCCCATACACTTCAACTGTTATGGCGACTGGTGATGTGCACTTCCCCGAGAATGACTCACACAAGGTGGCACCACGAGTACCTGAGCCAAGGGGATTTTTTTTCAGTACACACATGGGTAATTTTCCAGTTCTGCTTCATGAAACTGCAACAGTGCTCAAGTGTAAAATGACATTGAGTCAATCTGTGGCTAGGGTGAGCACATATTACAGAGGTAACATTTTAAAGATCACACTAACCCTTTCACGTAACACAAAGAATCTAATGTGTTGGATTCCCCATGTGGCTGAGCTGCTCCCTTCTGTGGTCACTCAGGTCCGCATCAGCATCAAATCCATTAAACAACACTGATGCACAGTGTAAAGACACAAGCTTGTCAAGGTGAGTCATTTTATGGTGGATCACTCAGAAAAGTCCACAATGTCACCAGCAAGTGCTTCTCACAGGAATGTCCTGACCTCCTTTGGTGACATTGACCAACTGCAGGAGACAGTGAGCCCCACAGATGTTTCACCAGGTGGTGCTATTGTCTCATAGTCAAACACTGCTCCTAACAATGAGTTTATCTCCTGTTTTTATTATTCTGAATTTATGTATTTTTTTGTTCTCCACGTGTAAAAGAACTGTTAGAAATTAGCTAACTGATGAATACAGAGAAAACAATTTGTCAGGTCCAGTAGGAATCAGGAATAATCTAAAATATACATGGATAAATGCAGCGGTGATCCACACATACTGCAGCCTGTATGTAGTGCCTTGAATTTAATGGCTGTCCACAACAATTACTCCATGTGGGAATCAATAAAGTTTGTAAAAATATAGACTGATTGAGGTTGATTTGGATAAAACACTGTAACCAACTCAATGTGGGTTATGCAGTGTCACTCACAGATCTAGTGGACTGTAATCCCACCTTAACCTTTGTGCTGTGAACTTTTGTAAAACAGTTTAAGCCTGATATCAAATTCTAAATGTACAGTCACAATTAACTTGTCATCTATCTAAAGCCAATTGTGTGAGTTAGTTCTTTAAACTGGAAATTAAGTGAAAACTTAAGAAACTATTAAATATATTGTAGGTCATTGTTGTTCATTAATGATGCCTTCTGTTTCCAGCTCTGTGTAGAGAAACATTTAGTGGATACTAAAGTATATTTTACTTAACCTGGGCCTACTACTACACACACACACAACAAATTTAACAATAGCCTAATATACCTGAAATTACTGTGCAATGTGTCTGTAATCATAATCATAGAAAAGTGGAAAAATCAGAATATGAAGGATGCTGCATATAGATTTTATTTTTATTTATTTGTTCCAAAATCATAACATGATTGAAATTGCTGCTATAACAGTATTTTCCATATATCTTTATATTAAAAATGCCCTGGTTTGCCTTTTCTCCCTGCTGCTTACAAGTGATCAGAGAATTGTTTAACTACACAACCTAAAACTGAGAACATAACTGCAATTTTCTCAGCTAAAACAGGAGGGACAAGATATGGGATTATGAATAATGTGACCAGTGGTGTTAACATGATTTTAAAAAACAACAACAAACAGACACAAACTGTTATTGTAAGGAGTTGAATAGGAAACTTCATTTCCCACGATCCTTTGCGTCCCTCCGCAGTGATGTGGGGTGTGGTGGTCGGCGGCGGTGTGTATGCGTGCGTGTGTACGTCTCCGTGTGTGTGTGTGTGTGTGTGTGTGTGTGTGTGCTGAAGCGGAGCTCTGTGTCTCCGCACGGATCGAGAGCCGCAAATCCACTTCGGAGCATCAGTGCGCGGCGGACGGGGAGATGCGGACCGCGGTCTCCGGTGGATCTACCGGCTGTTGCGAACCAAGGTGACACGGGTGTCATGTCTGAATCGGCGGTTTTCACTCTGGGATTTGTTTTTCACCGACTGGCTGTGGACATGTAGCGGGACCGCAACGGAGGGTCGATACGACGGTCGGTGGGTTTGTGGACAACAGGCGGAGGAAACTGTCCATCTTTATCAAAGACATCTCAGTGTTTGTCCTGGTAAATATCAGAGTGTGTGTCATCAGCTGCTTTTTCTTTGGGACATGATCAAGTAGCCATATTGAGTTTGTTATTAAAGATTTAAAAATCTGTGGTTATACAATTCACCGACAGACAGACAGGAGGATTTTCAGGCTGATTACAGGCTTCCTAAAGGTCTCCAGCCTGTTTGGAAGACAACAGCATTAAATTGTCCTGCTGGGTAGAGAATCAGAGGGTCTGTCATGTCAAAAAATAAGAGCAGTGAGGCGGTGAAGGTGGTGGTTCGATGCCGCCCTTTGAACCGGAAAGAGGAGTCCAATGGTCCTACAGGGGCCATAGTCCAGATGGATCTTCGGCTGGGACAGGTGATCCTCAGAAACCCCCGTGCACCAGCCAGCGAGCCCCAGAAAACGTTCACATTCGATGCAGTTTATGATGCAAACTCCAAACAGCGAGATCTGTACGACGAGAGCGTGCGGCCTCTCATAGATTCAGTGCTGGCAGGGTTCAATGGCACCATATTTGCATACGGGCAAACCGGAACCGGAAAGACCTACACCATGCAGGGTGCGTGGTTGGATCCAGAGAAGCGAGGCGTGATTCCCAACGCTTTTGACCACATCTTTACGCACATCTCCCGCTCCCAGTCTGATAAGCAGTATTTGGTGCGGGCGTCCTACCTCGAAATCTATCGGGAGGAGATCCGGGATCTCCTGGATCCCAACCATGCCAGCGCCAGGGCGCTGGAGCTCAGAGAGAATCCAGAAACTGGGGTGTACGTTCAAGACCTCACATCATGTGTTTGCAAGAGCATCAAGGAGATCGAGGAGGTGATGAACGTGGGAAACCAAGCGAGGGCGGTTGGGGCAACAGACATGAACGAACACTCGTCCAGATCCCACGCCTTGTTCTTGATCACAGTGGAGTGCAGCCAGCCGGGACCAGACGGTAGGAAACACATTCGAGTGGGCCGCCTCAACCTGGTGGATCTGGCTGGCAGCGAGCGCCAAGCCAAAACCGGTGTCCAGGGAGAACGGTTGAAGGAAGCCGCTAAGATCAATCTGTCACTATCAGCACTGGGGAACGTGATCTCAGCACTAGCAGATGGGCGCAGCAGCCATGTGCCGTACCGGGACTCCAAGCTGACCCGGCTGTTGCAAGACTCTTTGGGCGGAAATGCAAAGACGGTCATGGTCGCCACCTTAGGCCCAGCCCCTCAGCACTACGAAGAGACTCTCACCACCCTCCGCTACGCCAACCGAGCCAAAAACATCCAGAACCAGCCGAGAGTCAACGAGGATCCCAAGGATGCTCTACTGCGTGAGTTCCAGAAAGAGATCGCTCGCCTCCGGGCCCAGCTCAACCACAGGAAGTGGATGAGCAAGCAGAAGAGGGAGCAGCTGGATGGAGAGAGCTGGGAGAAAGATGGAGATGTGGAGACGGAGGGTGAGGAGGAAGAGGTGGAGGTGGAGAAGGAGGCAGAGGACTATGTGAAGCTGGAGGAGCAGCGGTTGGAGAGGGAGAAGGAGGCCATCAGAGAAGACAGATTCTTGCTGGCCGAGGAGAAGCAGAGGCTTCTTGGAGAGAAGGAGAGGATGATGGGAGATCTGAGGAGAGAGCAGGAAGCCACCGAGCAGCTGACCGCCCAGTACAAGGTGAGAGGCCGAACCCTCAGGTTGTGTTTTTTTCATCCAAACTACAGTAGAAAGATCACACACAACAAAGCCATATTCATAGCAATTACTGGATTAGTAGAGTTTCACATTTCCATTCAAATGACTCACAATTTGCGCATGTTGATCCAAATAAAACTGCAGGTTAAACCATCAGCACAACAGATGGAAATATGGTTCAAGCTTGTGGCCGTTAAAACCTGGAGGTTAAATCTACAGTATGTCACTTTTTGATAATATGTTTATGTGAAAAAATGTCCTCACAGCGTGTCCTAACGTGGATTTCACTTCTTTCCTTTTGATTGGTCCCACCGACTGAACTTATGATAATAGGCGGGTTTGATTAAACTCTGCAACCTGCATTTTCTTATTATGCTCTTCTGAGCATAGATCCACATAGAGATTTACATTTACCTACGAAGGAGCACATGCGTCTTATTTCCCATAAAGTTACTCACTGTAGCTTTAACTCCAACTTGCGAGGTACATTTTAGCAAATGTGACACATGCTGCTAATGGCAATAATTATAATTATTGAGATTGTATTTTGCATTTATTATCATGTGGTTTTGAATTTGTCTGGTCAACAGCCAAAAGCCAGTTATATTCAGTTTATTATTATTCAGTAGGAAAAATGGTTGATTTGAAAGGCTGAAGGTTTAAAAATGCCTAAACATTTAGTCGCACCAATATTTAGTTTTTCTATTACCTGGACTTTGGGTTTTTCTGTCTGTTTCGTTTGAATTTGGGTACGGCAGAAAGTTTTATTCACAAATTCAGCAACAAATTGACCTGTATTTGCTTGTGCCATGATTTACACCTCTGACTGGCTTCATATTTATGGCAGCTGCTGCTGCTCCACTTGCCAACAAAACAAGGGCATATTGGTTTTGGACCTTTTTGATTCATGATCCTCTTCGGCAGATGGCGTTTGTCCACTTGTCCGGGGACTGTAGATGTCCTTATTACAGATTTTCAAGGTTGCTGATGATCAATGGTCTTTTTTAGCCAATCTCATTGCTGATCTTCAGAATAATATTTGGTAAAACTGTCTTCGGGTAATTTTAAAATACATTTTCGAGAATGGTGTTCATTGTGACTCAATAGAAATTTATTTTTTTAAAAGCTTTCACTCTGTCATGTATAATTTTGGATCAGTTTTCTAAGGTTCAGACTGAACTCTCACTCTCACACACACTGTACGTGGAGGTGAGACAAGAGCCAAAATTCTGTCTCGAAATGGTAATAATTGAATTTGTACTTTATGGCATTTATCAGTAAAAACCTTAGCTGCATCTTTACAGAGAATCAGATTTTTTAAATATCACCCTTCTTGATCACACACGAACAAACCACACAAGCCAAGATGTCAGATTAAGGACATGTGGTCCATGGGATAATCATGTGTGATAAGCTGATGATCTGTTATTAAGGCACATTATGGACAGTAACCCTGGAAGCTTTATTATTTAATTACACCTCAGGATGAGACTCCAAAGTCAACTCAGACGCACTGATGTAGTCAGATTTTCTCACTTTTCTCACAAATGATGAACACAGTTTGTGTTAGCATCCAGTTGACATTTGCCAGTATGATCACATCTGCAATGAGCTACTGGCTGTTGTGGTTCGACTGTATGTAACACAGACGCCACATCTACGTCTGTGCACTGATGAAACCGAAAACATAATCCAAATTAATCTTTTAACTGTCCTTAGCTCACATTCGTACTATGTGATACATATATCGGACATTAGAAAACATGGTTTTTTGTCAAGTTTCATTCAATATGGGACTTACCTTTATAGCCTTGACCATAATTAATGATGTAAGATTATGCAGAACTGATTATTCTGTCAAACCACTGCAGTGGTCACAGTGTAATGTACCGAAACGCATCACCTCAAGACGAGCTCAGAAAACCGTTAGAAAGTGTTGATGTGCCGCCTTCACTCACTGTCTGCCACTGCAATTTATAATTCACAGATGATACATTTTTCAGGCCATATTTTTGATAAAAAAAATCACTCAGGCTAATGTTTATCTAATTATTGCAGCTGTACTCTACACCTTAAATTAATTCACTCCAAATTTCTGGGTCAGTTTGGTTTAATTCAGCAGTACGAATGTTAAGATGTTAAACAAAGACAATAAATATGCAAAACCTGGTAAGATAATCAGCCAAATATAGTTTCTATCTTGCAAATGTCTGTCCAACAGCAGTTTATAAAGGAATATCAAAAGGACCCTTGTTGCATTTTATTCACAATTTCAAGCAAAGCTCTTCAGCTCAAGGGTCCCATGATGGTGGAATGAGCTCAGCAGCCTCACCCCCAATATTCAAGAACTTTATTCACTTACATCTAATAAACAAACAAATAAAACACATTTCTTCACGGCACTTTGCTTTAATGTCTTCTCCTTAACTTCAGTTTGATGTTTGTCACTTTGGATAAAAGCATCTGCCAAAACTCTATAAGGAAATCTCTCCAAGATGTTAGAACAAAAATGATTCACTATTTCTAGATCAATTTCCTTCTTTCCATTTAAACAAACAGCACATTATTTAATGTCTGAACCCTTGTTTGTGTTGTGCAGTTTGATTTAATTTACTGATGCTCACGCTGCACTTATGTTTGACCTATATGAACTGGAGCCGGTGCTGTGATCATATATTTTTATTTTATATTTTTGTAGCTCCTGCCCTTATCCACACACGGGTTGGGTGTCTTGTATGTCCACACTGAAAATGTGGGTATTGTAGTTGAAAATGTCAATTCTCTCTTTGCCCTTTTCCAACACACCATCACAGAGGAAACAATCAAAGATTGAGTCGGAGCTGCATTAATTACTTGCTCTGGTTCATCAGCATATCCACTCAATAAGTCACCCGTGCAGAATAACTGAGCGACTGTAGTCTATATAACAGTGTGGCTCCAGCACGAGACCCGGCTGGACGTGTTTGCTGAGCTGCAGCTAACAGCCCGAGGCTTCACGTGAGGATAAGGTCAGGTCACCTGTACGGGAACAATAGGAAAGAATGTTTCAATGGGCTGAGACCCTAATTTCTTTTAGCATTTAGTGAATTTTAGGTTATTTTAGGTGGGAACGTTTTGCTGTTCCTGCATTTCCTTTAACCATTTAACCCCCAGTGCAGAGTTGGGAGTTTGGTAGCAGCAGGAGTGATGTAACAACAAGGTTTTACTATTTAGAAAAGGGTGATAATTGTCGTGTTTATTTTTATCAGTCAAATTCCATTTTAGCCTTTATTAAATAGTTAGACAGCAAAGAGACAGACAGGACACAGAGGGACAGAGAGACAGGACTGACGTTCAGCTAAGGTTCCCCAGTGGACATGAACTGGGGATGTTAGGATTATGTGCTGTAATGCATAATTTTTAAAAACTTTCCATAAAGACTTAAAAAATAAGCAGAAATATGTATTTTATGGTTTAATGTGTGTGTGCCTTTAGTATCTGCCCAAACATCTATATAATATTTCTCACATACAGATGGATAAAGATGACTTTTTTGAATAATTGCATTACTTTGAAATTAAAATTACTTTTCCAATTATTATATTAAATATTTATTTTCAACCATTATTTAAATGTCACTTTGTTTTCTTCCTTTTCAAAGGAGACCTGACAATGATGGCGGTTACATGTGTCAGACAACACAGTCGAACACAGGCGCGCACATTTGCAACACTACAACCAGACAACAATGTACAAAGGCTGCAAACAAACACAGATGTTAAAACTCAAACGCACCAAGACAGACAGACATAGATAAAGAAGCGTTCAGCGCGAGTTTATAACGGCCTTCAGACTGTGATACCAGATTGTCTAATTGAATTTCCCCCTGAAAACAATAAAAAGCGCCTGGAGCTTGAAGCATGAAAGCTTTGTGCGGTCTGCACACTGGCACGCATGGAGGATATGTGTGGAACAAACGCACGCAGCAGCTCACGCTCACAACAAAATGTCTAACATCCCTCAAACTGGCAAAAAGACTCAGAGCATTTCCGCTGCACTACTGTCTCCCTGCTCTTTGCATTTGACTCGTCTCGTCTGTGGCATTTGTGTTTCCGAGTGATGGTGTGAGGTGTGGGAAAGTCCCACGAGACAGAGCTAATGTATGTCCTGATCCTGTGCTTTCATGTGCGTTTCCCCGTGTGTCTCCTCATATTTCTTCCTGTCGCGTTGTCCTCCAAAGCACCGAGAGGCTCAAATCTGCTGCGATCAGGCAGCACAATCCAGAGTGGCTCCGTGTTTGATGCCGAGCGATTGCAGTGCAGACAATCAGCAGAAAATGATTCTCCTCGCTCCTCGAGGACGAGGAGGAGGAGGAGGATTTGGAGAAGAAGTATTTCCTGCCTTTGATGCACCAGACTTTAGCCGGTGATTCAGAGGAAAACCTGCACACTCTCACACCAGTGTTTGTCATGCAAGAGGCACATTGCTGCATGATGCTAAAATTGAATGTCTGGATTCTGTCTTGTTCTTATTGTTGACAAATCTCTGAAGAGATGAAAACCAACTACTGCTCTAGAACTCCACAGTTTCTCACTCGAGCAATAAATGTGTAATAATCCGCAGCAGAAAATAGTTCCCAATAAATACACAATATCCCCCATATTTATATTTGCTTTAAACTGCATGCCTTTAGAACTGGGCATGGGCATGCTATTTTAATAAAATAAACGGCGTTTATGCTGGATTTATATTTAAAGATTTATACCTTCGGTATCAGAGAGAGAGTCACGTTTATTACAGTTATAGGATTATGACATAGACAAAGTAAGATTTGAGGTTTTCTGCTCAATACTTACACAGCTGCAAAACATGCAACCTAAGCTAGCACCAGCACAAGACTCTGAATCAGTCACTTTGGTTCGTTGAGCTCTTCTACAGTCTGCTACGCTCTACTACGCTCTGCACAGCCCTTCAGGTATTAGTTATGATTAAACTGTAGTGCAGCAAAACTTATGGAATAAGCAGCAAATAGTGAAATTCTCTGATTGGTTAGAAGAGTGGGACTCACCCAAAAACCTTAAGAACTGGTAGTTCTTAAGGTTTCCAATTATAGTTTTATTTCCTGTGGAAAATGCCTGAAATCCAAATAATTGGCAGGGACAGTTTTGAGATTTTGATGGGGTTTTTTGTCTTTCACTGAAAAGATTTTAAAAATAAAGTTGCCAATATTTTCCATAACTAATTGGTCTTAAATGCAGCTCTCCAATATGTTTAAATAATAATGTTTTTAATCCACATAAAACCTTGTATCAATTTCCAATTTCATTATGATTATTATTTTTTGAGTAACAGTAACAGTTGAGATGATGCATGTCATAGAAGAATAGAAAAATAATAGGTCCACTATGAGCACATCAAGTTTCAGGGATTTCTAATTAAAACTTGTTTTAGTCAGAAATTTACTGCAGCCCAGAGTTTCTCTAATTGGCTGAGACGATTAGTAGCCGACGAATCAGAGAATTCTGCCTAAAGGTTACATTTTTTTCTCTCTCCTCTGCTGACAAATGAGAGACAGGTTGCCAGGCAGAAATGCAGACGGAGGAAGAAAGAGACTGGCTGGAAACAATGATTGTAGATAATATGAGAATAAAAAGCAGTTGAGTCCTGTTTCCTCTGCCTTGTGTCACACGCACAGATACACATACAACACACTGACACACAACACGTGTAAGTGGGTCAGAGAGCAGCCTTGGGAAGCTGTGCTGGGTCAGCTGGTGTTTCTGCAGGCCGCTGTGAACCGCTCCATCTGTGGATTGGGTTCCTGTGCACACCTGTTGTTGGCAGTGTGATGTGAGGTGTTCTTCTGTCTCATCAGACCAGCACAGGCATTCACAGCATCACAGGTTGAAATTTACCATCTGACCTTCTGTCCGTGTCACCTTCTCACCATGTCTGTTTCATCGTGATGTGCGAAGAAGCTGAGGCGAATTTACAAAGTGAGGCAGTGCAGAGCAGCATATCCAAAGACACACAGCACAGTTAGAATATAATTTTGATTTAAATCATCAATCTGTGATGATCAAAGTATTTGATTGACACATACACATGATCTGGGAAATCATTATTACAAAATTCAATATGAAAAAGCCAACAGTCTTCAGTTAGCATGATTATCACTCTGCAATGCTGTTTTATTTTATATCATTATTCATCTGTAAGATTTAGGCCACGCTTTCCCCCAGTTTTATTGTAACATCAGCATGTGTGAAAATACTGCGCTCAGCTTTTACTGAGGGTTTTTTTGCACCGTGTCATGTTGTGTCACGATTAATCCACATCAAAATAATCTGGAAATTAATGCATGGCAAGAACTGACACAGTAACTGTGCCACTCAACACCTGGTTGGTCAAGATCAACGAATCGCTGCGACAGATGAAAATGTATGTAGGTCACTGAGATGCAGAATGTTCTTAAATGACAAAACTGAATTGTTTGTTGACAAGTGTCTCGGCCGACGGCATTTCACACGAAGCACAAAATGAAAACTGATTTACAGTTGAAGAATAGGAGCTATGGTGGTTTCATCTTTTCACCTGTCAATATTTAAATTTTCCAGTTTATTTGTTTTTTCTAATTATGAATTTAATGAAGATTAGTGTTTAAGGTTGTTGACATTCACAATCGACACATTTTATTTTTAATACATTATCGATTATTGAATAGTTGTTCTTGTACTACACTGTAAATTAGTTTTTTTTTATTCAGGTTTACGTTGTGGATTTGTTTCTTGTAGTATTCCTTGGAGCTTTGACTCCATCAACAAGCCAAGTGCAGCTTTTAATGGTTTGTAAGATGTTATGAAAGCGTGTGTACAGTCACTGTCGGGAACTTCATGCAAAGCAGCTTCTTCAAAAGGAGGCTGCTGCGTCCGACCCATCGTGGGACTATTCTTAGATCCACTTTTCTGGGTCAGAACGGACCTGCCTCCTTCTCTCTGTCTCTCACATTAGACAGGTTTTTCTGTCGAACTGCTTGTCTTATTCAGGATTTCTCCATGTCTGCAGAGAAGTAAAATGTCTTAAAGCTTGCTGAAATCAGAAACTGAAAAACACTTTTGAAAGTTATTTTGCGACATTGCTCTCAAGCATGTGAAGCTAATAACTTGGGACTGGTGATAAAAAGCTCTTCTGTGGGGAAACACTGGGCTGTTTCTCTCCGACTCTTTTGATCCTCTCCTTTCTTCTGTAAGGATCATTGTCCAGCAAAGGACCAGAAGCAGGATGATAATTGAATCTTTTATGTGAAAAAGATTTGAATTATACCACGAGCACATTTTAAAATTTTCCAGCGTTTGTTATTAGAGGAACTCAACACTGACTGTGCGTTAGGATCTTTCCATCAGTACATCCTGCCAGCTGAGGCTCGGCCAATCAGAGCACTTATTCAGCAACAATGCCTTTTGCCTCATGGGAAACACATTGTCAGCAAAACACACATGTATACACTGTATGCGCACACACACACACCCACAGAAGCCCGTTTCAGACAGACATCCTTCTCTATTGCTGTTTAACTGGCCCTACTTTAAAACACCTTTGCCTATTCACTGCAAACTGTTGTGAGACCCTGACATGCTTGTTGTAATCGCAGACAGTTGGAGTAAGACTGGGAGCAGGTGAACCATCCCAGCACACGACCGGTTTCGATGCTGCCTTCCTCCAAATGCTTGGACTTTGTTCCATATTATATGAAGGTGAATGTAACTACAATCTATAACATTTTGTCAACTGGGGCTCTGGTCAGCTGTGACCTGGAACTAAGTCCTAACCCTCAAACAAGCTTTGAAGGTGGCCCCCATGTCCTCCCTGTCCTAAACCCTCGGTGTTCCTTCACAAAGACGGGCACACAAACCCCCCACCCCACACATGCTGACATACATGCACGGCTTTATGGATAGAATGACCGCTGCTTCCTGTTTATATAGCTGCCTTCCTGTCTAATTAGATGAGGAAACGATCTGGACAGAGAGAGGGAAGTGTGTGTCTGTGTGTGTCTGTGTGTGTCTGTGTGTAGCTTAACAAGAGCTTAGCACTGTACACTGAAATATTGATGAATTAACTCTGTGTGACCGTGTGCGTTTAATGTGCGTGTGTCTCCGGATCAGTGGGGAAAACACTTAAAGCGAACACTCTCCTCCGTCTCTTATGGAAGGAGACAAACAAATGGAGAGAGATAAACATTAAATAGTGAAAGTATTTTTATCTTTTAGGCCATTGAATGTGACGGTGGCCATTTTGGATGAATGAGTGATGTAACATTTTGCCGTTGCAGCCACTGTGGCGTCACGTCTGTGACAAAAGTATTTTACAGTCAAGGCATCTTTATCATTTTTTTTCTAATAAGACAATAAACTTCAAATACGTAAAGAAGGAAACGTCTTTTATTCCAGAAGTCGTGTGATTTAGTGTCCATATAAAATTTCACCTGCAGGAACAAAGGCTGTTTCACAGGTTAATCTGCGGTTGGGGATCTGCCGATCGCTCGTCACTCGATCTCCTTTGTGTTGGTTTGTTGGATGTGGGAAATGACTGACAGCGAGTGGATGATAATGAGATTTCAGGCTTTGAGCGCTTCATGCATCGACCAGGATGTGGAACACATTCTCAGCGATGGCCTGACCTTTCTTCTCCCTTTTCTTTCTGCCTCTTGTTTCTTTCACGCTCACTGTCTCATGTCTCCTCCTTTTTACTTCGGCCCTTCTTCGGTGTCTCTGTCCCTTCTGGTGAGCTTTCTGTGTCTCTGCGGCGCACACTCGACCTGTTGTCGTCACGCTGTATTTATAGCCCAACAGGCCCCTGCCGTCACTGGCTGGCAGATACGGACGAGTCGGCTCCATGTGAAACACTGTCGTTCTCCTCACTTTCGCATCAGGAAATCAGTCACAGCCAAAAGTATGTGAACACTCACTTATGGGCATATTAGACATCCACACATATACGCAGGCGGCTGAGCTCTTTTCATAACAGCTTCAGTGTTTCCCTTTCCTCGTCTCAAGGAATCTAGCTGCGAAAATAAAAACACTACAAAATCCCTGGAGTGAATGTGATTAGCAGCATCACTGCTGATGTTATAGAATGAAACGAGTGCAGTCAGACTCAAGCTAAGCTTAACTGTTGAGTAGAACATACAGGGAAAGAAAAGGTCATTCCTCGTGGACAGTGCAACATGGAGAAGACACTAAAGACCTTGTCAAACTAAAAACACAGTAAAATACGGTAAAAACATCCCAAAGTCCACAGATTTCTTCTTCTCTCTAAATTCAGTCTGTAAGTGTTTACGTCTTGAAAAGTGAATGGCCCAAGGCGTCCTGATCAAATCCCCTCCGCAGATAGTGTGGGCCTCACAATCACGAACCCCACCAGCAATCGTGATGATGTCATCAGTCAGAATCCACAATCCAGCAGCTGCTTGTTTCACAGATGCACCACAAACCTGCTCTTCATCCTTCATTCTGGCAACAAATAACATTTTCAATTCACGTAATAATATAAAAAAGTCAAGACTATACAGACATTTAGAGAAACCCAACAAATCCGCCTTGAGCGGCTATAGGCGACAGTGGAGAGGAAAAACTCCCTTTAACGGAAGAAACCTCCAGCAGAACCAGGATCAGGGTGGACAGACATCAGGCTTGACCGGTTGGGGTGAGAGGAAAGTGGAGAGAGAAAAGAACAGAGCAACAAAAGCAACAGCAGAACATGGGCAGGTTGTCAGGGACCACATTAAGAATTCACTCAGAAGAATTGACATTTTCCAGGTAGAACAAAATGTTTCGGAAGTAAAATTGGCTCAGACAACTGTTCATAGCCTTGGGCCATAACACAGGAAGCTCGTCGTTAACACTGCGTCATTAGTGAGCGTCCTCTGGCAAACTGTGTCCTCCATTTTCAAGGCTACAGTGGGACCCCGCCGGCGTGTTTCTGTTTTTTTACCCCTGGTCCCTGGTCTGTCTTCTCACACTGGTGCAAATTGTAAATGCTGGCTGGCCATTGGTTGTGGTTTTTGAAACCCTCTTGTCATCCCAGACAAAAGGTGTCGTGAACCTACCTTCCTCGGTGCTAGTCATTGGGTGCTGGCTTGGTTTGTTGCGGCCCTACAGCGAGCTCAGACCTCCATTGAATGGGCTATTTTTTCCACTAAACGCCAAAGTAAATGGGTAATTTTGCGACCGGCGTCCCTGCTCTTTACCTTCACGTTTGATCTGTGTGTGTCGTGTTCGCTCTGTGCAGAGCGTCGCTCACAGAAACGTTGTCAGAGAAATAAATATGCACTTGCTCATTTTCTACTGGCACGACATGACACAGCGTGATTTCAATAAGAGGAAGTGCTGAACAAGACTAGCAGACTGGAAAGTATTGGTGGTCCAGGAGCCACTTCATGCTTTGGTCTTTTAAGCGAAGGTTATTCATAATGATGCACTGACAGAACGGCTGAGGTGAAGCCTTCATCAGAGCCTATTAATAACCTTTTATCTGAACGTCTCTGAGGGAACAATAAACATTGTTCTACTTTGGTGCAGAGTGACGGAGAAGTGGCTGCAAGCTGTGTGTAGGATAACGGGACATGTCAGGCCCAGCACAGCGAAGCATTGTTCAGTCATAATTGGATATTTGTGAATAGTTGTAATTGGTCTTTGACACAGTTTTGTGACTCTCACTGTTCATTCTTTCCTATAAGTGAACTTGAATCCATGAAATTCATGAATATGCAATATGCACGTTTGTGGGGCAGAGAAGCTGAAACATGGAGTTGAATGTAACGAGTCCCGTTGTGCCGCCGGTTCACACACCGTGGGGGGATGTGAGGGTGAGAGTCATGTGACGATGCCTGACATGAGGCAGCCCTTTAAAAAAGCTGAAAGAATATGACAAAACACAAAGAGCAGCAGACCACACACACACACACACACACACACACACACACACACACACAGCCCAAACAAAGAGGCTGTCTGTACAAAGACCTGCTGCAGACTCGTCCTTCGTGAAGGATGCCACTGTATCGTCTGCATGTGTGTGTTTTTGTGTCTGCACACACAGTTTGATCAAGCACACACTGTGGCGTGTGTGTGTGTGTGTGTCAGTAACGGATAACGTATAGGCTGCACACAGTTGGCACTCAGGCACACATAGCATCTTATTGTCTGAAGTCCTGAGAGTGGAATGTGGCCGGTACAAAATGGCCGTGGCCCCTGTTTGCCCTTCTTGAACCCTTTTGCTATCGGACTCTTGCTGCTTCCTTTTTCCCTTGATTATGTTTCTCATCTTTCACTGCTTATGCATTTCTACACATTTCTGCCCTGAGGGAAGAGATCAGGCAGTGACGGCTAATGACAGAGCAGCTTGTGTGTGTGTGTGCATCTCGTCAAACCCAGCCTTTAATCTCCACAGTAACCAGAGGCATGAAGTGATAATGATTTAACACGCATATGTAATATAAGGTGCAATATTTTCATTTTAAAAGACATAAAAGACTCTTTATCTCCCATATCTATCTTTGTTTTTTATTACTGAAGATATGCTTTGCTTTTTGTGGCCTTGAAAAGACCTTGTTGAAATAAAAAATGCACTTAAACATGTTAAATTTGTCCTGTGCTGTTTCTCTAATTGCGATAAACAGGATCTAAAGGACAAAGAATAATGATGTAATTCTCAGATATTTAACTGTTTGTCAAAGTTAAAAGACAGTAATTGTTGCTTGATCAGCGCTGCAGCTTCCCCCGAGGACTTCACCTCATATTGTTTCTGTAAAATCTGTACATTAGAGTTTATGCTGCACATTTACAATCAAACACTGTGTTGATAAAAGCTCGTTAGGTTTAGTATAACCCCAGCAGATATGGATAAAGATATTCATCTGTGGACAGAGTTGGCTCATTACTCCTTTTATAATGCACAAGGATTTGTACGGTTTTGCTCTGTCTGGATCTGAGGGTGATTCACTTGTGAGGTCAGTGTTTCAGCCGAGCTCAGCTTGTTGTGGCCTGCTGTCATCGTGTCCGTGCTGAGCTGCCCACTTCCACCTACATCTGCCACAAAGTCTGCAACAACACACACACACACACACACAGAGCGGACTGCTGCTGCTGCAGATGAACTGTGTTTGACCTCAGCGAGCTGCGAGGCCAGGAAAGACCACGGTTTTGTTACTGGTGCTTGATTTGAGCTAGAACTAATGTAAATAATATGATGAGAGGGCGAAGTGATGTTTTGTAATATTCAAACTTGTTTTTGCATGAATATTGTTTTATTATAAACTGGAAAAATTGGAAAAGATAGAGCTTCTTCAAACAAGGATGTCAACAGTTTATAAAAAAGCAGCATCAGAAATATGCAGCACATAAAACACAGCAGCCTGTACAGCCCATCTACTGTAACACAATATTTATTCCTCATATCATGTTCATAACAAATATATCCTCATTAAAATCCTTAACAACAATTAACAATCTATCAAAATCAACTGCTCCGAGCAAAAGCTTCTTTTAAGTCAGTCATTTTTGTGGCTGTCTTCACTTTTAAAAAATGCATTTAAATGATTTAATTTACAGCCTGCTCGTGTTTTTCAGGCGATGGAGAGCAAGCTGCTGGTCGGTGGAAAGAACATCATAGATCACACCAATGAGCAGCAGAAGATGCTCGAGATGAAACGGCAGGAGATTGCAGAGCAGGTAAACCCGGCTGTGTGCGTCCGTGTCCCCTCGGCAGGCCCTCGATGGCTGGGTGGAACCGCACCTGGTGGGGGTGGGATTCGATCCTGTGGCCTTCTGCATTCCAACCTATTGGCCCTTCAAGACCAGCCCATTCAAATCCATTTACATATATATATTTTCAGTATTCGGAATAAATACTGTTATTTCAGACACAAAATATGTCCAGAGTTTCTATGGGCCTGTTCAGTTCAGCATTTACTAAAGTTTATAATATCAGCTACTTTGATACTAAGTGGATGAAGGTGGTTTTTGACAATATTTGTTTTAATGTGGAAAATCATAGGAGGAAACACTGAAAGTACTGTAGTTACTGTTCCACAAACAATAGAAGAATTGCAAAATGAGTGCAAACAGTGCAGCAGATGGTGACGAATGGAGAGGTGACAGATTCTTTCGTGGATGCTTTCAGTCCCGTAAGGAGAGGGAGATGCAGCAGCAGATGTTGGTCCGGGATGAAGAGACGCTGGAGCTGAGGGACACGTTTACTTCTCTGCAGCAGGAGGTGGAAGCCAAGACTAAGAAACTCAAGAAGGTAAATTCAAATTGTAACTATATTTCACAGTACACCTTCCGTATTTCCCTCTTTGCCCTTTCAACCTGTTGAACGACCCCCTTGTGTTGGACACTGCTTTAACCCCAGTACCTCAGGGTTTGTCCTGCCCTCCCCTCCTCCCTGGTGGATCCCTCCCTCCATCACTGTCTCTCACTGTGTCTCATTCTCGTATGTTCCTGGTGAAATTGCTACAGTCACTCTTATATCCAGCGTAGAACACGACCCACTGAACCTTGCAAACCCTTCACTTTTCTTCTGCTTATTAATCTGTTGCTCTGCCCAAACCAGCAGCATTAACAACCCACTGTGTGAGTGTAAATAATAATAATGACGATGTGACTAATGATCCTGTATTAATACCGTAACACAGCACATCTATTCTTCTCCCACTGAAGGGTTTTGTCACTCTGAGGGAAAGAAGGCGAATGAAATCTGCATTAAAAGTTCCGACTAGAGAAACTGTTGGCTGATAAAAACTGATTCATTTCTGTGGTTATCAGTGACAAAACACCCACTCAGAATTCTGCACATGCTTGTTTTGTTTCCAAAATCAAGAAAATCAAACTTCTGCACGATAAATGAGGCGTTAATTACAAATTGTTTAAAGATTCTTTAATTGGATTCATAAGCACTTTAAATAGAAAAGTTCAATTGTGTATATTGTGACTGTTTGAAAACGGTAAGCATCTGTGATTTGATTGGTTAATAAATTCTCCACAGAGAAGAAAAGTTGGTCCAAGCACAGCAAAGCACTTCCTTCTAAAGGATTGAGACATATTTTATTTATTTTTTTAAATTAATCTTAATGTGAGATGAGAATATTCCAATTTCAAGCTCTTATTACAACAAATTGAATTCGGAGAAAGTTTGAGACCTGCTGCTTCTTTACGTTTTACCCTGGTTATGGGAAATGTCTTGAATTTGTGCGTCATCTTTAAAATCAGACGAGGGCTAAAGTCAGGAACAACCTACTTGTGTGAAGTGCTTCGTAAACTCAAAGCCTGAATAGTGTGAAAGTTCAGAGGCGCAGGAGGAAAAAAGGAGCTGAAAGGAGGCAGAGTTACCATGCTGGAGTGCTCCTTTTGGCTGCCCAATTCTCCAGACACCAGTGCCCCCAGAGCTGTTGCCATGGGCAACCAAGCTGCAGCGAGCTGGAAACCAGTTCGTCAGCGCCTACACTGCACTGGGCAGCGTCTCTCCTCCTCACTTCATCCTGTTTGCGTCGCTCTCTCTCTCCCTGCAGCTCTACGCTAAGCTCCAGTGCATCAAAGCGGAGATCCAGGACGTGAACGGCGAGCACGTGACGAGCCGCCAGGAGCTGGAACAAACTCAGAACGAGCTCGTCCGAGAGCTCAAGTTCAAGTGAGTGGAAGGAGCACGCAGAAGAGTCACCGAAATCAGCAGATAGTGGGCGTCCACAGCATGGACACTCATGATTCCCACATTTCACATTGTTTTAGATTAGAATCATAATGGCTCATAATTTGCACTTTGGACACAAATATATGTATATATATATGTATATGTAGAGAGCCAAGGTCACAAAGTTACATCCAGTGTTGTACAATTTCACAAAAGCCTGTTTAAAATGAAGTTCACACAGATTGGGGTCGTCTGTGGCTCCGCTGGTAGTTGTTCACGAACCGCAGGACCTGCGGTTCGTCTCCAGGTTGTTCCAAGCCACATGTTAAAGTGTCTTTGGACGAGACATCCCAAGTTTCCTTTGGTGGAATTTTTCCGTTGGCATTTGAATTGTTAGAATAAGACAAAACTTTTGGAGTTTTTTTAAGGAACGTAATCTGACGAACAGCAGTTCTATGGTTTTTGAAGCTCGGTAAAGATACTGTTTGGCTAAATTGTCATGAATTGTGAAGTCAACAAAGCTATAACTGAGTAAGTCAGTGTCTGTGTTCAGCATGAAGACGTTTAATGTTCCTGAGGACCTGTGTGGTCTCACTTGTTAGCATCTGCCTTTAATGCTCAGACATAGTCAGAGTGGGTTATTTATTGATGACTTCGATGTTGTGAAAAAATGTTGACATTGTGTAAACCCCAGACTTTATTTCAATCTTTTAACCAAACGCACATAAAACGCCACAGACACTGGGATGAAGGAAGCAAAAGTCCAAAAACTGCTTTCTGAGTTCTAGGACTCATTCCTACTGCACTTCATCGTAACTATTTTGAGTTTTGAACTGCTGTGACTTCAATATCTCAAACAATAAAGTAGTTTATATTTATATCTGTGACATCACCTCATAAAAAATTATCATCAGTGAGCTGGGGTGGGGAGGGGTTAAGTGGCTTCTGTGATTGATACACAGTGGACCAATCACAAGAAGAGGACAATCTAGAGAGAGAGTTTATTAAGAAACTCGGGCTGAAACAGTGAAAGTGAGAAGAAAAGAAAAGAGTGCTGGTAATTTTATGAACTGTAAACGCTGACGTGACCTTAAAATAAAACTTTAAGAACCTTAAAAAAACCTTAAAGACCTTAAAAAATGAACCTCTGTGTTGATTTGTTTACGCAGGTATTTGATCATCGAGAACTTCATTCCTCCAGAGGAGAAGAATAAGATCATGAACAGACTGACCTTTGACCCTGAGGAGGATCAGTGGAAGTTTCAGCCTCTTGTTGCTCCTGAAAGGTCAGTGATGTTCGATGTTGGGAAATTCCCATTTGGCCCGTTGTGTTTGCTTGGTGTTGTGAGGTCAACATAATGAACTTTAAACGTGCTCGATCTGGGTCCAGGCTCGTGACCTTTAACCTCGACTAAGACCCCGAACGTGCATCATCCTAAAATCCTTACACTGGCTGCCTGCTGACTTAAACATTCTTTCATTAGCCTATAAGACAGCAGGTGTCTTACGTCTGTCGATCCATCAGATTCTCTGATTCTTCAGATGTTCTGAATGCAGAATAAGTTTCAGTGATACTTTTAGTTGTTATGCTCTGCCACAGACATCCACAGGAGCAGAAGATATTATTTTCAAACATGGACTAAAATCACATTTGTGTGGCCTTTACATGTGTTTAAGTTTCTGTTAATATGCAACTCTTCAATTTTATTGTAATATTTAAATTATTTAAGTGTTGTTTTTACTGCTCACACTTATTTTGTCTCATTATGATGCACTTTGAATTATAGGCTGCCCTACATGTATTAAAGAACTAAAGTTTGATGATGATTCCCTTCATTATGATGCATTTTGTATCTTCAACAATATTATTTCATTGATTGATTTTTCGTGTGTCTGTTGATCTGCTCCTCCTTCTCCACTCAGCAAATCCTCCCAGATGAAGAAAAGGCCGACATCTGCAGTCGGATACAAACGACCTATCAGCCAGTATGCCAGGGTTGCCATAGCGATGGGAGCTCACTCCAGATACAGGGTAGGTGTGCGTGTGTCTGCAAGAGTAACCACTTTAGATGCTGGATGTGGTTATTTATGGAAATATATTTGCGATACTAGAAAACAACAAAGCGCAAGGTAAACACCGTAGTAAAACTCACATCTGAAGGAAAATATTGGCTGCACACTTGTACCTTGGAGTGTTTTTATCTTGATTTTTCATGCAGCATGAGCAGATTATGGTGTGCAAACTGTATTACTTATGAATATATATAACTGAAGGCAATTAAATGATACATTACAGTAGCTAAGGCAGCAAATATAACGGCACCAAATTATTCTCTGCATGCGATCTAAGCCATTATTCACCTTCACCCCCTCTGTGATTCCTGTGTGCAGGCTGAGAACATTATGTTTCTGGAGCTCGACATGACTCCTCCAGTCACCAGCTCACTGGATCGTTCAACACAGGCAGAGCTGAACCAAAGTCCCTCTGGCAACAACTCGCCCACCAAGGACAAAGGCGTCCGCAAGTCTCGCTCCTGGTGAGCCTGAACAGCCCCCCGTCCCCCCAGAAATGACACATAAACCATAAAAAACAATAGCAAAATGTTTCCAAACTCAAGGTTAAAATAGTTTATTCCATTTTGGTCTTTAATTTTGTTGTGTGTAATTATTTAAGCTAAATTCCATCAAACTCTTTCAAATCAACTTTATAGTTATTTTGTGCATTCACACAGAAATAATCAGAAGTATTCAGACCACTTCCTTTTTGTATATTTCACTGTGTTGTTCATTTATTTCAAAGAGAAATTCAGTTTGCACAGAACAAACCCTAATGACATTTGTAATGTTTCTTTATATTTTAATACAAAATATAATTAATTAATTAATTATATTATAATTAATAATATAACATCATCCATAATATATTTCCTTTTTTTAAATCAAAATGCTTATGTAAAAAAAGAATATTGACCAACATATTGATACATTACATCAAAAAATCAACATAGACATCAGCAACAAAAACAAGTTGCGCCTGTATCTGCCTAATGTAAATGGTTTAGAGTCAGCGCATCTCTAAATGGGATTATTCCGGATTAACCACACCCTCACTCCGTGATCATAGTCTGATGCTTCATCTCTCATTTGCCCAGCAGCCTGTAGTCTCACTGCTGCTGCGTTTATCTTATTAACCTTGTCTATTTTCTGAGATTGCACATATATATGTTTGTTTATTGAAAATTGCCATTCTCTTTTGCAGGTGCCAGACCCCAAAATCCATCACTTCCTCTTCTTCCAATGCTTCCTTGGCAGGATGTCACGCTGCCACAGCTGCAGTGGCACAGTAAAGCTTTAAAGGAGTTTTTTTTTTTTCAATTTATTTATTTCAATCGTCAGCTTCCTTTTCCTGTTTTGGCCAGTGATCCTCTGAAAAACTTGTGAATTAGGGACACAACCACCGTCACCACTCTGCTGAATCCTGAGAGGTCACTTTTATGGAAATGATCTCCTGACAGGAAACTAAATGAACCTTAGGAACCTCTGAAACTCTGTATCAAGCCAGTCTAGGGATGTAAATATCCACCATACGCATCTTTCCTGCATGTTTGAGTCTCGGCCCGTCTTCTTAAAGAGCTGGCTGCAGACTGTGTGTATGGGTGTGTGTGTAGTGGACATACAGGGGGGTATGGTTGCCTGTTTGTGTTTTTAGCTGTGACCGATACGGATCTGAACGTCCCCTGTAAGATATCAGTGTAAATATTTGATGTATTTGGGGCGTTTTGGGGGCAGATGTGGCCTGTTTTCTGTGTTGAAGGGGGCATGGAGAGTCCTGCATAGCTGTTGGCTATGAATGGCTACGACGTGTGCAGTTGTTGGTCTGGTGAGGTAGTTTAAAGCCTGGGTGGACCTTTCTCACACCTATTGTCTTGCATTATTCCCCTGTCTTTCCATAGTATCTCATTTTTAACAAATGCCTTCATAATAATCTAAAAACAGTAGAATTTAAAAACACACTTTCAAATTCTGTTTTCTGTTTCTCTTGTTTTCATACTAGGACAATGGAAAGAACATGTGCAAATTATTGTCCCACATCCAGACACTCTGAAGAAAGTTTCAGTCAAGATTTTAACTTTTTTAGCCTTTTTTAAAGCAACTTTTCTATTATCAACATTAGTAAGTGAGAGTTAAAATCTAATTTTAATTGTGGAAACAGGAGTCGACCCGGTTCATTTATTTGCTTTTACTGCAGCAAAGTGCAGATTGGACTGGATTAGATCAGCTAGTTGTTTGATGAAGACCATCATGTTAAATTGGTTGAATATTGTAGTAAAAACACCACTAATGCTCATTGGTAAAACTAAGTTACCAATAACAACTATGGCTGATGATTTGAAAAAACATTTTTATGTTATGGATCTTTGGCTATTTACACTAAATATGAAAAAATAGAGAATATTCCTTCTGTTTTAGTGTATTTTGGAGGGTATCAAACTATTTCATCATGCATTTTCAGTCCAAAGCCCTCAGATTGAAATTCAACACCATAAAAGCTCTTGTGAAAGACTAAACCATGATCCCCCCTCTAGCTTTTGAATGATGATGATACTAAAATTAGAAAAACACAGTCTTGTACTCACAGTTGGATCAAAACGTTTCACCAGACAAACTGCAAATGGTTCTGGTATCAGCAAAATGTGGATTCAAATCCCTTCTAACCATCGTCGAATTAGACAGAAGCTACTTAGGAATACAGTACACTAGGTTTTTAATAATGTTCACTTTATTAGGCACACTTTTAAATCCAATCCACTAGAACAGCTTCGCGTTTAGTTAGTTGGTTTCGTTGTCACGGAGCTGTGATGTTAATAGTTATATTCATTTAGAGGCTGTAATTGACAAGTTAAGATAAAACACAACATAAACACTATAAGCTTCATAACAGCAGAATAGAGCTGCTGGATGTCTTTGCATTAGATTGTAGATGTGATAACGAATAACTGCATTTGGGTGTGAACTCATCTTTCGAGACTAGAGGCGTTTTATTTTGGTAGCCTCTCTGAAAGTTAACACTCCGTTAACAGGGTCCTTAGGTTAAGAGGAGCAAACAGTGGGGGGTCGGGGCGAATAATTACCCCTGTATTATTGATGCCACAGATCCTGTTGCGGCCGGTCCCCCCTGCTGAGAGAGCGCATCACTGTCCTTTAGTTTTAACATGCAGTGCATCCAGAAAGTGTTCACAGCGCTGAACGTTTTCCACATTTTGTTACGTTACTGCCCTATTCCAAAACGGATCAAGTTCATTATTTATCTGAGAATTCTGCAAACTATACCCCATAGTGACAACATGAACAAGGTTTGTTTGAAATTTATTAAACATAAAAAAACTATATGCTAACTAAATCATGTCCAATCAACTGAATTTGCTCCAATCAAGTTTTAGAAACATCCCAAGGATGGTCAACGGAAACAGGAAACACCAGGGCTCATTTCTGAGGCTGTGACTACTTATGTACGTTTTCTTTTCTTATTTTTAACAAATTTGCAAAGATTTGTAACAAAATGTAGAGAAACTTAAGCGCTGTGAATAGTTTGTGGATGCAGATCCAGACTTGCTCATGTTGACTTTGTTATGTGTTTTTGACATGAGACACATTATATTACGCTACTGTGACAAAGAGTGTTGTGGCACAAACATGGCAGAAATGCGCTTGAGTAAATCTGTGTTCCACAAAAGCAGCAGTTATACTGACACTTATTCCAACCTGCTTATTCTAGAGACACAAACAGTCCATTAATCATCTGATCTAGAAAGTGTGTAAACAGTAGTTTCAAATGTCTCTCACTGGGAGCTTAAATTGCCTGTTTAATCCAACCAGCAGAACCAAACCTGTAAAGCAGAGAACGGAGAAATTCTGAGAACATTTGAGAGACTGGTTGACATTTTGACTTTAAAGATGCTACAACCAGTCAAATAAATGAGTGGGCCGGGGTTAGACACAGCACAACACTTGCCTGGGTACAAATTAGCACCATGCTGATGCTGTTTTGATAGAATTTAAATCTGTTTTAAGCCACTTCTTTCTTGTCTCAGTCATTTACAGATGCATTCAGAGAATTTTATATGTTTAGTCAACAGCATCTGGGCACATACAGTCACTGACCCAGATTGTGGGGAAAAAAAGATTGTGACTTGAAATATTATAATGCTTTACCCAAAGTTTCATGTTTGTTCTGTGCAGTCAAGGTTAAAAAAACATGCAACTATACCTTTAATTTAATGGTTTTTGCAGGTGGAAGTGTGATATTAATGGAAGAAGATATATTTATTAGCAAATGTATTATCAGGTCACATTTTAGGGTGCTAGTAATCAAATAAAGACGTTAAATAATAATAATCGAAAAATGAAAAAATAAATAAGGTTGTGTGTAGTATACTGAAAACTGCTCGTTTAAATTTTTTGCTCTGAATGTTGTTTATTTTCAATGCATAATGAACCATTAATCACCTCCACAGCCTCAAAACATACACGGATTACGATGGTTGGTAGCGGAGCGTCACTGGTTTGGATAATTAAGGAATGAATTCTCATAAACACGGCAGCTATTTGAACATTTTCCAGTCTATGTTGCTAATTTATAAACATCTTTGTCATATTAAAATGTTGAATCATTTCCTATCTGTGTCCAGGCTGTAAAATGTTGCATAAATATGTGTCTGAGGGTTGTGGGGGTGGGGAGGAGGAGGAGGAGGGGGTGGGGGGTGATGCTGATGGAAACGGGGAGAGGGATGGATGGGTGGGTGCAGGGATCCGAAGACAATCAGGAAGTGAGGAATAACTGTGGAGGTGGTGGATACTGAGCCTGTTTCCATGGTAACCTGTCGGTAAAGGATGTCGGGGTGTTGGACGGGGAAAGGAAAGAGGGGGATTTGTGTGTCTGTATGTATGTATATGGCGGAACAATTAGGCTGAGCTCATGTCTGGTGGAGAAAATCCAATAAAGACAGTGTCACAGGCACCTGCTGCTCGATTACGTGATCACGTTTGTTTTTAGGTGTGTGTGTGTGTCTGTGTGTGTGTGTTTGCACTTAGGATTCATTTCATTTATTAGGATCCAGCTAGCTAGACTTGCAGGTGTTTATAAAGCTTTAATATCTTAACACCACAAACCAGCTCACAAATGTAAAACTGAAAATCAGTAAATGCTGCGTTATGCACCGTATGATCTCATAAGTCTGACTTTATTGACTACATGAGTATTTAAATCCTGTGTTATTGTTCTACCCCACTACGTTAAAGGGCAACTTTCCTGTATCAGAATCTTTCTCTGATTTCTAGCTGCTTCTAGCTCCTCCAGATGACATCACCCGGAGGAGTTTTGCATCATTGGCAGTTCAGATGATGTCATCTCTGGAGAAGAAAGGTGACCGTCATTACACATTCCATAGTGTGAGCAACGAAAAGACACAGTGTGAACTGAAGGCTCCTCCCGGTGATGTCACCTGGAGGCATTTTTCAGCTAGAGGAAGAGATATGTTTAAATATAGAGAAGTTTAATGGCATTTTTGTATATGTGCTACCCAAATTAGATCCAAAAGAAGCAAGTTCAATATTACAGATGGTTCTTTCATTTTACTATTTTTGTTACTGTGTGGAAGTAGGTTCCAAGTTCCCAAATAATCAGATTGTGAGCTAGAGAAATGAAATTCTCCAGACATTTTTGATGATATCTTTGTGAAGTCCTTATACTTTGAACCTACAGTGAGTTTTAGAGCATGTACATGGTAAATGGCTGCTTACTGTATGTGGCCCTTCTATCCAAAGAGCTTTACAATGTTGATTCTCCTTCACCCAGTCACACACACCAAGGAAGGACCGGGTATCAAACCACTGACCCTGTGGTCCTGGACTTACCAACAGAGCTACAGCCACCCCCAAAGCATCTACAGTACTTAGCACTTCAAGTTGAGCAAAGAATTTGAAGTGGTACTTTTATTTTTCGTGAAGTACTGATTTAAAAACATAGTTCAGAGTCAGACTTTTATGGAATGTTTCAAGTTATCCTGATGTCTTCAGTGTTTGTTTGCATAATATAAAACATCTTGCTTCCAGTCCCTGCATCTGGTAGATCATAAAAATGTTCAAATGCTGCAAAATATAACTTCTAGAATAACAAACATGTTGACAGTATTGGTGTGTTTCAGCCGAATGTGTCGCATTTCAGCGACCTTATCACTTTTGCACTGTGATTTATGACCAACATTCACACATACAGACTAATCACATCTGGCGGTGACTCATAGGTGACACACAGGTCTATAAATTCACACAGACGCCCTGAGTCTTATCAGCAGCTGACTTACAGGCATAACAGAGGTCTCTTCTTCACCCTCCGCCTGTCAACATTTAATATTTTATGAGCAGAGCAGTTTTATCACGACAACGGGAGTAACTTTGATTCAACTACTCTCTGAGCTCCCATCAAACATATCAACGCAGACTGGGGATGCGTTAAACTATTTAATCTGGAAACAAAATGAGCCACTGGACTGTGTCTCGGATGGTAGAATGTATGTTTGCATGTTGTTTTTGCCCCAAACCAACCTCAGCACCTGAACATTATACCGTTATTGTCCTATTCACCCAGTTTCATATTAGTTTTCTATCATTTCTGTTCGGATTCCTGTCATTTTTATGAAGGCCACCCGGCTTCTACCGTGTTCACCGTCTCTCTGCTACCGATCAGAGGTTATGCAGCTGAATTCTGCATTGCTGCACATGGATCCCAGCTGGCCCAAGACTGGTTGGTGTTGCTTCAGGCTGCGAGGCTGAACAGCAGCATGGAGGTCTGGGCTGATGCTGCCCTCTGCTGCAGCCTCATCATGCAGCTTCTGCACCAGCTCCAAGAAGACAACATGCTGCTCTACAGCAAAATGTTTCCTGTGACTGTAAAATGGACAGTCTCACATGTGACCTCTGCACCTCTCACACTCATTTTAAACCCGTCTCCATCAGAAGACTGCTGACTGGTGAAGAACAACATTTAGTTTCAGCCTGCGCATTTTCGTGTGAAATGACAATAAAGAATCTTGAATCGTATCATTTTAAAATACTTTGTGTAATCTTTACCAATCATCTTAATTTTAAATTAGATTTAAATTAGATATGGTCAGTGAAAGTTCAGATGGGATGCAAGAGGAGAGGAGGAGAGAATGAGGAATATAAATAAAATCTTAATAATGTTATGGTACAGTTACTGTTCGTTGTCCAGATTTACATCTGTGGTTGTTCTGTGGACTGTATGTGTAATATTTTGCACAAGTCATCAATCAGTCTGTGTACTTTTGTTGCAGTTAAATTGTTGATTTGCCCTTTTTCTTCTCTGCTGCACAAGTTAAATATTAACTGAGGCTGCCATTAATTGGGGCAGAAGGAACTGATCTGGGCTGCACAGAGTTGTCAGTGTTCTTTCAGAAGCTGCTTTTTTTTTTATCAGATTCTTTGTTTATTTGTTCCATTCTTAAATCTATTGATGGATTAGTGCATAGAACAACCAGGCACAGGCCCATGGGCCCGACAGGGCAAATATATGTCTTCTTAGTTTTACATCATGGAGCTTAACTACAACAAAGAAACAAGCAGGACATAAATGGACACAGAGTGGTCCTAAACAAACAAGAAAATTACACAAAATGATTCAAAAGATGCAAAAAATGAACAAAGAAAGTAAAAAATACAGAAACTCAAAAAACTCATCACAGAGAGACATCAAGCGGACTAAAGACCCTGATGTGTCAGACCAATGTGTCTCATTCAGTCTGGGGTCTTATATTGAAAACTCAGCAAGGAGTTAATAAATTGTTATTGAGCTCCACCTGCTGGCACCGTGATATACAGCAAGATCTCATTCGTTCAGTGACCGTGAACATTATTGTGAGGGAAAGCAAAGTGCACATAACCTGGGAGCCGTTTTTTAAATTTAAATGTTGTTATTTTTTCCACATCTTTGCATTTGTCAGCCCGTTACAATCTTCATGGCGCCAGAATCTGCAGAGCAGTGGCAGAACTGAGGGCATTAATCAACCACTCAATGCAAAACCCATTACATATCAAAGCACTATGGATTAATGTATGACATATAAATTTCTCCTCTTAGATTATAAGATTTGATTACACGTATATTACAAATTTGGATCATACACAAGACGTATGTAACATAACATGCGACACACGGCACCAGTACATCATCTGACTGATCATTTATTTGTCATTTTCTAAGAGTCACACTGACATGAAGTCATCAACATCTGTTCAGTTGTATTTGCTGTTATGTCTGTGTGAAGTTGGTTGAGTAATCTAACAGAGGAACATTATAAAAATGAGAGGGAAATTCACACCTGAGCTCCTCAACAGGGCTCAAGAAGGTGATGTCGGTCTTGTTCAGCCAGGTCAGGAAGCTCTTCAGGCTGCTGTCACAGTGGAATCGGTTCATTTTTAGGTTGAGGAACTGAAGTGAGCGGAAGGCTTGAGGATCAGGGGAGGCTATGAAGTTGTTAGAGAGGTGGAGTGTTTTGAGACTTTTTGGGAAGACCTCGGCCTGGAGATACGTCAAGGCGTTGAATGAAAGATCCATCTCCACCACTGAGGTGAGGCCTTTAAAAACCCCTCGAGGGAGAGACTGCAGCGCGTTGAAACTCAAGTTGAGACCGAGCACATGTCCAAGATTGTCAAACAGGTTCAAACATACGCCCTGGGACCAGATGTCCTGCAGGGAGCTGCTGTGAAGATCAACAACTTTGACATTTTCTACATTAGTTGCGGCCGACATGCCGGGTCTGCAATTCCTGATTGTGTTTCCTCCGAAGAAAAGATGCTTGAGGCGTTTCATCTTGGTCATCAACATGTGAACATCACCCAAGTCTGTTAACCTGTTGTCTTGAACGTCCAGATGCATTACGTTAGTGGCAAACACGGGGACAGTGCTCATCGAGGACGGCTTCAACTTATTGTCGTTCAACATTAGAAAATCTAAGCTCGGTAGAGATGACGGGGAGCCTAATTCTCGAAGAGAGTTCCCTGTTAGAAACAACATCCTAAGGTTGGGAAGTCCATTAAACGAGGCATAACCCAGGGCACCAATGTGATTATAAGACAGGTCTAACACACTAAGACTTGTCAGAGAAGCAAACGTGTGAGAATAGATTTCCCCGAGCAGGTTGTGTGACAGGTTGAGTGTTTTTAAATGACCCTGAAGACCTTCAAAGGCATTTCTGTGTATCTGGTTGACTCTGTTTTTGGACACATCAATGACCACAGCTTCTCTCAGTGGACTGAAAACCCCCTGCTGCAGTGCAAAAATCCAATTTTTAGAAAGATCTAAAACTCGGACTGAGCTGTTCCTCAAGCCTTCAAAGGTTTGGTTGTCTGGATCAGGGAGATTATTGAATGAGAACCCTCTTCCCATTGATCCGGACAGTTTGAGATGGGAGATCTTTGTGCCTTCAATTGCTCTGAAGAACTGTCTTGATGTGGCCACACCTAACCAGTTGCTTGACAAGTCAAGTGTGTCAAAGGACATTCCTCTAAAAGGATTGCCACATTTCTGCCAGTCAAAACCTTTACTGTACGTTAACTGAACGGATTGCAAATTTAGGATCTTGAAATGTTTGCCCTGGAAACCAGCAAGATCCGGCTCACAAATCTTGCCAATTCTGTTCAGCTTTAGATTCAAGTCTTTTAAATTAGGCATGTTGGCAAAGAACAATGAAGGCTGAAGTTTGTTTATCTGGTTACCAAAAAGGTTGAGCTTCTCCAAGGACGACAGCGGCTCCAGGTAGTTCTCCATCAGAATGGAGTCTTGAAGGGAACAGTAATCTAGGTCGAGTTTCTGCAAAGTAGACAGTCCCGTGAAGGCGTGTGGCTCCAGACGAAGGCCAGGATTGAAGCCGAGCAGCAGCTTTCTAAGACGCCTTTGTTCCCTGAAGGCATGGTTTCTGATCACGAGTGGCACGAGCTGTAGCCCCAGGTCCAGATCCTGCAGCTGCGTGAGGCCTGACAGGGAGGTGGAGTTGATCTCACTGATATAGTTGTTGCCCAGGAACAGGTGGGTGATGTTGGGGGGCAGAGCAGGAACCGAAGTCAGCTTCTGGAAGGCACAGTTGGCTACGGAGCCCGCTATGAAGCACGATGGGAAACACCCCGGCACCTGCGAGGCAAAATTGTATGTTTAAATGCTTTTTAAGGTCATAGATGGATTAATTAATGGGCTTACCGGGCACAGGTCCACAAAGCCCATGGGTCAGAAACTCGTAATATTGAGTGGTTAATATTGGTTAATATTGGTATCTATTGCATGAACGGTCAGTACGACAGACAGAAAATTACCACAAAAGATGCAACAGTTCAAAAACATAATGAGAAATGGTAAAAGATTAACAAGCTAAAATCAGACACCAGCAAACACAAAAGGAGCACAAAACCTCCAGATTTACACATCAGGCAACTAAAAACACAAAACAACGTCTTTTAACTGCACTAAGACCATTGAAAACAACCTTTTTTTTTGGAATTTTATTTTCTTTTATCTTTTGTTTTTCTTGATGTCTGTAAATGCTATAACGCATTTGTTTGCCTTTTAAATCCATTTCTTGTTTCTGACTTATACAGAATACTTCCCCCACATGAATACGTTACATCTCAAATCCAAAACTGTGCTTTAGTGATCTGCAAATAAACTCTGCACTCTGTATTAGATATAGGTTATCAAATTAAAGTTGCAATAGCAGAATTCGCGGCTGCTGTGTCAATCCAATCCTTGATACAGTTCACAATCCAATAAATGGTCTTCAAATATATTTTGTTTACATTTTCATATATGAATTGATTTCCTCATGTTCTCATAACACAAAAACGAAAACGAATTATTCTTTGCTGTTCAATTTAACTTTGTTCTTTTAGATAAAGGTGCAATGCAAAAACTTTGCTTCCAACTTTTAGAAACACCTTTCTCTACGGTATTTTTCTTCAAAAAAATTTTCATGGGATGTGTCTCAAATACCAAACTTGTACAGCACTTTAAATTCAACCTTTAAGAAAGTTCCGTACAGGTTTACTTGTTAAATCCGTTTGTGGTATGCACACAGTATCCTGTTAATTTGCATTTACTGTATATGATGTTGTGAGTTTGCCTACCTGTAGGAAAACGCAGATGAAAACCAGCTGAAGCCCCAGCTTCCACATCCTCACACTTCTCGCAGAAATTCGCTTTAAGTCTTTTTTCTCAGGTACAAAAAGGATCAAAGTCTCCGTGCTGCGAAAATCGTTGTGTGATTCTGCAGAGATCTCTGTTGGCCTTTTATCTGTGAGTTTCTACGTCACTTGTGTTGGGCATTACTCTGATCCTGCAACGTAAACATGTTGCCGGGATTTCCCATTTCACAATAAAGGGAAGTACATTTGTATGTTCAGTCCTTCATTGCTATGTACTGTATGTTTTGTTGTTGTGTATTTGGCCTAAGATGATGCACTGGTTTGCAAAAATGTTGCCATGTTTGTGTTGTTATGTGCTGATTAGTACGTAATCAGCAGGAATTAGAATTTGAGATTGAGGTGCTTTAATAGCAATGTCAATACAAAAAAATTATATGTCTTTGTGTACGTTTTATTTTTTGTGAGTTAGGTTTACACACTAAACTGTGATTGCAGCACTGAACACAAATGTACTCATTTGATTAAAGGGAAACTGAGCTGTCAGTTGCTCACGTTTCCTCTCATCCAGTCAATGAGCACGTTATTTCAATAAGTTGCATATTCTTTTCACAATTTCCCCCCAAAAGAGTCTTCCTCTTTCAGACATTGAGATTTTCCTGGTTGCTTCATCATATGGTGAATAATTCTACATTCTGTTTTAGATACTTAGTCAAGTTAAATAAAAACTGTTATGAAACAAAGCTATAAAGTACATTGAGTCATGTGCAATATTTAATCAAAAGTTTAAAATTATTTCAGTTGTGTATTTCACTAGTCACTATTTCACTATGACACGTTCTACTATTACTAGTGTTATGCTAATGTAGTTTTTTTCACTGTAGTACATGAAACAATGATACCTTTATCTGCACGTCATGTCCTGAATCATCAGCTTGTAAAACATGACCAGAAACATAGTAGAGCTCAGTTGGTAAAGCAGTCATCGACGGACCACAGGGTCAGTGGTTTGATCCCTGCTTGCTGCATGTCAAACTGTCCTTGGTTGCTCCTAGCAACCTAACCTCTCCTCACGTGGCAGCCATCACCATCGTGTAGGCTTGCGTAAGTTGCTTACACTAAGTTCACAAAGTGTAAACTGGCAACAACGTATAAATGCACAACAAAGAAAGACAAAAGACAAAATGATAATGAAGAGACTTTAAACAAAATGCAACCTTGCATTTCTTAAACCTTAAAGAAATGCAAATCACGACAAAAAAATATTAAATGATTACAAAGGGAGATGACATCAAAGACATTTGAGGATAGAAACAAAAGATGCAAAACAACTATAATAAAGGTGAAGAAAGATATGCACAAACAATCAGAAAATTAAAAAACATTGTGTCTCTATCAAAGAAAAGGGGGGGGTGTATGGCTGTGCCCGGGGCCCCATTTATATTATAGTGCGCCCCTGAAATAAAGCAACAACATAGATTTTTTGAAAGTTTTTATTTATTAATGTATATATTTTTTGGCGGGTGAAAGCAGTTAGTTCGCGGACTTAAAGTGGCGGTGTCAGAGGGGAGGAGGCGGACGGACCGAGCGGAGGAGTGACTCCCTTCAACCACGGCCGCTGCGCTTCATCACGGCGGCGGCGGCGGCAGCAGCAGCGCGCGGGTGCGGAGCGTGTGAAACATGGTTCCTCACGGAAACGAATAACGGGCGCGGCGGAGCGACGACGCCACAGAACGACGGAGGAAGCGCAGAATTCAAAGGCGACGAGCGGAGAAAGTCGGTGCCACACGCTCGACTGTTGATGTCCGTGTTTGGCCGCGACTACCTGCCGAAAATAGTCCCGGTGAGTAACGTGAGAGCCCGTCTGGTTTGAGTCTGTCGCAGAGGGGTAAGTTTGGGGCTTAGCACCCGGAGACTTTGCTTTTTAGCCGAGTTTGGGACTCAGTGGCTTCCAGCCCACATTCATTCGGGGGAACAAGGTGAACAGGGAGTTAAACTTTTTTGCAATATGGCCGCTGCGAAGTTCCCAGAAGTGGACAGAACTCGAGAAGACTTTTGACTGACGGCTCTTTTGAAACGCACGAGCGGCCGAAGTGTCCAGCGACGACGTGTGACGCGTCGCACTCGAACGGAAACGTTTCTGCAGCTGTGTCCCTCCGCGCACCGACGGCTCTAGTTCCTAAGCCGTGTCCGCTTTTCACATCAAAGCTACTAGCGGTGCTGCCTCCTGTAGCAGGACCGACATTCCATTCAAAAGTCTGGCAATTTAGCATTTTCCTGGCGTATTGTCAAACATACAGACTGTGAGCAACCGAACAACTGCTTTTTCCGAAGCATCACGATCCCTTCTGACTTCCGGCATTACTATTTAAAGTATCTCACTCACGTGGACATGTATGTGCAGTAGCTGAATGGAAACAGATGTGAGAGAAAAGGATGCGTGTCACATGAAATGAGCAGTGAATCATTTCCTGTGACCGTTTGGTTTAAATCAAATGGCTGGATAAATTATACAGTAATAAACTTACTGGCAGCCTAGTAAATCAGCCCATCTGACCTGTGGGGTCAAATGAGACTAATCCCAACTCCACAGCTGCCAAAAATGTGGTTTCAAAAATGGTCTATGATGTTTTAAGTTCTTAGAAGTATATGACATGTCTGAACACACGCTGCGTGAAGCATTTATAGAAAATGCAGATACTAAAACAGGATCTGCATTAGTTCGGCTCTGCCATGTGATAACTAAGCTTCTTTGGAGAATGAGCGCTGTAAAAAAATGAAGTGTAAATATCCAGGGATGCAGAAAGCAAGTCATTGCATGCAAACATCAATATGATGTTTCCATAGTGGTGGATCTGTAATAGACCAGTAATGTCCTTCAGTAATGGCTGGATAATTTATTTCCAGACTCCAGTTCATAAATTTTAGTTCTTTACATTTTTCTGTCCAAATCTGGCAGTCTCTTCCACTAAATATTGGATCCTTGGAAGTTGAGCACTCAAATCATATTCGTCTTTGTGAATGTAAATCAAAGAGACAGATTTCAAATTATCTTCTACTTTCTGTACCCCAGTTGTAGTTGATTTCTTTTTCAGCAGTTATTATTTTAGCAGCTAAAAGATAGTTTATAGATCTGTGATAGATCTGTTTCATTATTAATTTTTTGTATTTGTGGAGTTAAAGCACAGACAATCAAATGATGGTCAAGTTCATTAACAAACCGGGCAAGTATAAGCTGTGCCAGAAACAACTGCTCCTCTGCCTGTGCAGTGAGGTGGCAGACTTTCCCAAACTGTTTCTCCCTACAGAGAACGCTAAAAAGCGAGGGATCACAGAGAAAGAGAGAGAGAGATCCCAGTAACTGATGTGCTTTCTCCGAAGGGCACTGCTTTTCCCTTGGTGGCTTCATATTGTGTACTTTATTCGAGAAGTGGGCGAAATGTTTACAACTTTAACATGGTAAGATTAGAGAGGAAGCAAGAATTAACCGTTTTTGCCGGCATTCGACCCCCTGCACATGATAACCAGGTACTGTTTAACACGGGGTTTCGGTACCTGCAGAGGCGTCTTCACGTCAGCCGCTGCTTCACAACATGTAACGTTGCTTCTCAGTGTCTCCACATGGAAGTACTTTAGCTGTTGATTTACAGTAGTGCTAGATTGTGCTAATGTCTCCACTGTGTGTGGGGAGATAATCGCTGTGAGGGTGAAACCTATGATTAGAAGAACAGTCATTCCTATCTGGCCTCCAGTTTATATAATTTCTTAAGAATTAAATTACAGTGTAAGTCATTTTTATACGCTGAAACAGTTTGATGGTCCTCAGAGTTTGTTGTTTGACAGGTTCGATGCCTTTAAGTTAAAGTTCATGCAGCTTTTAGCATCGCAGGCAGTTGTAGTGTACTGTAAATGCAGACTAGTCAACTTTAAGCAAAAAAAAAAGATTGTCAATGTTCAGTTTCTACAACAGCTTTGAATTTGAATTGCTGCAATGCTTTTCTACGTCACTTATTCTCTGGCAACCATTCAGTCTACCTGTCGATTGATTTGCTGTACAGATTGGTGTCTGAATCTGTGGGAATCTCTTTCAAGTAAACTAATTATTGCTGCTGGGTAATTAAAAGAATAATTTGACTTTTTACAAATTATGTGTTCAAGGGTAAAGAATCGACAAACACTATTTGATTACTTCTATTGCTTCTTTATGTAGACGTTTGCTGTGATGAAAAGTTGAACTGAAATCAGAGATATTTTTCCTCCAACCCTTGAAAATATGTTGCACATATTGTAGAGTATCTTTGATATTTGTTTCTGCAGGTTAAATACTGAATGATCAAGAATTTCTGCCATTATGTGCCCTCTGGTTTCTTCTATCACGTTAGACACAACTTTCACTTCCTACCTCTCTGACTTCGCTTTACTCGTTCACTTACTTCCTGTCACTTCACCCTCCTTTCCTGCTTTGTTTTTCTCTTTCTCTGTCACTTACTTTTGTTCTTCTCTTTTGCAACCAAGATGACTAGTGATCTCTAGCTATATGATCATCATAAGGATAAAGCAAGAGTGTCTGCTCAGGTTGCAGGTCTTGGCTGCAGATCTTAGGATTGTGCAAAATGTAATAATTGTACAGGTAAGAGCCATTCTCATGCTACTTTCACAAAAGTTACTGCATGAGATGTTCAGATTAAAAATCACAACAAAAAATGTGGCGGGGTACATTAGTGGAAGGCATGTTGCTTCAGGTATTAGTGAGACAATGAAATAAGACCCCGGAAGGGCACCTTGGCTTATAGAGCAGAAAGTGTGGCTCTTTAGACTATAATTCGCTTTACACTGATTCACAATACTGTAAGACAGTATTTAACAACTCTGGAAAGTTATCATGGCAGCAGTGCTTATCTTTTCAGAAATGCTGAAAATGTACTATAATATACATATTAGAAATACTACCAAGAATGTGTCCTTGCAAGCATTTAATTTGCCTATGTAGCAATTACCAAGATTATGTTTCACTTCATTTTGGAAGACGTAGACGTTCAGCTTGTTCTGAATAACCATACGTATTTTTGCCAAAGTCACATGAAAAAATACTAGCAACATTTGCAGTTTCCTAGTTTTCTGCAGAAATTGGTCATGAAATGCTTCACTAAAGCGGCAGATATGAACAAACACAATATTTCTAAGCTGATAAAATACAGACTGTCATGATTGTTTATGTCTTTATTGAACACAAACATAAACATACAATGTAATGTCACTAAACATCAACTGGAGTCAGGTGTTGGCAAACCTACGAAACTAATATGGAGGTGCGGTTTAGAAATAACTTGATTGGTAAAATTCCGTGTCAGTGTGCTAGAGACAAGCAACGTCAGCTCCTGTGAGCCTTGTCTTGCAAAAAAAAGATCTCAGGAAACTTCTGATAAAGACTCTTATTATTCTTATTGTCAAGCCTTTCCATATTCTTCAGTCCACAGTTAGACATGTTGTCTGTAAATGGAGGTGATTTCGTACTGAACATTGTTTCATCTCTGAAGTATGTTGGTAGAAGCATCATTATTTACAAGTTTGTCCTGGTATCCAACAGGATAATGTCAGGGTGGGTCTCTGCAAGCTCAGACGAAGCAGGGAAATGCAGCAGGACAATGGCCCTAAACATCAAAATACTGTAAATCTACTACAAAATAGCTAAAGAAGAATGGTGCAAAGCTGCTCTTGAACATTGACCATGTCTAATCCACAGCTACAGGAAGTGCTTGCTGAGGGGTATTTCCAAAGATGGTTCATCCAATTATTAAAACATAGTTACCACAGTTTGTACTTTTAATCATGAAAAATCATAACTGTTAGTTGATATTCATGACTTTCACGATGATGAGACAAAATTTCATGACATTTATGCAAAAACTTAATATTGCAAACAGTGCTATTATTATTATTTTATTAAGATGTTGTTGATACCAAATGATGCCATTTTCATTTCTGCTGCAGTAATTGATTTAATTTTTTATCGTTTCCATTACTGGTGTCTGAGTGTTAGCGTGGGACGTCTCCAGCAGTGTATACGCAGAGCTCATGACTTTTTTTTGCAGTGTATTATACGACTGCCCCCCCGTACACACCTTGATGCTTATGGCCACTGTGCCATTAATGCTCGCTCATTAATTTCCCATAGGAATTTATTAAGGGGAGCTGCAGTTCTTTTCCCAGCATAAATACAGTACATAACTTTAAATCTAGCTCTTGCTGGCAAAGTAGTGCTAGGCTGGGTTTGGTGTTATCTTTTGCTAGACTTTGGACACAAAGGCACAGGTTCTTTTAGGTTTTGGTACAACCTTCTGAACCATGGATGGCGTCTATATTAAAAAAAACTGCACCCTAAATTGGAGTATGCATTAACTTGTGGACTAGTCCTCCAAGCCCTCCTGGCATGCTAGGCTGTGCATCTTAAATGTGTAACCAGATCTGAGCTGCTTCTGTTTTTACCAGCTCGGTGACAACCCAGGGTCCTGCACGGTGAGCCGGGTTGTCTCTGTGGCAGCACAGGGATCAAAGGTTAGGAGTGAGAGATCGAAGAGAGTTTGGCATTTGGTTCAACCTGCTTGTAACTGCTGTAATCAGTGCATTTGCAAGTTTTACTTTGTGGGAAAAATATTTAGGGAAAGACAGTTGCTTTAACAAGATTTATAAAAATATATTTTTGTTCAGGACAGTATTTTTACACCTCAAATAACGCACATATTTAAGCAGAGGACCTTTAATTTGGTTTTCTGTTTGTCAGACTTCTGTCTTTCATTTGGAGCCTTACCAGATGGAGTTTTATTAAATTATTTGGGCTTTTCTACCGACTGTATTTTTGTCAGTGTGTAAAAACGTCTCTATTTAGACCATTGTCCTGTGCTGAAATAATCTTTCATCAGTGAGTTGTTTTCAAGCAGATATGTTTGGTCCAGCTTCTCAAATGTAAGGACTTCTCTATGTCCTACAAAACAGTGAACTGAATATCTTTGAGGTTTAAATTGTTCAACAGACAAAACCGTAGATTCTTAACCACAGTAACATATTGTATTGTTTGGGTAAAAAACCAAAACCAACTCCAAGAATTAGTCCACTCATACACAGTCAACAAGTATCAATGTGGAATTAAGCTTGTTGGACCAGATTTGATTTCTATTAAGGGAATAAAAATGAGAGTTCTGTAGAACTCTCATCTTTCTGTTTAATAGTCTCTGATTTGGCCTCTCCTACATCGAGCCAAACCACTGGTAATACACTCAGCTCTATGAAACGCATAAACTTCAGTTCTCGAGTTCCCTGCAGCTATTTAAAAAATTAATTTTGAAAGTTGCTGCAGAGCTTTTGCAGGCAGATTATTAGGTCTGACCTTTAGGTCTGACTGTTTTGTGTACTATCGTAAAAGGTGGTTTAGAGGAAAAATTTAGCTAGTAAGTATTTGTGCATCAGTTGCAGCACAGTGTAAATATATTGTGTATAACACACACACACTAGTCACATCCTGTCAAAGCAGACTGAGAATACAGAGCAGCTGTAAGTGGTAATGTGGTCATGTGGCATGCATGGTGTGTGTTTGTGTGGAGGGGCTGCAGAGGGTGGTAAACGCCCTTTTACTCTTCTTTAATAGCCCTTAGCCTGCCTGAAGCCTGTCGGTGTGTCTTCTTCTTATGTCCCGCTTGTGAAAAAGAAGTCGTGGATTCAGCCACAGTACCCCGCGGTGAGTTCACTGTCTACAACTTTTGATTGATTTTCTACAAACCAAAGAAAATCAAATTGTAGTCGTCATGTTTTTGATTCCTATGAACAGGTGTGTGTTTGTGTGCGATAAGGTGGGGGGAGCTTGTAATGGACAGATGCAGTTAATGGGTGGTCTACAGTCATGTGACACCCACTCTATAGACGCTCAGTAGGAAACGACTGAACATATTTTAACATATTATAATATTTGGATGGATATATCTGGATGCAGTCATGCATTAATATATAGAAGCAACAGAATGTGTGCACGCAGGACTAATGAATGTCAGCACTAAAGGATCACTCTCTATTTTTATCATCGACACAAATGCCACTGTGGTACTGATGCCATATAGTATGTTTCTCTGTATTTGGTGAATATTTGATGCTTTTGTTTATTAGATATGATTGGGTCTTACAATAGTGGTCACTAAAAATGTGCCCTTGGTCTGAAGAAATTATAACGAGAAATGTTCCCTTTTCTAGACAAAACTGAAATAACGTTTGAAATATATTCGTCTGAAATATATTCTACTCATGAATTCATAAATACATGGCAATTGCAGCAAAGCCTGGATAAAACCAAGTTCTACTTTATTCAGTCTTTGCTGGGGAGCTAACGCTAGCTACTCATAGCTAACATCTCTCTGCAGATATCAGGCTCCAAACAAGCAGTGCAGAGGAGTTTGTAAGATGCTTTATGCAATATTGTTTTTTACCTGATATAAATGAATCATCATGAATCAAAACGATCCAGCATCAGTTCAGTGATGACATCAGTGCTGATATAACGCCAGTTTTTGCCCTAAATGTTTATTATATATGTAACTCATATAGTAAGTAAGTTGGTGTGATTTTTATGAATTATCCAAAAACCTTCTGGTTCAATCATCAATGGTTTAATAATAATTTGCCGCTTCAATGAGTTCCGTTTTTTGATTGAATTTTGTGGTTTGTTTTATTCCCAGTTGCCACAATGAGGCACTTTGAGTTCTATGAAAAAGCTGAAAGTTTCACTGTGATGATTAAGTGAACATGTGCATTTTTTAATTGTCTTTTTTTCTGCCACTAGCAATTTTTGCTTTGTGTTTCCTGCCAATGTGGCATTTGAGTTTCTATGTTCCATATAAAACACAGAAATAAAAGTTAGGTTTGTCTGTGTGAATCTGTATGTATTGCTTGTGACACCCGCTGACAGGATTTTGCTCAAATTTTGGGTAAAATCAGCTTGTGCACAGAAATAAAATGCACACATAGAAACATTACTACATGATATCCAACCATGAGGCTGGAGTTTGACTGTATTTTTGATTTGTTATGGAATGACTGCTGGTGTGGGAGTTTGGTAACAGGAGCCTAATAAACTGTCACTGTTTTCTTTAGGGACAAGTTTCTTGGCAGAGCTCTTGAGTGTTTGCTGTCTTTTCTACTATTTAGCTGCAAAATAGCATGTCCAGTGTTACAGAAATATTTAACAGCTAGCTCTGTAGATTATATGCAGAGCAGCTACTTCATGCAAAGCGTTACTGGAGTGGAAGAAAAGTCGGTACTTTGTGCCAAGTTGTGGACTGTTGATGAACTAGACAAATTTGTGATATTTAATTCTACTAGTAAATCTCTTCAAAATTTGACTTAACTGTCATAACGAAAAGTGGAGCTGTAAATACCTTTAGTCATAAATGAGGAATTACAATAAACTAAACAAAAATTTAAATTATAGTAAATTAAGATGTTTTATAGTGAGCTACAGTGAGATGGGATCTTCAGTGAAAATAAACCTGCAGACTGAACAAACCTGAATAACACTGTAAAACGACAATTTCCCCTGATAAATCAGGAAACATGCACTGGACTAACTAGTGTATAGAGATGTGAGAAGTGTGAATCGCACTGGTTGTGTTAAGTGTGTGTCCTCTGCAGAGAGGCCTTGACATCATTATCTACCGACTGAAAAGACTCTTCATTTTGCTTTTGTTTTCTCTCTGTCTCTCTGTTAGACGCCCTTTATTGAAGCTCCTCTGTCCTGTGTGACCCCCTGGCACAGAGAGGTATGGCCCCACACACACACACACACACACACACACACACACACACACACACACACACACACAAAACTGTGCGTTAAGCTTTCACCAGTGTTTTCTAAACCTTGCTATATCTTAAGTGACAAAATTAGTGAAAAAGTGAGAATGGATCAATTGTGTGTGTGTGTGTGTGTATGTGTTCGGAGCTGTGTGTGCAGTTTGTGTGTTTGTTTCCGTAAAGCTCAGCAAATGTCAGCTGTAATAAAACACCACGGTGCAACAGCAGTGTTCGTCGCCACCCACCCACGGCAATGCAACGCGCATGCAGTCAGCTGTGTATACCTCTCCACGTCTGCTCCCTTCTGCCGCTTTCCTTTCCTCTCCCCTTTCTACACCTTTACTCTCTCTAGCTGCATCCCAGAACAAAAGACTCCAACCAGCAGAGCAAAGTATCTCCTCTGTCATTTAGCTGAATTACCAGTTCACACCAGGCTCTTTATGTCATTATCACCTCAGCATATCATCAGTTGTGTGTTTAACTTTTAGGACAGCTGTCTTTTATTCTTGCAGAGTGGTAATGATGGAACTGTCTATCCTGCACATGCAAAAACTGAACTCTGTTAAATTCAATTTGAAACTGTTTTCTAATTATTAGAGAAGTTGACCGCGAACTGTGTCGTCTCTACTCTAGTCTGGATTTAATTTGAACTCTGAAAGCCTTTCTCACTGCCACTGTCCCATAAATCTTTGACTGGTGAGACAACAGCTGCTGTCTGTACAATCTCCCATCTCAGTTGATAAGGCTTGAAAGTCCTTCAGAGGAGTGTCTGGTCTCCTCCTTGCATGGTCAGTCACTTCAGGACGGCCTGCTCGTCCCATTTTGTAACGATGGGATTTAACTACATTCAACCATTCAGTGAAATTTCTTGCATCTATCCCGGTTGTTGCTTTCAATAACCTTTTGGCAGTCTCCCTGGGTATTGTTTTTCCTTTATGTTGTAGCTTTTGGCAAAAATACAGATTAATCAGTAACTGAACTTTGCAGATACAGGTGCACTTATAGCACAATCTTCACTGCACTCCGGTGATCTTCACCAGTGGGGATCAAAATAAATTACAATTAATAGCTGTGAATACTTGTGTAATCACTTATTTTACATGTTACATTTGATATTTTTATCAAATTTGGATTAGTTTGCAAAAATTCATTTTCAATTTGAAATTTAAAAGCATTTCTCTTATAAGTGGTTGTTAAAAAGCCACATGAAATGGGCTAGAAGTGTTGTAAAAAATAAAAGGTGAAAACTACTAATGAGTGTGAATGCTATTTATAGGCACTGTGTGTTTATTAAAGTGTGCATCTTTTTACAGTTTACAATTTGTGTTGAACCTATGTGAAGTTTGGTCAAGTCGCTGTGAGTGCACAATTTATGCCAGGGTAGCACAAAAAAATTGGATCCATTCCTAATGAGACGCCTTTGTTCTTTGCCCAGTGATTAGTAAAATGGCAGCCAAGTTGTTCCTGGCCCGCTGACATACTTGAGGGTGATTGTGAGAAGAGTAATTATATCTATGATGATTTAAGCTTTGAGTGCTAAAATGGGAAGCAAATCTCACAGTCCAAATGTTCCTCCATGTCATCTTTACCCAGACAGACACAGACAGACAGGGTGCAGTTATCACCAGGGCCAGGCTGGAAATAACACTTTACTCACCATGGGAGTCTGCTGTGGTTACTGATGACACTTTTGGAGACAGTCAAAGCTCTTTTTCTTTTAACTCATGTATTGTCCAATCAAAAAACTTAATAGAAGAAGAATAATCTTTCTTCATCACTGGAGCACATATACGCTTGCACATACATGTTACAGTGTATGTAACTCATCCCTCCTGGGGGGCCAGTGGGCAGCCGCTAGCGGTGCCCGGGGAGCTTGTGCTGGGTGTCTTGCTTTGGGACACACCTGGTGGCTAGGCTGGGGACTTTTTTTCTGCTGCTCTACCCATTGGAATCCAAGTAGTAGTTATTAATTTCTTCAGTGACAAACTTTTTTTTATTAACACTCATTCGCCTTCGTCCAGTTTGTGAATCTAATAGTTGGGTGCAGTAAATAGAAACTCAGCAGATGGTTAGCTTAGCATAAAGATTGAAAAGAGGGGGAAAAACAACTAGCCCGGCTCTGTCCGAATGTAATAAAACCTGCCTATAAGCTGCTCTGAAGTTCAATAACTAACACAATATATCACTTTTATTTCAAAGAACACAATGGAGTCACTGATCCAGGATGCCTCAGGACTGTTTTTTGTTCACTGTAACTGCACTGTTTATACTATTTTACCTCATGTTTATAGGGAATATGAATGTTCCTTAGCAAGAAAAGATTAATGAAGATGTTCTCCAGTAGCAACCGATCCCAAACAAACCTGTTGTGGAAGATCTAAACAAGATCTACACTCTTCAGATGAAGCTGGCATCAGGAAGTGCTCCATTTCTAGACCATAAAAAAGGCCTAACTCCTCATGTGACAGCTACTAACAGTTTGGATTCTGCGTCGTGAATTGCTGGCACTGTCCGAGCCGTCTCTGTGTTGAATTAAATCTTTTCAATGGAGAGGTTATCTGCATCTCCTGTAGTTTTTACTAAAGGACACATTGACGAAGTGGTGAACTCAGCGTGGCTCTCTGTCAAGTCTCTAAAATTGTGCTTTCAGAACTTCTATCAGCAGCTTCTTAAGTGCGTGTGTGTGTGTGCATGTGAGTGAGAAATGTCAGTGAAACAACTGTATGAAGATGTGAGGGACTGTGAAAGAGTGTGTTTCTGAGGGAGAGTGACTGAAAGGAGGAATCCTTCTTTTGTCATGATGAAGCATGAAGTCTCCTGGGAAGTGTTCAAATCCTCTCTGGAATGTGTGTGTGTGTGTACTGGGGGATGGCCTGTCACCACATTTGTACAAGGAATGCAAATATTTGTGTGTGTGTGTGTGTGTGTGAGAGAGAGAGTTTCAGCTTTGTGGTGTAGTGTAACTGTTGCCGTGACAACCATTATCCTCTGGTGTTTTCTGTGTCACCTGGCAGCAAAGAACTTTATTTCTTTCTTTTTCAGTTTTTCTTTGTTTCCTTCTTTCTTGTCTTGTACAGTCCACCCTTCCCCCTCTGTGTCTAGTTTCTAAGTTTCTGCTGTTAACATGTTCAAATAGCAGCTTACAGATCAGATTTCATCAGCTGCTCTCGTTTATTTACCAAGCACTCAGCTCATCCTGTGGTGGCCGTGAACTTGACTCTCCCTGTGAGCCTTCCCCTAGTTTTTTAGTTTGTGTGCACAGGTGTGTCAGTGTACCCAAACTATGAATGGATTACTGAACGGGCCAACGGGCGAAAAGCCCAGGGCCCAGAGTCTTTGTACAAAGTCACTGTTAATACTTCTCTTTCTAAAGTCACAATTAGCAATTAAAAGAGAAAACATTTCTAACCCATCAGAAAACTTTGGACATTGTGTAAACGGTAAATGAAATGAGAGTGCAATGATTAAAAATCATTTCACACCTATTTTATGGATGACTCTACTGTTTCAACACGCATCTCTGCCTGTCTCCCTGACCTCCCTGCTTGGATGAGATCAAGACCTCTTCAGCTCAACAGCTCCAAGACCGAGGTTCTAGTCTTCCCAGCCAAACCTTTGACACATAACAACTTCAGCATTTACATTGGATCTGCAGAGATTGTTCCCGCTCGCTCACCCAGAAATCTGGGGGTCATCATTTACAACCAACTGAGCTTCAAGGAACACATCGCCTCAGTCTCTAGGTCGTGTAGATTTGCTCTCCACAACATCAGAAAGATCAGATCCTAGACCCTACCTCTCCGAGAACACGACCCAACTCATTGTGCAGGCATTGATCGTATCTTGTCTAGATTACTGCAATGCACTGTTGATGGCGTTACCGACATGCACGACCAAAGTCCTGCAGATGATCAAAAATGTGGCAGCACGCCTCATTTTTAATCCGCCAAAAAGGACTCATGTCACTCCGCTCTTCAGATCTCTGCACTGGCTTCCTGTGGCTGCGAGGATTAAGTTCAAAGCTTGATCTCTCGCCTACAGAGTGGTTAACTCTACAGCTCCGGCTTACTTAAACTCAATCATTCAGGTCTACAATCCCCCCGTCCGCTGCGCTCTGCCAGCGAACGGCGTCTGGTGGTTCCAACACCAGCTCAGTGATCCCACGATGGTGGAATGAGCTGCCAAACTCTGCATGCTCAGCAACCTCACTTCCAATGATTACAAAACTGCTGGAAACGGAACTCTTCCTCATCTTCCTATGCACTTAAAAAAATACTTTCTGCTCTTCCTTGTACTTGCATCTCATGAAACAGAAACACTTCTTTCATGGCCCTTTACTTTGACGTTTTCTCCTTGCCTTGTATCTCACTTTTAAGTCGTTTTGTATAAAGGCGTCTGGCAAATGACTAAATGTAAATGTAAATATATTTTCGATTTTAAAAAATACAAAGACAAAGAAATTTGCACTTTTTTTATCATCATTTTGAATTTTATGCCAGCAGCATGTTTCAAGACTGGAAAAGTTAAAATATAAAATCAGCATATATTTCTTGAGAAAACAAAACAAAAAGAAAACAAAAGTTTTAACCTTTGATATGTTGTGTTTTTACTATTAGCAAAAAAATATATGTTTCAAATGATCTGTAAATCATGAATTCAATTTTGCATAGTTGGGTAAATCACACAATGTCTCAGCTATGCATGCTATGAAAATGAGATTTTTTTTGATGAATCCCCCAGGTGGTTATAGTGTCTTCCGTTTTTGTTGTGATCTGTGCAGGATGGTGATGGAGGAGGGGGGGCAGAGTGACAGAGGGAGGGGGGCAGCAGCAGCAACAACAGCAGCAGAAGGGAGAAAAATCTTCGGGGAGCTCGGTGAGTTGACCTTTGAACCTCATAGTAAGCCTTACACGACCCTTTACTTTCAAACCCTTCGACAATTTAGCTTCTATTATGTAAACATGTAAAAATGAAAACTTTTTAAATATGTCACTCCTTTTAGAGCCTCTGAATGTCTTGTGTTCCACAGGGGAACAGAACTTGGATGCCATTTGTCTGTCCACATATCGAACAGCCTGTAAGCTTAGATTTATACAGAAGAGATGCAACTGTAAGTGACCACTTTTCTCCTTCAATAACATGACAATATTTATTACCATTAAAGAATATATTCTCAATATTCCAGCAAAAAACAGTCAGGTGTCCATGCTGACACTAAAAGAAGTTTTTAATGTCCTGTATGGACAGCAGTTGTGATTACAGCAAGAGAATGAATTTCATGCTGTCTCCTAAAATCTACTTCTTGTTAGTGCTAGTGGGATGATGTCATAATGGAACGCGTGTCTTCACTCTACTCATTCCAGTGCATCTGATCGACATCTACAATGTGATTGAGGCGGTGCGGGACGCTGGTCTGAACGCTGTGGAGCTCAATGCCATCATCTCTGTGACTAGATTGGAAAACCTGGTGTCCTCTCTGTTCAACCAGCTCAGCAAGCGCCTGCCCACCACACACACCATCAACCCGCAAGAGAGCACCGTCCTGTTAGTCGAGTTCATATTGGCGGCCATTGACTGGTAACGACGCTCCTGTTGTTTTTTTAAACCTGTGTGTGCCTGTTGCAAATGTTGTCGAATGCCGCAGCCAGGCTGACACATACTCCTGTGAAATACCTGTTTGTGTTTTTCCAGTGAGCCAGACGGCCGGCTGACAGTGCTCTCCGTGAAGGCAATGCTTGCCACACTGTGTGGAGGGAAACTGGTGGATAAACTTCGCTGTGAGTACACAACAACTAAATACATAAAACCTAACGTTGTGCATAAACTGTTTTACGACCAAACAAAATGAGCGAAAAAAGGCTATTTCCTGTTTTTCATGTTGATAAATTGAGGTTTCTGACAGGGAGGAAAAGATTAATGCTTGATTATCATTCATTGAAAGGCTTTGAGCAATCACAAATCTCATTATTTGTCAGAAAAAACAGATGTTCAGCTCTGATATTTTAATAAGCATTGCAATATGATTGCTGGCAGCGCACCACTCATCGTTCCTAAGGTTGATTCCAACAGCCAAATGTTTATCACTGTGAGAGGCCCATTCGACTTCTCACTGAAACGATGAAACTTAACTCAGTCTCCCTACCAGTTGTGACATGCAGAGTCATCTTTAAAGTGAAGTAGCAAAGTTCAGTTTTTTGTTGGTGTTGGTGTAGTTTATTGTGGATTGCCTTATACATGTCTGATAAAAAACATAAACCTCTTAAATTTACGTTGCATGATTGGTGTGCTCACTGTAAGGTTTTAATTTCCAATTTCATTTATTTTTATCCGTCGCGCTCGCCACAACGTGTAGTTCTCACACTGATTTGGAACACGTCTGTGCCAGATGCCCTCCCTGACACAATCCTCCCCCGTTTTGCTGGGCGTAGGATCGGCACCTACTGTAAAGTGCACTGGCTTGTGCAACCTCAGCGGCTGGGGTCAGTATCTTGTCCAAAGGCATTTCGGCAAATGGCCAGGGGGAATCGAGTTGAGAGCCGCCGACCCCGCAGATGATGCATGACCACTTTAACTACTGAGCCGTCGCCGTCCCCTTAATAATTAATTTCAGAAATTATTATAATTGTTTTTTCCCACATAAGATCACATCCAAGGAAGAATAAATTTTTTCAATTTTCAAAAGAACAATTTTGACTACTTGGGTATTTCCATTTTCTACTACTTCATACTCTAACTTTGTTACATTTCAGAGGCAAATACTTTGCTCATAGTCCAATACTTTTTAAGAAAGCAATAGTTTCTTTATGGAATCTGAGTAATAAAACAAAATACACTATATTCATTTATACTAAATTTGGTTTATGGTGTTAAATTCAAAACCTAACCATCAGCATATTAAATATTATAAGTTTGAAAACACGTGAACATCCAAACAGTGCTAATAGTTTAGTAAAATTCTAAATTCAGAATACTTTTAACAGAATATTTCTACACTGATACATGGATTCATTTAGTTTAGTAAATGAGCTGAGTACTTCTGATACTGAATTTGTGCATTTATGGAGATGTATAGATGCTACATATGTGCCACCTTGTGGAAAACACATGTCACTGCTGCTGTATGATCCTGTTGTGCTACTGTTACAATAATTGTGTTGAAGGGACAAAACTACTTCTCACACAGTATCATTGCTGAAAGTCGCTTTAACATTCTCCTACTTCAGGGACACAAATCTGTCACATTTTGAGGTTAAATTCGTTTTGTACTGGTTTAAGAAATGGAATTTTTGTTGGGAAAATACAGATTTTAGGGAAAATGAATATATAAACAAGCTATCTGTAAATTCATGCTATGCCGTTCTGACCATCTGTTTCCGTGTGTCTGTGCAGATGTGTTTTCTCAGGTATCTGACTCCAAAGGTGTGTTGGTCCTGTCAAAGTTTGATGGTTTTCTAAGGGAGGCCCTTAAGTTACCCACTGCCTTACACGAAGGACCGTCCTTTGGCTACACACACACGTTAGCACGGTCATGCTTCCCTCAACAGGTACAGTCACAAACCTCATCCATTTCTCATTCATTATAATTATTCATGTCAGAGACATTCATTCTTATTGTCTAATGTCTCTAATAGATGTCTTATATTATGTACAGTGTTTCTGCAACAACCAGATTTCTCTGCACAGGATTTAAAATCTTTGTTTCTAACGGTTAATTTTTCTTTGGGGTGTTCATTGTGACTTTTCTGTATTTTTGACTAGTTGTGTCTTTTGGATATATTCCCTTTCTGTAGAAAAAGGTGATGCTCAACATGTTCCTGGACATTGTCGCTGATCCTCCTCAGTGTCTCATCTGGCTGCCTCTCATGCACCGAATGGCCAACGTGGAACATGGTACAAACACACACAGACACCACAGACAAACGCAATGTACTCGCAACAATGATGTTTTTCAAAGCTGAATTTTTCCACATTTTATAACTGTTAAACATTTGTACATGCAAGTGAAGTTCAAAACATCTCTAAGCAAGTTGTAAATGTGAGAACGTGTGAACAGTGGCAGTTTGTACTGTACTGTTTTGGCTCATTCTCAACACTCCTATAGAAACCAAAAGGACAGACAGAAACAAGCTGGTGCACATGGTGGAGCTTTAAGCAGAAAGAAAAGAAATCTTTCTGTGTGAATTGGTGGACACCACAGTGTAAAATCAAATCTCAGCACAACTCAAAATGCACACTTCTGTAGTGTTTTATTAATCCTAAAGGGGAAAGTTTTTTGGTGTCAATTCAAGTTTGGATTATTTTGAAATACTGCTATCAGGCTTGGTTACATTTCCATCATAGATCAACCTCTAAACGTTGAACTATTTCCTGAACCAAACTGTCTGTAGATGAAGACCAGATATGTTTTATCGGACTCAGCTTCGTCTGTTTCCTGCTGACTGATCTCTGACAGATTTTCCGTCTTTCACCTGTCTGTCTTAGTCTATCATCCTGTGACGTGCTCCTTCTGTCGTGGCAACGGGATGACGGGCTTCCGCTATCGCTGCCTTCGTTGCCGTAGTTACCAGCTGTGTCAGGAGTGTTTCTGGCGCGGGAACGCCAGCGGCTCGCATAGCAACCAGCATCAGATGAAGGAGCACTCGTCCTGGGTGAGTCACAATGTGGTTGCTCATTCACTTCATCAGGGGGCACTGTCTGTGTGTGAGGGCTCCATCTTTGTGAGGAGTGTCACGAATTTTGAAACTTGACTGTGATGCACTTGGGAAATCAGTGTTTCTACGTGTATTCAGCTCTTGTTGTGCAGTGTGCTAGGTAGTTTAAAACCGATTCATAACGAAATATTATAAGATGGGAGGGGGTTTTCGAATCAATATCAGAAAACTGTTTATTGCCAGGTACAGTTAAGAACACTTAACGGCACTAGGAATTTGACTTGGTGTCAGGTGCAAACACAATATCTACAATATCAAGTTAAAAAAACTAGTGACACACAACAAATATGTTAAGTATGTACACAAAGATGGAATAAAGTACAATAACAATAAAATAAAAAATTGAAAAGCTATATACAGGAAAAGTGATGTGGGATGGGCAATGGGAGGACTGAGGCTGCCATCAGTGGCGCCTTCTTACATAACAGCACATCTACAACTTCTTAAATGTAGTGGAGCCAAAGTATAGGGTTGCATGGAAAGAACATACTAAAATAGAATACGGATAACACAGATTTAAACGCTACCTGAGTAAATACACAAGCTGATTTCTTCTAGTTATGTTTTCTTTAATTTACCAAAATATTATTTACCAAAAATCTGAATGGAGATTACACAACCAAGAAACATTATTGTAATGTTCCAAAAAAGGAAAACTGTTTTTAATTAATACATTCTTTATTCATGGATGGAAACAGAGTTGTTGAATTATTCATCACTGAGGCTTGGCATAATTTGTCTTATTAATGTTTCACTAAATCTCTTGACTAGAGCTGCTCCTGCTTGTCCAACAAAATCTCTCCATCACAGGCAACTCATCCTAATAATCCTCAGAAGACTTTGCATATAATTTCCACCAGGATCCAGTTTTTGGTGACACTTTATTCTCAGTTTACCTGCTTCAGTTCTTATTGTTTTACAGACTCCGGTCTGCGTTGAAATGTTGTGCTGCATGCACCTGCGTTTATGAAAAAGCTGAACCTGAGACCAGAACTTGACATTGATCTACTGGTTTAAATTTCTTGGCTTTTAAAAATTTTTAACTGTAACATTAGAAACATGCAGATTGTCCATTTATTTCCAAGGTTACTGTGTATTTTCAACGCTTAGTGAAAAGATACTGTACCTAGACAAAACTCAGATGATCAACTTTTACTCATCCACATTCAGTTGATGGCTATTTACTTTTCAGATTCCGCTTAATACAACAACATATAGTATACATAAACATGTAATCATCAAAAAAGTGTAAATGGTTGTTAAAATAAGATCAACCCAATATCTATTAATATCACACTTGTTAAAATGAGGCATTCTGTTGTTACTTAAGCTAATAGTTTGTGTTTGTGTTTGCACCTGACACCTAGTCCTAGTCCAAGTGTTCTTAACTGTGCATGGCAATAAACAGTTTTCTGATTCTGATTCTACTTTTGTACTAGTAACCAGTAACTACTATGTGGTTTACCAAACTGAAACAACCTCAAACCACCTAGATCCGTACAAACACAGCGTACCATGCGGTTTAAAAATAAGGGAGAGTACAAGTTACAGATGTTGTAGTGTGCAACAGATGCTATTATTTAATTGGAACAATGTAGGGTCTTGATGTCTGAAGAAAAGTTCTTTTCGAAATTTTAGACGTTGACAGGCGCGTTTGTGTTTGTGTAGAAGTCACCAGCAACAAAGCTGGGCCGAGCCCTCAGCAGGACTCTGGGCTGCGTGTCGTCCAGAGAACCTCCCCACCCCGTTTACCCAGAGGAACCTGAGAGGACCCTCAACCTCGCCAACATAGTGTAAGATCTCACAACACTTAACACACAGACTATGTCACCTCCAAATGCCGAAATGGCACATTTTAAATGCTAAATATCAACGAGACGCTCGCTTATTTTGCAGCAATATTCATATTATGTTAGCTAAGTTAGGTTTTTCTCTTTGTACACTTTATATTTCATAAAAGTTGGTTGTTGGTATATTTACAAAAATAAAAATTAGACACAGTATGACCTCACATTTTGCAGGATCAAATTTAATAGCATGCAGTTTGCAAGGAAGCCAATATTAATATTTTTCAATATTCATGCAGCTGTTCATTTTCCAGGTCACATTAATCTTTATTATATATTGTTCGGCTTAGAGGTACTGAAAGCAAAATCTGTTTTATTAGTCATTCTTTAATAAAACATATGTGAACACCACTGAATTGTTGATTAAATATTGTTGTCACAATTTAATTTTACTGTAACACAGTACACAGTCATATTTAAATATAATTCAGCCATGGGAAAAATACTTTAGATAGATCATTTAGGTTCAGTTGAAACACTTTGCAGTAGCTTTGAAACAAAGTCAGTGTAACGTTATAAACACTCAAACATTTTATTGCCAATCTGAAGAGCTTTGACTCACTTTATGCATCCTAGTTATGTCCCTTAGCTGTACACAAGAACTTCAGATAATGAGAATAAACTAAAAGTCCCACCTCTGTATCAGCCATTTTGGCTGCTCCGCCTCTTGTGGTAGATCCACATGATTTGATTTTCCAAACATTGTCAGACTGGGTCATTATAAACCTGCAGCCATTAGGGATATATTCAAGCCAGCACACAAAGACCGCACTTCGCAAAAAAATGTGAGTACATTTCCAACAAAGCGGCATCAGATTTATTCCCCCATTTCAAACTTACACTATCTGAATTTCTGCCTTTATTCCATGTCCCTCGGGATCTGCTTTCGTTCTTTTGTCTCGCTCGTTCATTCCTTCTCTCCCTCCAGTGATCTTTGGCCTGTTTGTGTTTGCTCAGAGCAGTTCAGTTCACTGTTGCATGAATGCACTGAAAAGCACGTGAGAGTGTGTGACTGAGACTGTGTGTTTGCTGATAGGAAGGCTGCTGTTTGCGAAGGATTTAATGTTGCTATGCTCACTTTGTGTTTGCGCTGTTAATAATACGGCTTGATAGATTGTGTGTTTGTGCGCACGCAGCCCTTCTCGACCTGTCGGAAACAACAGAGAGACCATGTTGCTGTCCTCGTCTGCGCCCGAATCTTCAAAGAGGTAAACACTGATATGGTTTTATGGAGTTCTAGGTCATGGGTGTTGACTTGGTTTCTTTACAGCTTTCTCCATTCCTGAGTCTCTTGTAAATTTCAGTTTTTTCTTCACAAATGTAACACCAGTGATCCTTTTTTTAGATGTCGATTTGATGAAAAGTGTCGTAACTGAATGCCTGAGCAAGCACAGGGTATCGACAGCTGTTTAAATGTGTACATTTTTTTTAGTTTGGAGTTTAAGTATAAAGAAAAAACTGTTGTTTCGCACCTGCCTTTATTTATAATAAATGTATCGTTGACCCTTCGATAGATATTTTCAAAAGGGGGTTAACGTTCACCATTCACTCATTTTCTGCATACTGTATATGTTTAGGTTGTTTATTGACCTATTTATTAGGTTATTAGTAATGATTATTGCAAAATGAAATATAAACATTGATTGATGGTCTACCACTGTCCATTCTCATTTTAATGAGTCCTTAGTCCAATTTTAGTTGTTGGCTGTTTTCTTTGCTTAATACAGTCCAGTAATTTGACCCTTGTGGTATAGAGTTACGTCTTTTCCACGACCAAAGGAGATTGCGACCAAAGTGGTTGTTTAGGGCATAAGACGCCTTTTATTGCATCCGTTATGGCCGAAAAACTTGTTGCCAGCGGAGACAGATCAATGAGTGCAGTAATGATCCAGTCGTAGGCTCTTACCTTTTTACTTGGTTAAATCCAATTGGTGACTTTTTTTGAGCCAGGCAATGTCTCTAGCTCATATCATTTATCTTTGATTGTACTACTTTTACTATTATCACCACCAGTCCAACCTTCCATTTTATTACTTTATAATATGTCTTTACATATGCAATATAATATAATCTATACGCATCCATTTGTTTGTTGTCAGCAACACAAAAGGAAAACAAACATTTATATTGTCCACACTGCAAGATAACAGCAATGTGCTGAGATGATGTGAAACAAGTAATAAACTAGAAATGACATTGTATTGTTTGAAAATAAATAAATGGATATTGTAAATTAGAATATATGATATTCTGAGAAATCTAAATATATGGCATACTTATTCAGAATAGATGGCACTGACAATAAATTAACCACAATCTCACAAATTCATCAAGAGTTCTGTCAGTGTGAAATGAAGCTGTTGTTGTGAGTCCTCCAAACTGGTGATGATAGTAATAATATCATAATCTATAGTCTCTTATGCTGAAGTTTATTTTCTTTTAATTTTTCTGTCATCCAGTTTGGCGGCAGCTCAGCGTATGAATGAGGAACACGCTCTGATCGCTGCATATGTGAATCGCCTCCAGAGCAGCCCACGGTGAGAGAGATGCACGGGCGCAGCGGGGGGCGGCTTTATCAGGGTCTGAGGGAAGGTGTTGAGAGGAGAGCAGCACGGTTAGGCTTTCACTGAGTCACAGTCCAAATTTAATCACACGGGTTTATTATCAGAATGACGAGAGCACGTAAAGATGAGGTAAATGTGAGTGGTGTTGCTTTGCGTTTTTACATCAGTTCTGTTTTTTAGTCGATGTAGCAGGTTGTAGCTGCGTCACTTTATATGGGCTGCAGCTGTGTTTATGCCTGGCTTTTGAGTGAGAAACCAGAAAGTTCTGGATATAGTTGCCCAGTAACCGTAAGGCCGTCCTTTGGTCACACCTGGTTTTGGAAAAGAAATCCTCTCCTGTTATATATATTCAGTAGTTATAGTGTTGAATTTTAAATGAGTGTCCCTCATTGTTTTGGCTGTTTAAATGAACATTTGTGCCTGTTGTCAGTAATTTTCCTGCTCCCGTGTGTCAGTAGTGTCGACAGTCCCAGCAGGCAGGATGAGGAGCACAAACTGATCGCCCGCTACACGTCCCGACTGGCGGAGACAGAGGGAGCAGGAGTGAGTCCAGGACGAGAGTTTTTTTTAACACAACTGTATATTTAACCATGCAAGCAGATCTTTTTGACATAATACTGTTTATCTCAGAGCGTTTCACCTTAAAAACTTCTTGTGGTTTTTACATCATAGATAACCAACCAACAAAAGCAAAAGCAATAGCCACCGTTGACTAACGGGTGTGTGTGTTTTCAGGTGATACCTCAGCGCAGCATCAACTTTGATGTGAACAAACAGAAGAGGGAACTTATTGCTCAGCTGGAAAGCAAAAACAGGTAGAAATATGTGAACAGCAGTTTATTTAAATTACCTTCATTACTTTACATTTACTTATTCACTCATCGACATTTTACGTCTCCCACTTTGTCGATGTTTTTCTGATTGTGCATGTAGATGCTCAGAGCAGGGTTGATATAGTGCTGTGTTATGAAATGTATACATGGAATTTCTGTTATTAGCATCAGTCATTTAGCCGACTTTCGTTTTTTATTTCATAAACGTATAAACCACTTTTGTCTGTATATGTGACTTTGTGTGTACAACCGTAAATGCAGCTGCCTTTCAGATTTAAACTATCTGACTAACTCTGTAAACAGAGCAGAAGTGTATGGTTTTCTCCTGTTTACTCAGTCTGCTCAGTCATGCCTTAGCTGACCAGTATGTTTTTTTTTTTACATCCCAGAGAGATCTTGGCAGAGATCAAACGTCTCCGTGCAGAGCATGACGCAGCATGCCAGCCCAGCCCGGAGAAGGGCAGCACCAACCCGACTCTGCTGGCCGAGCTTCGCCTACTCAGGTAAACACGGGCTCCCCCAGGAAGCAGGAGGAGACACTGGAACTTGACGTGCATGTGTTTCTTTCAACTGAACCAGTTGGGTCATACCCATAGATATTATATCTGAATATAATTTTGAAAACAATCAGAGTTTGTCACCCCCCTGCACTGAATTCTCTCCATTGTTTACCTCAGTGTCAGATTTGGCGGGAAATCTGCTGTGTTGCTTTGCAGCACAGAGGGAGCATGCTTTATGGCAGATGGCAGTGACAGATGGTGGACTTTGTGATAAACTAATGCAAAACTCACGTCCAACATGTTTATGTTTTTTCTGTAAGAACAGAAACTCCAGGGGTTGGGGGAATTGGAAGTGACAGTGTTTGTGTGGTCTTAATATAGAGCAATAGACGAGCTGTGACTATCATCATTTGTCCACAGTCATAGTGATTCAAGACAGTGTTAAAATGGGTACCTGAATTTAGTTTTAGGCAGAAATGTAATGTCAAATTTTACTTTTTGTCACTTTTTTACTAATGTTAGTAAAAAAAATCTTAATAAAAAAGTTAATATTTTTGTCAAAAATGTTCCTGCATTTTAAAAACAGTTGTCACCTTCTTATTGTTAAAACAAGTCACTGCTCTGTGTTTAGGCTAAAACGCTATTCACAGGATTTAGCTTGAGAGCTGAGGATATCACCAATATCGCATTATTGCAGAAGTATCACTAATGCATTGGGAACTCATGTCTAGTTGTAGTTGGTTGGCTTTTTGTGTTCTGAAGCATTTATGCAGTACTCTATTTTGTTTTTTATGTTGTTTAGTATTTTGCATCTTGTCTAAATGTTAGCTCATTGTAGATTTAGTTGACAAGTTCCTTCCCCCAGTAACACCAGATAACCGAGGAAATGCTGCAAAAGGTGAAACGGCTGCATCAACTTTAGAGTTTTGAGTTTGCAGAGCTTTAAAGCTTTAAATTGTGCAAACAGGCCTTGACATTAACGATTTTACTCACTAGCCATTGTGGCTAGTTGTTTTTCAAAGTTACTGGCCACTCAACATTTTTTTCTGGCCACAATTCTGAGATACTGTGAAACTGGATTGAACACCTTTCAGAGAGCTGCTTCTGCTGACACACAGATCACATAGACTTTCCACTGTCCCTGAATGCACCTTGCCTGTGTGTCTTTAATGTAAACCACACATCAGGATCCACACACGATGCTATTTGGGAATTAAGAAAACTCATCAATAAACATATAAAAATGTACTAACAAAAATGAAACTGATATTAAGGAGTTTCCATGCTGTCTCCATGCCTCTGTGGGTTTTCTGTGGGTGCTCTAATTTATACAAATGGTCCACACACATGCAGGTTACATGGCGTCTCTAAGGTGTTTCCAGCCTTAGGAACAGGATTTTACCTATTTTACTGAAGTACATCTATATCACTTATGGATAAAAAAAATAATTGGGGAGATTTGGTGAATTGTGCACTCTGAGAGGACCATGTGGAAATCTGTCCGCTCTAGTCCCCGTGAGGGACTTGATGAGTGTTTAGACAGCCCTCAGCACTTGTGGACTTTACAGGAACACAACCACAAAGTCCTCGGTTCTGCAAGTTTGATTAAGTCCAGACCTTTGGATTCAGCCTTTGATGGTGACACCAGTTTTTACCCTGATTGACAAATGCTCCCCTCCTCCTTCTACATCTTAGTAATAGCAAATCACAGCTCACTTACTTCTATTCCACGTGTTGTTTATATGTTTCTGTATCAAGCACAGTTAACTTGCCACTGCTTTAGATCTTTAAGGGGTTTCTTTTCAGTGCACTACACCGATTGAAGAAGGATGATAACAAAGTACAACTTTGTGTCAATGTCTTTCTAGAAACTTCACTTTGTCATCAAAGTGACTCAGCTCTGAATTCATTCGATGACTCAGACTGGCTTTGTTTTTCTTGTGTGTTTACTGATTTATATCCTACCATGTGAAGGGAAGCCAGGCAGGAATGGGAAGAGTTATGCTGCTACTTTAATGTGCCATCCAGACCACATATTGTTTGGAAAAACAAAAAAACTGTCATCACCACTATATGTTTGCTAAACTGGTTCACTGTGAGTCAGTGTATCTGATATCATTCGCTAACTCCTACATCTTTTTTTTTCTTCTTGATTTTCTTCATATTCTTTGAAAATCTCACTGGTATATACACTATAGTGGTTTTCAATCTATTGTGGAAGCATATGCATCAGTCTTAATTACAGTATTAAGATGCCAAAGTGTTATGTTGCCCCAGTTAATGTTTTTAGCTCCTTTTTAAATTCTTATCTTCACATTTTTCAACCATCTAGTCTAACTTAATGTTCCCTTGTAACTCAGCAGTCAGAGATTATATCTAATGACTTTATGCGTTCATTATCTTCTGGCAAAGCTCCCGCCTAAGCCTCCGCTGCCCATGATGGTTCTGTGCTCAAACACCTTCTTGAGTAACATCAGTCTCTTATTTCGCCAACTAGGCAACTTGACATCTGTCAGCATGAGTGTAGGAGGGAGAGAGAAGAATTCTGGCGGCTTCCCAGCTTTTTGTTTCATCTACTGATTAAGCACTTAAGACTTGGTATGAACCAGAATAACCTGAACTGAAGAGTGATACAGAAATGCGTACTGCATCATGTGGCTAAGAATCAATGATTGTGTGTTAACTGTATAATGTAAGTAATGCAGCCTTTTAACGGCATATTGTTTTTGTCTTATCACAGTTTCCTCAGATTGTTTTCTTTCTGGTTCCTTATACTCTGATGTGACAGTAATGTAATAAAGTGTCTGTGTGTGTTGCAGACAGAGGAAAGATGAGCTGGAGCAGAGGATGTCATCTCTGCAAGAGAGCAGGAGGGAACTGATGGTGCAGCTTGAAGGACTGATGAAGCTGCTCAAGGTGACACCCAAACTATTGTTTCCCCATGGAGAATTGTCACACTAGAGGGAAACGTTTCCTTTTTTCCTACACCTCCCCTTTCCTGTTCCAGCAGGAACAAGCCTCCCTTTTTCCTCACTGCTATTTCCTCTTTAGTAATGTCACCCTTCTCTAGCTACGACTATATCTGACCTCTTCTTTTCCACCCTTTTCTTCCTGGTTTGTTTCCGACTGTTGTGGCTGTGTAGGATGAGGAACAGCGACAGGCAGTAAGTTACACCCTGTATTAAGGACTCACAGTGCTCTGTGTCAAAAGAACTGTTTAAACTGCTTCATTGTTTGTGTAGCGCCTAGAAATTTGTTGTGGAGATATCAGTAGACAAAGAAAATCTAACTTTGCTTGTTTGTCAGAATTATGAATTTGACCTGTAACATCCCTCTTAAATCTGTGACAGGCACAGGCGGCCGGCTCTTCTCATGGATCTCCTTCCCGGCCAAGCCCATCCACTGTCCGATCTGTGGGTACAGCATCTCCTCAGGCTCACATGTACCCTCCACAAGACTCCCTCGCTGGGGTCGGTGGTGATGTGCAAGAGGCTTTTGCTCAAGGTAACACTGATAACTGCAAAAAAATAGCTATAATTAAATCGCATGTGTATCAGTTGATCGACAGATACACATGTGGATGGATATATAGATACAACCACGAATTATTTGTATATGTTTGAGGGAAGCTCTGAAATTTTACTTTGTGAAAACTTGGTGAATGTGTTGAATTCCATCATTTTATGGTTCAGTCAGAGCTTTGGAGTGTGTGTGTGTGTGTGTGTGTGTGTGTATTTATTTACTATCGATCTATAAAACATATTTCCTGGTTTTCTGCATAAATTGCTAATGAAAAGCAGAATGAAAGCCGTGCCTCACAAAAACGAGATCCCGTACAGCCCACTATAAAGAGACTATTCAAAGATATTCATCAGTCCACAGTCACTCATACTGTCTTTAATAAAGACAATTTGGTGCTGTTGCTACTCTTCATAGAAATGGACGTCCAACCACAATCACTTCAAAAAAAGAATGCAGAACATTTAGTGAGGCACAACCGTAGTGGAAGCCACTATACACAGCACACTTTGACACTCTTCCAGCACTACTGGGAAAATGTCTTGTGGACTGATAAACTGCAGGCAGTAATATTGTGTTCCCCACCAGATGTTTAACAATGCACCAGTGATTATTGTTGTTCTTTTGTGTGTCCACAGATTAAACATTAGCTAAATGTTTTATATTGTTGTCGCACAGGGTGGCAAGTTTTTAAAAATGTCTCTTGTGGCAATTTGTAGTGATTTTATTGGACAAGTCATTCTTTTCTCTCCACTTCAGGGCCGAGAAGAAACCTAAGGAACGACCTTCTGGTAGCAGCCGACTCCATCACCAACACTGTGTCCTCGCTGGTCAAAGAGCTCCACTCTGGTACATTCAAAAACTCACACAGGAAACAGCTTTGTGTTTTCTAATTGCCATATACATATTGTTACTCTGTGTTGCTATGACTCAGTGTTGAATATGAAACTGGTCTAGAAGTACTGTAATGCCTTTAAGTTTTAATGTTTAGTTTTTAAAACCAGCCAATGCTTGTTGTAGAGATTAATGACATGTTGGTCTGACACAGATTGACATACTGACTTTTACTCTCCTTCCTGATTAGATGATGGTCGGGAGGAAGAGGAGAGACTGTTGAATGGAAAGGACAGAGGTACAGTGATCTGTTTAACTTCTATCACCTCCTGCCTTCAGCTGAAAGCTTAACTGTTGCGCTGGAGTTTCACTAACATTGGTTTTCTGCTGCTGAGATAGCATCTTTTTAGCCAGATGGTAATTTTACTTTAATCATGCAAAACCAAAAGTAAAGGGTAAAAAGACATCAAAAGGAAATGCATATATCATATGAATAAAATGGTAGAAAAACAGGTTTTACAGTTTTTCAAATGAATGTTTATAAGAACTGAAAATCACAAAATTGACCTCATGACAGTTTGTTTTAATTAGTCGGTCTGCACATCAGAGGCTGCACAGGGCTCTGTTTCAAATCACTTCAGTTTACTTATTATAAGGCTCCAACCAGGAATTAGTTTAATTACCACTTTTGACTGTCGTGTCCTTGTTCAGTGTTGTCAAAATCTGTTAAAAAATACCATGAAGCCAAATTTAACAGCTTCCGGTTGCAGCTGGTGGTTTCCACACTGAAGTGGACAGAGGTCAGAATGTGAGAAGTTTAAAGCTGACCATGATTGACAGGTGTCCAATGCAACAGCAAATACTGGTTATTGATGCAACAACCCCAGGAAAAATAAAGAGAATAAGACGAATACCGTTCACATCCTGTCGTTAGCTGGACATTTTGTCCCTTTATTTTGTGCTCTGGCCAACTCTTTGAGCTGTTTGCTAAAACCTTTCCTGCATGTCTTCTCTGTCTGTGCAGCCACTTGCACACTCGCCGCACGACTCCACTTACTCTCCAGGTTCTCTCGTCTTTACTGTAGCAAGCTTCATTAACATGCCATCTCATTAGCCATGCTTTATGGAGCCCCTCCTCTTTACGAGAGGACCGCCCGCGGAGACGAAGTGGTGAAACTACTTCCTGGTCCTCTCTCCCCTGTGCTCAGAATAAATACTCCTTAGATTACTAACCGTCAGTACTTACCCACTGACCCTCGAACAGCCAGCCAGCCAGGAGACCAGACAATACAGACGCCACGGTCAGCAAAGTTAAGTCTTATAGTACGATAGTTTGTTCTCAATAGCACCTGCCACATACAGTCTTGTTTTTTGTTTCTATGCTAAGAATTAGTTCTGGTCTGGTTCTTATTACAGTTTCTAGCCGAAACCTTTTGCACTAGTTTTATAGTGGCTTCACACTGAACTATCTCCTGCTAATTGCTAACAAAATGTTTTTTCTCTCTTTAGCAGGTTAAAATGATCGCAGGACAAACAAAAACAGTAAGCATTTTTTCACTGTTTAAAAAAAAATTTAAATACACTGACAACATAGTAAAATGTGCAGAAATTGACGAGGTGTGAGAACTATTTCTTAAATCCCATATGATAAAAACGGACTGTTTGAATCCTGATGTGGCTGATCTGTTCCTCTCTCTACAGGCAGCATGACATTTCACCATGGCCAAAGAAGACTGACAATGCTGGGAATAAAATGTATTTTCGTTATACACATCGTTAGCTAGTGGGGACCAGAGCTCCACTGCCAATCAACCAATCATGATGCTGGACACCAAATGGCCTCCTGGGGGCCCTACTGATGTATAGCTGTGATTCTGTGTGTGTCTTGTCACTGTGGATTTACTTTTTTGCATAGCTAAACGTGGAAACTGAAACCTACTGATTTGTACTGTAGCATGTGCGTGTGCTCTGCATTTTAAAGTGTGAGAGGGTCGAGGAAGTGAGAGGGACACAGTGTGTTCAGGAAAATTGGAGGATAGAAGTAGGAGAAAAGGATCAGGGTGAAGATGCCGTATGTTGGCGTATTTGAGAGAAAAAGAACGAAAGAAAACTGAAGAATGTCAAAAGACAGAAGAAGTTAGTAACGTTTTAAGTGTTGGCACTGTGTGCTTAGTATTTATTGCTTTGATTTGATTTTTGCCATTTATTCTTTCAGTTTGAGTGTTTCTGTGCGCACGAGTGTGGTCAGGCCCTGCTGAGACGATAAGCTTTAATGGGACATTTCCTGCTGCATCAGGCTCAGCCCAGCCCCCTGAATTCTGGCTGAGCTTATGCAAAGTGCCGAGTTAAAACGTTGCTCCTGGTCCAGGTCACTGAAACCTGGATGAGATTAGTGTCACGGGTGCTGGTGTGATAGCAGCTCAGGTTGTTGAATTCTCTCTGTGGATTCGTGGTACTAAAGTGGGGCTACAGTCAAAGATGAGCTATCCGTTTACTCTGTGTGTGTGTGTGTGTGTGTGTGTGTGTGTGAGGACAAGATGTGTGAATACTGAACAACCTGCTTCAACAGTATCAGTTAAGTAAAGAGTAGCAGAGTCACCAAAGATGAAGTTATTTGTCCAATTTTTATGAAAAAAAGTCCCTTTTAAAGGTTCACTTCACCCAAATACAAATATATTCTCATATTTCTAGTTCAGTGTCTTCCAGCCAGGGGGTCACAAGACGTAGTGTTAGCTCTACTGTGTATAAGACAAGAAGGAAGTTTATTTTTTTAATTTAGTCTTTTAGATGCTTTCACCTTTACACAAGTAAAAAACTAAAACTGTTCATTATGTTTTGATAGGACACATATACTGTACCCGTGTTTCTTAACAAGCCAAAAATAAGTAAAACTGTATTAAGTTTTTAATGCTAATACAATTTTTAAAAAGAGAAAAAGAAGAAAAAGAAGACAGGGGACAAACAAGGTTGTTCGTTTTTAATTGCATTCATTTGTTAAAACAACATACGCTGATGTACAGTTCAAATCAGAGTCAAACATAAAGAGAAAAAAATGCTGAGCTTGTCTCAAATATTTACCCAGAATCTGAAAAGGAATTAATTTCGTTTTGCTGATAGAGTCACAGTAAAACTGAAATTTAAGCTCTGCTGCTGATGAGATGATTCTTTAAGCTACGCTTCACTGGAGTTTGGGTTTTTATGTAGAGAGCTGTTCACTTTTTCTTAAACCTCCAGATTTTATTTATTCTCATTTTTCGAACGACCGATTAAGCAGAGCTTAGTGTTTTTAAAAGTTCTCCAAGTGCCATTCAGCTAACTTCATCTTTGCCAAACATTTGAAATTCGCTTTTCTTACATTGCTGCCCAAAATGAACTTGCCACACTTTGCGTCTTTATGCTGCCTTCACTGCTTCTTTGTAGATGTTAAGCTAAATCCAGCCCCCAGAAACCTTAAAGCAAATCAAACAGGATGCAAAGTGACACACCGAGCATGTGTAGGTTCATTTTTTTTCACCTTAGACGTTGTCAGCTATTTTTTGCAACTATATTTGTTCATCTTTTGTAGCTTTTTGGCATGTGTTCTTCCTGGATACATCCTCCACCAGCCCTAGTCTCTGTTTGACTGCCTGCCTGCCTGCATATAGGATTATTACATTTTCAATGTGCAGTACTGTATGAGTGATTTCCATAAATGACTGAGCTCGTGTTTCCGTGCGTATGTGTGTGTGAAAGAGAGAGTGAGAGGAATCAGGACCGACAGGGCAGACGCGTCCTAACATGAATCTGTAAACATGTTCGGCTCTGAACCTGCAGGAGCTGACGGTGTGAGTGAAACGTGTGGATTACCTGCAATAAATAATATTTAACGTCAAGCTTCTGTGTGTCTGCTGTCTCCATTAGTCAATTTCCCCAGGACACAAAAGGCTACACAGATACAGAAACACACGTGTGTGTAGTGTACCACTGAACATTTTCGATGACTTCTTCTTTCTCTTACGTGACCTCCCTCCTGGTTTGTTCATTCTTATGCAACGAGTCTGTGTTGCACTAGAGTTTGGCAAAGCAAAAATGTCTAATTTGATAAATATGTGGCACTACTTGGAAACCATACTCTGTGAATAACGACTCTTAAACAAATGGGAGTAAACTCGGATTGGAAGAAGCAGCCTATGAGTTATCGTTAGATAGATTTACATTAAATTAGGCTCCATTTTGGGTTATAGCCACAGAGAACATTGACAGTGTATTATCAACTTTTCATACAGTCATTTTTAGTCAATAATTCCAGAGTGAGTTGGTTTGGCTGCGCTGCGACCAGATCAACCATCGATCTTCTGTTGTGCCTCTAAAGTGTGTGTTATAAAATGTATTTATGTATTAGGATGCTTTTGTTTTTGATTGTAACTGGCCTCAAAAAAAAAAAAAAAAAAAACCTGTGTTAGGTAGAAGCGGTTTACTTTGTGTTCGTGAAGCGGCCCTGAGGGCAAACTGCAGTGCCGCTTAAGAAAACACATGCAAGATTTCGCCCCTTTGACAACACGTCCACAGCAGTTGGGAAAAACGCTCAGGTTAAAGAAACCCTGCATCGATTCCAGGTCATATCTGAACATCAACGTTAGACAGTAAATTATAAATGATTAGGAAACGTTGTATTTGCTATGTAGTGATTTCTGAGTCACCATGGCATCGCGTTGGTTTGTCAGGTTGCTGATAAGAGTTCTCTTAACCGACGTACTGTAGCCGACTCTGTAGTAACTTTGCAGACTTTTATTTCATGCACAATATACAGCAGGGAAGTTTTTCCTTTTTAAAAAACTTACATAGTCCTGCTTCAAACATCTTAAAGGGAAACTTCACCAATTTCAACTTGTTTTCTATGACCCGAGTTCAGGGTGTTTATGGACATTAATGCTTGCATTGATTAGCAACAAGACTGAAATTCTTCTTTTTGTTTCTGTACAGACTCAGTCCACTCAACACAATGAGCACATTCACTGAATTCTTGTGATACTCCTGTGCTTTTTCCTAAGCAAGATTTGGAAGGTGGCACTTTAGGTAACAAATGTTTTATAGTCTCGCTACTTTTACCTAAGTTATAAGATATGCACCACGTACAAATCGTTTACAAAAACCAAGGTTTGGACTAAAAATGAGAGTCACCATAACAATATCCCAGCCTTTTTATGCTACTAACCTATTGAGCTACAATATTAGAAATGCTAGGAGTTTAAAAGCACTTTAACACAAAAATCGCATATTTCTTATGAAAATGATCACAATAATGTGGGTAGAGACCTCTTTTGGAATCTTCCATGCAGTGCTTGTGGTCATAACCCAGTTTCTATAAATAATCTCCCCCAGCATGGACACGCACTAAAGATAAACCAATTTTTCTCCTTGATCTTAAGACTTTGTAACTCTCTCTTCCTGATTTAGTGTCCTCATTAGTATGAATGAGCACTTCTCACGCTTCCCAAGAGCTTCCTTTGGAGGTCATGACTTAGTGTGTGTATTGTTGTATGTGTGCGTTTGTGTGTCGGTGTGGAAAGTGGGGGTGGCAACTTCAGACTGAATGAAGCTCAGTGAGGTCGTCTGTTGTTCCTGACCTCACTGACTTCCATAAATAACCACACGGCCGCCACCTTCTACATTCACACTCCCCACCCTGAGCAGATATGACCCTGTGTAGTAAAGATTAGAATGCCTTTTTTTCCTCAGAGGTTAAGCTGAGTTGAACCCTGTGTTCTGGAGAAAACCGCTAAAACGTAACTAGTCATAATGTAATAAAAGTTTATCTGAATTGGTTCTAAACAGAAAATAATTACATTTCTGTGAAACTGATGGTTTTACTCAGTTATCGAGAAAAAAATAAATTCTGTTATTTTATATTATGTTTTTGGACTAAACAAACAATTTGGTTAAAAAATGCATTAGATCAGTTAATGAAAACAAGATTTTTAGCTGCAGGGGCTCCACGTTTTGAATGTATTTTAGTGCCGTGCCCACTTAGAAACCTCAGTCCCTGCCACAAATTTGCCTAAACTTGATTTCTGTTCTAGGAATTGTGCAGAAACCTAAATATTCTCTCATTATTTACACACTGTTTCCAGGTTTACATGAAATGTTCAGATTTTCCCTGTGGTCTTAGACTTTTGGACCCCAGAATATGTTAACATGTTGATAACATCAGCATTGCTCATATAGGTGTTTGCTGCCGGACAATGCAGGAAGTCAACATTGTGGAAAGGGATTTTAGCAACTGGACTAAAATTAGTCTGCACGAGGGAATAGAAGATGACACCCCATTGCCAGGGGAAATTACACTGTTATTTAACAGTGCTGTTCTACATTCATCCACATTTAAATATGACTTGAAGAAGAATATCTCTCATGCATCTTCTGGACACTGTGGAGTCCAACACAAACCACTAATTATTCTGTAAATGACTGTGATTTCACCACTCTCCCTCAGTTACTTCCTACGAAGTGTCGTGTGGAAGAGCAGGTCCACGGCAGTTAGGAGAGCAGGTCTCAACTTGTTGCAGCCGGGTTCAGCTTCACCTGTTGAAAAACCTGGGAAGAAAGGAGTTATTCCAAGGGGAAACCATTCTGCCACCAGAACATGGTTGAGCGTGTTGCATTTGCTTGGAGGTTGTCGGTGTAGATGGGTAACAGACATCTTGGGAACAGAGAGGTAACGCAACCGGATCAGTCAAAGATCGGCAGTCAGGAAAAATGACCCGTGAGTTAAAGTTTTAGCCCTTGTCCAAATAATTATCAATAAAGTGGGTGCAGTCAATATTTGAGCAGCGTTTAAAGGTGAATCTTTACCACGACCCCTGAAACAGATATAACCGTTTGGCTTCCGCTTGTTACACAATGACAACATAATGTTACCCTGTCCAGTTATTATGAGCGTGACTGGTTATTTACGCGGGTCAGAAATGAGCAGCTGGGCCCCTGTTCCTCCCACCATGTCTGCACAGGACAGCTACGATGATTACAAGGCCCCAGGTTTACGGCAGCACCGAGATTAAAAAGTGGCCGATGGAATACTGCTTTGGACTAGTAGCATGTGGTGAATTCTTAAAAGGACATGGTGATTTTTTATTTTTTTGATCCTTTTCCTGATTTCCTGGTGGCGTGTGCCGATCTCTTAGCGGCATATTTCCGTCCCTTAACTGCACGTAAAGGCGGTTTCTTAGCAGCATGAGGCGATTCTCTGGTCTTAGTTGCCACGTTGGCTGAGCCGGTGTAACCACTTTAAAACAGTGACATTTGCATTGTTTTTGCATGGAAAATATATTTGTGCAAAGGAGTCACACAATACTTCTGCCTTGCAAAAGTATTCATACCCGTTGAAATTTTCCCAATTTTGTCATATTACTACCACAAATGTAAATGTATGTTAGTGGGATTTTATGTGATAGATCAACACAAAGTGGCACATAATTGTGAAGTGGAAGGACAATTATGAATAATGATCTAAAAAGTGTGGTGTGCATTTGTATTCAGCCCCCAGTGTCAATACTTCGTAGAACCACCTGCATTTAAAGCTGCAGGTCTTTTGGCGTATGTCTCAAAACTTGTCCACATTCTTCTTTGCAAAAAAGCTCCAGCTCATCCAGATTGGATGGAGAGCGTCTGTGAACAGCAGTTAAGTCTTGCCAAAGATTCCCAGTTGGATTTAGGCCTGGACTTGGACTGGGCCGTTCTAACACATGAATATGCTTTGATACAAACCACTCTATTGTAGCTCGGCCTGTATTTTTAGGGTCGTTGTCCTAAAAATAAAGCTGAACGTCCACCCTGGTCTCAAGTCTTTTGCAGACTCCAACAGGTTTTCTTCTTAGATTGTCCAGTATAGGTCTCAATCCATCTTCCCATCATCTGTCCAGCTTCCCTGTCCCTGCTGAAGAAAATCATCCCCACAACATGATGCTGCTACCACCATGGTGTGTTCAGGGTGATCTGACCACATAACCTTGCCACTCTTCCATAAAGGCCAGATTTGTGGCGTGCACGACAAAGAGTGTACCTGTGGACGGACTCTTCCACCTGTGGATCTGCAGCTCCACCAGAGTTACTACGGGCCTCTCGGCTGCTTCCCTGATTAATGCTCTCCGTCACCGTGCTTCACCTCCGTGAGATGTTCAAAACTTGGGATATTTTTGATAACCTAACCCTGCTTCAAACTTATCCACAACTTTATGCCTTTATGTCTGGTGTGTTCCTCATCATGCTGTTCGTTCACTAATGTTCTCTAACAAACCAGCTGTATTTATACTCAGATTAAATTACACACAGGTGTAACACGCTCTATTTACCCATTAGGTGACTTCTGAAGGCAACTATGGAGTCTCAGAGTGAAGGGGGCTAAACACAAATGCACGCCACACTTTTCAGATATTTATTTCAGAAACATTTTAAAAACCATTTATCATTTTCCTTCCACTTTACAATTATGTGCCACTTTGTGTTGTGCTATCACATAAAATCCCAAATAAAATATATTTATGTTTTTGGTTGTAACATGACAAAATGTGGAAAACCTAAATAGGTCTGAATACTTTTGCAAGGAACTGCAGGCAAAGCATATTTTCATGTTTAATTGTATTGAGATTATTAGAGACCCAGTGGCGTATATTATAAATGGGATAAACTGTCTTCTACGTCTCCTGAAACATGTCTCATTTCTCTACTTTACTATAAATATCAGCCAGCGTGCTCTCTGCTGCATACAATTACAAATATACTGAAAGCAAAAAGACATATTTGGATCGGTATTAAATAATGACAAACTTAGGTCCTGTAGACATGTTAGTTGTATTTCTTTTTTTTTTTTAACAAAGGGATTTAAAAAAGGGAACTTCCACAGTGAACTTTGGGCTTTAGGGGTCTAGTGTAATTACCCGAGGCTTGTGAAAATAAGAATTTAATAACTGGCTCAGACTAAATAACAATGAATAATATAAAATAATGTAATCAGTAATAATGGAATAATAATAGTGTCAAAACTAGCAATTAAAAACACATGTTACTTATATCTCACATTGTTTTAACACATCAGTTGCTCATGATGCCCAAGATGCTCATCTTTGTTTATGCGGAAAATTTGACAATAAATGTATTTTCTTGTGAGAATTGGCTGTAAACATCTTAGGCCAGTGCTCACGTTAGGGTTCATGTTCTCTTAGTGGAGCGTCCAGTTTTACCCAAGTTTGACCAGCACCTCACACCGTGAACCTGGAGCCTCTGGGCCTCCTGAGGGTCTGTGGCCCGGGGCAGGGATCTTAATTCTCACGTTTTCTCACTCACTAATGGAATACAACTTTTAATATAGTTAATAACACACAATTAAACATGCAGTGCTTAATTCTTGTCCTGTGGCCACGTATTGTCCTTTCTGGCTCTTGCAAGACATTAAATTTATTTTTAGCAGCATTTTTCTGGGCCCCTTTTCGGAAAGACAGGTAAAGGCCGTCCGTCCCGGGAAGACAGACAAAACTACGGAAGACATGGTTGGATCTTTTTGGTAATTTTTTTGCATCTTTATAGTCACTCTGTGTCTCTATAGTGTCATGCTTGTGTCTCTTTGTGTCTTTTTTTGTCACGTGTCAGTATGTGATTGTTTTGTGATATGGTAATTACTCTCATTTTGGTCATTTTGTGTGTCTTTGTGACCACGTTTTGACTCTCTAATAATTTTTCGATTTTGTGCGTCATTCCACGCGTCTTGTTATTTTTGTGTCTCTTTATGTCGCTCTGATCATGTCAGTTTGATTCTTGATTTGTTTGATTGTTTTGTGGCATTTTTGTTGTGTGTCTCTGTATGGTCACTTTTAGTTTTGTGGTCAGTTTGTGGCCGTGTTTTCAATCTTTTTAATCCTTTTGATTGCTTTTTGTATCTTTGAAGTTCTTTAGTGACTCTTGACAGTCATTTCTCTAATGTATCCAAGTATGGTGTATTTTACTTTATTGTATTTGTAGTTGTGACATTTAGTGACTATATACTGTATGTTTCTCTTTGGACATTCTTGTGTCTCTGTGGTCATTTTACTCGGGTCTTGGCAGTTTTATGTCTCCTTGTGGTATTTTTTTAATGGTAGTCATTTTACCATTTGTGACTCTAGTCTCGTGGTCATTATTTGGCTCGTTGCAGTGGTTTTTTGTGTTTAGCCATTACTGTTTGACACTTGTGTAGAGTCTCTGTGGATCTTTGTCTCTGGAGTTGTTTTGAACCCTATATAAAGTCATTTTTGTCTTTGGAGTTGTGTGTCTTCTGAAAGACATTTTTGTCCTTTTATAGTCACTGTGTGACACATTATGTTTATTGTTTGTCTCTGTTTTTTGTGTCTTTTTATGCTCATGTCTCTTTTCCGTTGTGTTCCTCTTTGGACTCGTTTTGTGATTCTTTGTGGATGTGTGCCTCTCTTTGTATTGTTTATGTCTCTCTGTACTAATTTAGTCTATGTTTGATATTTTTATATGTCTTCTTGCAGTTGTTGTGTCTCTCTCTACTGTAGTAGTTTTGTGACTCTCGGCTCTGTTCCTGTCCCGGGGTGTGTTCTTTCTCCGACCCGTCCCTGTCTTCCTACCTCCACACCTGTCCTCCGTGTCTGCTGGTGCCCGTGCGTGTGCGCGTGTGCGCGCGGCCGTGGCTGCAGACTTTAGGACCCCGCGGAAACCTGGTCTCCGGTGCGGCAGCCTCTGCGGCTCTTAGAGAGCGAGAGACAGAGACAGAGAGAGAGAGAGAGAGACAGAAAGAGAGAGAGAGACAGAGAGAGAGAGAGAGAGAGAGACAGAGAGAGAGAGACAGAGACAGAGAGAGAGAGGGAGCGAGGCAGAGAGAGAGAGAGGCAGCGACAGAGAGAGAGAGAGAGGAGAGAGAGAGAGAGAGAGAGAGAGAGAGGCAGGCGGGGGAGCGCGAGCCAGCAGCGGAGAGAGAAGACCCGGTAGAGCGCGAGGAGGGAGAGAGAGGGGGTGAGAGAGAGAGAGAGAGAGAGAGACCGAGAGTGAACGAGAGGAGAGAGAGCGACGACCGTCAGGGTCCGGGTGCCTGAGGGACGGACGACACGGTAAATATAAACATTACACGCCGGCAGCCGTTTCAGCCGTGGACTTGTCACCGCTCGCGCGCTCCTCTGCTCGACCGTTGGTTCCGTTCGAGCAGAGGATGTGCGCGTGAGGACGGAGCGGTCCGCTCGCGGTCCGTTCGAGTGAACTTGGGGGAGTTCTGTAGAACGGCGGGAGGGAAGACCGCAGCACGGCCGTTATTTCGCGCACGTCGTCCGGTGGGGCGCTCCGGGCTCCCTCCGGGCCCCGCTCCGGCCCCGCTCCGGGCTCCCTCCGGCACCAGCAGGTAACGTTAAACCGGAGCGCACCGTCTCCGTCACCGACCAGATGCAGACACACACATCAAGAGCGCGGAGAGCGAGCGGGCGGGAGCGCGCGCCTGCCGGGGTGAACGGGTGCATTCGCTGTGAAACGCGCCCCCGTGTGTGTTTTTTACTGACCCACTAAAGCTTATCGTCTCTACACACTGACACACGTGTCTGGCACCGGCCTCCCGCCCCGAACACCCCCCCGCCGGGATTATGCACCGTTTATGAGAGGCTGTCCGGTAAAGGCCGCCTGAGGTCGCTCCCAATATTAATTGTCATAAAGCTCATAGGCTCCGTCAAACCGGCGGGAGTCACGACGGCACTTCCGACGTGCACTGTCAAAATAAAAGCCTCGTCGACGAACGTTGTAGGCCTGCACTAAGGTAAACCCGATTTGCAGAAACTGTTTCCTTCTCCAAGGGTTTCAAGTAATCAAATCACGTATTTTTATATTTCTATGAACGTTTAAATAAATATCCTAGTTTACGGTCCGTTTACTTTACTTTATGTGCTATTAATTACATTAACTCTTTGCTAATGTCAGTTAGCATGTTGAGGAGGTGAAGGTATTTTTTTTATGAGCAATAAATCTGACAATTATTTGCTCACACGTTTGGTGTAAAACATATCAAAAAACAGCCATCACCGCTTCCCAGAGCAAGAGTTCACTACCAACTTGACAAAGCAGGCAGATGTCCGGGGACCGCACTTTCTTCGTGATTTCTTTGTGATTGGTTTGCTTTACATAATTTCAATAACTGCATATTTCCAGCAGTGAGTTCTCTCAATCTTGGGATCTTCATGTCAAGTGTGTTAAGATGTAGTTTACAGACCATCCTATTTTCCCTTTGTATTGTGGTCATTTGTTGGAAGTTTATAATAAATTGAAACAAATGATTAATCAAATCAAATTGTTTCCAGTTAATTTTCTGTCAGTCCAGCTCTAGAGCGCTGGTCAGGTTTTGGGAAATCGCCCTCATGTGTTAAGTAGGGACCCATATAGTGGGTTACTTCAGCCATGCACAAGAGTAACTTATCAGTTACTTGAAAAGTTACTTCAGCTGGAATGTGCTGCACTAGTTTTTAGGTCCATTAGATTCAAGTTGTCAAAAGTAATACTTCTGAAAGGCTGTAGCTAGGGTTGAGGTCATTGAGGTCATGTGTTCTGTATGTTAGATTTAGATTTAGTTATTTGGCAGACGCTTTTATCCAAAGCGACTTACAAGTGAGGTACAAGTCAGAAAAAATGTAAGTCATATCTAAACTAAAATATCTAAAAGCAAATATACATAATGTCCACAACTGTGGAGCCTTTTTCTTAAGAGGAGTAAACATTACTAAGACAGGGAGTATTTATAGCTTTTATAGTAAGTATATTCAAATTTACCGACTTTCTGGTCTGGTCTTGTTGATATGTCAAAAAACTAAAAACCTTTTATTTCTAACAATGAAGGTGTTGAAAAAAGCTTTCAGAATAAATGAATAAATAAACTAGAAACTTGACATCCATTTTAGATTTTAGAGACCTAACTGTTTGTGTCTGGTCACAATTTACTGAGGCAGGAGTTAGGTGTTGAGCTTGATTTGACCTCTGATGACCTCAGTGTTTCAAAAAAGCTTCCCATATCTAGAATTATTATGAATATTGAGCATTTAAGAACTTTTAAAAGTTGAATGCTTTGTTTGAAATATAAGGTATATCTGTCTGAGGGTATGTAACTTCACCTGCTTATTTGTCATGTTACAATTCAAATATAATGGCCATGTACATTACAAAATTAGTCTTTTCCTGCAAGAATACCCAGATTTGAAAAAAAAAATAACATTGATCAAAAGAGGAGGGCATTCAAGTAGCAGTGAAGAAGGAAAATGTGAGATAATAAGTCAAATGTATTAGTTAAAAAGTAAAGAGTGTGCTTCAAAGTAGAATTGCAGACTTTTATTGTGAAGTAAAATTACCTCCTTCCCTGTTGTGCTATTGTGTGTGTCTCTACCTTGACACACCTCTGAAGCATTTTCTCTGCGCAACCATTTCTCCTCCCACCAGTACAGGCTTCTTCTTGGGCCTTTGACTATGGTCTAATTTAAACCACCGCTGGCATGAATGCTGGAACAATTTAAATCAGTGTATACAGACTTGCTATAGGAGTGCGAGGTGTGTCTGTGTGTGACCTAAATACGCAGAACTTGGAGGAGCTTGTTGGCCTGGAGCCTGGAGCTTGAACAGTGAGCCCCAGGGGTGGTGGGGTGGATACTGTACACCCATTTCTGCAAAGTTTCCACCCCTGTCTTTCCGCTGGTAACCCTGGCCAGCTGCTTATTGTCTTTACAGTAGGTGATGTAAGTCAACAGCGTGAGGAGTGACATACTGTACAGTATCTTGAGCAAAGCCAGACACATTGGCTGCAGGCACACTGAGCTCAAACTCAAATCACTGCTGAGGTCCCTTTCTCTCTTAGGCACATGAAAATATATATTATATTTGAGCTGCTCTTGTGCTCAAATTGCAATGAGTATCTTACACCAGTCACACTTTTTAACTTACGGAAAACTACAGGAATTAAAAGTTCACACAAGACACACTCATGCAGATGTTAAAACGTGAGATAAGGCTACTTTGACTAATTTGTGAACATGATAAGCCACTTTAATTCTAAAAACAGTTTCAAGCAATTTAATGAAAAACAAAAGAAACATCCAAAAGTTTAACCTCTGAAATTTTTGCATTAAGGGTTTTGCACTAAAAATCACTGAATTTACACCACTGAATGATTGTGTGATCGAAAAAGTTCACATTACTAAAACATATTTTAAGTAACTGATACAAATTTAGCGTGTGGCAGGACACTGTTTCACAATACAATAGGTGCCCGATTGCTTTCTCGGATTCTGGGTAAAATATAATGAAGCTGCCATATGTATTGTAGTCTGCAGTGTGTTCTTTAACTAATGGGTACTTAGAAGTAATAAGATACTCACACAATACAAAGAGAGTGGGTATCAATAGAGCCCAAAAGAAGAATTTTTGCCCTAGGGCCCCCAGGTAGCTTAATACAGCCAACCAATAACATCCCATAAATCTACTGCAAACAAACTTTGAAAAAGCAGTTGTTGTTTGAACTTTGATGATCTTTCTTTTGTAACTCATCATGCACTTTCCCTTTTTTACTTGTTTGGCGGCCATCTCTTTTGTTGGCCGCCAAAATTTTTACATCAAGACAAGGTTATACGGATGAATATACAGTACAGAGAGTTATCATCTGGATTTGCAGCTCTAGCGCTGTTTTATTGTGAGCTTCTTTTCAGTGTTCACAGTAGCTGCCAAGCAGCTACAGCTTATCTGTTTTTGTTCACTGTCATTGCTCTTATAGAATCGCTGCTGGACCCAAACCCTCTATACTACATGTGTCAGGACCAAAAGATTGACAGACAGCAAGGAAATAGCTGGTAAACATAGTGGAGCATGAAGTAGCAGAAAAGTCAGGTGTGGCTGACAAAAAAAATTGTATATAGTAAATTCAAAAAAATCAGATGGCACACAACAAAAAATACAACTCCAAATAAACAATACAAACAGCTGAATGTGTAAATAAACAGTTTGCATGTGTGTTAAAAAAGTGAGGATATGTGATTTTTCACAGTTTATTTCTGCTGCATGTGGCCAAAAAAATCAGAAATTGCAGATTAAATGTTGCAGATTGAATAGGCTACTAATGGATGGATTGATGGATGTAAAGGCTATGAGTGAGCACAAAAACAGTATAAATATGAATCAAAGATTAAGGCAAAATCTGAACAAACACAGTGAAAACAACATATAGAAGAGGCAAGTACCCTGTATACCATCTTATGGGACCCCATTGGGAGTCTGTTTGTGATTTAGCTATTTCTCAAGATATTTCTGAAGATAAAACCTGGCAGTGTTTGACATTGTTGCTGTTCATCGAATATTAAAATGATTCCAGTAATCAGCTAATTATATCCTGTCAGAATCTGATGTTTGTATGTTTCAGTTCAGTAAGTAGAGTTTAGTTGTATTCCCCTGCATGGAAACACAAACTGTATGGGTTTGCTCTTAGACTCCCCCAACATTAGGCATTCCAGTGTGATCAATCCACTTCATCCTTGGTCTGAAAGATTTAAACTGTGAACTGATATAAGACTCACAGCCAAATATGTGCGCACATTCAGTTGAAGTTTGTTTGTTGGCTAATGTCTGGGAACAATCTCTAATGCCTCAAATGTGCCAAAACAACTGGTGAAAACTGTGAGAACTAATTTTAAATCAAATGTTTATAAAATCAGGGTTGCAGTTCCCAAACTTGTTCAGATCTTTCCTTGTTTCCTCTTGAAGACTGATTAGAGTGTAAATTTCCTTTGTTCTCGCTCAGAATGGCCCCAAGATAAATGATAAGGAAGTATGTTCACCTATTGCAAAGCATTACAGCAAATAACCCTTCTTGTTACAACAAAACCCATCATTGTATCTAGTTTTAACTTAAAACTTCATATTATTTTTACAAAAGCCAGGTATCTCATTAAAATATACATTTTCTAATGTGTTGCTGAGCAGTCCGCAGAAGGATCCACTATTGCCTGAAAAGAATGCAGCTGTTGTACAACATGATTAAAACATACGAGAAACTTCAACGAACAACAGCAAATTGAATTGTCATGCAATTTAGTGGTCAGTCATCAGTTGCTTTCATCCAGAAGTTTCCTGGCTTCTGGGTTTATTTCCGCACAGAGGGCCCCACTGTACATTGGCACTAGTATTTCTGCACCAGACTCATCTGCGTACTTCCACTCTGTCTGTAGACTTTACATTGCGATGAAGATAAGTTACTCTTCCAGGCTCTGGGAAGCAGTGCACGGATGAAAGATATAGAAACCCTATTGGGATCACTGTACTTTCCCTAAACCTAACCACATTGTTTTTCCACCTAAAACTACTGTGTGACTGTAACTGTGTCAATGAAAATCAAGTGCTTGGTCGTGCATGGTCACAACCTGCAACGCCTGTTGACTGGTAGAGTGGGACGGCCGTAGCTCATTTGGTAAGGCAGTCGTCCACGGACCACTGACCCTGTGGTCCGTGTTCCCGATTGCTTCATGTCGAAGTGTCATTAGGCAAGACACTGAACCCCTAGTTGAGCAGCCTGTGTGGCAGATATCACCATCCTGTGTGTGTATGTACTAAAAACGAATTACTCTGTAAGTCGCTTACATCCTAAGCGACTTAAAACGACTTACTCTGACTAAATGTAAGAAAAAAAGTAGGACCTTGTTAACCATATCTGTGGTAATAACATCTGATAATGAAGCAGGTGCCTCAGTTGTGTGTTATGTCGTGTAGGTTTTGGTGCTTTCATGTTATCAGTGTTTAAGGCATTACAGTAATAATATCTTTTAGTATTCATTTTCACAGTTACTCCCTCCAAAAACCACGTGTTACTACATTCATTTCGTTGTAATGACAGCAAAGATTTATTTGAAATCCAGCATGTAATGTTCATATTCTTTCCACTGCGAAAAAACCCAACCTCAAATCTTTAGTACAGACCAACGATGAACAGCCCATCGAGAAACAAATCAGTTTCATTATTTTGTGAATAAGGTTAGCATAAAGATCTGCTGTTTAGATTTGGAGAAATGTTTTCTGACATTCTCTTTATTTAACAAAAGAAACAAGCAATAGATGTGACTCTTGAACGCAGCCATTTTGTCTAATGAAACATGACGATTTCATGTGGACACATTAACGACACGTTTGTCAGTCATGTTGAAAGCTGTCCCGATTTCTGCAGATTCCTCCAGGTGTGCGATTGTTGTTGTTCCTATTACTGCACTGACATTGAGTATTTTCAGGGAAATTTTATGTGCAGGGAACCCATCCATCAAGCACAGTTCATAAAGACACACACACCTGTTATACAGTCTTGACCTCAGGGCTGTGTGTTCGTGTGTGTGTGGAAAAGTACGAGGTGTGTAGACAGAGGAAGAGATGACAAAATAAAAGGGGATAGCAATATGTCAGCCGCACACTGTGAATGAATTCTGCCTCAAACTTGATAAATCTCCTCTCGCTATACATCCGCTGATGTCACGCTGCTTGTGTTTTGTCTTTCTCCTCACAGGAGAGGGGGAGGACCGAGTAAGAGAGTGATCGTCCCACTGACCGACTGACAGACAGATTGAATGAAGCTACACCTGCTTCCTCTGAGGGCCTGTCCCATGTTTTGATTTGCTCCATTCTTTATTTTCTAAAGTCGGTTTTACCAAACTGCTCCCTGCCATGCCGTCCAACAGTCCCGCTGCCACTGAACCGCCCCAGACACCAGAGAATGAAACCTCCAATGATGTGGTGAGACTTAACAGAATATATAGTAGTAATTTAGTGTTTGTTTAATGTTTATTCATGTATTAAATAATCTCAGCTACTTTCCCTGATGATATTTCTAATACCTTTACACCCGTAATCCTACTGCTGTACCACATAAAACTGGTGTCCTGTTAGGACAGGTGGTGCAAATGAATATGCTGCTGTGTAATTTAAATGATGGCCCTGTATCTATTTTAAGGAGTTTATTTTAGTGCGGAGATGCAGCAACTTGGATAAAATGTACAACACTTGCCTCTTTAAACAGCGTCTTAAATAGACATAGTCTGAAATACTTTAGGAAAGTACTATTACTTCAAAGTATGTTCCCGAGCAGCACTTCATTCACTTTCTATTTGTTTTCTATCTTTAACTCTTACTCGCTTACACAGCAACAGAGTTTTTGTGCTGCTACTAATATTGTTATTATTGGTGCTTCCACTATTATACATACCGAAATACTACTACTGTTATTTTTGCACCCGCAGATATTATTACAACCACCACCACATTTACAACTATCATTACCACTATTACTTTGGCTTCTGGGCATGCAGTTGAGAGCTTTTTTTAGCCAACACACACAGAAGGTCTGGCACATCAAACTGCGTGCGTGTCTGTAATAGTTAAAATTAAAGTTATTTATTTACATTCACCACATTCTGCATTCCACATAAATGACCACACGCAGGTGAGACTAGCGAGGCTTTTGGGTCTCGAACTGCCTTTTTGTTTTTTTACACAAACGAGCATGCACACAGACACACACTGCAACACAGTCAGATGTGCACAAGGTGAAAAATGGCTCCTTTCATTTGCGCCCCCAGAGCCCAGGGCAGCCCTCGTAAATCTGTGAGAAGTTTGAAGCTCGGTCTATAGAGCTGCTAAATAAAGAGCCATCTTTGCTCACTTTACTTCCACACACTGGCAGTGGGCCAACAAGTACAGAGTTTCCCTCATAGAGTTTGTTATGCTTTCTGACTTCCTGAGACTTAACTCTCTTTCTCACAGTCTATAAAAGAGGTTTTTTTTTACACGAAAGAATTTCAAATGTTGAAGATAGATGTGTCTTTGGGCTCAAATAATGCTAAAACAAACAAGGTGAACAAAATTAATAACGACGTTGTTTTATAAGTTTACTTTATTAGTTTATTTGACAGGGTTATGAACACTAAAGTAGATTACTGTAAATGCAGCAGAGTTAGCAAAGAGGCAGTCTTTCATCCGTAGTCCCAAAGACAAAGTTGAACCTAAAAACAGAATGTAACAATATAAAGTTAAATAAAAATGAAGTTACATTCATTTGAACAGTAAGATTATGCAAACCATTGTGAGTTCACCAAAATTCAAATAATTTCAAGAATATTAGGACTTTAAGCTTGTGACATGTTTATCATCATTTCAAAGCTTGTGCCGCTGTAACGTGTTTTGTAAATTGGTTAAAAACTTTACTGTAACTCTTTAAATGTGGAGAAAAGCTTCAAAGAATGACACATGAAATTATTATTTAAATAAAGCCCGCTGATCTGAATTCTGTTGGATTTCCCCCCTTAGTGGTGTTCGGTTGTCCATGTCTGAACATAAGAATTGCACTGAGGTGTGGACCAAAACAAAACAGACCTTTTAATGAAAGTGGTCTCGGTCCGCTCGTAAACACAAACCAAAAGGTGATCCAACCTTGACCTGATCCAGATCAGCAGATTTTAGCTAAGTGAGTTGCTGACAGCCATTTTCCTTGCAAATTCTAAGGTAATATTGTTTGGTTCAGCTGTTTTGGCGATTAGTTATGAGCATTCCAGCTGTGATGTCGCTCCATGTTACATGGCAGTCCAGAACAGGATCTTCGCCCTGCATTTACTTACTGTACATGTTCCCACCCCGGGCTCATGTAACCAGTGGGCAGACAAGAACGTTCTAAGTGGTTGAAGTGCTCCATTTTGGTTTGTTTGGATTTTTCTGTGTGAAAAGAAGCCAAACAAATGGGAAACACACCATGTTTACACATTTTCAAAGCCTGAGGAAATGTACTCGAGGTTTAAAAAAGATCTTAAACGGATCCAAAAAAGTAAGTCCTGTTCATGTAAAATCAGATGCCCATCTCATATTTGTAACCTAAATGTGTGTTGTCACTTTTCTGCAGCAAAAGGTGTCAGCAAAAGTTATTATATATGAAGTTATTTTAGAACATCACAAGATAAAAACTTCATGTAGTCTTATATGAACCCATACATATCATACAAATATTTTATTCTGTTGTAGACAGCACCAATCACATTTAAGCACAGTTTCTGACAACTTAGGTCACCCTTCCTCTTTGATACCTTGGCTGCAAGTGCCAGCATGGCTGTACATGCTACAAATGTTACATATTACAACCACAAATGGAGTTTGAAGACCAAATTCTGGTCATGTATACCATGTTGTTTCATCTCATCTCCAAAGCCTTAAGGCCACAAGATGCATTAGAAATATTGCCTATGTCGTGTCTGGTCGAATCTTAATGCAAAACTTAACATTAGTTATAAATGATTAAAGGGAGAAAACAACCTGTCATCAAAACCCCCTTCTCGATGTATCGCACTGCCCTGCCCTTCCCCTCCTGAAAAAACACAAAGAAAGGTAGAAGTAGTGATAACGTGCACAGCTTTACTGCAGCCCAAACCCTGTGTGGTAAACGGTGTGCTCTGAGGTGAGAAGGTGAACAAACTGTGAACTTCACAGGTCGTGAGAGCGTCTGAAGAGAGAACAGAGCTAAGTTTAGGAAATAAGTAACCTACAGTATTCATGCTATGAAACAACAGTTCAGACAGGTTAGAACTTTGGACTATTGCATTGTCACTGACCACTACACACAAATATGACTCTTATACAAAATATATAGAGACATATATATGTGTGTGTACATATATATACATAGAAAGGTGATAATTCTATTCTCTGTTATTAAGGTTAAAGTGGGTACTCGAATGCATCACTTGAAGAGGTGGTTCTAATGTTCTGGCCACCCCATTTAAAATTAACAGGGAGGCCAAAACATTACAAACACCTCTTCCATTAGTGTCCTCCAGTACCCCAGTGTTCCTGCCACCACAGGTACCACTTGTGCCTTCACCTTTTACATCTTTTCTAACTCTTCTTTGTACGCCCTGCCTGCTAGCATCTCAGCAATTGTCTCGGGGGGATCTTTGCTCACCCTGCCCCCAGAGTCGTGCCTGGTATACTAGACCTAGACCCCGGCCTCTACTGTCTTGTACGTAGAGCCAGTGCTTTCAGGACTAGTGCCTCTCTACTGTCTTTCAGTCCAGCTTTGTCCAGGCAGTGGTACGTTTTTTCGATATTAGGGGTTTATCCTTCAGTGAAGACTCCTGCTTTTCCTCTGCTTTTCCTTTGCTGCTTTGAGTTCTGCTGCTGACGTATTCCCTAACCACATCTTCACTTGGGGGCATCTTCCTAATGTATTCATGGATCTTTGTTGTTTCATCCTGAATGGCTCTGAATTTCACTAATCCTCGACCTAGTGTACAGTTTCAAGATGCTGATTTGGGGTGAAACCCTCCATGTATTGTAAGGAGTGAGTACCTGATGGCCAGCAAAGCGTAGGTGTCAATTGCCCGGATTTTGTTCTTCCCATTTACCTGACTTCTCAGTAGCTCATGGCATAGCAGCACTGACTTTAGGCACGGCGTAGTCAAAATCCAAAGTGGGACAAGGTCTTTAATGCTACCTCCCTTCCATGTTACTAATCAGAATTTAAAAGACCAGTGTTGGATAAAAAGTAGGCTACTGGAACATGAACAAGACATGCATGGACTGAGCTAAGAATAGTAAACTGTTGGAATTACAGAATTACAAGTAATCCCAGTGAGAGGGATTACATACAGAGCATGTGGGGCCTACATATATATATATAGGTCTAAAAGGTTTTGGGTGTGTTTGAGTTGGGTCTGACTGTGCTAGGATCCTCCTCGCGTTGGGAGCCTTCCTTTTGAAAATGATTGTATGCATGTCAGGTTCAGGGAGATTTTCCACAAATCCACTTTGGATCCGGGAAGAACTTTAGTTTGAATAAAAGGATATAAATGTGTAAACATTGATTATTTCAGAAACATAATTGCATAAAACTTTCTTCTGCTACAATACAGATGTGTTCAAATGTATTAAGTCTGTAAGGAGGCTAAAGCTAGATTAGACAGAGGCTAGTATTTGTTTTCTTGACAGCTTTAGTTACCAATAATTAGGTGAGTGGTAAGTTCAAAGTGAGATACAGGAACAATTTAGGAGAGCGGGGAGATGCAAGGAACGAGCACGGGAAAGAAAAGGGGAGAGACACGCAGAGAGGAGAACGTGGGGTTGGAAGAAAGAAAGAGGACAAGCTGTCTGCTGCTGATGGGGTCCTCCTCTTCCCGCCTGGTTTGCAGTCTGGTTGCTTAGCAACTGCAGTGGCCTAAAATAACCTGCCAAGAGACAGAAATAGACCAAAGATATATAGACAGATTGGCTAGTGTGTGCATTAGTGTGTGTTGACACATTCCTGAAAGGATTCGGTTGAGTGGATTCCTAGCTCTGCTGGTTTATATTTGACTTATAGTACTTTTTTTTACTTGTTACACTTTCAGCGCATGATTGAACATGCTTGTGTAGTTAAAATGTGTGTGTGTCTGCAGTTGTTTGTCGTGACACAGGCATATGGACAGCACACCAGGCAGACAGGCGCGCAGGGCTATCACCCGTTGTAGCTGGTTGCTATGCTGATTGTCAGGGAAGTGACATCAGAATGTTTAGTCAGCACCGCGGCTCTGTCGGAGACAGTTGCTAAGCAGTTTCTGCACCTTAGCAACCTCTCCACTGTCACGGCAACAGAAGCAGGACGACATTAATGGAAACACCCCAAAAGCAGAGACAGTACAGAATCAGGTGGCACAGATAATAGCAGAAAAGAGAAGAAACGGGGCAGATATAAATACACTTACTCAGGGAGGACAGTGTCTCCAGCCTCACAAGAAGGGGGCACCACAACAATTCAAGAAAGTATGTATGCATGACAAGTAACAAAGCACATTCCATATCTACTTATTTCTGATCAATAAAAAAAGCTGCAGGAGCAGCACCTATAATCATCACACTGAATGATGAAATGATTATGTCTTTTCCTACAAACTCAGATGAGACCTTACAACCATTGTATGCAGTGAGCGTCATGAAGTCTGGTTTTACTTGTTTGTTGGTTGAACTTTCTGTCCCTGCACGAAAGCTCCTGTGTCTTCTTATTATAGCATAGGGACGTACACTCTTATGGAGGCAATTATTCAATCAACACATATGTAGACCGTGATGATGAATATGCATTGTATGCAATATGTGCATATTAACATACATTGAATTTAACAAACTCCATCTCTTCTTTAAAAAAAAACACACTACATTGACTGAGAGTACCCTTCTAAATACAAAAAACAACATATTTTGAATTTAAATTTAAACACGTCTATTAATCGATCATGTCCCCTTTTCAGAGAGGCAGTCAGCAAGTTGTTCTTTTGTGTTGTACTCACTCAAACTTTTGCGTCTCAATCAGTTCTTTTGTTGCTGCTTATTTCCAAACTAAGTCTTTTCCCAGCAAGTGACTTTATACACTGAAGTGCATCAACAACTGAATGGTTAGCTGTGACACAAGTCATCGGCGTTACATGTTCTGGATCACCAGCAGTGAGCTCAGTGTGCATTATCTTTACCCTCTGATATTCTCACTATTCTCTTCCATCCTTTGACTGCCAGGAAAGAGGAGGGAATTTTCCACATTCTCCCATTAGAACGATCAAGTGTCCCCCTTGAGTGCCACCATCTGATTGATTGTCAAACGAGGCATCACTGAATACAACCATCTTGACTGCACCTACTCTGGAAGCTCAGAACAACCTTTTTGGATTTAAGTTTGATTTACTCTGTTTGCCTTGTGAACAGTCTGTAAGTTTCATCCCTGATGCTTGATGCCAGCTTACTAGCATCGAACAGAACATCTGGTCTGCTCTGTCGTGCCACCCAAAGGATTTGACCAATCTTTGACCTGATCTGATCCTTCTCCTTCTTACAAAGAGGCGAGCCTTGTTCCACAGCTTGTCCAAATTGTCCAAAAACACGTCCAAATTGTCTGTGATATTTTAACTGGAATTTTTGTTTTTCTGCTGAATTCATAGTTTATGAGATTGTCAAGATCTCATTCTCACTCTCTTGGTCTTCCTGATTGTCATCTGAATTACTGGTTAAGATCTGCTCTAAGATCTGGACTGCTTTAGGCCTATTATTTTTGTCCATTATGTTCACACGTTAAAGGTTCGAGCTCCAGCTCCACAGGCCGGTTGAACATCACTACTCTCACTACTACGTCATTTTCCATGTATAAAACCGCTCCAGCCCTTTTTTAAAGACGTTTTACTTAACAACAGTGGGCTGTTTGCTGGCACAACTTCTGTTTCAATTTTACACTTTGTCTGTCCAATTCTTGCTGGAATTTTCAGGTTTTTGACTGAATAGACCAAACCAAAAGGGTCTATGACTGTGTTTCTGTCTTTTTAAAATTGTTTATCTCACTTTGGTTTAACTCTGTGGTGTACTTATCTAGCCATTCCCGTCCACATACACTCCGTGTGCACGCTGTATCTATAATTGCTGAGCCAAAACACTCAGACGCTACAGACAGTGCCTCTTTTGTGAAGAGAGTAATGTCACACTCCTCTATATTATCAATTTTAGTCAGCTTAATTTGCTCACCTCTGTGTGGACAGTCCTTAGCCCAGTGAAATGTGCTAGGTGGACATGTTTCACATTTCAGGTCTGTGACCATACCTGTCCACTGGGTTTGGCCTGGCAGTGGTGTCCTTTGTTGATCATTTTGAAAGCTTTACATCTGTGACGTAGGCTGTCTCCTGGTTAATTCCAAGTCTTTAAGCAGCCGCATTTCCTGTTCAGATCCTCTTCAGTGCAGACTTCATTGATGCATGAGTCAGATCTGCACAAGCTGTTGAAGCTAGCTGTTGGTCTTTCACCTCAGTCATGCAGTATCTAACAGTTTAAAGCCGATGCTGCATCGGGAGTTTCATCTTGTACTTGCGTGTCCGAGAATATCACTGCTCATAATCGATAATGTAGTCCGTCATGGACACTTTACTGTCCCTCATGATGCGGTCAAAATTTGAATTAGCTGCACAGATTCTGTCCTTCTCTTCTTTAAGAAACAAATCATCAAGTTTTGGACATACCAGTGTCTGCGTTCAAATCATCTACTGACCATCGCCATTTCCCTCGCGCTGCCTGATGGCGCCAAGGCCACGGCAAGCACTTGTTTCCTTTTTTCAAGCTCTGTAACTCAAATGCCGAGTTCATTCTTCCAAGACTCTTAGGGTTTCTCCTCGGTTTGTTCCTTGGCGGTATTCTATAGTTGCTAACCATCCAATACTACCAATGTTACTGCATGAAAGACATGTATTTGCAATTCATGTAGTCTCCTTTATTTGGCAACGGCCATCTTACTTCCACAACTACAACTGCACTACCAACATCCCACTCCTTCACAATAAAATCCTCGATGTCATCCTATTATAGCATAGGGACGTACACTCTTATGGAGGCAATTATTCAATCAACACAAGTGTAGATGCTGATGATAAATATGCATTGCATGCAATATGTGCACATTAACAAACATTCATCCACTCTCACACCTCTCCATCATGTGTGTCGGTAGGATCATGAGCCGAGGTGTGAGCGAGTGTTCAGCAGCCCAGGGAGAGATGTCAGAGCCCCTTTCTTTCAGACGAGTCTTGCCCTGAGGTGTTGGATCTCCTGTGTTGTGCCATCTGCTTGTGAAGTGGCTGTTTTGTTTCTCCAATTCAGAAACAAATCTATTGCACAGACCTTTCCAACACATTTTTAGTGTTAGCCCAGTGATGTAATAACAACACTGGGATTGCAACAGTAGCAGCCATGGTGTATAACAGGTGAAATCAAAGAGTCAACTACGCGTCCAGGTCTCTCCTTCATTTAGCATCAGCAAGGTTTATTTTGAAGGTGTGAGGTGATCATTTTAAAGGATTTACACATATCTCATGAGCACTTAAGTAGCTATGAACTCTGAACAACATAAAACAACTTATTAAAAAGCAACAAACAAACACACCCAACATCAGCTGCACATGGGTGTAAATGTAGTAAACCAAAACTGGATCGGGGAACCCCTGTGAACTCCTGTCTTATCCAGTCTGGGTAAACCTTAGTTTAAAACAGTATTCTTCCTAACTAGAACATTTAAAGTTGTTTGTTTTTAGCCATATTTTACTGAAATCTGTTTGACTTTTGCATGAGTCAGCAATGCAGGTAAAAAACTTACTAAATATAAATAAAAAGATGTGCTATGAAAATCACTGCGACTTGCAAATTCACGCCTCCTTGTTATCATGCTAGTGTACCCTTAAAGTAACAGGCATAATCCCTCAAACAATGAAGCTACATTATTGTTTTGACTGCTTTACCAAAGATGCAGCAGGTGTTGCTTATTTTACTTGGCTTATCTACGTGTCCTCATAGCCCAATGGAAATGTGCACAAACCCAAGACTCTCAGCGAGTCAGACCTTGCCCAGAGCTGATGTATAAATAGAAAGCGTGGAGCTGATTCAAGTTTGATCAGACCCTCAACTGATTACTGAGGGAATTACATTTACTCACTGTTTCTCTTGCGTGGGTGAAAGCAGATTTTACAGCTCTGGGAAAAACGTAAGACAATCTGATTGTGAATCAGTCCATGTTGGTACCTTACGATTGTTAGTGATTCACACTGTTCATCCTCCTCTCAAACCACTGCTTTGTGCTGGCTCCTTTCTTATGCATGAATTACAGTGTTGATCATGATGATGATAAAACATGTAGACACCCACCACTATCAGGTAAAAAGGACTATGCCAGTTACAGTATTACTGTATGTGCAAGTTTAATGCCTCTTTTGTATTAAATCTGAGTGACTTTGGATGAAAACTTTAAAATTAGTGTTTGTTGCCTTGAAACTGAGACACTGACCTTATTACTTAGCTCGGATCTCTGCCATATGTGACTGATAACAAATGAGGTTTCTTCATCAGTCTTTACATCGTCGTGATTAGATGCTAGGAATTGTTCCTGTACTAGTATTTTCCACATCCTTGTCTGTTTTGTTCTTTTGTCTGTCTGGTGGTCACAATGGCAAGACTTTCTCTCCAGTGATTGGCCGCAGTCGCATAGATTCAGAACATATCAGGGGAAATTGTGATTTGCTATGTGCTTTTTATGGCATAATTTTTATTGTTTGAGCCTGGGAAGAATGGTCTTATAATTCCAAGTCATAAAGCTGAAATCCAACTGACTCACTGGCGTTTCTGTGGTTAACAGTAACATTAGAGTATTGTAAAAAGACGTTTTGGGGTTGCCATGATGTAACAAGTTAAAAATGAAGACAGGAGGAAATTTAGGCATATACTGTCTGAGCTCGTGCTGTAATGGCATCAGGCAATCCTTCTCGTTAGAGGTCTCCCAAAGGCGCTTTTTTAAACTTTCGACCAGACACACTGGCTGTCTAGTTGAGACACAGGTGCAGCATGCTATTTTTATTCCATACATCACTGTCAAACTACACCCCTGCTGTTCTTCTCTGCTGTACGATACATTATCACTGTGCCACTGCAGTGAGCTGATCAGAGGAAGCTGTTTAAAGCTGCTGAGCTTAATTCAATTTGATCTGAGCCTTACAAAAGGCATCAATATAAGGCAGTGCCAGGAGACCTCATACAGAGAATCGTAATATAATGTCCACGTTTAGCTCAACATAGAGCCAGTCAGAGGAGTAACACATGTATCTTGTCAATTTTCCTAAGCACGCCTGGATTTTATGTCTCTAAACATATAATTTACTTGTTTTCTCGTTCATTTTTTGCCCAGTTATAGTTTAAAAATGCCATGTTCAGTCAGAAAAATGTACACGGCCAGAAAATGTATGTTGTGTGTAACTACATTAAACTGCTCATATTTGTTTGCAGATACCGTTTCTTTGCAGCAGCTTTTGTTAGTTTTATCCAGTTTTCCGGTCACTACCGCAGAGAGCTTCTTAACCACATTGCCTTGAATCATCGTCACTTTAATGTGGCCTCACTGCTGACATCAATTATAACTTTATGCAGTTGTTTGATTGATTGGGTGGTTGATGTGGCCTGTCTATAATTGATCAGAGTGAAGATGGAGCAGACCAGGACAGTCCAGAGGAGGGGACGCCAGCGAGTCCCCGCAACAAGCGCAGAGTGGGCCGTCCTGGCAGGAAACGCAAACAGCTGCTTCCTGTGAGTACTATAATTAAAGCTTGTCATCAGCCTTTTATGTCTTAAACTACAGCACAGTGATTGATTCTCTATTCACTAATACGACAGCAACCCTGTTCAACTTTAAGAGATACGATAAACGTGCATGTTTCCAGGAACACTCTATTCACGGTTATACAGACTGACAACTTCACTCAGCTCAGTTTGTTCCCTCATGAATGAATTACAATAAGCGCCACATTTGAGTTTAACACTGGCATTCTCCACCTCACAGCAGCTTGTACACGTGTCTTTATTTGTGATTTTACACGTCAGCTTTGAGACATTTCTTGATAGCAGAGACTGATCACTGAGCTAAGGAGTCAATGGACATTCTCTCATTCAACGTGTAATATTAGCTTCATCTCCTCATAATTTTCAACTTTGTCACCATCTTCACTTGTCGACATGTTTCCATCCCCCCACATTTTCCACATACTTAACACAGCACTTTGCCTGAAGTCACAGTGTAGCATTTATTTGCTTTTGGCATCAGTAACGTAATGTACCTCTGAGTGAAACTAAATACATGACAGGTAAAATAATTAAATAAAGGACTATGTGATAAGAAGGAGCTGTTGTGAGAAACAGAACTGGAAACTCTTTTCCTCCAGATTTGCACATTAGCTTCTAAATTCAAGAACATAAGGCCTGATACAGGGGTCAGGGGTGATATCTGTCAGTCTAATTATCTGTGCCATAGACCTCCATTGTTGTCCAAAACAAATAAAAAAATGACAGGTTTGTTAATCGAGGAATGGCCATAAGATCGCGATTACAGTTTTTTCTCAGTTGCTAACAAGCATTGGTCAAAACTGATGTCACATTGTCAAAACTCTTCCCACAGTCAGCAAAATAGCAGTTCATGTGAAGCAAACTGGGAATCACTTTTCACTGCTTTTACACAAAATGCCGTCATTCACCACACTTACCAAAGTTCAAGAACTCCTCTCTCATCCCATGCAAAACATACTTTTGCAGCACGTTTTTCAGATCCTAACATACTTTGTTGAAAACAGTTAAAAACATAACCAAAACAGAATGACAGAGAAAAAAACATGCATTTCTGCTACAGCCACATTAAAATCTATTGAAAATCATATCAAAAATATGAAATTGAACAACAGCTGAGTGCAGCCTACAGCTGAAAACCTACCCATGTGACCTGTGTTTGGCTGATTAGCAAGCAGACAAAGGGATTGAACGTGGAGAAAGTGGGAAAGAACTAAGAAGGTCTTACCTCAGAAAAGTAAGATGTTTGTTCCATAAACAATCAGAATACATAAATACCTATGCATAATGTGCTCTGCTGTGGATTTACTTAATTTAAATCGTAATAGAGATGGAGGCCAGACCGCAGCACAAATTAAGAAATATCTTTGGGCAGTGGGCAACTGTGGCCTTGACAGAGAAGACATACATTAAGATGGGATGTTGACGAAAACACACACACAACAGAAGAGAGGGCGTGATTACAATTGAAGCTAATAACTGCATTGCTGATTCATTCTTATACAATATAAAATAATTTTGTGCAATGATCTTATTCTATAATAAAATATGTGACCTTTAAGTAATGCTCATTAGCTTCATTGTAGTGCAGTGTGCTAAGACTGACAGTTGTTGACTTCCTGAGTGAGACTTGAAGGAGCTTATTTGGAGACACGTATGATGACGTATTTTGTTGCTGAGAGAGGGTTCCGGAGGTGGTACGAACTGTTTGCAATGCAAACTATGTGAAGACTTTTGAAAAAAGTAGCTTCAGTACTGACCAATGATTGTTAGCCACTGAAAACTGTAATACTGGCCATGATTCTGCGTGAGAGCTTGTGCATGCACACTTGCCTCTTGCTTCTACAATCAGCTGTTGTAGAGATTCTGAGCATTTTTCTTTGTTGAGAATGTGCGTGTCAGCAAATGTTAGCAAAATGTGCAACTCAGCTGTAGTTTTGCATTTTCTTTAACATAGAAATGACATGAGCTTTGTTAGTTTCAAACCCGTTAACGGTGTTAAAGTGCTTATTTTCCCTGTGTTAACTTATGTGTTTTGACTTGTGGGAATTCAACTGAAAATCTTCCAGTCTCCTTTATGCCGCCAGTGAGTGTTGTTACAAAGCTTAATGATTACTTCAACGACATTGTGCGCTGAATTTTTCAGTCTGACTTGCTTCACCCTATATTTCTCTTTCTATTCATCCTTTTATCATTCTCTGTGTGTCTGTGCTTGTGTTACAAATACATATAGATGTATAGAAAAACATGTGAGCATATGTGTTCCTTGATGTGTGTGTGTGTGTGTGTGCTCACGTGTGCAGGAGAGCAGGTCTGATCCTGCTTTGATGTCTCAGCTTTGACAGGCAAGCGGGATTAATATGAGTCCTGTCTCTCTCTCTTACACACACATACAAATGCAGCTGTAACACACAACACAGGGCTGTAGATAAAACACTCATATGTTCATGAAACAAAACATTATGTTAGTAAAGGCATAACGTTAATAGTATATAGAGTGGTAAAAATACTAATAATCATAGTATTAAAATAGTAGCAGTAGTAGCAACCTATTTATAGTAGTAGTAGTGGTGGTAACAATGGTAGTAGTAGAGGTAAAAGTAAAAATGAAATATATAATATTTAGTATTGTCACAGTAGAGGTAATAATAGCAAATGTAGCAATAGTTGTGTTTGTATTTGCTGTCAAAAGACTGAATAGGAATGGAAATGGTTATGACATGCTCGTAATTGTGGTAATAGTTGTAGTAATTGTTTTAGCTGAGGTCTGTGTAGTCGCAGAAGGATTGTCAGTGCTTCTATTTGCAGTAGTAGTTGTGACAATATTAGTAGCACATTAGCAGCTCTTGTTGCATGATAGTAAACGCAATAGTGCCAGTCTTTGTGGAAATGTAGTAGTGGAAGCGAAAACAGTGGTAGTAAGAGTCATGGTAATAATAACTTTAGTACTGGTATTAGTAGGACATTGATATAAGTATAACCCATAGCCATGGTCGTACAACAGCTGCAATAGTCAAAACTTTTCATGTAGCAGTTGATATGAATGACATTTATTTGCAGTATTAGCAGCAGTAGTATTATGGTACTAGTACCTTTAAAAGTTGCGGTGGCAGTGTGAAAACTGTAGCATTAATAGTGGATGTTGAACTGTCGTGGACGGGTTGCCGAACAGGCCTTCTACAGGCCCCACAAGTCTGGGTATTTATTTCTTGTATGAAAGTCACAGCACTCAATTAAAAGATAGAGAATGATCACATAGAGACAAAAAAACAATGAAACTAAGACATAAATGACCACAAAGAGACAGCAAGGGAGCAAAAACAGACTCACTGAGACCACAAAGAGAAAAAAACAACAGACACACAATAACCATAAAGAGACAAAAGGTTATAAACAGACACAAAGTAACACCAAGTGGTTTCTGTATAGAAAGGATTGGATGTCTCCACACCCCCTGGACATGGACAAGTCCAGGGGCCCATTTTATGAACATAGTGTGTCCATCGCTTCATAGTAGTAGTTGGTTATATCAGCGGAATAGAAGCTGTAGCAGTTAGAAATAGAAGCTATTACAGTGTTTCCACACGCACTTGTGGTCAAACGCACCGTAGATCCGCAGTAAATAAAGCAAAAGCTTTGTCTCGGTGAACATGTACCACGAGAGGTGTCTCCCTGCCTTCCCCTAGCTTAACTCTGAAACCAGGTGTAAACACTCATACAAACTCATGAAGTGTCCAAAACGTCCTCACACCCATGATCTTGAACAAAAATGTGTCCACACAGCAAAGACAGACATGTAGAGACACAGCAGAGCGTGGATCCGTCGTGTGGACTTGAGGGTGGAGCTGTCAGTGACACTAACTGGAGAGGGTAGGAGAGCCTCCTTTGTCTCCTTCGCTCGTCTCCTTCACTCGCCCTCTGTCATACACAAATACACAGAATTGTACGCGCATGTTATGACAGTCATGATGATGCCTTCGTGGATAATGAAATTAGCTTCACGGTTCTTAACATTTACAACCCTCTGATTTTTTTTTTTTTTCTGCATGCTTATTGCTTCTTATTTTTTCTGGCGTTAGTTAGTAGGTATTCATCTCTCCATTTTTCCCCTCCCTCCTCTCTCGCTTTTTCTGCCCCTGGAAGCATGTGTGGAGCAGCTGGAGGGTTTTTGTCTGCATGTGGCTTAAATACTGCAGAGAAGTTTCAAGTAGAGTAGGACTAAACTGATATACTGGCGTGTCTCCCAACCTTTACACAGTGGATTTACATGAAAATCCCCCCACAGCCACAGTCAGTTGTGATGTCAGCTGGTTTGTTTAACAAAAGTTTTTATACACACTAATAAATAGGATTACCAGTAAACTACTGTATAATTATTCTAACTTACTTAAAGGGTGACATCACCAATTGCTTCTTATGGGTCTAGCTTTCAGCATTCCATGCAGATTAATGCTGCAGAACGTCTGTCTACCTTACGGATGTGAAAATAGTTTTCTGCTTTCAACTCTGGGGGAGTTTTTCACTATCACGAGTCTGCGACCTGGACTCAACTCGCACTTGAGTTGCACACCGAGAGACTTCAGACTCTTCCTCAATACACTTGACATTTGACTTGAACTTGTGAACAATCTCAATGTCATCTCACCGAAAGGAAATGTCTGATGAGCTGAGCGATCGTTATCGGTGTCAGACAAAATACAGAGGAATGAAGAATAGCACCTGCATGTGCTTTGCAGACGCATGTACACATGCAGTTTAGGAAATGGCAGAGAAGCGAGGCTGATCTCACTAATCTCCATCTCCCGAAAGAGAAATCAAAATCTGCAGTATAAGACTCACTTTGGATAAAAGCAAACCAGGGGTTGTCCTCGAGGATGGATATCCAGTGTGTGGAGGCAAATCCGTTGCCAAAGAAGGAACGCATGAAATACGGTTTCCCATCGCCATGCCTCCGTGCGGCTTTAAGTACAGTATGTGGCTCGTTTAATCCTTAATGAAAAAACATGTGGATCTTTAAACATCAATCTGTCTGAACACAAACTGACCTAAGGAAGCGTGTGGTATGAGTTAAAGGTGCAGACGAATCAGTCAGGCTGTCACACACCTGCTGCAAATTGGCAGCTATTTTAATAATCATTTAGAGCCCTTGTGACTGCATTTCTCACTATTTCCAGAATTTCTTCAAACCTATCATTCGAATAATGGAGGAAATAATCAGCAGATTAATACATAATGGAAATCAGCCAGCTACAACATCCTGGTAACACGTGTAACACACCGAGGGAGATCGTCCAAATCCAAAGTGTTCTCACAGGAGAAGAAATGACGTTGTAGCAGTTTCCTAATAGAAACGGTATCAACATACCCGTTTGCCATCTTTAAATCCTCCTGACAATTCAGGACAGAGCGGCACGCTCCACACAAGGGCCCGTGCACATAGCTGGGACTTGGTCCTAGTGGGTTTGCAGGATAAAGTACGGCTGATCTGTGGACCGTCTCACTCTGACATTTGCGTTCTCACACACACCGCCTCTGCTTAAAGTCTGAAGAAGATCAGGATTCCATCGCAGGTGTGAGAGAGGCATCTGTAGTGTGAGCAACAGGGCCACTTAATCAGAACTGAAACACTCATCTGGAGGCATTTACCAGCTAGAAGCAGAGAGATATTTCAAGGGAACGCAAACGTTAATCCCCAAACTACAGCCACAAGCAGCAAGATGAAAAGAAGTGAAATAGCCTTTCGACTTAGACTAACAATGACTTAATAACCCGAGCTTTCGATTTGCTCTGTGTGATGCCAATCCTTTGTTGTGATATTTTGGTGTTTTTCACTTAATTTTGAGTGAAGAAAAAAAATGTGTTTGTATTTTTAGAATTTGTGTCATGTTCAAAGTCGAAACAGCGGCTGTAGGAATAAACACTTAATGTCACAGAGCATGTAGAGCAAGTCTGATTTTAGTTGGTTTAAACGTTCTCTGTGGCGGTAAAAATCCTCATTTCTAGGATTATATTACTGTAATACACATTTTCCTGAAGTCATTTGACTTGTCCTCTGCTCGTCTAAAGAAATACACTTACTGCATCTCAGAGATGCTGAACTGAAGCATGTGTGATGTCCAGTAAACCAACATAGAGTGAAAAATGTGATCCTTTCCAATACAAGTGTCAAACGTTTCTAACCATCATACACACCTACGCTGAGAATTAATAACAGTATATTGCGTGATGTTTTAAAACTATATTTTAGTTTGTTTATTTTAGTTTTCCTGTGATTCGTTCAGTTTTTCTCGCAAACGCTAAGGACACGTTGTGGCAGCAGCAGTCATTAACAGTTAGTTTAACGCTTAAGGACTCCATGTTTTCCCAGTGTCAGATAAGGTTGCCTCCTAGTTTATGACTCACTTTCCATCGCAGTCTAGCCACTAGGGATAGCTCCTTCAGCCAGTGTGGCCTCGGTAGCTATCTCTAGTAACAGCAACTGTTTAGCTAGCAAAACTGGAGCAGGGAAGTGGACAGTGTCAAAAGAGAAGTCTCGAGCTTCGAGCGGAAGGATTCAGCGAGTTCCTCTTCCATCAGACAGTTGCTTGCGAATGACAGTGATATAGAACAGGACATAAATAAAGCTGTTCACTGCCATTTCCTAAATCATGTCATATCCAAAACACAGTCTGGACGAGATTCACAGTTACTGCGACGCAAACTACTAATTTTAACTGGAAAAATAAAGAGCACATGCAGCATTTTTGCATGTGTTACCACCATCTGTCGCTTTGACGATGGGAACAGCTACAATACATTTGTGGACGGCTCTGGACACACACATGCATGTGTGTTTGTATCTGCTACAGTCAGTCCACCATGCATTTATGTACCACAGTATGTTTGGTTTGCTTACTTTATTATTTTTGGCACGCTACTGTTATATTGTTTGCTGCATCCTGTTTCTCCCCCCCCCCCAGCACTGGGTATCATCAAAGTTTCATCCAACCTAAGAACTTTTTTTCGATGGATTACCATACTGTGCACAGAGCGTAGCCTCTCAGCTGTAAAGTCTGGTACTTTCCATGCTGTGTGTCATTCACGATCAGAGATAAGAGGAAATGCAGGTCAGCTACAAGTTGTTTGAAAAGGTGAAAAACCACATAAACCACCAGTGCACATGGCACTTTGTCTGCTCGTATGACTTGTGTCAGATGTATTCTGTGCCTGCGAGTGTCTTACAATTGCACAGTGGGCTTGATTTCTGACAAGTGTCTGGTTGTACTTAAGCAGGTCTACATCTCACAGTGCAACTTTAAAGCTGCATTAAGCAACATCTTTTTTTCCTTTGTGACACTGAATCCAAACTGTGAATGCACCCTGTAGTCTGCAGCCGACAGCTGCGTTCAGATCATGGCTTTGGTTCACCAGGCCAAACGAAACTCAACTATTGCACCTGATCTCAAAAAGGGAAGTGTACAGTCAGCTTGCAAAAGCTGACTTTATACTTCCTGCTTAGCAGTAGATGGCGGAAGTGAAGAACGTCGAGCAAATAGCAATCCAAAGACATCCAAGAGTCTGTGGACCAAACCAGGGCTGAATTGAATTTACATGCGACATGTGGCCAAAAAGATGACAGCAAGTCCAGATTCCTCTGTTTCTGCTGAATGTGTAAGTAGTCAGTTGTTTGCTTAAAAGTTAGCTGTAGGAGCTGTTATAGTGTCTGTGTTTTTGCCTCCTAATGGTAAAACAAATGCTTAATGCAGCTTTAATTTCCATTTTGGGTTTAACACAGTAAATATTAAGGCCATGTGTTCACGTCAAAGGGCACATGATAATACTGCATGTGCTCAAGATAGATACACCAGCTCACTCATTTTAATTTATAATTTTAAGAAGACATTACTTTCTGCTGGGTTAATTCATACCATGCTTTTGATTGTCTTTTGTGCACGGGTTTACAGCTCACGTGAGCTTATTTTTTGAAGTAAATACAGTAAGTGCCCACAACCTGTATTTTTCAGCACATGCTTGAATTTGTGTAGCAAGTTTTGAATGCATTTGATTGCTTTTATTAGTTTTAATCCTGTGTCTGTCATGTTACCCACACTTCACGTGGTCTAAATGCTACGGAACATAATTATATTTGATTTTCACTTCATGTTTTGTCACCTCTCACAGAAGCAGTCTGCCTGCCAAAGATCTAAGTGTAACATTTATAAATATTGTACATATAAACATACTTGAAATGAGAGCTGATATAGAGTTAATGCTCATAATCCTCTTTCTAATGAAGACGAAACATTTATGGGTTGTCATAGCCTCATTTCTTGCCAGCTCTGCAATATAATTCTGTATTTTTAAGATCAAAATCAAGATACCATATACTTTCCCCTTGGGGAACTTTGTCTTAGGGTCAGAGTTGCCACACAACCTTACTTGGCAGACACACGTAGCGGCTTCCATTCGGACGTCTTCGGTATGACTAAAATCAAGCCAATCAAAATCTGGCCTTTATTTGAAGGAACTCTAATGTGTTTCATCCATCTGTACCTGCTCATGTTGCAGTGTAGTATTGTGCTGCACAGCAGAGACAGGAAAATTTGTGTGAATTTGACAAGTAATGTGAGCAGTGACTCTTGAGTATAGATAGTGAGGTATAATTGGCATAACACTCCACCTCTGTTTTTCCCCAGCAAAACATCCAGCTCCTCGTTTTTAGCTGGTGCTGTTTAAAATGAGAAATGTCGGTGATGGCAGGTCATTTCAGCTGTCACTAATAGCAGCATAGCGTTCCTGCAGCTCTACTAAAACCTGGCTGCCTTTTGTAACTTGATCCTGAATAAACGCTCAGAACTAGATGGATGCAGTGTCAAATTTATTGTAATTACTCGCCGAGCATTAATGGAAAATATTACGTGTGTATACACACGAGTGGGTTGTCTTTGGCACAAAATGCCTTACAGCCAACAGAAAGCGACCCAAACATTAAAAACCTGTTTCTGTTTGGCCGCTTACTGTTAAAAATGTGTGCCGGTGGATTTCCGTCTATCCCAAGGCTCTTTTACTCACCTTCTAGGTTCTCAGCCTTTTACGGGCCACCTCACCTGCTCATTACAGCCTTTGTAGGCTTGTTAGCACCGGCCAGTGTTAGTGTAGCCTTTGAGCTTCGCATTCACCCCCCGCTCTCCACTTTTTAACTACCCAACTCTGAAATATGTTAGCCTGTTAGTGATACAAACAGAAAAATCCCCCACTGGCCTTTTTAGAGTGGACACATCCGAGTTTAGCATCATTAATTCTGGGGAGCAAATGGATAAACCATTGTGTTACAGGCAGGATAATTAACAGGAGATTGTTTGAGTGCATAATTAAACAAACCCTGTTCTGCAACATCAATATTTTGCTAGTACAAGTTTACAATGAGTAATTACGCCGAGTTTATTTTTCTAAGGTTATTTTACATTATTTATAATTTTAACCTAATTTTGTGAGGGATTATCATCATTTAACAAAGTTCCCCCCACATGTGCTCATTAGTCATCTGCACTGTTAAAAGCATCTCTATCATCTCATTAGTGTGTGTGTGTGTGTGTGTGTGTGTGAGAATGGGAGCTGGCTGTGTTTATTAAACTGATCCAAATCAGACACACTCGGCTGGACGTACCTGCTCCGTGTTGTGCTAACAATGGCAGACTAATAGAAATGTGCTCGTACTGCAGTAGCTCTTTGTGTGCGTGTGCATGTGTTTTACGTGTGTTTCAGGCCTGTACGTGTGTGTGTACATGTGTTTGGGGAGTGCTTTGATGGGTCTAGACAAGGCCGAGCAGCAGTTTTCTCAGACCTAGACTTTGCTCTGTTTCCCAGGAGATGGCGACCTCTGACCCCTGTGCAAATGCCCCCCCAACCCCGCCTGAGGAGCCAGAGCCCTCCCCCTCTCCTCGCAAAAAGCGTGGGCGCCGGAAAATAGAGCAAACTGAGAAGAACAAGGGTAAAGATGAATGCAAATTTCATACTAATGCTCATAATGCTTTTCAGTAAATGAAACCTCAGATGCCCTTTGAATTAATCAGAATTTGCTGGCATTTATGTGAAAAGTCACCTGTTTACCTGGAATTTAATAGATTCCAGCTCGCAGTGTCTGAGGGCATTTCGACTTTTGAAATGCACGGTGGTGCAGAGTGATAAAAACATGACTTTACCTCTTCATCAAACCTCTTGTTAAGTCTGTACAAATGGGCTGTTTCCTGTAACTTCTCTTCTCCTGCAGATGAGCCAGATGACAGAAACTCCGACTCCCTCCGAGAGGTGAGACATTGCATCCTGAAAAAATGCAGCGAATTTCTCTAATACAATATAACAAGCAGATGTAACATTATATTTTGTTATATTATACAGAAACAACCTTTTGTGTGTGTTTGTGTGTGCATGTCCAGGGTGAGGCTGGGAGACTGCGTAGGAGGCCAGTTCCCAGAGTGACTTTCCAGGCTGGAGATCCATACTACATCAGCAGGAGACAGAGAGACGAATGGCTCAGCCGCTGGAAGATGGAGGTGGGATAGAATTAGGTCTCTGACTGTGTGAATATAGCTGCAGGAATACAGAGGCTTGCATTTCGCTTAAGATTTCAGTCAGAACGAGAAGGCCTTGAGTACATTAATCACAATAAATAGAGTGCTGCAGAAATGAGTCCTAAAATGTGGGAATCGGTTAGCACTTTTACAACAGTTAGCACTTTTACTGCTAAACTAACTGTTTAAAAAACCAGGAGAAATCCAATTGACGTTTGTGAACTAACGAACTAACATCATCCCTGCAGCACTCTATTAGGCTATGACCTTAACAGATGATAATTTTCACATAAGCACCCCTCTCAATCACATATTTGAAACTCTTTGTCCTGCATACTGTGAAAGTGAAGATTTTTAGCCTTTGAATGTGATATTCAGATGGGCGCTTTGTCTTCAAAATCAGTCCAGATGTACTGTAGTAGAAATACGTTGTGGTTTGCTCTGTGCTGAAATGACTAGTGGAGTTACTGAGAAATCCTCTGGAGAAATAAGATCAAACTATTCAAATAAGCTGCACTGAGCTCCGCAATGAGAAATGTTAATGTCACGTGTTATGGACATCAGCTCGTCACATGTTGTTTCTGCTAAATGTTGATTTTGCGCAAATAAAACGAGAGACCTCATTTGTGCACATCGTTTGTGCTGTTTAAAAGTGAAGGGCAGACTCCATGCTAGTCCAGATTTTCTACTTTCCTGTCCCTGCTGCACTCAAGCGGCACTATCCTTCACTCAATGCGTTCACCTAAAACTCATTTTAAATAACATGGTTACCGGCACTTTTCTTGAGTAAGCTGATTTCTTTACTGCCATTTAGGCGAGAAACTGGGTTAACCTAATTCCCTCAGGTAAATTGCTTCGCTGCCATGTTTGTGCAGGATAAAAGACTTTGGTTTTTGCTGCTTTTTAAAACTACAGCCAATCTAAATGAGTGCATATAAATGTAAGAACTGCAATATACAGTCATACGTGAATGTTTGGGGATAATTACGTTTCTTGGATTTGCAAAACTTTGGGACCTCTGCTAGGTCAGGACTTTACTGACAAGATGCTCTGTAGAAGTCAACCACGCAGGAAACACTGCACTGATCAGGTGAACAAAACAAAGGTTTATCCACTAAATATTAGCAAATTCTGGATGCAAATATCATGCACTCCATGAAGAAAGTGAAACTAAAAAAAAAACTGGCTTCTAGAGCAGGGCAACGATCCCAAGCAGACTTCAAAATCCACCATGAACTACTTAAGAAAAACAATACGAACCATGAACCTCCCAGTCCTCTGACCTGAACATAACCGATAAAAAATGCTGCAAGTATGCTTTTTATTCTCCTAAATCAAGAATACACAGAGTCTAAGCTGGCAACTGAAATCATTTGCAGCCTGTCATACGTGCCAAATGTGAGGTTATTAAGTACTAACTTACCAGAGTGCACAAACCACAAATTCAGTTTAAGATTTTCTCTTTCTTCAAGTTCCTGAAATGTAAATGACGTGCAAATTTGAAAAAAAGTCCTCAGTTGAATATCTGTATGCTGAAGAGGATGACTTTACTTCCTTACATTTTAGGTCAAACTGTAAATACTTTACCATCAGACGACATCCAGAAATGTGTTTTTGGCAACATTATCTTCATCTTAATTGAAACATGTACTCATTGTTTGACTTTTAATCTGTCTTATACAGAACACTTTTCTTTTCTTCCTGTCCTTCTTTACTGTGTAGTGAGTTTGTTTACACTAGAAGGGAGTGGACTTCCCTCACACACACACACACACACACACACACACACACACACACAGAGTTAGCTAGTGAAAGATGAACTGTGTTCTTACAATTGATCACCTTTTTTAAAAGTGACATTTATTCAACACTTGACAGTGAAGTGCTGGTGAAAGTGAAAATTGGGTTTTCCCTTTCTGTGGCTGCAACGAACTCTCATACCACATATACATCTATAAAGGGATTTGACCTTTTGTTGATTTTAGCGTCACCCTTAAGTGCACCAGTGCATCCTTCAGCATGCCAGAGCAACCACAAAGCCAACGGTATCAAACCCGTGTCTTATAAGCAGCGATCGCCACTTATACGCTGCTCCGAATTGTAGAGATCAGCCAATGCCCCTTTTTGGATCTTAATTTTACTCCCAAACACAAACAGCTAAGTTTCTTTACTCATTTTAATTGATTGTTTTATGACCCAAAGCAGTTTGGTTCAGTCTCACTGCTCTAAGGCTGCTGATTTTTCTTTATTCGACATTTGGATTCCCATTAGTCTCCAGAAAGTGGCCACAGGGCTTCTGGGGGTCTGCACCATAAAAACAAATGGCAATTTAAAATCTATTGAACAAGAAAAGTCCAAACAAGCAAATACAGAGTAATAGGCAAAAAGTAAGTAAAACAAAGTAAGTCACAACTTGGTGAACACAGTGAAGCACATAGCTGATGACAAAGGGGAAAAACCTGAAAGACTGAGTGATGAAACCTTTGCAAATGCAGATGCGTCCACATACGTGCACTGGATGCATTAATGATGTAGTGAAATATGTTTTTCTTAGTTTATCATCCCACACTGCAACAACTAAAAACGGAGGAATAACAAAGAAGAAATACACAACGCCTTATAACAATAGAATTGAATTAAGTAAAATAATTAGACGAGTCTATAGAGGATAGAGGATATGAAAATACAGCAACCCTTTACAGCTGTGCAAACTGCAGGAATGTGTGCATGCAGTAGAGGATGCACGTGTGAGCGTGTGTATTTATATAAAAATCGAGGACACGTTTATGTTTGTGTGTGACGTGTCCTGGGCTGTGGTGATTCTCAGCCAGGTGCTAATGGTTCCTCTGCTCCCTCTCTGCAGACCCAGTGTAGAAAGACCTCAGCCAGACGTAGGTGCTGAAAATGCCACTGTGCCCTTACCACCAAGCTGTTGTCATGTTTTATCCAGTAAAAAAATCTAATCATGCTCAGTGGCATGTGTAAAAAAGCAGAGCGGGACAAGTCGATTCTGCTCTATAGAGGCGAGTGGTCTTTTCAAGGAGGACAGTGCCTCAATTCATAGGGAGCAAGGGGTCACTCAGTGGTTTGATGTGCATGAATATGATTTTCATTGACCAGATGTCAACTAAAATGAACACATATAGGAGATTTTGGACATGTTCAGTGCTATCATCAAAACATTATCATTTGGAAGAATGCTGGTCCATTCCTTTATTAAAGCGACTGCAGAATAAATACCAAAGCACACTGGAACCATTCTGGGAGCAGCACGTTGTTAAGACTTGATTGCTGTTATTTCCCTTTGACTTGTCACTGTGTGTATGTCCTATGGCGCTGGAGAAGACCAACAACAGAGATAAGAGATCAGGAATATTGTGTTTGACTCCAAATGAATGATAATATCGTTAATGGGTGCATGTATAGGCAAGTGTTTTGCAGCATGTTGTTCATCACACCAACTTTTGTTAAGTCTGTTTGTAAGGTGTGTTTACAGCGTGCTGGGTGACACTTGTGTCCATTAGCAATTCAGTGCTTTAGAATTCATGCACATATAAAATAATATCTGGCACCAGTATTTTGAGAACATATTGTATCACAGGGAAAAATGCTCTGCTGATATGTTTTAGTGTAACTCAGAGGAGCTGCACATGTGTGTAAATGTCTGTAGATGTAAGAAAGTGAGGAAACTTCAAGAGACAGGATGTGGATGGTCATGAGAAAGAGAAAGTCTTTCTGGCGTATTGACAGACAGGCTGTTTGACTGAAACACTTCTGGGATGTGAGAGAGTGTGAGAAGCAAAGCAAAAGAGTGTGTGAGAGAACGAGAGTGGAAGAGACGAAGACTGAGAGACACACAGAGCTCAGCCATGTGTAGACGGAATTTCTCCTGCCGCAGTCAGTTTGTTTGATGGCCACTTAAAATCTGCGTGATACGTGTCGAGACTGTTGTTGGGGTCATCGCTCAAAAAAAAAAAAACACTTCACACTTTCCGTGCGATGTCTTACCTTACAAAATTACTCCTGTAAAAAGGAACGCACGACACTACTTGTGACAATCATTCACTTCACCTGAGGGATTTTCAATTTCTCAGACTTAAGTCTTGCATTTGAAGGACGCTGCATCCTTCTAATCTAAAGAAGTCATTCTCTCTGATTGTTGCGTACATGTTTGAAAGAGGTACATAAGTTTCAACTAATTTTAAGAGGATTACGGGTCTAGAAACAAACACAAAAATACAAGCATATGTAAACACAGGCATATTCTAATTGGTCAAAGTGATACCAGCTTGTTTTCGGACTATTGCGTGTGCATGTGACAGATGGAGAAAGGGAAAGGTACAGAGGGTTGAGCATGTGTGATTTCCTGTCAACACCATCTTCTCACCAACACTACTGACTCATCAGCTGCTCTCCGAGCCATAAGTGATGTGTGCCGAAAGAAACTGAGACGAAAACTTTGCGTTATCTTTATTGTGAAAGAAAGAAAGGACATCAAAGAAGGAAATTAACAATATGGTGAATAGAAGTGAGCAAAGACAGGACCAAAGTCTGTTTGCGAAATCAATCACTTAGTTTAAGTATTGTGAAAAAGTACATCTCTCCCCTTTGCCGTGTCTCGTCCGAGGGTGTGTTTGAATGTGGCTGCATTTTCTTTTTTCTCTATTTATTTGTGGCTCCATGCTATTATTTGCTTACTGCTTCCTTTTTGCTCACTGCTTAGTGCAATTACAATAAGAAGGGCAGCTGAATTGGGGAACTTTGACATATCACGAGTCCGACCAATGCGATTGGTGTTTAGCTCTTGTAGCTACTTAAAATGGAGTTAGTTTTAACTATTTTTAAAAAGAGTTTGCCGTTAGTAACCAGTAATCAGCCGAGTAAATGCACATGTCCTTTTAAAGTGGTGGAGAGAGAATATAATAATATAGCAGAGAATGGAAATACATAAGTACTGTATGATATATAAGTAGATGGATTTTATTTACTTTACACTAAGATTAGAGAAAACCAGAAGGTAAAATAAAAGAGGGACTGAAAAGGCAAAGCACAAATGCCACAACATAAGTGGAAAAAGGAAAGATGCAGAAGAAGAGAAGGAAAGGAAATGTAGGGAAACCGGTGAGCTGGAAATTGGCGAGGAAATAAGGGAACTAGAGAAGAGGGAAATTAAAGAGAAGCAAATTGAGATGTATAGCAACCAATGAAACAGATATTGACAAAAGTGAGGGTGTGAAAAAAGAGAAAGGAAAAGCGAGTAAAAGCGTGAAACAGACAGTGAAAGAGGGAATTTGGAGGAATCAGTGACGGAGACAGAGGTTAAGCAGTTCCAGGTTTCTGCCTCTGAGTCTGTGTGTATTTGCTCTGTCAGTCACTTGAACTGCAGCCAGCTGTTAACAGCACCATCAATATCCCATCTCACTGCTGTCTGAAGGAAGCCTGGTAACTCTGCAAACTCTTTTCCATTTTCAGATAAAAAAAGAAACCTGGCGTCTCCTCGCTTCATGTCTAAAGTTACAGCCAAGAAAATAAACACTGTGTGGGGGTGGAGTTCACTGTATATATTAGAGAGCGGACTACTTTTCATCCGTGCTCTAACCTTGTTTTGTGCTGATTAAATCTAAGGAGTCACACACACTTAGCTGTGACCTTGTTTTGACCTCGGGCAAACACAGTGTTACAATTAGTCAGTTAGCAGATGCTTTTATCCAAAGCGACTTACAGGTAATGAGACGCCAAAGGCAGCTTGGCCCAAGGACACTTCAACATCTGGCCAGGGGGAAGCGGGAGTCGCACCACTGATGCTGTGGTTTGTGCACGACTGCGTTACCAAGTGAGCCACAGGCTGCCTCGTGAGTGAGGAGCTCATCGACCAAAAAGCCATAGCTAGGCCTTGAGGTGTTGAGTGAATTAAAATATTTGCAAAAGCTGATTGTTTTGGATATTTAACAGCATGCGTTTTTCGAGCTAGCTGTCTCCTTTTTGGTAGATGATCTGCTTTGGTTGTTTGCTCTCTAATGCCACAAACACTGAGGGACAGAGTGTGTTTTATTATGCAATTATATTTTACAGGGACGATATTACTATTATAAAAAAGTCTTTATGCAATAAATTGATCTGCATAAATACACAGTGTCTCTATATATTATAGTATGCAGCCGTCCTGTCCTGACATCAGTAGTAGTTGCAGCAACAGCGTCTTGTCTACAAAGGTCACTGGGTGAAAGCCCTCTGTGACAGCGTTGAAGAAAGATGTCAGATAATGTTGCTGTAAGTGCAGATGTAATGAGAATGAGGTCAGTGCGGCTGAACGGGTCAACAAAACACAAGAATGTAACAGCAGAGACTGGACTCAATGCTTTTTCTTTTCAAGCATGATTACAATTGTTTCTTAACCTTAACGACATGACTGTTACTGTAATCAACAAAAATCCCCAAACTTAACAAATCATTTCAAATTAAACCATGTTTTTTCCCAAAAGCTAGCCAATATTCAACTACAGTGTTGAAGATTGGCACTTTTTTGATCAATATTCAACATTGATTTGTTTCTGAAACGTTCTTAAAATGATGAGCAAATGTTGTCCTGCTGATAGTAGATCAGAGAACTTGTTGTAGAGGGATCAGAGAAAGGTTGTGCCATTTGAACACATTTTGGAAATGTTCCCATGATGATTGTTTTAAGCCTTTGGGGCTTTTCTATGCTTCATTTCTTTTGTTGAGTAGAAGAATGTCTGAAGGACAAAGTACAGAAGACGGATCATATTCACCATATGTTGTTATTTTCTGTTTTTACCCTTCTCTTGTAATATTGTCTAAAATAACATAGCACAGACTTTCCCTCATCTAAGTCATTATGCTGCTCACTTCCTGCCCCCCACCCCCCCCATCTGCACATCATAATATTTGCAGGATTGAAAATGAGCTATTTATAAATTATGTAATTAGTTTTATTTTCCATTTTATAAGCCCACTGTATGGAATGTATGCCATGTATCTGGTAAAAAGCGCAGAGATTTTTCCACCCAGGCATGGCCTTAGATAAAGATGGAGATAAAACTACTGCATATACTGGATTTACATGTATATTTAGTTACTTATAAGCATCTTATTTTCCAAATAACTGTTTTGACAGTGGTGCAAAGCCAGCAAAACGTCATGTCACGTAGAAGACACTGAAGCAAAGTTCCTCCTGACAAAATGTTGCAGTTTCATGAGACACAAGTGCAAGAAAGCAGCTTTTTTAATACTGACAGAAAGTCGGAGCTGCAGAGCTTTGCCTGGGATGTTCTGCTGTGCGGTGTAGGACTCAGCTCTGCTGTTTGTTTGAAGAGTGCAGTGGGTGAGAGGGACTGTAGATGTGGACACGTGAGTTCAGGTGGGAAGGTGCTGCGTGTTTGACCACACTGTAGGTGAGAGTCCGAGGAAACTTCTCTCCACTGTTACACCTGTAACTCCAAATGGAAGGAATGTTTCCTGTCAGAACATGGAGCTGAGACCTATTCATAAAGGCGTTGAACCGTATATCTGAGTTGTGTCTCTGCACCATCTTAGTGTACAACCTTTTCAAACATTCACTTCCTGCACATTATGTCAATTTCTTTTGACTCTACAGAAGCTCTGTGTCGTGCATGTGTGTCAGAATGTGAGGTCCTCGTGTTAACACGTCATATGCCTGTGGCTTAACTAACCTTTGACCTCAGTTCATGTACACGCCTTATATACACACAAACACTAACCTAGATTTCAGCTAGCAGACATAACCCTACAATGTGTGTGTGTGTGTGTGGGGGAAGTTTACCTAAACATGTGTTTGGTGAAGGAGACAGTAAATCACACACTTCACTGCGAGCCAATCAGCAGCCAGGCAGAAAGTGGCTAAAGAAGGTTTGAGGGCTTGAGTGAGGCAGAGGAGAGTCATGGAGAGGAAAGTGTAGGAGTATTAGGTGGAGGAGGTGAGAGAGATAGATGTCGAAAATGACGGAGAGAAAGCGAGCCAGGGAGGAAGGGCTGCAGTTGCACAGCTGCCATGTCCTGTCTGTAAGTGATTTTAATTTTTCTCAGTTCCATGTGTGCAAGTGTTGCAGAGTATGTAAGTGTGTGTGTGTGTGTGTGTGTGTGTGTAAAGAATTGCATTTTTCATATAAAAATAGGAAGTGATACCCTGATTGTGTTGCCAGGAAGTTATTGCATAGTGAGTTTAGTTTTATGTTGCAAGTCCAGAAGGTGTTTCTTTTGGAACTTAAAAGCTGATTAATTTTTGTTCTGTGTGAAAGTGAAACGTTTGATAAAGAGTTTGACAAGACCAGATCAAGAGAGAGATCAGTTTTTATTTCCTGGTAACCTAGTTGTTGTCAGGGGGTAATGAGGGCTTGAAGCAACAGCTTGAAGCCATTGCCCCTCTTTGTTTGTCTGTCCACATTATGCCAGAATTAAAAATATATATATTGCTGTTAATTAATCAGTAGTTAAAGTTGTACTAAAAATATACAGTGTACCGTTACATAATGCAACTTCTCATAGAACTCAGTCTGTAAACGTTCAGGATCTCACGAGTTAATAACTGGAAAACTGCACCACCCTGACAGAGGATTTCAGCAGACTGGTAAAAAGTTGTGCTTATTTGTTTGTTTTGGTTATGGGTTGTTTTTTTTTCTTGCAGCCCTCAGTTGTTATTTAAAACATAGCTGTGGGCCTAACATGTGGATTAACAGTGTCAGAAATATGGTCAACACATGTTAGTAATTAGAAAATAACATCAAATCACCGACACAATTCACTGTTGGGTTGAAATAACCTAAAACCACAACACCGAGTCTCCCAGCTGTTGAGCTTCGATCCGATTCGAACACTGTGTTATTGTCTTTAAACCGCCATCAGACAGATGTTAGGTCTATTCTCTTCTAAGTGGCTTGAGAATAGATTCATGGAAAAAAACTCATTGTTTATTTTAACACCTTCCACAACTGCAGTCGATGCCACAGGAGGAGCCTGTTCGCAGCGTGCTGCCTATCTACACTGTGAGAGAGCGTCGTCTTTACTGCTCTTTTTGAAATTGTAGTGTGTGTGTGTGTGTGTGTGTTGAGCAATGTCGGGTTCAACGTGAGGTCAGGGTCGGTCACGGTCTTAAAAAAGCCGTAGTATAAGAAAAGGCTCATTGATTAGGTCACGGGGTGAGGGGTCACAGGTCAGAGGGGCGGCACTAAGAGTGAAAACACTGACCAGGCCACGGGGTTTCGAAGAGTTCAAAGTGGTAACTCACAACGTTACAGCCTCGTTCTGCCCCCTCCTGCCTTGAATTGTCCCTCACATGAGACCCATGACATGTGCATGCTTGAACTTCTTGTGACATCATGCTGTTCCACAGATCACTTTCACACAGCGTCATAATGACACACAAGTGTTGTGGGGCACATGTGGTCATCGTGCATGAGAAACACTTTCACAACTAAACGTTTGCATCATTAAATATCCGTACAACTACGTACGCATTATTTTTCCAACAAAACCCATATATTTTATAGCAGGTTGTTTGAAAATGCCCATTAGTTTGTAATTGCTCTAGATCCTGTTGATGTGAATGCGTCTCAGGGTCACATCCACACCCCCCACGCCCCCACCCTGCTCTGCTCCCCACCTCAAATTCTCTAAATGCTCTGGATGTAGCACACCAGGCAGAAATGTTTTAGTAGTAGTGCCCCTTAAAAAAAATTACTCTACACCGTTACAGACACTAAGCCTGTCTGTTTGTTGGGCAGCGGTAGAATGGAAAATATAGAAAAGCAATTTTTATTTGCAAATTAAAGCGCTAAAACGTTTGCAAGACTATATTTGAAATGTTGACCATGTGTTTGAAATAATAATACAACTATGTCACAGATTACAGCGCTGTGTGATTTACTCACTCATTACATATTACAAAAGTGCATCAAAAGTAGAAAACCAATCAGGAGCTCACTGTCCTTATACTTTGGTCAATATGACGTCAGAATATCTTTAACTTGTAGAGAAACAGACCTTTTTTTGCATAACCCTTCACTTTTTTCAGTGTTGCTTTCTCCGAAAACACAGCAGATTAATTGAAACTTGTCTCTCTTCGGTAACTCTTCTCTGAAAGCCAAGAAGCTTCCTGATGGATGGTTCAATCAGCTCATGTTGCCAGGCAACAAACACACTTACAATCAGTTATAGGCAGGATTTTGGCCGAGATCTTTGCAACAAGATTTGGGTCCAACTCTTGCAATGAGATGATCTGGTCCAGATGCTGACAGGAATCACAACAACATGAGATGAGAGAAAGTGAAAATGGAACAAAATTCTGCAGGACACGTTGGTTCTTGACGTAACAAATAGTAAATTTGTTGCTGATGCTAAACAGTATTAATAAAAAGCATCAACGGGAATATAATGAGTGTTCAGTTTAGTTTGTTGTCTCTGCAGTGGGACTGAATGCTGCAGCAACGAACCTTAAACAAACACACAGATAAAACCGACATGCAAGATAACATCGCTTTAAAAGTCAAATCATTAAATAGTTGCAACACGAACAGTGCAAAAATATAAAATACTGGCAGCATGAAAGTAGTAAAATTATTCTAAAGAAAAGACTGAATACTATCATCATTGTATTTTGCTGTGTCAGCGGTTACACAAAACAAACCTACATCTATTTGTCAGAGACTGTACGGGTAAAAGTTGTCAAGCACAAGTGGCTGACGTAGTGCCTATGGGAGATCCAGCCTCAAGCGAATTGCCAGTCTTCATGCCCATACGGTGGAGACCAGCGTGTCCCGGATGTTCTCTGTCTCTCATCTATTCACAGCTGGGATAAGCTAAGTGGTTATGATAATGGATGGATGGATGATACGAGTGACTTTGCTCTAGCTGTGAGCGGCTCTTTTCTTTCTTTTGTGCACTGCACTGTGTTCATCGCAGTACATTTCAAAAAATCATGCATTCAACTTGTGCGTGCGGTGTAGTGAGAGTACTCTGTGCTGTTACTTTAGTAATTTTTGGTTCTACACAGTAATTTGTGGATCGTATACATACTGGGACATACTGATGCTTTTGTTGCAGGATGTAAAACCACAGATGTTTTGTTCAGCATCCCAGATGTTTTAGAAGCCGGTAATGACTAATGGAGGTGCATTTGCACTCTGTGTGTGTGTGTGTGTGTGCGTGCGTGCGTGTGTGTGCATGTGTGTGGTCTGGCTGTGATCCGTGTAACAGGCTGATTAGGATTTTATGAGTGTAGAGGTCAACGGGAGCTGGGGAAGAGGGACTTTCTCACCTCCAGGGCCAAACTGAAGTCTAAACTGTAATGACCTGACACTCACTTTTACTGTCTCTTCCACTTTAATTTATGTCGTCATCCCTCCTCCTCTCATCCCCTTGTTACATTTTCTTCTTCTCCGTTCCGGAGGAACCCGGCATACATTTTTTTCCACAACTTCGTTTACTCACTACATTACAGTGTGGTTGTCAACTCAAGCTATGAAGGAGATGCCAAGTTGTTCTCTCCAGTGTTAAAAACCAAGAAGGAAGAATGTTTTAGGTCATGGAAATGCTCTAAGGAGTCGTGGGATTTTACATCTGGGCCACAGTGAGCGTAGTAACCAGTGAGGTTATGATTATTTTTAAACTAGCTTCTTTGATCACTGCACTATTGATGCATAGGCCTCCCAAAAGTCCTTCTGACTTCAGATATGTTCAGAAGAAATATCTTACAAACATGCTCCTTAAAGCACACCCCAACATTTTAGGCCTGCAGTACTCATATTCACAAGCTTTCATAGAACCACCATAGTGTGGTGAGATTCATCATTGTGGTAGAGCAGTTGCTAATAGAATACTCAGCATTGACATTAGAGCTGCTCTCATTCGTGTTTTTATATCAACTGTGGATCAAATAAAATAAAATTTTTTTGCATAGCCAAAAATCACACATGCTAAATCACAATCTTGCTGCATGGATGCACAGACGGTGCAGCATCCACTGTGCTTAGACCCTCGATTTCTTATGGCAATAACTTAAATATGGAAACAAGCTCCACTGATTGCAGGCTGTTAAACCTTCAACAGACAAAATGAAATAGACCTCACGACGAGCAACAGAGTAGAGATCCCTCTTCCAGCACAATCAGACATGCATCTAATGTTGTGTGAGCAATAAAATTAAAGTAGATTCACATTATGGACAGCCACAACATATTAGCATAAGCAAATTAAAGGGAAATTTGGAATTATCACCAGACTCTGCAGCTCCACTCAGCTCTGTCTGTTTTGGTTCACTCTCACGGCTCTGCAATCTTCAGAAGCAGCACATGTAAATGTAAATGCTCGAAAACCTGCTCAGCTCCAATCTCAGAAGTTGGTGGAGACAAACGGCTAAAATGTGACGGACTGTTGGACCCCAAATCTAGGAATAATTTAGTTGTTTTTATCCACTGTGTGTATAAAACATTTGCTGTTTGCACCGTAACGACTTTGAGGTTGATGATATATTGTGTTTATAGCTTGTTTCTACTGTCCCCATGCAGCCAAAAAATCTCTTGCTGCAAGTTTAGTCTTACAAACGCTGTTAGCTCACGCATTGCTTCCTGTGTTTAAATCATTTTACTATTGCGACACAGTAATTGGTGATAAAGTAGGAAAAAATGACTTTAACTTGTAAATCTAACTTTCTGCATCTTCTCTCTGTCTTCCTCTGTCCTGCCAAACATGCTCCACTGTCTCTCTGCGCGTATTATACTCCTTGTTTTATAATGTAATCCTATTTACTCTGTCTTTCCTGAGCTGAACCCATTGAACTCCCTCCTCGCCGCACCCTCTCTCCCTACTCGCTTCCTGTTTAGAGGAACAATTAAAGGATTGTTCCTACAGCTTGGGGGCACTAAGGCCTTGATCTAGAGCAGTGGCCACATCACTTGAAAAGACCCACATAAAACATCAGTTTTTGAACCTTACTGCAGTACAGGCGTTGCCTGCAGGACTCACAAGAGTTAAACAAAATGAACATGATAAATCAGCAAATTGTGGGGAAAGAGACATGAGGGTAAGATTATCAGAATTGATCAACAGCTAAAATGTAGCGGTCTGCGTATTTAAATGCCTTTAAATAAAATGTTATTTACACAGGGTCAGTGTGCATTAGCTGGTAAAAAATACACTATTATAAGAGACATCTGCACCAAGGCTTGGAAACACACAGCAATAAAAAGAGCTTTCAAAAGGAGTCGATATATTCAGTTAAATTAAATCTAAAAGTAAAGTCAGATTTGTTTTTTTGTTGGGTTTTTGTGAAAAATTTCCTCAAGGTTTTATCATGCTTCAGTGGACATTGTGGGTCCTTCCTTTTTACAGGGAAGAAGAGTGACAATGTGGTCCACATCTGTACATGGGGCACGCGCTAAAAAATCAATCAGAGACTGAAGATATTCAGCATATCTAATAGCAGCAATTATTTTCAGTCCTTAGTGGCTGTTTCAGCCTTGTGGCCAGTGTGTAGATGTCTCTTGTTTGTGTTTTGGTCTATGCCTGATTTAACGGGTCAAAATTAATATCAAAATTGTTAACAAAAACATATTCTCATACTCAGAAATTCATGACTTGCATTTACTTTGAAAATGTTTTTTTGGGGGGGTGTTGTTGAACTGCTAATGGCAAAAACATTCCGTTGTGAACAGCTGTTGTAAAGGATGCGTATTGTTACTTGATAAAAGATTTGAATGAGTAATCCATTATCTAATCGTGTCAGCACCAGTGGAGGAGGCTATATGCATGGAGGCGTTTTCCCCAATGGAAACTGACTAAAACTCAGCCTTAAATGGTGAATCGTGAGGACTAGATTCTGGTAAACCTTAATACTGGCTCGAACCAAAGAATTCTGTTAGCCTTGTAAAAATGCTAAGTTCAAATTCCAAAAGACTATTCCCATGGCAAGAGTATTTTAATCCTTACTGCTCAGGAAATATATATATTATATTGAATGACAGAGAAATTCATTTTGGTTTTATTTGCATACAATTTAAATCAGGTTTATTTAGAAGCACAAAATCATAAGTCTGCCTCAAGTCTGTTGAACAGTGATACTCTCTGTCCTTGGGAGGAAATACCTCCCAATAAAAGAACGAAACTCCCCTCGAAGTCAGTTTCAGATGGTCCATCATTAATAAAGAAGGAACGATTGCGTTTCTTTTGATGGTGTGTTTGTCTGTTTCTCTACCAGGCAGAGCAGAGGGCATACAGAGAGGCTGAGATGAACATGATGGACGACCTATCAGAGGCTGACTTCCAGAAAGAGGAGGAGCCGGCCAGTCCAGCCCCTCCCCCTTCACAACAGCACACAGATCCCGCCTCGCCGACAGTCGCCGTGACGCCGGAGCCAGTTGCCAGGGGAGACCAGCCCACCTCCAGTGAGATTGAATACCAGGTACATCAGCCAGTGGTTAGTGACTGTTCTTATTTTCCTTCTCTTGAATTTCTATAAACTATAAACACAGAAATAGAAATAGTTTTAAATGCTAATTGTGTAATGATCTTGTGAAATATGCTTTACGCCACAGCCACACTTGAAATAGCCAATGGACTAACTCATTTGTTCATTCAGCAGCTTGGATAGAGTGGTGGGCCACTGGAGGCAAATACTTTAAAAAGCCAGAAAAGAATTGAAATGAAACTAAAAAGACTAAAAAATAGGGCTGAAAAGAAACAACAACAAAAAAGCTAAATCTCTACAACCCCCCCGACTTTGTGGTAGTTAAAAATCATTGACCTATAACAAGTGTGCCCTGTGGGTAATAGACTCGGATCGTTTAGATTTTGTATCTCTATCACCCTTGTTTTGAATTATCACTTGACTAATAATAACCTCAGTGTTGGACTGGAGCTGAGGCGATAACATTTAAAACAATATATGTTTTTGTCTTCTTTCAAATTGAAAGTTTGGTAAACTGATAGAAGTTGACCGCTTGCCAATGGAAACATGCATCATGCAGTTTGTACAGACCACGTGTGGACTCGTATCCTCCTGTACTGTCCGACCTTCGTTTTCGGTGTGTGTGCACTAACAGGACGGACGGGGCTTTGGCATCGGTACCCTGGTGTTTGGGAAGCTGCGAGGTTTCTCATGGTGGCCTGGCAGGATCGTGTCCTGGTGGATGAGCGGTCGGAGTCGAGCTGCCGATGGCACTCGCTGGGTCATGTGGTTTGGAGACGGCAAGTTCTCTGTGGTGAGCAGCTGACCACTGGTTTCATGTCTTGTTCTGATACTGGTCTGTTGTTGTTACGGATCCAGGCCAGCAAGGTAACCTGATGCTTTTCTGCTGAGTGTGAAAGAAAAAGGCAGAACATCATCTGGAATTGTAGCTGGCACTTCAGTTTGAACTTGGAATTTGACTTTTTTGCAGTAGCTCAATGTGTTTTACATTCAAACTCCCAATATTCCCTTTTATAATTGCAAATTTCTGTCAGCTAGTTACAGTGTGGCATTCATAAACTTTCATAAACAGTTTTACTCTATTTTATTTAGTGGTTTACGGGGTGAATTCAACACTGCATTAAGTGAATATGATGTTTCTCAAAAAAGGGCCATTTTGATATGAATTTGGCAAGTTTCCCGAAACATTTTATACAAACAAAATCCTTAATGTAATTAAATGTTTTTAAGAATTGAATTTAACATTTATCCCCTTGTTTGGTTGACAATTATTATGTATTTTTTAATTTGCAGGTTTGTGTGGAGAAGCTGATGCCCCTGAGCTCTTTCTCTTCTGCCTTCCACCAGCCCACCTACAATAAACAGTCCATGTACCGGAAAGCCATCTTTGAGGCTCTGCAGGTAACGCTCACACTGTTCAAACTCCGCTTCCAATATGAGGGCGTGTGTGGTTTTCTGTCAGTTTCTGATGGACAGTAAGCCAATTTTTTCTGTTTGTGCACTTACTTTGAAATCTCTCTGGATAAAATCAGCAACTAAAATAAAATGAAACTAAAATATAAATGCACAAGTCTAAAGGTCATATTTTACTCATTCTTTTCTTACATAACATTAGTATTTTGCATTTGTGGAGGTGTTGTCCTCAACTGGCTCTGCCCACAATTTATAAGTGGTAACATGTGGGCACATTAGTTCAAGGTCACATAGAAGTTTAATATTACTTTAGCATTGGTTTCAAATAATACAAGACTCTTAGTTATTTACGCATTCACTTGCTACCAGGGTTGACATTAGAAAGGTTGACACAATAAAGGTTGTGCAGACATAGTTTAAATATATAAAATTGTTTTATTGAATATAGTTTTACTGTCGGGCAACTGTGGTTCAGGAGGTAGAGCAGTCATCCACACGCCACGGCTGTTGGTTTTACTCTCTTGTCCCTCTGTCACATGTCTAAGTGTCCTTGAGCAAGACACTTAACCCCCCGTTAGTTGCTCCCGGCGAGCGCAGGCCTGCTGTGTAGCCGCTCCTCCATTGGTGAGTGATACAAACTTATTGTTTGTGTAAACCCACAGTTTAGCTGCAGCATTAACCCTGGTGGTCTAGAAAAGTAATAGAGGGCCAGCAGGGCCGCTCTGAGCAGCCTGTATCTACACCGGCCCAGACGCAGCAGAATGTGAACGCTGTGTGCTCAGGTGGTAGAAGAACACAACCTCAATACTCAAATGAAAGTAAATAAAAGTATTCTCCACAAGTACCCCTGTAAAGCTTTTCCACGATAATGATACATCAGCATTTGTCCATCATATTAGTATATAAACAAATAATGTCTTATGTTAAACCCAGCAGGTTGTGGCTGATCGGCGTGTGTCTCTGCTCACTCTGTGTTTAGGTGGCCAGTGTGCGGGCGGGGAGGCCAGTGCCATCCTGCGATGCCAGCGATGATGCCGATGGCGTGGAAATCCAAACCAGACAGATGATAGAGTGGGCTATGACAGGCTTTCTACCCAATGGGCCACAATCACTGGACCCCCCAGAGGGTGCGCATATTTGTGAACGTGCTAATCATGTGGATAAATGTCTAAAACACACACTGTACATAATTTCCTTGACCACCCACAACTAATTCCTTCCCATGGGTTATAAAACTTGTGTATAGTTGTGTGAACTTCATGTACTTCATTTAATGAAGAGCTAGTAGATATAAGTTTCATGCTATATGATGAACTGTATCAGTGTTGAAATTATTTAATGATTTTGTAGCTGTTCCCACAGCCACACTCAAACATGTGTTGCTGTGAACAAAAAGTGACTAGTCAAGAAAAAAATAACTAAAGTTAAAAAACAGTTCAGAGTGGATTGTCATTCATTGCTGAACCGTAATTCTTTGTTTTTGCCTCACAGAGGAACAGAATCCCTACAAGGAGGTGTACTCAGAAATGTGGACAGAGCCTGAGGCGGCGTACACGCCTCCACCTGCAAAGAAACCTCGCAAGAATTCAGCCGAGAAAGCAAAGATCAGAGAGGTGATAGATGAGGGGACCAGAGGTAAACACACAAACACTTTTCACCCTCAAAATGAATCTTCAGCTATTTAGGTTATTAGTTTAGAAGATTTGTGGAGGGGGCAAACATGTGAACACTTCCATTCAAGAGAATTCATTTTTGATTTCTGATTTTTTTAATTATTTTTTAACATTTGTTTCACATTGACACTACTTCACAACAGCATATTATACCGTCGTCAGAAACCAGATTTTTAAAATATTTCTTACATTCAGGACCAGATGTTTTTCATGCTTTTGACAGTATTCCATTTATGTGTCAGTGACATGTTGTAGTCCTACTGAGAAACGCTTAAATATTATGAGAGAAATTTTGTTTTTACTAAATAAAAGTCATAAGCCTCAAAATGACGACAAATATTATTATAACCGCATTTACATTTGGAGCTGAATTGAGATACTAACTACATATTGTTTGTACAAATTGATGACCTATGTATGAATCATCTGCTTGTGTTCATATTCAATGAATATTCAGTGTTTTTATGCATGCTTTGTTCTAGAGAGACTCATATATGAGATCAAAAAGAAGACCAGAAACATTGAAGGTAACATTTTGATAATACTTTGTTTGTGGGATCATTGTTACTTGCAGATTTAAAATAACGACTTGATGTATTAATTATAGTGTGTCTTCTTTAAGGGAAGACAATGTGTTATTAGGTTCCCCTTGTAGTAAATGTTATATTAGCATTAATGCTCACCATTGTCCAAACATGATTGATATTTGTTTCTTAGGATCAGTGAAAGTCTTACTTTTCACACCTTTAAAAAAGGTTTCTGTGTTCTGTATGCGTCTCTTTAGATATCTGTATCTCGTGTGGAAGCCTCAACGTCTCCCTGGAGCATCCTTTGTTTGTGGGAGCAATGTGCCAGGGCTGCAAGGTAGGAAACCTGCCAGATCAACCTTCGTTTGTTGTCACTAAGTCCTGGGCTTATGATTCCGTATGGATGCATTACGACAAAAAAGGGGGAAGGGGCCACCTCATTCCCTTTCGTGTGTATAATGAGTGCTTGTAGTTCTTTTTGCAAATTTTGTGTCTTTTTGCTCTTTTTTTGTGAGTTTATGGTTATTTCATGCCTGCTTTGAGTCTTTGGATGTGTTTTTTATAAGTGTTTTGGGTCATTATAGATCTTTTATCATAGATATAAACATTGCTCGTAATGTTTAAATCATTTTGCAAACATTTGTGATCATTGGCTTTAGAATATGGGCCCACTGACCTTATTATTATGCAATAATAGTCTCATTGGAAAAGGATTCAAATTTTAACATCTTAGAAGTTGAAACTGCAGAAAGAAAATATTTAGGATTTTAGTTTGATGAATCACTCAAACAATGACTTTCACCAACAAAGATCCTATGACTGTGTTTCTAAAGTAATAAAAAATAGTTCAACATAAGTTAAACCAAATGGACCGAAGTAGAAAAAGAAGCTTTGATAACAGTGGACATAACTTTTTGTTGTGCAGAACTCGTTCCTGGAGTGTGCCTACCAGTACGATGACGACGGCTACCAGTCCTACTGCACCATCTGCTGTGGAGGCAGAGAAGTGCTCATGTGTGGCAACAACAACTGCTGTAGGTCAGTGATGGACTGTGCACGCTGTTGAGTGTGGCACTGGAAGGCCGCAGTTTCTTCTTTTCGTGGTCAGAACAAGGTTTTGGATTTCACATTAACTAAAACAATTTACCCATAACAGTCAAAGCGTGATGCATGGCTCCCCGTCATTGGCAACTGAGTCGGCCGACTCACGTGGAACAAATTTATTCATGTAAATACAGAGTGCACAGTTGGTTTTGGCAGGTACAGCACAGATCAGGAGTGACAACAATGAATTTCACCCCAAAACTGCAACAGATACACAGTCCAGCAGCACTAATGTGTTTCCTGTGTACTCTGAGAAAATGAGAAGCATCTAAACCCAAAAGCGAAGGACAGTAAGACAGGATGGACACGAAAATACAAATAAGATGCCTTTTAAATGGTCTTTTAAAGCAAACTCTGGTGGGGACTGACTAAAAAAGTGTTGTTGACCTGCTGCCTAGCCGGTCTGTGAAAGCATGTGTGTTTTTAACTTGAGTTCATACGATACTATTAAGAGATATCTACAGTTACATCCTTCAGATACATGGAGAGACGTCACCGACATGCTAATGCTAGTTATTCGTAAGATATTTCAGCTGCTCAATAAATGATGAATAAATGACAAAACTTCCTAAAACATCAGGTTCACACTTAAATATGAACTGGACCAGAGTTAAACGAGAACAACGTAACATTTCATTTGTTGGTCAGAACTTCCCATGGGTAAAAAAACAAATATGAACCATAAGTCATAATACGTATAGTAAAGAAACTGATCTGACAGTTTGTGTGTGTGTGTTTGTGCAGGTGTTTCTGTGTGGAGTGTGTGGATCTGTTGGTAGGAGCCGGCTCAGCGGTTGCAGCCATCAATGAAGACCCCTGGAACTGTTACATGTGTGGACCACGTAGCACCTATGGGCTATTGCGGCGTCGGGACGACTGGCCCTGCAGACTACAGCTCTTCTTTGCCAACAACCACGAACAGGAATTTGTAAGTGGGACTGTGAACTCTCAGAGGTGAACTCGATATCTACTAGACAATAACAGAACAAACACGACAGAAGAATGAAAAAGGAGTTAGAAAAAGTGTAGTATTTGCTGGTCCTTTCAGTATATTTAGACAGGAGTGTCCTTTAAACATCAAAGTGTTTGTTTAATAAAGCTCAATAACCTCACCCTCTAAAACACCATCTGAATCTGAAAAGACACAATCGTCGACATAAATGGGCCTTATGTGTCTAACCTGATGTCTCTGTGTCTTTCAACTCTACTTCAGGAGCCTGCAAAGTTGTATCCTCCAGTTGCGGCAGAAAAGAGGCAACCAATCAGAGTCCTCTCTTTGTTTGACGGCATTGCCACAGGTACATATGTGGACAGTTTCAGTTAATGATTGTTTTGTTTTGATTCACTTCATATTACCACAAAAACTACCTGTATTTGAGAGGCTGAAACCAGTTTGCTCATATTTACTTGACACATAAACTCGTATGCGTTTGTTATCACTTCCTTCACTTGCTTCCATAGCTCCCTGTTGTGCTGTCTGGAGGACAATCATTAGTATAAGACTGAAAACATTGACTGTATGGATTATGATGCTCCCACAGTGGTAGTAAAATTTTATGTGTGTATGAAATCAGGATTATTGGTGCTGAAGGATTTGGGCATCCAGGTCGACAAATACGTGGCATCTGAGGTGTGTGAAGACTCTATCACTGTCGGCATGGTTCGACACCAAGGACGCATCATGTACGTGGGAGATGTACGCAACGTGACCCGCAAACACGTGAGTGGAAGTCTCGTCTTTGAGGTCTGTGGATATTTGTTTGTCTGCTCTGAAGTGAACTCATGCTGCGTTTGTCTGATAGATTGAAGAGTGGGGACCATTTGACCTGGTGATAGGAGGAAGCCCCTGCAATGACCTCTCCATAGTCAACCCTGCGAGGAAAGGTCTTTTTGGTAAGGTTTGAAACTGTTTTTAGACGTTTTTTTCTGTTTGTGGGATTAAATGTGGAGGCTGAACTTTCCCTTTTCCCACAGAGGGAACCGGGAGGTTGTTTTTCGAGTTTTACCGTCTGCTCCATGAGGCTCGACCAAAACCAGGAGATGAGCGGCCATTTTTCTGGCTGTTTGAGAACGTGGTTGCGATGGGAGTCAGTGACAAACGGGACATCTCCCGCTTTTTAGAGGTACAATAAACTAATTCCCATCTGCAGTTTACTGAGCTGAATACGGCTCACAACACATACACACATAAAAGCAGTTAAAAGAAAATCCGCATTATGCATTAATGATGCCCTGCGTTATGCAAAATTCCACCTGATGACTAGGTTACAGATGTTCCTTTACTCCACGACACATTACTTATTGGATATCTACTCACTACTTTTATGCTTCCAGACAGAGGATGATCATGCGAACTGAAACAGTACTAACTCTGCTGTTACTCTCTAGTGTAACCCGGTAATGATCGATGCCAAGGAAGTCTCTGCTGCCCACCGCGCTCGCTATTTCTGGGGAAACCTGCCAGGAATGTCCAGGTAAAGAATACAAACAAAGACACATATTTTGCACGGAGACTTGTACTTTCCGATCATTCATTCAGAAATACTCTTGAGCCTTTTTCGGGCTATTCGTCTTGCACTGCCAAGCCAGCAGCAACCACTGTCACTGCTGCAGCCACAGCAGCTCAGAGGATCATCAGCTCAGAACATACATACAGTCATTTCCACAAACAGTCACTGCAATGGACAATGACAGCTTTTATGTCACTTACTCCTTATATTTGTGTGTTTAGGTTCATAGGCTGTTTCAAAAGCTATTTGAGTTTCCTGCAAAGAAATAATGAAAAGAGCTTATGTCGATTATCTCACAACTTTGTGTTTTGATTAATCAACTTGGCAATAGACATTACTAAATCTGAAATATTACTTACTATTTGTCTTTTAAACTGTTGACACATGCTATAAAATGTCACACACTCAACTATTACATTTCCTTAGGCTGGAACTCAGTGTGACTAATTTTCTGTCTTATCAAAAATTAGCATTTTGTTGTTGTTTCCAGGAAGCTGAGCTAGATAATGATGTTATGCTAAGAACCCAGTTATAGCTCATTATCAGGAAATTATGATCGAAGTTTCCAGGAAAGTAGCTGAAAAAAATAGGCTTACAAAATTAGTTTCAACCATAAATTATCCGACAAATACTTAACAAAGAGTGTAATTAAAGACATTCATGTTGTAAATAAATAACTGTTGGCCTTATTCTCCATACTGTTCTGTTATTTTTGGATGTGTTTGACTGAAAAATGTCCATCACTCTTTCTTTTTGCTCTTACTTGTAATTACAGACCTCTGACAGCCATGGCAAATGACAAGCTGGACCTACAAGAGTGTCTCGAGCATGGTCGCACAGCTAAGGTATCCACCAGTGTGTGTGCACGTGTGTCTGCTTATTATCAATATGCCTATGTATGTATGTCATTTTTTGTTTATCAGTAAACAAAAAGTACCAAGTTCTACTACATGTTACAGGCCCTGAACACAAAATGAAGGAAACCTGATTTCTAAGTTCAGTGTAATGAATAGTAAAAGAAAGGGACACGTTTTTGTTTGAGGTTAGAGATACAGTCAGATGCACAAGTTGCAAAAACGCTTGCTCACTTTTGTTCAGTTGCCTCATGCTGCTTATACTTTCCTTACCAACAAGAGTTTGAAAACCACATTTGTTGTATTCAGGGTTCATACAGCTTTTAAAAAAGTGAAATTCAAGCACTTTTCAAGAACTTTCAAGGTTAGTTTTCTTTCAAGCACTTCACAGCTGTGGTAAATTACATATGTGCGCCAATAGATTAATACTGAAAATGATTATCACTTTTAAAATCATATTTCAAAAAATGGCATTGTGCTATAAACAACCAAAATTTATTTTATGATTGAAGAAATTTAAACAAACACACACAAAATAATTTTCAATAAATGTGTCACTGAAAAAAAAAAAGTAGGGACATTTGCCTTTGTATTGTGCAAATCAAAGCAAAAATTGATTTGACAAACAAAACTGTTGTTGAATTAATCTCATCAGGCATAACATTATGAGCACCTGTGCAATTTAATTCCATCCAATACAGCAGCTCTTCCATTAATGCTTGCTTTTAATTTCTCAGTTTTTTGTTGAAAATGTCACAACCTAAAAACCTATTTTAACAGGCCTAGAAAACACAACATTAAAATTCAAGCATTTTCAAGGATTTCAAGCACCTGTACAAACTCTGTCTATTACTAGCTAACGTGTACGAAAGAAACCTTGTTGTTGAAATGAAAGATAGCTGTAGGATTAAAATGGATGTGTTTGTGTGTGTGGTTCTCTATGCTGTTTCCAGTTTGAGAAGTTACGTACGATAACGACACGCTCCAACTCTGTAAAGCAGGGGAAAGACGAGCATTTCCCCGTCTACATGGACAACAAGGAGGACATCCTGTGGTGTACAGAGATGGAAAGGTACAGTGGTGGTTTTGTCTCTCTGTCAACGGCGGTTGAGTGGTTAGCGCAGCCGCCTCCCAGCTAGAAGGTGGCGGGGTTTGTGTCCCCGGCTGACCATGGCCTGTCTGTGAGGAGTTTGCATGTGTTCCCCAGTATGTCCACTGCTGAGGGTGTATGCCACCTCTGGCTTGTAACAGCTGGGATAGGCTCAAGCCTTTAGCCATTTATTACTATTTTCCTTTACTCTTATGTAGTTCACCTTGTTTTTATTGTAAAAACTCAATTTAAATCTCAGCATCTGTTAAAATACAGCAGACATGTAGGAATAAGGTGTGTGGTTAAGGGTAAGATGAATAGCGTTCACATCATTTGTCAAAATTGTTATTCCAACCTTGTGTTTCTTGGTTTTTCTATTTTTGTAAAGACTGAGAAGCCATAATCAGCGAGCAGAAACCTGCTTCTAAACTACTTAAAATAATCATAATAATATTATAACTATAATAAATAATGATTAACTAATGTTTCCAGCTCTACCTTATCATCCGTCTTTTGTATCAATCAGTGGGAATTCTTGTCTTCTCGTCTTGTCTCCAGGGTGTTTGGCTTCCCCGTCCACTACACCGACGTGTCCAACATGAGTCGTCTGGCCAGGCAAAGGCTGCTGGGACGTTCTTGGAGCGTACCCGTCATCAGGCACCTCTTCGCCCCGCTCAAGGAGTACTTTGCCTGCTACTAGTCACACACCAACTCTCTCTCTCTCTCTCTCACACACACACACACAGACACACACACACACACATTAATACAGTATGTGATGGCAGACACACATACATTACATCACTACACACAGGATACAGCTAGTACATGAAGGTTGGGTGATGCAGGATGACACACACAGACATTGTATACAAACACACACACACACACATTGTAAAGACTGCTTCCCTAGATACCATGTAGACCACTGGCTGACCTTAGTCCCCTGGTGCTACCTTGCTGATGTACACACACACACACACACACACACACACACACACACATTGGTGCAGGGTTTCTGTACTGTATATCGTCACACACACAAACTTCCTGTCCAACCTTGAAACTGATGTCTTCTGGCTTTACTGTGTCGTAGTAGCTGGAGTCCAAAACTCCAGGGGGCTCAAAACTGACGCCCCGTCTCTCCATTTTTAATATCGCTCTGAATACATCACCACACCAGTGACTTCCCCTTAACCGTAACACTTAACTGTATTCATGCGTAGTGACAGTGCCGCTGGTGTTTTACAGTGTAATGAACACACACACACACAAACACACACACACACACACACCAGTTAAAGCTCGTGGTGCTGGTCAGGCAGTGATAGAGGTAAAATGGTGCCACTTTAATACAACACTTGTACAGTTTTTGGTGCTCTAGGAGACTGAACCGTCTCTGATTGTTTCTGTCGCTGCAGTTTAACGTCCCTAACGGAGTCAAACCAAACAATTACAGGCATCTGGAGGAAACATCAGCCAAGAGAAGTGACCAACAAAGAATTATTTGTTAGATCTGGTGTGACAGAATTTGCCGGGTGGAGCATCCAGTTAAAAGATCAATGTGAAGCCTTTATTAACTTACACTTTGTACTGTTTTGTAGTGGAAATGCTGCTCTGGAGGTCAAACTGTTGGTTGAGTTCAACCTTAATGGATTGAGCCAATACTTAGAAAATTCAATACTTAAAGCAAGTGTATTGGGGATGAAACAGCAGTTTCAGGTTTAGCACATTTGTCCTGTACAAAGCCTCTAAACTGGCGAAAGAGCTTTCTTAGGGAAATGCCGGGTAATTGCAGTTGAGAGTTTCCTCCCAGCAACACTCTGAAGTAATCCACGTTGCTTTTAGTGGTGAACTTTGTATAATTTGGTGCTTTTTGAGGCAATATGGCTATTGTCACAGCTACGCCAGCACATGGGAAAAAGAAGCACTAAAAAACTGTAAAGTAGGGTAAATATGTATAACTAGTAAACTAACAGTATACTCATTCATTAGCTTTTAGTGCCGTTCACAGTATAGCTGCAGTTCAAAATAGAACCTTCAAACTAGGTTATTACTCAAGGTTTCCTATTCTCACACCTAACGTATAGTCTAATACTAAAAACCCAAAGTAACAAACTAAAAAAATTGACATTTAATCCACAGAAATATTTAAATATTACACTTACAAAAATACCACTAATACATTATCATACTGTAAGAATTCTTACTACATAAAGTATACTTGAAATATACTTGAACTGTACTTAAGTTTACTTCACAAAATCAACTTTACTGTAATTAGACTTTGCTGGCAGAGCAGAAGCTGTTCATTGTTTGCAGGGTTCCAGTTAGCTTCTGCTGATGCAAGTGTTGTCTGCCTGAGCTCAATTACTACATTCAGATACACATGGGATACATTTTACACATTCAATAAAGTTACAGTGTGCAGCATTTTTCTCAAATAATGTCCAACACGTATGTAGATTTGATTTTCTAAAGTCTTTTAAATGTTCTGACCAATCAGACAAGAGCAACAATTTCTGCGTAATTACTATGTTTTATGACATTCTTATTAATCGTAATTTAATGACTACAACTTCTTTAAGGGCTGTGCAGAGCATGGTGATGCACAAAGAATGAAACAATGCTTTTATTAAGAGCTGGACAGAGCAGAGAGGACTGACTAAGCGTATCATGGTAGCACTAGTTTAAGTTGCACACTGTAACGCAAACAGGAGAAAACAATAAGCGAATCATGAAATAAAATGTTGTTTCTTAGTGTTTAGAACGCCACAAAGTGGGCAAGGAATCCAGAGTAGGAGGGTGTAAAAGGTGGCCACACACTCACTGTGGGTAAAACAGTCAGAGTTCATATTACAGGCCACTCTACTAGAATGATTCTGAGGACAAAATCAGTTTGTCGCTGTCCACAAGCTTTTCTCATAGATACAGAAATATACGACAATAACATTATGTTACCAAACGATAAGCACCCGTGTGCTTTCTTCAAACTCTGTACTGTTTTGATTATTTATTAGTGGGTTCTGCAATATTTTAGGCAGTGAGTGTACAGTTATGTTGGCTAAGGTTTGGGTGACTATGCTGTGAACTATTGTACACTAGTAGCATTTTAACGATGGAGTTGATCCTGCAATACATTAACATTTAGAAAAGTGATATTGTATTGCACTGATTAAATGACTGTGATGTTCATCTTTATGGTGCAAAATTTGAATAATGCTGTATGTTCACGTTATTTAGAAGATATTTAGGGCTTTGGTTTGACAGCTGCAGGTTACAGGTAATGATTGTATAAAAATGAGTCTCAGTAAACATACCTCGCGAGTCCGTGGCATAGCAGTAGATGCTGTAATACTTTACCAGGCCTTGGTCAGTCTTGTCATTTGAGTTTGGAGCCAAAAATAACTATTGTAAATCAACAGTAGTTATTTTATGTTAATGAACAGGAGGGGTGGTTATGTTCAAATATGTTTTAGACAAAGTCCCAAGTTACAGAATTACTGTGTACTGTGAATTGACAATACGACACCGTCTTTCTTTGTAGCTTGTTTATCTCTGACTCAGTTGCTTTTTATCCATCTTCAAAGTGGATTTAATTTCGTGTGTTTGTTAGCATGCCCCTCCAAATTATAAATGCCAGTCATCATAGGTATTTATTCATGTTTTAGTATGTAAGCTTGAAAATTGAACATATATAGTATTTTTGACCCACAGCCTGGTCAGATGCACTCAAGGCTCATGTTCGAAAATGTTAATAGATTTTGTGTGGAAATCTCACCTGTCATTCAAATCTTATCATTACCAGTGGGAGGCAAAGTTACCTGAGTAAAAGTTGAACCTATCTTTGTTCTTCATAAATCATGAGGAAAGTTTGAGTCCAAATACTGTATGGTAACAGCTAATAATTGTTTTCACACACAAACAGATGAATTAAAACCTCCAGCCGAGGACCTTTTTCACAGCAGTAATAGGTGGATGTAAATTATATTTTTCATTCCAGCACCTGTAATTTTAGGAAATTAGGTAAATTGTTAGGAATTGGAATTGTTTTTGCCAAATGAGCAATAACTCAACAGCTGTTTGGGACAGTGTCACAAAGATTCCTACAACAATCTTAATAGAATGAAAATAAACAGTTCAAAATAAAATGAATTATTTTGATACATACACACACATATATATATATTCCTGTTTGGCTGCATCCGTTAAGGTTTGACTCTTCCAGTGAGGTAATGTCTTCTTCCAGAGCAGTTTTCCACTTCAATGCCTAAAGTTTCGTTTTTATTGGCTGCAGTAAGCTAAGGATGCATCCCAGTTACTTTAATTGCATCCATGTTTCCTCACTTGGGTCTTTTCCTTACATGTTAGCCCCTAACATTAAGGACATGAGGACAGAGGAAAACATGGAAACGTGATTTGTTTCTTCATTTGCTCTCATCTAAAGGGGGATCCGTTTCAGTCGAGGCAATCACGACAGAATTATTAGACTGTCCCTTTCACACCGGTCTTCATACAACACTGAGATGTATGATGTATCATGTATGCGATGATAGGCCTTGGACAGTACATTTGTTTCTTACGAAACTTTAACACTCCCAGTAAGTTAGAGGATCGTATTGACAACAAAGTTCTGACAATCCCCAAAACCTTAATCTTATTTATAGCATGTGTGTTTTTGAAAAAGCATTACAAACACACATTCTGTATTCAGACTGTGTACAGTGGAACAACAGTAAAAAACACCTGAGAATATTATTTTTAATCAGTATAGAAAGATTTCTATGAAAGATTTTTTGAAGCGGCAACTACAGCAAATTCTAGGATGAAAACAACAGATAGTGCTTTCATTCTTACTGTAGATCTAGTATCTGTTTTCAGAGAACTGCAGTACCTGCTGTAATGCTACTACTGTAAATGGTTTAACCGCCATTTAACCAGCCAAACTAAAACTCCTGTTAAAATAAATCAATTGTCAGAAATATTTTAGGATTCTTCTGTATTTGTACTCGCTGAAAATAAAATGTAGTGAGAGCTTTGATGGCCCCGACCCCAGCAACGTTTTACAGTAAATTTACATAAGAAAAGTTACTGGTGTTGTGCCTCGTGCTTAAATTGAACCTCTTTCTCAATTCGGTTGTTATTTGATGGCCTCAGTATTTTTATAAAGTTAAACAAAATGAGCTAAATGCTTGTCCTCACATGTTGGTGCAAAAAATTTGAGCTTCATAAAAGCAGATGGAAATGCTGTCCGAGTCAAGTGAGAAAAGATCAATTAAGGGAATTGGGATGTGCCCAGAAAGTTGAATGAAAGCAAAGAGTCACTTTAGCTGGATGGAAAGTAAGTGAAGCTAACAGGGGGATTAAACCTGAACCTTTTCGATTATTAAACAGCTTCTATCGTGCTTCAGTCCAGTGTTGCACTTTTTTGTCTGGTGAAAAAGTTTTAAAAAGTGACCAGTTAGGTAGTCAGCAATCCACCAGCCTTGCAGTTATGCGCCTGCTTTGCTTCATAGGGATCCAAAACGTCTCCATTTCTTGTCTCACAGCGACACCCACAGAAACCAGAGGCAGACCTTTGCTCTGTAGACACTATGCTGGTTTTCTACTTCCAACAACTGAAACAGCCCAGTACTAATAACAGATACGTCTTTACTTAACAATTGTTCAACCTGTCTCTGGTGTGTCTTCTGCCTTTGGACACCTGAGAAAATAGATTGTCATCAAATATGGCGCGTATGTAATAAGAGGAGTATTATACACGCCAACAGGGCTGTCTATTGAGAAAAACATCTCTGTCAGTCTGGTGCTTTGGTCCTCAGACGACCAACTTTTTCCAGGAAGCCTTCCGATCCTCTAATACCTTCCTCAGATACCAGCTAACAACTGGACACATGCAGTCTATGCTCACACACAAACAGTGACACAAAGCAACAGTAAACCAGCAGGTTTTCCATCATGTTTACTCTCTGTTTATACAACCAACCTTCAGGTGCTTTTGAAACTCTGCTCTTTTTTACAGTGCTCTTACAGGTCACACATACCGACACACATTTTGCTGGAAATACGGTGCCGACGTTCATGCTTCTTTAAACTCTTTCCGCAATGAAACACGTCATCAACATGCACATGCAAACACATACGTACATATATACATGCATACACACTGTGTTTTTGCTGGCCGCCTGTCGCCATCAGGCTTCCCACTGCGCTGCTGGGTGTGACGTTATCACCCTGCGTCGCTTGGTGCTCCCGACCCCCTCCCTCCAGCTCACTTAAATCCCTCCCACCCCCAGGTGCTGCATGTCAGTCAGTCAGTGTAATCTCCGATTCCATGTTAGATTAGGGCGTAATGATAATAATAATAATAATAATAATAATTACAATAATAATCTGTTATTGTGTGTGTGTACTGTTCCAGGTTGGTGCTCAGTTCAGTTCAGTCTCAGCCTAGAGGGGAGAGAGAGAGGCTAGAGAAAGCATATATTACAGTTAGTATAGTGACTTGTTCTATTGTACCCAAGGAAGAAATGGAAAGTTGAAGTGATGAGCTACAGGACACTCTCAAACAGGAGCAAGTTGAAATAACACTGAATGTAAGTGGAGATGCGATTGTCACTTACAACAAACTTAGAGAAATAATAGAATCTCAACTAAATTGAAACAAAATCACAAATTTCCACTGGTGCCTAAAGGTGTGATGAAATGCAACGGGCAGGGATTGTGAAAAGAAGCCTGCATCAAGCAATTAAATCATATTTTATTTTTTGTGGAATATTTTTTTTCTTTTTCATTTTTGGTTGATCTACTAGTTATGATTGATCGCATGATTGATTCGTGGTTCTGAAAAGAAAGCAAGAAGTGCCCACGTACCCACTACGTAACATTAGTTCCCCACGTTAAATATCAAAAGGCTTTAAATTATCATTATGTTCAGTTTAAAGTTATACATCAGTAATGGGTTATCAAAACTCTTGTTTATTTTCTGTATTCTAGATAAATACTATATAAATTAATTTCTTTAGAAATAGCATAAGTCAGTGATTGAAGTCAATCAGTATTGTAAGATCAATTAAATCAAAATTACATCACTGAATGTTACAGTGAACTTTGCCTCAGTGGACTTTGTAATCTGCACCGCAATGACACCCTCTGTCCTTAGACCCTCATATCTGAAAAAGGAACACCAGTTTTACCCAATCAGGCTTTAAGAAAATATGCAAATAAAATAACAAAGTAGAAAAAAAAGTAGAAAACGTTATCTGCATACTGTGTTATAACGTAAAAGACAAATTTGTATTATTAAACAATTATTTTTTAGGAATGCATGTGAGATAATTAACTTTGTTATATTTTTGGGATTATGAAGATCAAATTAACAACTTAGACACGTTATCAATTGGAAACCATTTCAATAACATAAATATACTAGAATGTGACAGAAAAGTGGTGCATTTGTGTAGCGAACCCAATCGTCTGCAGGCCGTTCGCTGCTTTCTAGCTTATTACTTGTTTTTACTCCCAACAGAATCAGTGTTATTTCGACATGCATTTGTCTGAGACTGCAGTCAGACAAAAGCCTGAGGACTGGAGTCGACATTTTCACACGATGGGTGACACGGTGATGATGTTTCTGTTCGCCTATCAACAGCTTTTAGGCTGAGTGATGCGCTGTTTTAAACACTGATACACTTACAAACAAATACACACAAAACACTGTTGTTGACACACGGAGCGAATGGCTCTCAGAGACAGACACATGCACAACATCCACAATTACAATGCTGTGGCGCATGCAGACACTCATCTCATGGACTAAATGAAAGATGAGCTTTTAGGAAAAGGAGGACCTGGTGGTGTTTCAAAAGGTGCTAAAATTTTATCTGAAAATAAGAAAAATATATTGTTAGGAGTATAAATCAAGTTTGTCTTTACAATGACTGTATTTAAGTTTGTCGTAGTAATGAAAAGGCACTATTATTATTTTACTCTTGTATGAATATGAACTAATAAAAAAGGCATTTTAACTTTGTACTTGAACAATGTAAGAAATGAACCGTGAATTAAAAAGACTGTTTCTTGTGATTCAGCCTAAAGCGTCAGTGTTATCTCACTGTTATTCTATGAGGGGTGCAGCTACACATACAGGTTAAACATCACTTTGTGTTTCTCAATTTGCCTTTTTTAAGTGCATTTCGCTGTCGTTTCCCCCTTCAGTCGCTCAGGCTTCTTACCTCAGAAGAACACAACGAAAACGAGACTCGAACTTATAGCGTGAGACAGTTTGTCAACCTGTGACAAACTGTACTGTGAAAGAAAATTTGTCGGAATGTCAGAAATCAGGCACTATCTTGTTACACCCCTAAAAACAGTTATGTATGGATTATGATACATGTCTTTAATGAGGGAAACTTCTAGGTCTCACACATGATTGAAACTAAAATTGAGAAAATAAAATTGAGGTGTATGTAGTTTTATTTTGATAGCTCGGTTGATGCTTCATTAGAAAATACAATATAGGTCTAAATAGATGAACGTTGAAAAACTTAATTAAAGTTAACAAAAGTTGAAATAAAACAACTATTGGTTCTTTTGGGTGAAAGTCAATGTTGGTGTACAGAACAGACCTAAGATGTAATGAGCAAAGCTTTGAAATGTACTGGACTAACTAAAGGAATAACCTCCAAATTGTAATCTAATACAAGTAGCACGAATTGAGATAGTCGAGTCTTCAAATTTGCACTCACGTATAGTAGCTGAGTAAATGTAATCAGTTGCTTCCCATCTGTGCTTGTTATATATAGTCATGACAAATGTTCACAGTTTGTAAAATCATGTATATCAGCTCACCAGAGTGAGCAGCCATATTTCCCACAGCCTTTGAAGGCAGCACCACAGACAGGAGCCACGCCCCTGTCTTCTAAAAGCGGAGACCCCTTCTCTAACACACGTCTCGGCTCCCATTGGTCACTTTTTCCATTGCTATGGTTCAAGCGGCCTCTGATTGGTTCCTGCCTGCCGTGAAGCATCTGCGGCTCGCGCTGTGCCAGCTGTCCGCGCGCACTCAGGCTGGTGCTGGGCAACGGGGAGAGAGGCTCGTTCAGAGGGGGATCGGCTAACCTGGAACAAGGTAAAATCACAAAAATCATCATAGAAATGCAAATCATTTCGAGATGTTTTACTCGTAGCCGAATGTTATTTTCCGTACGTATTATTTAGACCCTTAGAAATCGTCTCTTGTACAGCGTTTAACGTTGATAACCGCAGGTTTTTTTAATGTCTTTAACGTTAATTTCCTACCTGGCACGTTAAAGATTATTAGACTAATATTCAGTATGTCGAGTTTCTCCCATGTTTCCCCCTCCTGACATCTAATAACGCGTTTATCCGTTTATATGTGAAGGGACATAAATTAATGCCTTGTCTTTTACAAAAAGGACAAAAAAAGGATGACAATGAATGAATCTGACGTAAGTCGTCGTATGTCGCTAGCTAGCACCGTGCGCCTCATTTATTACCGTGTGAATATTTGACGTGCCATCAGTGCGGTAAGGCTGTGTGTGTGTGTGTGTGGACTGTTATGTAAGTGTGGTATTCGTTTATGGGTTATTCTCAGTTGATCCAAATACAATGAGTCACGGTGATGATGAAGAGGAGGGTCTGCCGTCGTCAGGAATACTAACAAACCTGTGTGTGTATCTGGTGTGTGTGTGCACGCCACTGTATGACCATGTCGGGAACAGGATTTGCGATGAACAGGTGATGTGATTCCTGGTTTTGCCTCTTTATCTTGTGTTACATTCTTTATGTGTGTGTGTGTGTTTGGGGGGTTTGGTTTAAGAATCAGTAAGGGGGCTCCAGTGAGCTCCGGGGGTCTTTAATGCAGCAAGAATTGAATGCATTAGACAGGATCCTAATTAGTGACTGCTGGCCTTCACATGGTGTTGCACATTAGGGATGCATGTATTCTGTTACTATTACAAGTCACACAATTTCTGATCTTTTAATCTTCATAATTGCGAAAATAATTCCCATTAATTCATTCACATATTAAATCAAGCCAAGAATGGGCGGAACAGTGTTGCAGTAGCTTGTATCTTTCTGGCCTTCTTCTGTGTAGTTTGCACATTTCCCTCCTGCATGTAGCAGCTTCCCACAGTCCAAAACATGCAGGACTAATCCACTGTCACACGTATTTAGTGTGAATGCAAGTGTGAATGGATGTCTGTTTAGAGATGTGATGGAGCAGCAACCTGCCCCTTGCCCATTGTCGACTGAGACAGTAGCAGCAAGCCTGCAAAAGAACCAGCAGTATAAGCAGTAATTGAGCAGGCGATTTAAACGATTTAGATATACAACTCTCAACATGGCCTACATGTTTGATCAAATATTCCAATTCAACTTTATATCTGTTATTACTGGCATGTTTTTTATACTGTGCAGATTAGACAGACAGAGGTTATTAATTCAGTGACTGAGACAAGACATCAGTGAGTAAATTTATGATCAAATTTGACATAATCACATGATGTTCCAGGATCAAATGCACAAAATGTTGTCGTTTTTCCAAATAAACGTGTTTAAAAGCTTTACTGTTGTAATGTAAGACCAGAAAAAGCAGGGCATTCTCACATTTGACTTTGTTGAACCAGAGAATATTTTGTGTTAAAAAAAAAAAGTAAAATGCAGGTTATTCAATGCAGCCACTGGCTGTTACAACATTAGAAATAACGGGAAGGGGCTAGGGCAGAGACTCGCTAAGATGACATCAAAGAACTAGTGGCGGCAAAGGCTGACTATTGCGTAGCCTCATGTTGCCTAAATTTGGGCGAGCAAATGCCACTTGAACACATGCAAAGACTAAACCCACGAGCCAGCTGGGGCGTATGTTCTGTGAGATGATGAGCATGAGAGGAAGACCTAGAACCGTTGATATACTCAAAACAAAACAGCTTTTGTTAATCAATTTCACACTGTTCTTGCTCACCCACACAGTTTATAGCTAGTTGAGTATATTTCTCATAAAAAGTTGTAAATGACACTACAGGTATTGTTAGTTCTTGGCCTCTTCTTGTGCACTGATTCAGTAAGCTGAACAGCCAGTTCCATTTGTCTTTCTCACAAATGGGACTGACTAGTGCCAGTGGTGTGGGATACACTGCAAAAACCAGGCAGAGGGATGCACATGGACAGTCTGACAGTAGTTGGCCACCATCAACTTGGTGTGTCACAGCCCTTAGACTGAAGTCCACCAATCACATCCTGGGCGATCGTTGCCGAGCTAATCAGGTAATTTTTGTTATAATGGCAGCGCCTAAAGAGAAACATCCTGAGGTCATTTTTAGTGATTCCTCCTTTTGTGAAATATGATCAGTGTATGTTATGTGTAAAGTTGTTTGTTTATTGTCTTGTCTATAGGGAGCACAGTAGCGACGAGTTGAGGTTAAAACATTAAACACTACTAAAATGATCACAGTGTATTTTATTTATGCTTTTTATTTCTTGAGTTGCAGTACAGGGAAAGTCAGCGACACACCTTTCCATCCAAATACAGCAAAATAAGGCTGCATGTGGGCAAAAGAGGGGGAGCTGCCCCAGTTAGTTATCTGACCGCTGTTGTTATTGACTGTTTATGTGTGTAATTTATAAATGGCTTATTCATCCATGAACCTCTAGAAGCACCCACAACTCTTCAAACCTCATTCTGTGTGCGTTTGTGTCTGTGACCCTTGTCTGTTCTTATTACCAAATGGGTTTAAATTTGTCTGATGCATGTTAGTTCTGGGTTTTTGAATTCTGTCTGCTGTTCACATATGTACTGACTTTCGCATATGCAACCACACACCGTACACCATCCCTCCCTGTAGTGATTACGCTCCAGATCAAGTAAGAGTCAGCAGCTGTCTGCTCCTTTCTTCTCACGTACAACACACACCAACACACACATATTTCTGTGCCACACATGTAGGCTGCACTTGCCCAGAAGCAGACATCTGGGGATGTCAGTAACTACTGTATCAAAGTAAAACTGTTTCTAAATGTGCACGCATTTTTTTGACAGCCTGGAGGTTTAATACTATATCTGGAATTTCTTTCTGAAGATTTCCATCAGTTTATAATGTCTTAATTCATATTCAATATAAAATATGTAAATTTTCAAGCATTTTTAAGAAAACAAATGTATGACAAAGGGTCATAAATAGGCAGTGAAACCAAAGGGTCAAATTCCACAACCGAAAACATTAAAATAAGAATATTTCTTTGCAAATATTTATTAATTACAGTAAAACTATGGAAAATAGTTAGTTAATAATATGCTGTTGTTTGTTTGCAGTAAACTTGAAGTGTGCTGTCATAAAAAGTGTTTGACATTGTAACAGTGTGACATTGGGAGTCTAAACTAAGTCTGCCCGCTGCTCATTCATTATTAATTAACGGCTCCATTAAAAACTGTCTGGTGAGAAGAGGAAAGTGAGGGTGTGTCTCTGTGTGCAAGTGTGTGTTAAATTGTGTGTTAAGTGTTGTGTGTGTGGAAACTAACTGTATGCGTGTGCATTTCTCCGAGTGGTGTGTGATTTGTGTGTGTGTTGAACCAGCTGGTAACTGGGTGAGAGAGAAACACTGCCTGGTGTGGCACTGTGTGTCTGTGCGTCTCAACCCCCTTTCTTCTTGTCACACCCGCTATGACACAGCAGAAAACAAGCACACACACACACACATACAAACACACTGCAGACCTACACAGAAAAAGATGAAAATAGCTCTCTGCTTTTCTGTTTCTTGGTCTTTGGGGCAGGAATTTGTGGATACAGTTGTTGAAACAACCTTATTGAAAACTAATTTTCTTCCATTTGATTTTGAGCTTTTGTCGTCTTGAAGGCAACTGATTTTTTATACCATTAAGATTTAAACTATAGCTTGTCGTCTTGTGGCATCAGTCCTCGATGGGATTTATGTCTAAATTCATCAGTTTAGACACATCAAGGTGGATCATATTTCATCATGTGGCTTCACTAGTCTGCTAAAATCAGTTTTTAATTAAAAGATCTAAGACATATAATGTAGGACATTTTAATTAATGTTTTGCAAGAAGGACAACATCCAGCCAGACAGGTCAGACTGTCTCTGACATTGTTCCATAAAGCTGAATTTGATTTGTATGATTTGCACCAACTGAGTCAGACGCATAGACAGACACATAAAGCCGATGTTTAAACACAACATTCAGTTTAATCAGTGATTGCTCATTTATCAGTCCTTACCACATATATACATAAATAAAACTGCAGTAAACCTTTATTTGCTCATACAGTAAAACTCCAAACTATCAGTTGATCAGTCATTTCTAACTCAGTTTGCTATTATTCAAGCAATAATGTAAAACATTTCCTGTTCCAGCTTCTCAGATGTAAGGATTTGATTGGGCATTGGCACTTTTTTACATTATTTGACATTTCAAGCGATACAATAATTTACAAAGAAAATAACTAGCTTGTTTGTTTCCAGTGGAAATTAATAGGCTGGAAATCTACTTTAGAGGTCTTCACAGGAGCAATTGTAATCCAAGTGACCGGGCGCTAAACATAGATACAGAAACATGTGTCATGGTGCTACAGTATATTAGAAGAACTATCATAGTATTACTATTTATAGCTACAAGATTAGAGACATTTTTAAACATTTGTAAAGCAAAATGTTTTTCCCAATCCTCATTAAAATGTATTTTTTTAATTCTTATAATGTCTTGTCTAAGAGTTCACTGTAGCTAATGTTGATTTTCTTTTTTTTTTCTGAGCAGCTACAGACCAGACACTGGTTTTGTATTAAGTGTCACTGTCAAGAATGTCAGTTTTATAGCTTAAGTAGAATTTAATTTCCAGTTTTACAGTCCTGGTCACACAAAGCCTCCAGTGTCCAGTACAGAGGTCTGTTAGGTCAGCGTTCCCATTCCCCCACACACAATCACTTCTGTGGGGGAATGGGTGGGTTTCGACAGAGCTACTGGAAAATAGTGAAAAAGCTGCTGCAACCTTAAAATATCAGCTATCGTTGCCAGAATTTCATTTACACATTATTCTGTTTGTCCACATCACTCTGTAATGTTTGACCATTTCTTTTTCTCTCCTACTCATCACAGTAGTTTCTCCATGTTTCCTTAACCCTGCACAAGACACTGAAATGAAAAACAATGAATATAGTTTGGAAAGTATCATTTTAAACTTCTTAGCATAATGATTCGTTGTCATAACAAAAGAAGCAGATAATATTGTTCGAAGTTAGAAAGCCAGCATAACTCACCAGACCCCCAATGTTTCTGTCAAATTCTGGCAGATCACTTTCTGTTCAAGAGGCAGAGGTTTAGCTGCATTGGGATCACCTGCAGGTCAATTCTAAGTTCTCTGTAAAAAAAACAAAGTTCAGTCCAGTCCATTACAATATATATGAATTCTTCTGCTCTACAATGTGGTCATTTAAAATTAGATATTTAAAATGATTAGGGGGGGCAAAACAACCACCTTTTAATATAATGCACTCCAGGGTGACTCTGCCACCCACCATGACCTCAATATTAAACACATAGTTGAACTATCACCTTTCTTCCTGTTTCGGCTCAAAAAAAAAGAAAAAATATCCTTGTAGAAGCAGAATTTATGGCATGGATTGTAAGACTGTACCTAATGTGTACATAATTAATTGGTCAGTAAGTGTATTTGTCTGTGCATGGCAAATGACTTTGCAGCCAGTCAAAAATGTGCATATGCCTTCTCAGATGAAACCAAAATATTTAAGGAATATGAGGCAGTGTTTCTTTAGTAATACTGTTTATTATGTGTGAATATTTGCCCTGCCTGCAGGTAATTTGTTTGGAGATATCCTACTAATTCTGTACCTAAAACTCATTTAATAAAAATTTTTATTTTACTCATGATATCATTTATTTTACAATGATAACTTTGTAATGATAAATTACTATGTAGAAAGATAAAAAAATTAAAGCGCCACAAACGTTTTAACCATTGACAACATTTGAGTTTCAGATGGGAAGTCGGCTGTGGAGTTTTAGTATTTCTCACCAGTCTATGGCAGGCGTGTGTGTGTGTGTGGAGCCTTTTCCACTGAAAGCAATCCAGTTCCCATCTCCGGGGAAACCAGTCTTTTCTTCAGCTGCCAGGCCTTTAGGGCACTGCTTTCCATACTGTATACCCCCACCACCACCGCCACCATGTTTTCCACGACCACTTTATATTTAATTAATGTGGAGTTTCATCTCTTTTGTGCTCTTCTTCTGTCAGTGAACTCTCTTTTTTGTGTCCAGTTTATAGTTATCTGTCTTCTATTCCCCTCAATCTTCTCTGAGCTCAACTCTCTCTGGTTAATGTTAACTTAGGAATTAGAGCAAAACCAAGTTGTATGAATATTTTTGTATTGCTATTTTGATAGTATTCTGTTCCTTTTCCTCACCTGTAAGTGCTGTACAGTACCAGCTCTAGTGTACATAAAAGAGGTAGGCATAAAATGGTGCATTGAATAATCTACCGTTTTGTTATCTACTCTATGTTTAGACTTTCTCCACCTTATTGGATCAATTTTTATTTTCACTGGTTAAGGGTTCAAATCACACTCTACATCGTTTCTCTCCTTATTATTGTTTTTGCTGCTTTTTATTCCTTCCTCTAGCACCTTCCTCTCTCCTTTCCTTCCTCCTCTATTCTCATCCATCTCTTTTGAGTTGATTCTGTGTGACTGGGAGGCTATTGTGTTCCTCCATCAAACGCATTGCATACAGCCATCCATGCAGAATACACACACACAGAGGGATGTTTGTAGAACCTTTCAGTTTTTTGATTCCATTACACTTACAAGCTGATTATTTCAATAACCACAAACTGAATCTGTGTCTGTTAAAAAATTATATTTCTCTTGTGAAGTAAAATGAATAAAAAAACGAATTTCTGTTCTTGCATGATTTGTTTAACTCTAATGAATTGATGAAGATTTAGTTGTCCAGCAGTTCTTTCTAGAAGTAAAACAATTTAGTCTTTGTTATGGTAAAAATTTAGGTATTTGTCCTATTTAGTCTGGGGGAAAGTGGTACTGGGACCTCAATAACCGGTTAGACTTATGTTTTTAACTAAAACCCTTGAATGAACATTGGAAATATAAATGAATTATCTTATCTAAGGTTTATCTTATCTTAAAATTCACCTTGGTATATTCATATAAAGCAGATCTACTGTACAACTAGTACATTGTTTAAAATTGTAATATGATCTGTAAAATATCATAAAAAAGTATAAAATGTCAATCAAAGTTGCCTTAAACTCAAGATTATGTCACCTAATTGCATTTATTGTCTGACTAACACTGAAAAAAAAGAAAATTGTTTACTATAACAAATTTTTTTAACATAGGGCAAAAGTTTTACACTGGTAAAAGCTAGAACAAATAAATATTATTTAAAGCTAATTGCTGTATAACTAATAATATATATTATACAGCATCACTTAATTGACATATACTTTCAGAAATACACAAATGCATTAATGGCAAACTACCAAAACAAACAGAACCTGGATTTTAAAAACTTTCAGTATTTGTTATTAGGCTATAATTTCCATCCGCCTTTGAACTGTGAGGACTTTTTATGCCATCACAGATATTTTATCAAAATTCTAAATTATTGATTCTCTGCTCATCTTTTAATATTTAATTATCTGGCCTGAGACACAAAAAGCTTGGGGGAAGTTTTTCATCTCAGGAGATAAAAAAAACTGAATATGTGTCAAAAATGAGCATGTAACTCAGCAGAAAATACAAGATTAACAGTCTTTATAATTAATTATGGATTATTTAACTCCTCATGCTCTGAACAACCGGAGGCAGCAGCCTATTAATCTGTTTTTTAATGAATGTAAATGCCCTGTTCAAAGAGAGCGTCTTTGACAAAGGCTGTGAGACACCTGCCTTTGGAAAGCATTGGGTTTGAAGTTGAAAATAACTATTCCCAATGTCATACAAAATAACCAAAATAATAACCAGTGCAATAACTGTGCTTACTTTTAGTTCACCCTTAAAGCTAAATTTAGATACAGCAGGTTTACTAAAAACACTTCACTTACAGTGAACTTACTACTTACTTTACCCAGAGCTTCCAACCCTGACTGACTTTCACATAACCATAGTAATCGTCTCTACATCTCGATCTTCCTGTATTTGAAAGTGGTCTCCCTTCTGGATAAAGCCAGGTTTAGGCTGTCATGTCAAATAAAATTTACAAGTGTTATAAAATGAGTGGTTATGTTTTAATACGACCTATGTGCATTGGGACCTAAGTACTAGTATTATAATACTGACATTATTATTTCTTTTTTATTTCCTCTGGTAGTACTATGGCGGCCAATATGGGGTCCATGCGTATCCTCATCAAGGGAGGAAAGGTGGTCAATGATGACTTCACACAGGAGGCAGATGTCTACATTGAGAATGGCATCATTCAGCAGGTAACATACTGTATGCAATCTTATTCTCGCATGCACATGAAAATAGACTCATTTCTTTATAAATACACATTAAATTCAAAAGACTGTTTATATATTGTATCCCTATTTCATCTCGTGCACACACACACACACCTCTGCACACAAGTACACAAGTACACATATACTAACCCTTTAATCCACACATTCATTGTCCATTATATCCCCAGCTGTTACTGTGACTCATTTCACAATAACACAGTATGAAGAGAACGAAACATTCACTGCACTTTGTGGCTCTACATGAGTATAGTGAACACTATAATTACCTCACAGAATGTTTTAATTTAAATAAGATTTGGTTTATGTAAGGAGGATGCATTTGACTCCTGGAAAACTCATCTGTCCTCCTACTAAGACACTCCACTGCCATGGCAGTATATAAGATTTCCCGTTCACTTTATTAGTGCTTATTTCCATCACAACAACAGGGGAATATGTTAGACCGTGGTCATGTCCAGACCATAATAAAATTGGCAGACATGTTTTTTGATAAACTGGTTCTTTAGTTTTGAAAGACACTGTAACTGAAGCAGAAAGTAAGCAACCATTCTAAGAAGATTCTCTTAGATGTTCAGTTACACGGTCCTCATATGGCTAAAATTAGCCATAGCAAGACAAAGGATGTTACACTTCAAAGCAGAGTGGCATTTCTCTTCCAGCACCACAACAATTATGCTGAGCATCTTCAAAATGTCATAGAGGACTATTGTTACGGAGCGGCTTCACCGCCCAACACCCAGTAAATTATGATACACTGTGTGCAGAGGTAAAAGTACACAAGCTCAATAATCAATACTAAGTAAAGGTGCAATAATTGGTCTAAAAACATCTTCACTAGAAATGCTACTTGATATCTTTTACTCAAGTAAAATACTAAGCGGATTATCTTCATTTTATTTTAAGTAATAAGGTAAAAGTAATCAATTAAAAGAATTCAATTTAGAAGGGTGTTAAATCTGCTTAGTGTCATTCTGTGGAGCAAACACTGTGAGGCCACAAGCTGTGCTTTGAGCTAACATAGTCGCTAACTGAGCTAACATATGGATGTTTAAGCAGCTAACTTTTACCATGTTGGCTTAGCTTGCAAACAGCTGCTAATTAGCACTGAATACAAAGTACAGCTGAGGCTAATCAGAATATTATTGACATTGAAAACATTTGGTCATTAACAACAATTTTGGACAAAGAAACACATTTGACCCGAATAGGTTATGTCTTCTTTGTGGTTATGGGGACATGCTGTGTATGATTAAAGTTATCTGTAAGTAATTTATTTGTCTCTTGCAGGTGGGAAAGGAACTGATGATACCAGGTGGGGCTAAAGTGATTGATGCATCTGGAAAGCTGGTGTTGCCTGGTGGAATTGACACTTGTGTGCAGCTGGAGCAAACATTCATGAACGCCAGCATCCAGGACGACTTCTACAGTGGGACCAAGGTATACACACATGCACACGTTGCTGTGTTATTACTAGGCTCATCATGCCTTTGATAAAATATGTTTAAAATCCAGACATAGCTGTCAGCTTCATACGTCTATAAAGACTGATGACAACATATGTTCTCACACTGGGCCTATAGGAAACAATCCCAAACAGCTGTCACACGTTTCTGTTTGAAACCCGTATACGGCCATACACACACACACACACACACACACACACACACAGCTGTTCAGTCTTCATTCCTGCTGGATTGTGGAGGCTCTGTATATTTTGTAGTGATCATCCTAGACTCAGAGCAAAAGGAGGCTTTAATAATTAAGAGACATAACATTTTAAAAAGACAGTGTAATTGTTGCCTGCAGCAACTGCATGTTTTAAAGAATGCTGTGGGCTGCTCTATTGTTGCCTGGCACACTGAAATCTTTATGCAGGGGCTACAGCTGTATATACAGTAGACTAAAATGGCGTGGCAGTCCCTATAATGTATTACAGTAAGATAAGAACTGAAGTATTTTCAAGCAATGAGTTATATTAAATATTTTACGTATTCTCTGAACCGCAGTGTGGCTAGCAGTATATCCAGGTTTAACAGGGAACCTCCTATAGTGAAGCTCAGGTCATGCTACAGTATTAATGAATGAAAATATTTATTTGTGATATGTATTTTATTATGGTCCCATTTTATTTAGTATATTCAGCGGTATCCAAAAATAACATTTATCTGGAAGACTTTTCAGGATATATTACTTCACATTTATTTCATTCAGCCAAGTATTCTACATAACAAGATGCTTCACCTAATAGCTAAGCCTGTTAGCATCCTATCACACAGTCAGACAGTAAAGTTTACCACGGGAGGCTGGTGATTTTTTAACTCAGTGGTTGACTGTGGTCTGAGTTCAGACCTAAAGAGGCATGTATCCAGGCCGCAAGTGTTTCAGCTCTCATTTTCACAGGATTGTTTAGGAGACGCAGCTTTGTCATCTTGGTAGAAATATGTGTATGTCCTTCCAGTTAGGAGAAACACATAACACATAAATATTAGATCCTGAGACTCTGGAGTTTTCAGAGGTAGCTTGTTATCGTAAGGTTAGTTCAGTATATGGTGAAAACAAATCAATATCTTTGGGGAAACATACTTATTTCCTCCAGAATCTACTTCAGAGTGTCCTCCACTCTGAAGCTGTAGCATAGTGAATGAGTCCCACAGAATGAGAATTATATATTTACATTTGTTTATTATTATGTTAATTATATTGATTTAAAGCTCAAGAAAATCAATACATAAGAATACATATAAAACAATCCATACATTTGAACTAAAATTCAAAACACTATCGTAGTGGAATGAAGTACCAAATGTGGTGTGTGGTGAGAAGAATTTCGGGGTACTTAGTCTTCTGGATGCCAGCTTTACCCCACAACCCCCCACTTGCCAACCCTACACACTGACCTCGTAGTCATGGCAACGAACGGCAGTTTTCAGTGTGGAAATGTGTGTGTGTGTGTGTGTGTGTATGTGTGTGTTACTATGGTTTTAACAGCTTATGTGCAACTGCGATTAACCCCCAAACTATTTTCCCTCTGCATGCTCTTCCCTCTCCCATCATTTTGTAAAAGTCTCCTGTCGCTTTGAGTTTCCTCTATTTCTTTCCCTGCTGCTCTCTCCAAGATCACCCTCCTCCTGTCTCACCCCCCACTCCCCCCCACTGTACAGACTTACTCTGACCCACAGAAACATTTGTTCTTTACAGCAAGGTCTAATGCTGAGAAATAAAAGAACATGCAGCATGGATACAAGTGACCTGTTTGCACATGCATTCATGCACATTGTTTTGTCCCATGATATTTAACTGTACTGTATCTTGTTGGGGCATAGAGGTGCCGTCTTGCGAGTGATTTGTTCAGTAATGTTCATAAATGTTTTGCTACCGTGGTTACAATGGTTTACTTGAATACCTTTCGTTTGTCTAACTGAAAATATGTTTAAAGTGTTCATATTTGATACAAATGGGGCAAACGTAGGTCTGACCTACTGAAGTAGCAGCACTGACCTACTGTGGCAACACGTTTCAGAATAATGAAAATCAAAGAACAGATTCCAACAGAAAGGCGAGGGGATTCTCACAACATGTTTCCATGGGAAAATGTCAAAGTAATTTCTTTCCATCATGCTAACATGTAAACAGTGTTTTTTATCTCTTAATTTATTTTTGTTATAAAGTGGACTCTCATGTCTCACTTACTAGAGTGTAACTTACACTAAATATAAATTCGGTGAACTTGAACAAAATGTTGGGTTTTGGTTTTATTGACCAGCAGAAGAACCTAATTCACATTTACAGTCCAACTAATTTTAAGGAAACCTGTGAGGCATGTTTTCATTTAATTTTCACACAATTTGATTCAAAACCTAAAACCATCATTGTACTACTTCAATTTCTTTACTCACTCACTACTACTACTCTGTGGGCAGAACAGGAAGAGGGAGAAGAGGAGGAGGAAATGAATGAAAGAAGGTGAATTGTTTAGCTGGTAATCTGTCTGACACTGACCTCCTCTCCCAAAAATCAGCGTACAGAGATCTCATTCTCTTAGATGAGTTTTGTCTAACTCACACTCTCTTCCTCGCTCCCTCGTCATTTCTCCCTCTTTTATATTTTACAATTTCAATAAACTGCAGCTGAGCTTTAAATTGAATATTTTTTCTAATTTGAGCTGACTGGTGGGGGTAGTGGCTGCATGCATGGAGCTTAAAATTTTCATTTTCACAACTCCTGTAAAGTAATGGTCAATTGATTAATTGAAAAATGTTCAGATTTCTATGATAAAAACCGACAGTTTTTCTTACATTAAGAAGTTCTGGTAAGGAGCAGTACCTGGAAGAAAGTTCTGATGGGACTAAAATTTCATTGTTTGGTCTTTAGACTAAATCATATATTTAGAAAAATCAAACACTGCAGCAAACTATAGGAATCTAATGCAGCAAAAACATAGAGAAATACTGACAAAACTGATGCATTCTGGAAGAAGATTTGTTTCCAGAAAGACAAACACCCCAAGCGTACAGTACAGTCAGAGCTACACAGAAGTGGTTTAAAGACAACGAGGTTAATGTTATGGAGCGGCAGAGTCAGAGCCTGGGCTCCAGTCCCATACAAGTCTTGAAAAAAGCTTTTCAATCACAACCTGTTGGCATGACTTACGCTTTGATATCATCAAATCTCTTCAGCACATTTAGAACCGTTTAAAATAAAGTTTATTTAGTGACTAGTTACACAGTTGATGAAAAGTATGATTTGAATGAAAGACATTTCTACCTTGAACATGTTTAATTCAGTCCGAAGCCCTCACACAGGTCAAATCTGTGCAGTCTCCCTTGCCACTTCATTGGGTACATCTGTACAATCTAATGCAATTCAATACAGCAGCTCTGCAACAAATTCTATTTATTTAATTCTATTTAAAAGGAATGAGTGGGCCATAATATTATCACCTTTCTAACAGTTTAAAATTAAAAACTGAGAAATGATCACCTTGTAAAATCAATTCATGGCAGAGCTGTGGTATTGGATTTTATTCGATTGTACAAGTGTACTTAATGAAGTGGCCAGCTGGGATATACTGTGTAGAATAAGACAAAAAAAAGAAGAAGTTTTATTTGTCACTGAGCACATATACATTTGCACATACATGTTAGAATGGAATTTGTCCTCTTCCCATCGCTCTGGGGGAGCAGTGGGCAGTCACAGCACTGGATGTCTCGTTCAGGGACACACCTGCTGGGTAGGCTTTCTCTCTTATTGTGTACTGTAGTGTAATTTTTTTGCTTGCGCTGTTGTCAAATTTATGGAAGAAGTGCAGTGTCAATATATTTTCAGTAAGGATAGTTTAAATCTTATGTCCCCAGCTGTTTCAGTTTCCATGTCCCCAGATCTCTGAAACATACAATCACACACACACACTGACAGTGATCAATGTCTCTACAGTCCCCATGCACACACAAATGCAAAACCATTCAGTGTTGATGCTGCAGATGATTCAGACTGGTTCCCATGGTAATGGGAAACCTTGGCAGCTTGCTGGCTAATAGTACCATTGCTCATAAACAGATGACCTTGCTCCTGAGTGCGAAACTTAAAAAGTCAAATCGGAAATCAGCATGGTTTCAAATTTAGTCACATTTAAGTTTAGAAGCGAAAAGGACCCATAATATTTTGATAGTGAATTACAAATGTGTTGCTTATTTTTGACTAGACTAAGCTGAAAAATATTTGAAAAGTCTTTTTAGTTTAGGACTGTTTTTAGGTGTTTCTGTTCATACATGATTTTTGTATTTTTATCATCACTTCTCTGTTTGACTCTGTTGGAGAATTTTGAATGCGTGACTGGGACTGCAATGTTGGATCTACAGAGGAGGAGGAAGTGGGTGGGGGCATCCGACAGGCATGGCTTAGCAGTATCTGTTGTCATGGCGACACAAAAGTACGTTTACTGTATCATACAGCCAACTGAGACAAATCACTGCAAACCACTTCAACCTTCAACATACCAACCTGTTTTCCACCCTCGACAGAAAAGAAGTAGAACACAAGGCAACTTTTTCATTTGTCTGTGTTTTAGCTAACAATTGTTCAGTTATTTCGTTAACGTTATTTTACCTTGGGTTAACTTGGTTGCGTTTATCCTGTATCATCCTTCACTTTGTTCATTTTTATGCTTTTTAAATAATATGGGTTGTGTTATTGTAAAATAAAAATGTTTTTCACATCCGAATTGGATTACGGTAAACCATTTTACATCAGAATTACAAAATTGTAACACATATACAAAACAAATATTTCAAATAAACTTGTGTGTCTTTTCCACTTATTGTGTATGTAAGTATATCCTGTTTAAAGTTCTTCCTTAAATCTTCCTGAGCTTTTTAGCTTATAAATGGTAACTTACTAACTTACAAAGGTTTTATAAGAGAAAAATCAGCTCACTCTTTTCATTATCATCAATAATGTCTAAAAATGTGTTTATACAACTAGTAGTTAGTTAGACTGTGTGATTGTAAGAAAACAGTTCATGATGGACTGTAGCTCACTGTCACCAGGACAGAGTCTATGTGCTGTACAGAGAAATCATTGTTCTCTAATCAATCTCCACTTTTTCTCCCTCTGCCTCACATTTTCCTCTCCCTCCTTCCTTCCTCTCCACCTCACCCCTACTCACCCTCTCACCTCACCCAGGCGGCTCTGATGGGTGGCACCACCATGGTGATGGCTTTGGTCCTGCCTGAACAACACTGCTCCCTGCTGGACGCCTATGAAAAGTGTCGAGCTCTTGCTGATGCCAAGGTGTGCTGCGACTACGCCCTGCATGTTGGAGTGACCTGGTGGGGACCAAAGGTAAGACCCCCAGAAAGTGTGACATGTGCTGGGGCTAGTTTACATATCTTCAGTAAAAACAGGACACACATCAGGAGCTTAGAATTTAGGACAAGGACTGATGGGAAAAGCCGAAAGAGTAGTAGTAGTAGACACTATGACATGTGGACTTGAAGAATTGAACCCGCAACAACGCAATTAGTGAACAACATAGCCAATCCCAAATCCACAGCCACCCCTCAACATCCTTGAAACTCTTCCATTTTTATCCTAAACGGTAAACAGATATCTTTCCTTACTGTTTGTCTCCTCAAGCTTCTGTTCTCCCTGAATGATGGGAAAGCAGCCCAACCATTTTCATTTAAGGGTGAAATGTGTAATGACCTAGATCAAACCTTACCAAAACTAGGTTAGGAGAAATGTTCAGTGGGCACATTAGGCAGATTCTATGAATCAGTGTGCACCATTCAGCCTTTGGCCTTAGTGTTTATACTATATCATCTGCTGCCTGTGCATGTGCCACATCCTATTTCTGTATATATATCTCATGCCAGATTATTTTAAATGTAGTTGTTTAACATCCTTATAACACTATGGCTTGGAGGTAAAGAACACTTCTTGGTTGGTACCTTGAGCAGTAATGTTAATATTTATCAGATAAACGCCATGTAGTTTTCCTTTTGCATTCTTCGATTTTTCTATGTGACAAATAAGAATAGTCAGCAATCTAAGAGCAGTGTGAACATATTCTGGCTGCTACCCAGGCTCATTTCATGCACCATAGAACAAACACACACACATTTACACCCACTAATGCACTTTACTGTCTGCCACAGCTAATTCAAACCAAATCTTACAAGCAGTCAGCTGTGATTGAATCCTAAGAACAGACTCTTGACCTCTGAGCTTTGCCCCGTGGTCAGGTGCATAACGAGATGGAGACCCTTGTGAGGGAACATGGAGTGAACTCATTCCAGATGTTCATGGCCTACAAGGACATGATGATGCTGAGAGATTCAGAGCTGTACCAGACGCTGCAGACCTGTAAAGACATTGGGGCCATCGCACGTGTCCATGCAGAGAACGGAGAGCTGGTGGCAGAGGTGCACAAGTCATAAAAATCCTTTTAAATACACAAACACACTTATGTGTATAGGCTCTGTATTGTATAGATCTCTGTCATTTAAGTAGAATCATTTATAAATGTGATTATATAAGTAGAAACATTTTACATGCTGTAGTCATTTAGTTTACTGTGTGTTTTTTTAAAATAATAAGGAACAAATACTAAACGGAGTGTATGTTAAAATGTTTGTGTGTTGTTAGGGTGCCAAAGAGGCTCTGGATTTGGGCATCAGTGGACCAGAGGGAATTGAGATCAGTCGCCCAGAAGAGGTTTAGTTGTTTGTTGGATTGTTTTACGTTCTCTATCTGCTTTTCTGTCGTCATTTCCTCGTTCGCTTTTTGTGTCTGTGTTGAAACACAAACTTAAATTTCATAACATTAGGGTTCATCCAAAAGAAAATTAAAAAGAAATCAAAAGCCTGATACAACATCTGTATTGAACTTCCTGTTTTATTTCCTACAGTTGGAGTCTGAGGCCACTCATAGAGCTGTGACCATTGCCAACAGGGTAAAGAGATGCAACACTAGATAACAATATCCTGTTTGAATGCAGATCTATATGTGCTAATGATCGATGAATAAATCCACTTGCGATTGCAGGCCCGCTGCCCAATCTACCTGGTGAATGTGTCCAGTATTTCTGCCGGAGACATGATTGCTGCTGCTAAAATGCAAGGTGGGCTGCAATAAAAAACACTGATTGTGATAGAATGTAAAGGAAAGTATTTTTTATCATATCACATATCATTATATGAACATTTCACTTTACTTTTTAAGGTAAGGTGGTCCACGCAGAGACCACAGTAGCTCACGCTGTGCTGAATGGAATGCAGTATTACCACCAGGACTGGGCTCATGCTGCTGCCCATGTCATTGCTCCCCCTCTCCGCCTTGACCCTAACACACCCAGCTACCTCATGGGCCTGCTGGGCAAGTATGTGCCGAGTGCATCCATAAATCATTGCAAACAGTGGCACTAAAGAAGCATGCACATTAACTTTCATTATATACTGTAGGTCAGAGATGAGTTAAAATTTAAGCTGGTGTTCCATGTTTTGTTTCCAGCGACACTTTGAGTGTTGTGGCATCAGAGCACCGTCCATTTAGCACCAAGCAGAGGGCTTTGGGCAAAGAGGATTTCACCAAGATTCCTCACGGCGTGGCTGGAGTCCAGGACAGGATGAGTGTCATTTGGGAGAGGGGAGTGGTACGTACACACAAATACACATCTGCAACACATGCATTTGCTCAGTATTTATTGTCACACATTTGAGTGACAATACCAGGAACAGACCAAGTCCCTTTCCTTTGTTTTGTGTTTGTTTTGCTTTTTTACCATAGAACATCCGGTTCATTTCTAGTTTTGGAATATAACAAAGTAAAACTACCTTGTTAATATAATTAAGTAAATGCTTTATGTATCTGTACTCTACTTTAGTAGCGTTAATTTTGGCTACTTTGACCTTACTGTATTCATCTAAGAGAAAATATATAGTTTTTATTCCACTCCATCTCTAATCAAAAAGCACGACAAGTTACAAACACACAATTGATCCATTTACACATTTCGCAATATACCACATTTTCAATTTTTTTAAAGAAAAGAAATTACTAGGGAGACAGGAATTGCTTCAATAAACCAGGCACTGTAATAAGGTGCACAAAATAAAGCTACAAGATGAACACAGACCTTTACACTTATGTTTTCTTGTTGTTATGGGGTTTCTGTGGCTCTAATTCTGTGCTTCCTGAATTTTAGAAATATCTTAGAATTAAGACTAAAAAAATGCTCTTATTCTTTCTAGAGAGTTAGTGTTGATGCAGGTAAGTGTATCTGTGTTCACTTAGTGTCATTTTTTGAGAACAGAGAACAGGAACATGAAAACAGCCTAAAACCAGTCCAGAAAAAACAAGTTCCTCCAAATTATATGGCATATCTCTCATTATCCTTATAATGATCTTCTGACATTAAATTAAAATAATAGATAATTAATTACATCATAATGTATAATGGTTGTTTTTTTTTAATGCAGGTTACAGGAAAGATGGATGAAAATCGTTTTGTGGCAGTGACGAGCTCTAATGCAGCAAAGATCTACAACCTGTACCCACGTAAAGGTCGTATTATCCCTGGGGCTGACGCTGATGTAGTGGTCTGGGATCCAGATGCAACAAGGCATGTGCAGTACTTATTTAAAAAACATGAATTACACAGATTACATATCACAATTGCTTGATTTAACACAGAACAAACTCACTGGTGTTAATGGCACTTCCGTTTAGGACGATCTCTCTGAGCACTCAGGTGCAGGGCGGAGACTTCAATCTCTACGAGGGAATGCGCTGTCACGGTGTCCTCTGGTCACCATCAGCCGAGGACGTTTGGTGTGTGAGAACAGTGTGTTCATGTGTGCAGAGGGATCTGGAAAATTCTACCCACAGCGCACCTTCCCTGACTATCTCTATAAGAAGATGGTGCAGAGAGAAAAGGTGTGTTTCACGTTTATACATTCACATCTGTCTTCACACATTTGTCTTTAATTTTCTACTAAAACATCATTCATTGCTGTTTGTTTAAATGAGAAAATAAAACTAGTGCCACCGGGAGACCAAAGTTCATGCTGTACTGTGCTGTGTCAGCTAACAGCTAGCCTGCTGCCAACACACCCATCAAACTGTGTCTAACCACACTGATTTGACAGTCCTTATAAAGGATTTAATGCTCTCTCTGCACAATGACACTGTTTTCTGCTGCTGCTGCAGTCTGCAAAACCTTCCTACATCAACATCTCTGAGTGGTTTGTTCTGTGTGGTCTATGTATGTTTGATGGTTCTAATGTAGAGGATGTCTTTCTAATGCTTTCTAACTTTCTTATGATGAAACCCATGAGCACTTAGAGTACAATGTGATAAAAAGAATGTATATCTCCTACTCTTTTGTTTCTACTTTAATGTAAAACTACTTAAATTGAAGAAGAGATGTGGCACTTTTAATGCAGCATTCCTTATAAAAAAAAAATCAGACTGTGTTTGGGCACATATACACAGAATATTTAGATCAGCTTAAATGGGTATGTCCTTTTAAACAGGAATGTTTTTCTGTCAGAATTGTAAAAGCCAACAGTTCCTCACAGAATTAACAACCAAAATAAGGCGTCTGATTTTAGTTTACTCTTAAGAATAGCTCTCATCTATCAATTAGAATGATCTCAGACCGAAGAAGCAATTTTCTTGAACTTTAGTGCCAGCTAGAATGGTGATTAAAGATGTTTAGGATTTCTGTTCCAAACCCCATTCTCATTTTTTTGTCTTTTACCTCTTGCCTCACTGTTTCAGACTCAGGCTTATAAAAGTGTTGACAGGGATCCATACTCTGGCGATGTGGCCAAGGTGGCTAACACTATGAAAAAGGAGCTTGGTTTGGGCCCAGTAGATGGAGAGACACCAAATAAACCCTGTCCTCGGGTCCATCAGGGTGTCCGAGATCTCCACGAGTCCTCATTTAGCCTTTCAGGTAGGCTGAAGTAAAACCTATAAAAATATGTTAAGCGAATAATTCATCCCATTTCATTTTTCATGTTGTAAGTGCAACAATTCAATTGTATTTTGTGCGTTTCTATCTCAGGATCTCAGATTGATGACCACATTCCAAAGAGGTCCTCCGCTCGAATCCTGGCTCCTCCTGGCGGTCGCTCCAGTGGTATTTGGTAATTTCTGGGGGTGGAGCCTCAGACATCCGAGCCTTTATGTTTTGTATATTTCTGAGCAACCAGGAAAACTGCACTGATTTTCAATCACAGGATCAAATTAAGAAGGAAAATAAATTAAAGCACGTATCTGTGATTGGTGACAATGTAACTGATGATTAGTGATTTGACAAAGTCACTTTTTCAAATATAATTTGTGTCTTAATTGGAGTGACTGACCTGATTAACTACACAAGAGTGAAGGGCTAGCTATGAATTAAAATGTTTTTTTCCAAATTCAAGCTGATCATACTAACATTGATAAAGTCTGCTCATTATCACCCTGCTTGTATGCCGTGAAGAAACAAACTAAACAAACTGTGAAAGATTAAAACCAGTACAGTTTTTGATGGTTTGAACTGAAGTGATGTCAGCTATGTAAACGCAGTGGAACTGGATTCAGTGAAATATCTATTATACCCCCGTCACACACACAAACATATAGTGCACTGTAGACACCATAGACTCATAAAAATGTGTGTGGATTCTGTTTGTGATTAAACCACCCGCTGTTCTCGGCTTCCTGCTGCACCGTGGGTTCCTCTTACAGTGTTTTTGTTTCCAATGGATGATCTGTGCTGTGTGGTGATGAAATCCGACTGCTTTGAACACCATGTGATGTTAGAGCCACACTCTAAACAGGGTCAGACTTGACCCCTTTCATGTTGATACAGCTCACTGCCTCTGACTAAAACACGTCCTACTAACGTCCCAGCCTCACCTGCAATGTAGCAGGGTTTATAGACTAAGTTATGTAAATATACAACATTCCTGGGATTATAACTGATCCCAGTACTGATGCCACAAGAGCTATAGGTATGGCAACATCATCTGTGTGGTATGTGTAGACCTTGAAAACTGTTAGAAAACCGAGGAGAAGTCAGTTCAGACTTTTAAAGAAAGGATTTGGAGTATGGCTTTTAAAAACCCTGGTCGGGAAAACAATGGGGAACAAGAAAAGTTGATAATAGACAACATGGTTGTTGCAGTTTACATCGGTAATGTGTAGTGCAGTGCCTTCTCATTCACCACAGAGATCAATTCTGTGTGAATGCAAGAGCTGTTTGCTGCGAACACGAGGGACCTCATTTATTAGTATGTTTAAAACAAGCCCCAAATCTGTGCATAACAATCACCAATACATAAAACATACCTTCTAGTTCAAATAGACACAAGTGTTCGGTTAATCCCCCTGTTCTACAACAGTTATGTGTATTTACAGGCGTGCTTATACAGCTGTTGTCGACTGGTTACAGTAGGCAAGACGGTGTATGTGAAATTGAATAACAAAGTATTAGGAAAGTATTAATATTTATTTTTGGTCTTTGTTATGGAATTCAATGACAAAAATGAAAAATATTTCCACACTAAATGGATTTGAATTGAACTTTGCGTAAGCTTTGAGTCAGTGTTTTTGAAATTGTTTTTACATTTACATGACACATTGTTGTCAAAAACACAAGAACTATTTGATTAATCTTTAAGTTATGTTGCAGAAAGTTTCTGTGCACATTTAATAAATGAGGCCCAGGATTGTGCATAGAGTCTTTTTAAAGTAGCTGAAAGAAACAGTAAGTTGTTTGGTTTCAGTAGCATCCTATGGACTGCTCCTAATTGTTTTTAGAGCAGTGTGTCTCCACAGGGCAGTAAGATTGAGCTGCACAGGCTGAAGAAAACCACCGATCCTCACCTTCTTCTGTCTCATTCCTGCTTAGCAGTATTATATTAATATATGATCACGTCTTCTTGTCCGTGTACTATATAGTTAGGATGTTTGTTTTTTTAGTTGAAAGAAATAAATGTGCCAATGTTGAATCGCCCTTTCCACACCTGCATGAAGAGCACCACATGGAAATGGAGGAGCAAAGTGTCTCTTGAACGCTACAGGTTCACAACAACTGGTGCTGTTTTTTTACAATAACCTACAATGACGTTATTTTATTGTTGGATGGTTTTGACACTGTGACCAGTCAGTGGCTGTGTGTGTTTGTGGATTCTTGTTGTGTTGGACAGTGAACCTGTTGAATCTGTAAGTGGCTGCTTGTTTCTTACCACAACAATAACAACAACAAATAAAGTGAAAATGCATCAAACCTCTTGATGGTTTCCTCCCGTCATCTGTTTTTTTTTTTTTTTTAATGCCAGTTATTAGTATTCAGAGGTGATAGAGGTACACAGACTCAATACTCAAGTAAGTATTTTACAGCTTATAGTGTTATTACATCACAGTCAATGCTGATGTTGAAGTGCTAATGCTAATGCTCTAAAATGGTGTAACTAGTGTACTGTGATAATAATTTTAAACACCAAACAAAAATTGTATACTGTTTTATAATATTAGTGTGATAATCTAGTCCTGATTAGTTCCACGTGTATTTTTAAATTCACATAAAATACTTAGGAATTACTATATACATAACTTTAACTCATGTCCAACTGATAAATGTGGAGCTAGTTTTGTTTACTTTATGTACTGCAGTATGGTTCATCCATAATACTATACATATATATCATATGTATAAGTCAAACATTCAGAAAAAGTGGGTGGAGTAAAATGTGCAATTTTTGTCTCAGGAGTAGGTTTAACAGTAACAAAGAAAGGAAATACAGAAGCAAAGCAACTTCACGGTTCACCCAACTTCAGTAGTTGTAGCCAGTTAGTATTTCAGATAGTATTTATGTGTAAAATGACGGGATTCATTTTTCATCCCGTCTCTGTCATAACATCAGAATACGATGAACTAAAAATGATTTAATACTCTGTTTGACTAGTGTATCACAAATAGAAATGTGTACACAGGTAAAATATATTTTAAAATAATTGCCTGCATTAAGCTTGAGCATAGAAATAGGAATGCACTTGATGGAAATTTCAGCTAATTTTCGAGATACATTTAATGGGAAATGTAACATGTTTACATGATACAAAAATAAAATGTTTCAAATAAGATGCAATGAAAGCTATTTTGTAAAAACGGTACGTAAATGTTAAATATATATATATGGATGGATGTTGCAGAAAAACGAAAACAGTCGGACTTCGGCCCCATCATTGCTGCTCAGCGGAAACCAGTTTCCCCAAAACTACAGGGAAACCGCTGCAACTGGGGGCGCATGCGCACTGCAGGCGGCTTAGCTCGGCGCAGCGTCGTAGTGCTCGCGGAGGTGAGAGTCGATAGCAACGTAAAGCGTTTCATCACTAAACACAGCGGGACGGCGGCGGGAGTGTGAGAGTAAACGGCGTCTGCGTGAGTCACATCAGCTCAACTTCACTTAAAATCTGCCTGTTTACATGCGAAACCTGCTGGTTCGGTGGCCGAAGTGATTTCTGTGTCGGAGAAATAGTTGTCCCGTCCCGGGGTCCGAGTGGTAATGTGCGTGTGTATTATCGGAAAGGCCTCCAGAGGGGGGTAACGTTAGCCGGAGAAAGTCCGCGTTCCACTCACACACACCGCGTATTTTTAGTTCGTCAGCGTCGCACCGAAGACACCAAAATAGCTGCGAATGCTGCGCAACCAACATTTACGGCCAAACACCCAGTGAGCTCGACCGCCACAGTTAGCGTGTTAGCCGGGAGCTAGCAGCAGTGACCGGAGGCGGCGGCGTCTGTCGCACGGTGCCGCGGCTCGAACGTCAACTGTCAAAACATACCGAACAGCGGGCGGAGCGGGAGCGGGAGCGGGAGCGGGGCCGAGCCGACGCCGGGCCGTGAAGGGGGCACCCAGAGCGGACACGTGAACGCAGCGTGAGAGCCGGAGCTGTCCGCAGAAGGGCAGCAAATAACCACAAAGTGCGTTTGGAAAAAATATGAAGAATCATGCAGCTATGATTAACGATTTCTCTGTTATTCAGATAATAACCTAATAACAAGACAATAAACTAACTGATGTTTACAAGTTAGCTTCACCAGTTACGACATTAAAACGCTAAATTAAACCACTTGAGTGATAATGTTGGTTTAATTATATAATTCATAATAGATATATAATAAGTATTGATCCATCCAATTCACTTGGGCAAACACATTTGACTTACTTACTTTTTAATAGTAAGCCACCTTTGTGTTTCTATAAAGGGCTGTTCGCATATTGAGAGCTGGAACTCAAAATTGCAGTTTTCATTGACAATTATTTGTTATCAGTTAATTAATTAATTTATTTGGGGTACATGTGTCAGAAAATAGTGAACAGCTAACCTTCTTATGATTGAAACAAAACAAGTTATGCATTGTTCTGATAACTATGCTACAAATAACGGTTTTAATCTTTGTTAATCTCACATTGACATATTCTTGTGTCTTTTTCTGTTCCACTAAGAGGCTAGAATTAAGGATTATGCAGTTTAACAATACAGAAATCTATGTAAAAATAACAAACAGTCACAGCTGAGAAACTTCACATTTTAGAATCTGTGGATCAGTAATTAAAAAAAACGACCAGTGTGTCAGTGATATTCTGTCAAATAACTCAAGCATTGTTGTTCCCTTTGGAAAAAATCTTAACTTCTCTATAAAATGTCTAAAAAAAAAGAAAAATTACAGGAATTACATTCCTGGCTATTTATGCATTTTATAAATACTGGCAGTATCCCCAAGGTCTTTAGATTAATTTATCATAGCACAATTACTGTCATAGTCAAATAGCCATCTACAATAAATGTTGTCCATTTTAAACAAAAACCCAGCAGGTGTTATTTGTTTTGTAAAAATAATAATAAAACATTAACTTATTAATTACAAAACTTTTTGTGATATTTTATGGACTCCTAAGAGGTTGTGTGCACAACCACCATACGTCTTGTATAACTGTTCACCAGCCACAACCAAATGATCACATTTGCCTAGTGGACAGTGAGACCTGTGTGACGTCCAACAGGCAGGAAGTTATTGTTCAGCTAACATCCTGTTGGCTGAACAATAACTTCAGTTATTAACCAACAGTTCACAGGAAATGCTTTGGTATTGTTGGATTTTTCCTTATCTCCAAGTGTCAGTGTGATGAATTATAGCTGTGAGGGTTTTTATACAATATATATATACCGGAGTGACGTGTTGAAGGGATTACCTGAGGCAGAGATTAGTAGCTGATCTGAACTAGTGACAAGCTGCTAGTTTATCTGACACTCTGTTACTCTGTTGGTAACCCAGTGGAGGTCACTAAACGGTTTAAACCTTAGATGAAAATGCAGGTATCGAGCGGGTTGTTTAAAGAGATTCTACCAGTGAAAGCATCAGTTTCCTGTGAAGAAGTTTCAGATTTATCAGTAGATTTGCCAGTCATGCTGTACTCCAGGAATGAAAAAACCCACTGGTTTGGCCTGGCTTTTGTTTAAAATATATTGTGATCTATTCCACTATTGCATTTCTGTATAGATTTATCTTCTTTTACTTTTTTAATTTTCATTTGTCCTGTTTCTTTTATTGTATTTACCCTTGTCGTCTGTTATATTTTCACAGCAGTTTTCAATGCGTTTGTTTTTTGCCTTTGTATGCTAAGCTATTTATCAACTAAGTTGCACAAAAGTTGTAATATGAAGATTGATTGATTGATCAGTTAAATGATTTCTCTCTGCAGGTCTTTCTCTTAATTGGCCCTGCAAAAACTCATTTGAACAGTTCACACCAATCAAACACTCAACACAGGTGAGCGAAGTGTAAAGTATTAAAAGTAAAGTACTCATTTCTTTACTATTTATGCAATAAACATTTGGTAATATGTCAGTTTTATTGTAATATTGTGAAAGATATGCACAAACTATGTATTTTATGTGTTTTTTCATTTATAACACTATGTCAAATTTCATAAGCTGGTCATATATTTTGTTTGTAGGATTTTTCTCAAATAGTAACTTGAAACTGTGTGTGTGTAAAACAACTCTCTGAGAACATGTAAGAACATTTCAAAGAGTATAAATTATGTTGACATTCTAATTCTTTATGATCTGAGCTTTATAAATATAATACAGTTTCATACACCGATTAAATACACACGTACATGAGCACAAAACACCTTTATACAGCTGTAGACGAAAAGTATTAACCATCCTTGAGAGGTCAGGAGTTCCACGGTTGCATGTAACATCTGTGTGCCAGTGTTTGTGTGGATTTCTTTGAAGCAGGAGGATGGCGGTGAATGTCTACTCCACCTCTATGACCATAGAGAACCTCAGTCGCCATGACATGTTGGCATGGGTCAACGACTCTTTACAGCTCACCTACACAAAGATTGAGCAGCTTTGCTCAGGTAAACACTCACATTTTTACACAAGGTCATAGTTCAATTTATTATATATATGAAGCTTTATTAGTAAGCTTTAATATGTTTGTGATCTCCCTCTAGGAGCTGCTTATTGTCAGTTCATGGACATGCTTTTTCCAGGGTGCATATTGTTGAAGAAAGTCAAGTTTAATGCTAAATTGGAGCATGAATACATCCACAATTTCAAGGTGTTACAGGCTGCATTCAAGAGAATGAATGTGGATAAGGTGAGGAAACACGCCCAAACCTGCAAAATTTTCCTGGATTTGTTATAAATTTAGTATAAGTTTTTTCTTTAAGAAATTTCAGCACTGACAACCAGATTACCACTATTGCTGTGACACCAGTCTTATTTAAGTAGCATTTTTATTTTTTGTCATATAGTGGTATTTCGATAACAAGCTTTCCAGTTTTGATTTCATCAACCAAAACAATTACAAATCTTCATCCAACCAAAAAGTTTTCATACAAACAACAAAACATTTACACCCTTTACAATTTAAATGTCAGCATTAAGTCATCAAAATCCTCCTAATTCACATATTTTTAGATCTGGTAATCTATTTAAAATAAAATGTTATTGAGAAACACTACACTCGCGTGCCAGAATACTGTTGTCCCTAGGATTTAAATACTGTATAGATCACAGCAGAGGTCTATGTAAATGTTATTTATATAACCCACCAAGAGTGGTTTGTCTCTTTTATCAGATCATCCCTGTGGAGAGGCTGGTGAAGGGAAAGTTCCAGGACAACTTTGAGTTCCTTCAGTGGTTTAAGAAGTTTTTTGATGCCAACTATGACGGGAAAGAATATGACCCTGTGCTGTTACGGCAAGGCCAGGAGGGAACGCCGCCTCCACCTAACCCAGGTATTAAAAAACACACAAACAGTCAGCTGTGCGTGTGTGACCTCAAATGATCATTGTCAGTGCTGTCACCTCTTCATGCAACAACATCCCCACCTCTAACCCAGGTGAACCCATTCATCACAAATCTAAAAGATCTGCTCGTTCAGGTAACTCGTGTGTGTGTGTGTCTGCCAGTGCGATTTAACTGCAAGTTACTTTTTGCCTCCGATCTGACTTTTTTGTGGGCTCTCTGCTGCGTGCAGCTACCAAGTTTTGTATTTTTTATACTGTTTCATGCGTTTTACAGACAGTGCTCGGATCTACAGCAGTCTGTGGCTTCTTTGGCACAACATTCTGCTTGGAATAAGACTTACTGCATGTACATAGAACAGCAAAGGAGTCAAAACAAGATTGGCAAAATCAAATGCAAATTATTTACTGTCTTCATCATCTCTCTCCTGCTGAAATCTATGTTGGCTCTGGTTGCAGACTGTTGGCATTCAACTTTGGTGACAAGCAAAGTTAAACCCCAAAACAGTAAACTGCGCTCGCATTAATGTGAAGAATACATGTTCTGTAGTAAGTGGGTTAGAAACACTGGTGTTCTTTAAAGTAATAAAATCTAAGCACCTGACAAAGGCATCCTGAAAGCATGAGTGTGTGTGTGTATGTTCATGTTTGCATGTGTTTGTTTTGATACTTCTATGTTTGTGGTATGAAAATAATTAGGTCCTTGGACCTAAAGCTGAGGAAATGTCTGCAAAGTGAAGACATTTTGACTGTTAATGGGGCTGGTTGAGGTTAGAAATTACTTTGATTTAGAGAAAGAATTAAGGTGATTTTTTTCGTCTTCATCACCCTGAAAGCAGCAGTGAGAGCAGCTGATCAACAGCAACATTATGGTTTGGCACTGTACTGCTCTACACCCAGAAAGACAAAACCAGTGAATAAAACAAGTAGAGAGAGAGACATAAATTAGACTATAAAAACCTTCTGGGCAACATTAAACTTATTGACTGTGGGCAAACCATGATATGTTCCACAGGCTGCGTAGAAAACAGAATAGATTAAGAGGGAATCAGTGAGTCAGTCAACTAAAAGATAACTGATTTTAAAATGATGCAGCCATGGTGACACGCTGTTAAGCTGAGTCAAAGCATCAGTGAGTCTCATATGTCTATATTTCTGTCTTGCAGGCCCCATGAGGACATCTCCCACAGCACTGAAGAGTGTCCCCACCCCGCAGAGACAGATCAACGTAGCAGCAGTCCGCAGGAACACTCCGGTAACCCGTAATGGAGGAGATGCTGAGCTCTTAGAGCTCAACCAGCAGGTATCACTGCTTGTAATGGTTCACACATTTAGTTATTTCTCCAGCTTCTTGTGCAACACTCAACTGAGAGTCCTTTTTGGCCACAGTTGTCATGTAGAGAATACCAGCCTGGGTGAATACTGCTTTCTTAGAATGACATAACCTCTGCATGGCCACTGTTTAATACAAAACTATTTAAATAAGATAGTTTGGATACATTTTCACATGTAATTTTTTGCAAAGCTTTTGTTTGGTCAATTTTGCTACCTGCAGGTTTTTTTTCTCTTATCTTGTCTCAAAACTAATGCATCTTCTTAGTTTCGTGTGTTTGAATTGACTGTTATCCTTTCTGAGCCGTTTTGTCGTCTTCTTTCCCTGTGCACAGCTGCTGAATCTGAAAATGACTGTAGACGGACTGGAGAAGGAAAGGGACTTCTACTTTGGAAAACTGAGAGACATTGAGCTCATCTGCCAGGAAAATGAAAATGAAAACAAACCAGTCCTCAGCAAGATCATGGACATACTGTACGCTACAGAGGTAAATGCGATCATGCACATGTTAAATGGTAATTTGTGAAATTGTGTGTTTTCTGCTGCTTGCAGTTTGCTTTTAAAAGAAATCTAAGCTCTTCACGGTCATGTAAACAACCACCCTGGTTACCATACTCAAGGTAGGGAATCAGAGAAACCTGATTTCCCCAGGTAGATTTCTCCGGGAGAATTTCTCTGCCGCGTGTATGTGTAATTATGTTTGTATTAGCTTTTTACAAGAGCACTTATGTAGTACAAATTGAGTGTTAAAAAACTAAATTTGACTAAAACTATGGCTAATACAAAGTGGTCCTTAGAATTCTAACTAACTTTGGTTAAATGCAAATGCAGCGATATGTGTAATTTTGGGCCTGTGACACACCAAGCTGATGATTAGCCGTCAGTCAGTGGTGGACCGTCGATGAGCGAATACCTGCTGTTGCAAACAAAACCAGACATATCTTTAATTATTAACACAATAGGTTGTAGTGCTGTCAAACTAATACACATAAATTCTTCTGTCTCGAGTTTTATTACACCTGTAGGTGGTTTTGCATGTCTCCTTGATCCATCACAGTGTTTTGCAGCACTTGTGGCCTGCAGACATGCAGTGACTGACATAAACACACAACGCTGTACATTAGGCCTGTTAGACTGAATGTGGGCTGGTAATCACCAATTTTTAAGTGAACTCTAAAACTGTATAGCATCTCACCAGAGTAATCACTGCTTGAATTGTTGCTTATAGATCTAAGACTCAGATTTTCCCTACACTCACCCACGTTTTCTCTTGCAGGAGGGATTTGCACCACCAGAAGATGACGAAATTGACAAAGGAGCACGGGGAGACCAGGAGGAGTACTAAACTGCCACCCTTCTCTTTGTCATCATGTTTGTTCCCTGTTCACCCCTTACAATTTAACATACCTTACCATTATTCTCATCAGATCCCTCTTATTTTTCTATTTACAATCTCCTCTTACTTCCTCCTCTTGTCTTAGGCTGTCCATATTCATAATGACTGTACAGCCTCGCTTCCCAAACTAGAAAAGGAAACTTAACCCAGACCTGTCTGGACTACTGCATAGCCCAGCTGCCTGGCTTGGCTTTCTTGACTTATTCTAACCAGCTACCGGAGGGGACAGCTGCACTAAAGGGCTAGCTTAGCCTGCTAGTCTGTCAAAAGTTTAGGGTTATTAGCATTGAGAATAGAGAGATCCTGCACTGACAGCCTGGAGCCAACAGTGCTGTCAACCTGTGTGCACTGGCAGGTCACTTTCTCTCACCATGCGCTCTTGATTGGTGACCACGCAGACATACATGCATCAGGGTTTATATGTATATGAAATCACACATTGTTTTTCACACAATGTGATCAGCTTTTTGATATTTTGGCTGGAAATTTTACATGGCAAGTATATAAATGGTTAAATTCCAAAGTAGTGAGGTCTGCACATGCATATATTTTATATATGCATAACAAGGAATGTGAACATACATGTGGCCTGCATACATATCACAGACTTAAGTGCTTGCATGTACATGCAAAAGTCATTATTCCAAACTAAAAACATCACAGAATATGTTCTTATTCATCAGATTGATCCACCAGAGGTTTGCTCATGAAACTGTTCTGACAGCTTGTTTATGAGACAGCATGATGTATTTATGTTTTTATTTATTTATCTCTTTATCTGCTCTATACAGTTTCTGAAAAAATATCTGGTTTTAGATTTGGATTTGGAGGGACTTGCACTAAATGTAGCGAAACAAACTTAATTTATCTAAAATGCCAACATGCAGTGACTGGCTAGTGCCAGGAAGATACAGGAAGATGCGATTTTATATTTTGTAGATTTGTTTTAAGAAGGTTAGTTTTTTATTTGCATTGAACTCCTCAATGGCAATGTCAGAGTTTCAATGTTGAAGTAATTTTTCAGACAAAATTCTATGAATGAGAAAATATAAAGCAAATAAGACTAAAGACGGACACTACTAAATACTAATGTTTGACTGTGTTAATTGAGTTGAACATGTTAGCTGCTATCATTACTATTCTTTTGCCGAGTTTTGTTGCATAGCGTTAATATGCCACAGTGGCTGCCAATGGGCTATGAGTGTGGCTTATTGTGACTGACAGGCTGAGAGTGATTGACATAAGTTGGACCAGTCTGAGATGAAAAAATCAAACCCTCCTCACAATTTGTTACCATGGCAGCCATGCGATAAGCTTTCATCATCTGGACTTACCGCTGGAATGAAATAAAGCTCTGAGGTTCAAGAAAAGTAATGTGTGGTTTCTGCAATACTTTTCCAGTAGCTGTGTTGTCTAATTCTTCCCTAGTTAGTATAAGACTGTGGCAAACTTTTCAAATTATACAATATGTTAAAGAGCACAGTGCAACCAAAATTTACTGGGCCAAAGCACAGTGGACTCGATCCAGTAGGCTGTGTACTGTGGTCATTTTCTAACCTCTCTCATGGCGAACGGAGGCTATCAAGAGAAATACAGGAAGTTTGCAACAAACTATAAATGAGTCATCTGAGTGACTCTTTAGAAAGAAACTGCTGCCAACATTTACCATCTGTTCCATAGATGGCAGCTCCGTGGTTTGGCCTGTACGTTACTGTACTACTACTCTTTCGGCTTTTCCCATTGAAATGTCAGGAAAAAAGTTGAAACCCTCCAGAAACCAGGATGGTGATTTTAAATAATGTTGTGCCAAAGTAATACACAGGTAATAAATAAAATAATAAGAATGCCACAATATCAACATTTACAATGCCACAACAAGCTAATTGATGGATTACGTTCCACAATTTATGAGATTATTCCTGTGATCGTTGACTGTGGTTTATGTCTATTGACAAATGATTCAAACCTAAACTTGAAACCAAACAATTTTCTGAGGTTTGTATATTTTACATGACACAATTTGATCTTTAAAAAGGAAAAATATATAAAATGTATAAAATATCTGTGGTTCAGGGGACATTCTTCTGACATTTTAATACAACGTGGGAAGTGAAACCACCACCAAAATCAAAGTTAACGGTCCCACGTCCCACTGACGTCATGTCGACAAAGAGACGTGGCACGCGGACGTTTAAACGATCAAAGCCGTTGACGGAGAGTCCGCGTTCAGAGCCCGTCGTTCGTTTCGTTGAGTAGCTACAAAGTCGTATCACCGTTTCCGGACCAGAGAAATGGCTTCGAATAATGGTTCAGCCGGGAAATGGGAGGTCGTGAAAAAAGGAAAGAAACATAACAGCTCGGGAGGAGGGAAGAACCCCACAGACAAAAAAAACGGCAACGGGGCAAGGAAAGCGCTGGGTGAATCGAACCAGCCGACCAGACGTGAGTGAACACGGCCCGCTACAACATGGCTGCAGAGGTGCCTGGCTAACGCTAGCTAGCGTAGCTGCGCGCAGCATTTTCAATGAAAACGTTGACGTTGTTCCACTTGAGGTGTTGCTAGTTCACCTGAGTGCCCACACCGGGGTCTTCGTGTTGACCAAGTCTTTCAAAAGTCACTACCTGGCATCTCTGTCTGTCTGGGTTACGTGCTCCTGCCACACGGCTACAAGGAGTTGCTCTCTAGCTAGCATGTACAGTTAGCTTGCTAATAGTCCCTCGAGCTGTGTCAACAAAGGTAAAGTAATGACCGAGCTGCATCTGTGGCACATGTGTGACAGCCCGGAGGTCCTCGTCTCTTTGTTCGGCTGCCTTCATAGCCTCGGTACACTGGGACATTGGGCAGACAGTTAATGTTTTAGCTTTTAACCACTTGGTCTGTGTTACAGTGACAGCTGTCACTTCCGAATAACCCGCTTTAGAAGTCAAGTTTTGTGAAATGCTGGATAAAATGAGGAATGGAAAACATTAATCCATGTAAATGAAGTCTTTGTTTAAATTGTAGACCTGTACTTTAGTTTGCAGGTTACAGGTTTCAACCCTTTAGAAGTTCCCTGTATACATGTGAATCAAACTACAAGAGTCTGAAACACTATTGATAGAAACATTTTATTAATTACTACTTTGATATCTGACTTTCTAATGTATCTTAGGCTTTTTATTTATGAAGAGGTATAATATTTAATCACAGATTTCAGCTTCTCCAAGATGCAGGAAATTAGTTTCTGATTATTTGCCTAAATGTTTAGTCCGAAATTAAAATTCAAAAATGTTTCTGAATCCATGATGTCTTCAAATGTTCTGTGCAACCCAGTGAATGATTGTCATAATAGTTGCAGATTATTATGATTCACTATTCATTTTATTGACTATTTATTGCTGCTCTAGTCATGATTAGACTAAATCAATTTATTAATGGAGAAAAGTAATATTCACCAGCACTGAAAACAATTAGCCTCAACATGCAAAACTCTGCAGTTCTCTTACAGTTTTTAAAAAAGTATACCATCACCTTACATGACCATGGCCCAGTAAGTGAGTTCTGCTTTGTTGAGTAATTTCGATAATTGTGTCATAGTTTCTCATTTGCCCTACCTGGCCCTGTTTTAGACTCATTCACTGTTTGCTTGGAAGACAAACTCAGAACCTCCCAGTAAAAAGTGCCAGGAAGCAGAATTACATTTGCAAAACCAACCTAATGTCTTTTGTCTTGTAAAGGTAAAAAAATCATTGTGTGGAAACGTCCACTAAAGCATAAATCTTACCTTTGTTTGACTTGTGTGTTTTGTGTCATTGTATTCTCAAATAGTAATCTCAAAGGTCTGACCTATTCTTTATCAAAATTTTTTTAAGCAGTAGTTTTTAGTTGCAGGAGAAAATACTTTAAGGATGAGGACGAACCGGCCAGTTTTGCAAATGAACACCAAGCTCTGGTAAAGACCAGTTTGCGGTCTCTTCATAGCACTTTTCTCTAGGAGGTTTGGGGACTGTCATCCACATACAGGACTAGATTCAACTTTGAGAACAAAATTACAGACCAGTGATAGATTGTTTGTTTGGTTTTACATTCATTTTACTTTACATTTTGTCAGCTTGGCAGCAACTACCACACGGGGGGTTGCTGCCTTCTCTGATAACGGGGACCAGAGAAGATTAGATCTGTGGTATTTGTGTATGTACCATTTTAACCTGTCCAAAGTCTTTCTGATTACAGTCATTCATATGAAATGTCAACTCTTTTGTCCCTTTGAAATGTCCCTTAAAGTTTGCAGCATATTTTCCTAGTTTGACAAATAATGAGAGCAGTTCTCCGTCCCAAGAGGTGATAAATACTACTGGATAATCTATGAGGTTTTATGCCAAATCTCAGTTTGTTCCTCATAGATTTTCAGCACTTCACTGCTATGTGTGTGTGCTTGTGATTTTGGCACATTTTAAATCATCCTCAACTTCAACTTCAGCTTGAGGTTTTTGGATTTGTTAGGGCAGGTTTACAACTGTGGTGTCTTAATTTGGTAAAAAATAAATTTGCCCATATATTTAAATCCCTGAAAAAAAACCCTTCTAACTATTAATGAACTAACTACATTTAATCAAATAAAATAAATAAATCTTTTATAATTATGTATATATGTTTTTCACAGTAAATACCAGCATAATCTGTGTATTGAACAATGGCAGACTGGAATTACATAGTGTTAAGAATTCATTGCGATAAGATGCACTTGCGTTGCTGCAGTCTGCCTACTCCTGTGTGTGTGTCTAAATGTGAAGCATCCTGTTGTTATAAATACCACCTGGTCTTGGTACCTTATTCTCAGTTTTAGTCTAGCTTTGTCTGTTGAATTCCAGTAGTGGTTATTAAGTATAAAATTATATAACAACTGGGCTTAAAATTGACTCCTGACTTCAGCCTGCTTTGTGTGGTTGTCATATTTCAGTTGAAGCCAGTGACGCATAATTCTGGCTGCACAGCCTATAAATGAGGAAGTCTTTGGCGATTGAGAATGTGTTTTATCCAGTTGGAGAAGTGTGAGACTTGATGATGAGTCCATTATTCAGCACCCTGTGTTGTGCTGACACACACAGCTATAGATTTAGGTTTCTCAGCAGCATGCCCGGCTGAATGATCAGTGAACACTATGTGACCTCTGTTAACAGTTGCTAAACTCATCTTAATGCAGCACCTCTCTGCATTAAGATGAGTTCTCCCTCATCCATTTTGAATAGCCTGCCTAAAACATTTGAACTATCTGTTATTATAAAAGAATTCAGTACAATTCTACCCCACAGAAGAAAATAAATATACACATAGGAGAATTATCCCCTTTCTGACTGTTTCAGCTTAAAAACTGAGAAATTGTAACCTTGGTAAAAGTAGAATTCGTGGTAAAGTTGTTTTTTTGGATTGAGTGCATTTGTTGTTGTTGATCAGTGTAATTCTATAAAAATATATGAAAAAGTGCCGTATGCAGCAGTATATAGTGTTCCTATAGTAGAAAACGTGCACTAGTCACTCCCTCAAACATTCTACAATCCGTGTTGTGATTGTTGCAGGTTTTCTTAAAAGATAATGTTATTCTAAATTTGTGGAGGTTGGAACTTCACAAATTCCTGAGCAGATGATTAGTACATAACTGAAAATAGTCCCAAACAAGAGTAGAAAACAAGTCATTTATATACAGGCCTAAAATGTCCTGTCGTCGGGTACAGTCACAGTCCTGCCTGTGTTCAGTGAGAGTGGTTTAGATATTTGTTTACAAATGGGATCTGAACAGGTAACACACAGAGTGAGACTTAGGACACTGCAAGCACTTATTTCTCTCTGAATTGTGATGAATGTTGCATGAAAATTGGATAATAACTCTCCATTACACAAGCCATGGGGGGAGGGTGTGGAAGGCATTGGCTATAAACGGAGTCAGCAAAAGGGGAGGGAAATGCTATGATTTCATGGATTAGCTTGATTTTGAGGACACTGAGAATAGACAGTGTGATCGGAGACCATACAAGAAGCACTCGCAGTATTATATCTGCTTACTACTGTGTCTCACAATAACTGCCTACTTTCCTTCAGCACCCGTGAAGATGTCAGAGGGTCAGTATGACGGCTTTGAGAAGATGGGAAAGAAACTAAATAAGGAACAGGTTCCACCACCAGCCGATCCTCCAAACAAGAAGCCCTCGTCAAGTAAACCATCCAAGAAATCGCACTCCAGCAGTCCAGTCACCCCCACAACATACAAGACCCTTGAAGAAGCCTTCAAAGCTGTGAGTAATATGCATTTTACAGAGTCTGTATTAGTCATTTTTGTCATAATGTCATAAGCTTATTTCTTACACTTTAGTAAGCAGATGAGCAGTTTCTCATAATTTTAAATGATTGTTATATCATATTCTTTGTCGACAGTATTCATGTAAGAATTAAATGAAATGGACAAAATAAAGATTTTTTTATTAAACCTCTGAAAGCTGTAAATATCTTCACACAGAAACAATGCTGCATTGTTATTCTCAAGGCAAACTTATCACATGCTAAAACACAGTGTCATCTTTGCATAATAGATGTGTTGTTTTTGTGTATAGAGCCTTGATGTGCTCTCTGACCTGTTTTCGTTCTCACTTTAGTTGGATGTTGAGGATCTGAAGCAGCAGTTGGCCAACAGCCAGACCCTGTTTCCAGAAAACCCATCAGTGTGGGTCAAAGATCTGGCAGGATACCTTAACCTCAATCTAACTGTGCCAGAGACTGAGCCCACACTTAGCAGCTACCCTCACGGTTGGTCACCAGAAACCTTATTTTGTGTTTTCCCAAATAATCTGAAAATACTGTGCATATTCAGTACAGTGTTTTCGAAACTTTAACTTATTGCCCTTGTTGCTAAAAAATAATTTGACATTTGTTTCTCTGGATTGATTCTTGGCACTTCTCGATGTCAGCATTTAATTGTGTCTGACATTTTTCCCTCTAGACTACCCATACTGCCTTATAGGGAAAGAACTGAGGGGTGTGATCAAAGGCCTCATTGGACGTTGCAGCGACATTCTGCCAGATTTCTTCGACCACTGTGTTTACACTATGCTCAGGGAACTGGACAGACAGGCAGGTATGTGTAATTGTTCCCAAAGGGTAGGAAATGGTTTGACTGTCATCCATTTTCTCGCTTTTGCTGTCACTATTTTCACTCAATACCATCCAGTGTTGTTTCTAGTGCAATATTTTGTGCTGTCAATGAAAAGACATGCAGATTTTTATGTGGTTTGCCTGAAAGGTTGCTCGGCTCTCTTTTACAATTCTTTAAGCTTGTAATTTATCATCGCAATTTTGAAAGGAAGTTGGCAGCCACAGTGAGATCTCTATTATGTTACCCATTTGTTAGTTACAGTTAAATAATTGTTAAATTGTTGTAGGTTGTAGGTGCTGATGAGACTGATTAGAGTAGCCACTGTAGGGCTCCAGAGAGAGGGGGAAAAAAGAAGAGGGGACGCAAGAAAGGTGTCTGGATGCTACAGGACATTGATTTGAAGCTCACAACAATGGGGATCAACAAGGACAACATTGAAGGACAAAAAGGAAACATAAATCTTGAAATATGCCTAATACTTATTTTCTTTTTCAAGGAGAACCGCTGCATGGCTACAGAGTTTGCATTCAGGCAGTCCTACAGGACAAACCCAAAATAGCCACCCAAAACCTGCCAGGGGTGAGTGTGTCTCTCTGACCTTGAATCCTGTTACAAAATTCCTGCTTGACTCCCTTGTGAAAATATTAAGAAACTAGCATTTATGTGTATCAGCACTTTAAATTACATTTTCTAACATTTTAATTTATCTTTGCATTAACCTGGCGATAATATGTTGTAATACCGTTTTTTTCCCCTCCTCCTTTGCTTCCTCTGCAGTATTTGGAGTTATTGCGGTCAGTTCAGAATCGCCCAGTGAAGTGTTTGACCATCATGTGGGCTCTGGGCCAAGCAGGATTTTATGACCTCAGCCAGGGACTAAGAGGTAATACACAGTCAAACATTCATCCTAAGAATGTACTCACGTTGTTACATGCAGCTCATATGACTTCTTTTGTAGAATTGCATCTGAGATTTTCAAATTCTCACATTTTGAATATGTAATCCTGTTTAAAATAAATAAAATTAAAAACACAAAGGTTTTGTGTTTTTAAAACTCCTTTGTATAAGTAGACAGCGTTTCTTCATCCTCAGAAATGAATGTAATAATCCTAGTGAGTGTTTCTCCTTTCTCCCACTTTTCCCAACAGTCTGTGTTGAAATACATTCTGGGTTGGGGTTAAGAAAGAAACCGTGCACATAGAACAGTAGCACATTCACTGTTCACTGTCTGTGAGGTTAAACACAGAATAGCTACAAAAACCTTGTCCAGGTTTTTGACTGGGAGTTAGAGCAGTGAGGTGGGAGAATCAGCAGTGAAGTGGGTGTTAGTATGTGGGCAAAGGAGGATGCATATTCTTAAATTACATAACAGCCTTATCTGCAAAATACATTATGCACTACCATTTTATTTTTAAAACTGAGAGGTAAATTTGTCAGGCAACCTTCCTAAAAGTGTAGTGTTTCTCGTTTGATCCCCAGACTTTAACCAGACTGCGGAATTGTGCAGGATTTGTGTGGAATATTTCCAGTGTGGTGTTCTGTGGACGTGGATTGAAAATTATTGTCTTCATTGCAAATGTCTCAAAACAAAATGACACCAGAATGCATATTTAACTTCACAGACCTATAACATTGACATTTTTATTTAGTCATTTGGAAGACCCTTTTATCCAATTAACAGTGAGAGGACACCCAAGGAATGCTTTCAGAGCTTGTTCATCCTTCACGCTGCTTCACTTTTCATCATGTTAGACAACAGTGTTTTGTTTCAGCATGTTACTTAGATAATTTGGCATGTAAGCACTAAAATTACCCTAGGCTTTCAAAAACTCAAAAAAGATGAAAATGCCATTTGTTGACAATTTTTTTGGCAGAACTAATTTCATTCCTTTATTAAGTGAATCACATGCTTTACTTGTGTTGCAGTGTGGCTGGGTATTATGCTGCCTGTGCTGGGAGTAAAGTCTTTGTCTGCATATGCCATTGCCTATCTGGAGCGACTTCTCCTGTAAGTCCAGCTAAGAAATATTTGGCTTATTTTATGTTTGGGCTGTTTGTGCTTTTCCTTTGACTACAACTATCCACATAAAGTGTGACTATGAAATATGGCCTAGCATAACATAATTTGCATTCAATTGACAATATAGCACAAAGATAATACTAAACATTTTTAAGTATTGGGAATTGGGCCTTAATATGTGTTCATACCCATAATTTTTGTTTTCTCTAAATGAATTAGCAGTGATGACTTTTAATGGTGTAGAAATATTCTATGAAGGAAATGTTTTTATTGATGAGAAAATGAAATGTATCTTGAAACCCAACTCTTCTCCTTCTTTCTCCAGGCTTAATGCAAACCTGACAAAAGGATTTGGCATCATGGGCCCTAAGGAGTTTTTTCCTTTACTGGATTTTGCCTTCATGCCAAAGAATGCTCTGTCACCGAGGTAGATGTTTACCATTGAAAACTCTTCTAAACACTCAAAAGTACTCATTGGTAGATAACTTGGAAATGCAATTCCATGTCTACAATCAGAAACATCTCTAGGGAATAAACCTGGATTCTTGGTTTTAATTCCACCTGTTCAAGTCCATATTCAAATGTTGTACCTACATTTTACACAGGGATAGTTACCATTTTCTTTAAACATATGGGCAACTGCTGAGAGTATTGTTTTATTCACAAATGACAAGACGTTAAGTAAACTGTGACATTGTCAAAGATTTTTCTCAAATATCATTTGATGTTAATAGGCAAAACATTTAAGTCAACTTACCCTACTGTTTCATGTAAACTCTGTAAACTGCTGACAGCTGTAGTGATTTGTGCGTTCATCTGCCATTAGACTTTTTTGTCTTGACTATTTCAGTCATTTAGTTTTAAGTCTTAAAAATGTGCAAGTTGGTGCAAACCAACCTTTAATGTTTGCTCTGTCCACTTTTTGTGTAGGTAATCAGCTACTTATAATGTTAGTCTCAAAATGTAATTTCGTGTGTTCAGTCTGCAGGAGCAGCTCAGGCGTCTGTATCCTCGACTTAAATCCCTTGCATTTGGGGCCAAACCTGAGAGCACCTTACACACATACCTGCCATCATTTCTGTCCAGAGCCACACCGCACTGTCCAGATGACATGAAGAGAGAGGTAAGACCTACATGGACACTCGGCTGTGGTGCATGTCTTCACAATACTGCTGCTACAAATGTCTGTGTAACGTAACTCAGTGTAAGAGCACAAATGTCAAACTAAATGTCAGGTTATAATGTCAGTCACTTCTTCCTCAATATCCACAGAAGGTTTGCTACTGAGGTCTCATGCCCAGCAGTGACACATTTCCTGTGAGCTATAAGAGTCTTTGGTGTTACAGTCATCTAATCCCCTCTGTGTCTCTCTCCTCTTCCCTTATGTTTTTTTGCAGCTGCTCAGCAGCATGACTGAGTGTTTGTGTGTGGATGTTCAGAGTCTAGGAGTGTGGAGACAGCTGTACACAAAACACTTGCCCCAGTCCAGGTGAATTTTACAAAGACAGAAACACTGTTTAAAACGTAATATGAAAATAAAAGCTTAAGCGGCTGTAAGGGGTTTTTGTTTTTTGTTTTATTTTTTGATTTTGTGAAAGTGACCACGTTCTGTTTTTGTCTTTATTCAGTCTGCTGTTGAGTCACTTATTGAAGTCCTGGAATATCCTGCCACCAAAGGTATATAACTCGGTTGTTAAACCAAACTCACAAGTTTAAAACTCATGTTGTATTATATCAGGTTTAGAACAACCACCTTACTAGGACAAATGGGGTCTCCTGGAAAAGTGAAACTCTCCTTTATGGTACCTTGTGTTCTCTTGTTTGCATTGTTTTCCATCTTTAGCTGCGGAAGAACCTTGAAGAAACAATCCAGTCTTTCAAAGTGACCAATGACGAGATGAAAGACAACGTTGAATCTCAGGACCTCAAGGAGTGCAATAACCTGTGCCAGGTGAAGCAAAGTCGCTGTGAAAGCTGAATTTAGCCACTAAGCACATCCTAACTTTTCATGTTTAACACTTTAGATATGGGAAAATGGCATTTTTAATGATTAAAACCACAATGAAATTTGCTTAGTCCTAGATGAGATATAAGCTCAAATTGTCAATTGTCACATCAAGGAAATGTTTGCTATATTTGTCTCTGTACTTAGCACCTCTAGAATTAACCCTAAAGGAAATGTGCAGTTGTATGCAACCATTCTCATGAATTGCATATTTTAATTAACAATGTAAAAAGAATTGCATACACTTACTTGTATTGTAGATGTAATTGCATGTTACATATTATTTCATTAATTTAAAACCTTTAACAATTTTGTTTGTATATAATCTTTTTATAATCTTTCAGTAGCAACCTATTCACATTACTGAAGAAAATAGCTTTTATATGCGACTCTACATTGCTGTGTATGCAGTTCATGATAAAAGTTTGTGCAGACGTCTGCAGTTTGCAGAGCAAGGAAAGTTAAAATTTGTTGAATTTTAAACCAGCTTGAATGATCTTTGCATTTGTATACATAAAAGTAACTAACCTACACGTGTTTCTGAATGTCCCCTGAACCTTTGTGTACAACTGTCCTCAACACTTGGATTGTCAGACACAAAAATAGAAATTTGTCTTTAGAGTTTGTAAAGTTTTTGCTCTGTGTTTTCCTTCTCAGAATCTGCAGGTAAAGATGCGCGGTCATGGGTTCCCCTGGTCCAAACTTGTCATGGTGCTGCTCGTGTTTGCTGGCAGCTTCATTGCACATGACATCAGATCGAATGGCTCCTTCACAGGTCTGTCTGAGTAGTCATGACGGGCTCTAGTCTTTACATACTTGCATACAAACAATATGTGGCACACCTTGCAAAGCTGTTTCCATGATTGTTATTATTTGTTTAATGTATTTATTGTCTCCTATTTATGCTTGTGCTTTAGATTCCACCACTGCCATGTATCTGCGCCACTCAGGGGTCACAGCTGTATCTCAACAGGCCTGGGGCAAAATAACAGTCTACTCAAAACAGGGCTTCAGGTACAACCTCAGCCTCAAACCTTATCTTTGTCTCATAATGTCTAATTAACTCAATCTAAAAACACTTCCAACTTATTGGTAATTTTCCTGTCAATACTGCTACACACTAAGATGTTTATTTACCTCCTGTTATTATTGGCTGAGACAATTCACATGGTAATGTTTTGCATCGTACTAATACAGTAATATTGCTAATGTGATAACTCAGTAGCCAGTTTATTACTGAATCTATTAAAATATACTTCAATCTACAGTACAGATGCTCTGCACCTGTCTGATGCTGAAGTTAGCGAGTCTTCAAACCCTTTGTATGTTCAGAAAGTGGTCATGCAAGTAAACTTTTTTCTTCCATGTTTGCCATAGCTGGTTGGAGACAAACACACCTTATTATTACTCAGAGTCTGTGCGCATTGTGGGGCCACTGATTGAGCAGGGTTTGGAAAAGGCAAAAGCAGCAGCCATCTTAATTTCTGAAAACACCACACAGTTAATCATCTGGGTCCGAGAAAAGACGCCGCTGGTCATAGAATGGGTAAGCTAATGGTAAATTGTGTGCAACTGTCACTTGTGGATATTTTATCTCTTGTTGTTTATTCATCTCCAGTGATGTTTTGAAGAAACTGGGTCAGTCTATTTGCTCTTGAATTGAAGGTGATTTCCCAAAAAATATATTTTCATTTTGACTGATGTCTTCTTCTGTGTCTGTGCCAAGGTGAACACAAACACTCCAGACAGTGTTTTCCAGGTGTTGGCATATCTGAGGGAGCTTTTCCTCTTCCTCCATCAGAACTACATCCTGCCAGCTCTGGCCTCCATATCTGACCTGCTACATCAAGCATGGACCAACTTAAAAGACTCCTGCAAGTCAGTATGCTGATGATTCCCTTTCACTTACCTTTCAGTTAGAGTTGTTGTCTAATGGTAAATCATATAAGTGGTGAAACCTAAGGCACATATTCAAATCCAATTTGCTTTTACTTAAAGTGTCGTCAGATAATTGTTAACCAGTGTGGTTGAGGGTAAACTCTCAAAGTGAAATTTCTTTCTCTTGCAGTGGAGAGGTGTCTGTATCGTGTCTGCAGGGCCACGCGTTGTCCTTCACCAACTCAACGTGGCAGCTGCTCCAACACACGACTTCTGCCTTCAAGACATGGGCTCAGGAGCTGCTGACACGAGCATAACATCACACTTTCTGACTAATTTATACACCCAGAATAAACACAAGAAATTGCATAAATCTATCAGCTCCTCTCTGAAGCTGTGGACACTTTCAGTTCAGACAAAAAAACTCTTCTAGCTTTTTTTTTTCTTTGGCAAAATTTTATCAATCAGTTTGCTATTGTATAGATGTTTTTTTTCTACGGGTCTTTTTTGTCGTATCTCTTTCCCTCCTTGAGTTTTCTATTGCAAATTTCAGCTGTTGTTTTAACCTCTGGGTTAAAAAAAATCTGTAATTTATAGAAAGTGTAGGTTTGTAGATGATTTATAAATCATTTTTATTTAAAGATATATATATATATAAAGTGTTATGTGAAAACTTGGTAAATCGCAGGGAAAAGACCAAAAAAGGATATTCCAGACTTCTTGTCGGTTGATTTCTAAGGGCCACTTTATATTCCACGTGTCATCTGATGAAAAGCAGTTTGGTTCTACGTCAGGGTGAATGAAGCCTTCAAGTTAAACGGCGACGTCTGCTGTTGGACTGACCCCAAGGACCCCTGCCAGTTCACTCCTTCCCCACATCACCTTCATCTGAAATGGAATCTCCCAGCTTCTGGTTGACTGAACGCACCTGATCCGGGCACTGAGCAGTGCGTAGGGCAGGTAGACTGGAAAAACTAGCAGAGCAGGGGACCTTGAGGACCAGTATTGCAAACCACTGGTTTAAACGGTTTTGAAGAAGAGGCCGTGCGTTTCATCTTCATTTTCAATTACTCATGCTTCATCTTTAGTTGAGGCTAAAACATGACTGCAAGTGTGTGTCAGTACGCTAAGGCTGAAGAAATTCTGTGTGTGTGTGTCTGTTTATACTCAGTAATGGGATCACGGTTCACCCTGTGCCAACATCCTCCTGTGCACCCGAGTATGACGTAAGAACCCCTCATCTGGGTGAGGCAGACATTTCTGCTCAGCTGGATATGGAAATGACTAACTTCTTACTTTGTAATGTAAATGATTTATAATAAAGTCTCCAAGCCCTATTTACTGCTTAATTTTTTACACACCCCCCCCCCAAAAAAAAGGAAAAAAAGTGAGAAAATATGTAATAAAATGGCAGGACTATGAACTGACCAAAACCTCAGTCCCCCTGGTTACCGGTTGTTGTACGAGCTGTCTATTTGTTCTACTCTGTTTTTCCTACACTCGTGCCGTGTCTGGATTAGGCTATGACATCATCGAAGATGTCACACGATGGTGGTTCAAGTTTACCTGGGCAGTTGTCACGGGAACGAATATTTGTAACAGTCGTTCGAGTATTGGAGAAAAAAAGAGATCCAGCTGCAGAGAACAGGACACAAAATATCATCAAAAGTATTCGATCACCTGCCCTGACTCGCATTTGAACTAATTTCTAATGTGAGTTTAATGTGATTTCGGTCCACCCACGTTCCAATAAAGACTGCGGAATATTTAGGAGCGAGGAAATTTCACGACTGAATTTATTGCACTGGTGGCATCCCAACACGAGCTCCAGAGAGCGAACCGTTCTCTGCGGGCCGACCCGCTTGATTCTACACACCTGTGGCCATGGAAGTGATTGGAACACCTGGTTCCGATCAGTGGGATGGGTGAGCGAATACTTCTGGCAGTGTGGTGAACGTCGTGGAATGGAGGATGATTATTGCTGCGTGGACACCAAGCTAATGGCGAGTGAGTTCAGCCAAGTCTCCGGTGAGTTTTGTGTTCTACTCCACGTGCTTAAAGCAGAGAAGGAAATGATTAATGGTCAGCTAACGTGGATGATTTCAGAGCGTTTGAGCGGACCCGACCGCTGACGAGAAGTACGTGTGGCTCCGTACGTATAGTTTCCTCATGTGTCGGTGAAATGCCGGCCCCTTCGATAGCTCAGTTGGTAGAGCGGAGGACTGTAGTGGAACATCCTGAGACATCCTTAGGTCGCTGGTTCGAATCCGGCTCGAAGGAGGAATTTTTGCTTCTTGCATTGAGACGTGAAACATTGCTCGTCGTGTTTGGCGCATGACAAATACCTATACAAATACATATAAAATATTAATTTGGTCACTATTATGTAAAAAGAACATCAGTGATTGGAGAGCCTGGATAATTTGTTTATTCAGTTAGTTTGACTGATTTTCCGTAAGATGTAATCATTAATCTCACATTTATCTTTATTAGATTTACATTTGGGTTAACGTTCTTAACGTACGTCCTCTATGTATCATGACGTCATCGGTGGCATATACGGCGGGGGATTAGCTCAAATGGTAGAGCGCTCGCTTAGCATGCGAGAGGTAGCGGGATCGATGCCCGCATCCTCCAACTTTCTTCTTGTTGTCTTGCGTGAACTGTGACTTGCCGTGAAAGTAGATGAACCTGGACATTTTTTTCAGTTTTATTCAGTAGGAGCTTCATTTTCTTTCCAAATTGCATCTAACACGCATTTTAAAAAGTGATGACAAAGTCTTCAATTTGACTGACAATAACCCTGGTGTAGTACTAAACATTACAGTTGCTGTTGAATTATTATCTAGGACGTCAACGTGAGCGATGACGTCACAAGCTCCTCGTGGACGGGGTATTAGCTCAAATGGTAGAGCGCTCGCTTAGCATGCGAGAGGTAGCGGGATCGATGCCCGCATCCTCCAATAAATTATCTTGTTATTTCATTGAGTGAACGGTTATTTGCAGTGAAAGTTGATGAACCTGGACAATTGTTTCAGTTTCAGTAGGAGCTTAATTTTTTCCAAATTACATCCAACACACGTTTTAAAAAGTGATGAAAAAGTCTTCAGTTTGACTGACAACAACCCTGGTGTAGTACTAAACATTACAGTTATTTTTGAATTATTAGTTAGTTTCAACAATGACGTCACGAGTTCAGTCGCGGACGGGGGATTAGCTCAAATGGTAGAGCGCTCGCTTAGCATGCGAGAGGTAGCGGGATCGATGCCCGCATCCTCCAATTATCATTATGTCTTTCTTACATTATCACACAATGTATAGCGTCAAAACTGGTAAATGAACTAAATAACCAACCTCACAAATATATCATTTAAAACAGTGTAATTTTTATTCAATTCTTACATTATCAATTCACAATTGATGAACCTGGACAATTGTTTCAGTTTCAAAAATTTTTTCCAAATTACATCCAACACACGTTTTAAAAAGTGAAAAAAGTCTTCAGTTTGACTAAATAACCAACTAAACATTACAGTTATTTTTGAATTATTAGTTAGTTTCAACAATGACGTCATTACGGGGATTAAAATGGTAGAGCGCTCGTAATGTTTTCCTCCAATTATCATTATGTCTTTCTTACATTATCACACAATGTATAGCGTCAAAACTGGTAAATGAACTAAATAACCAACCTCACAAATATGGACAATAGCATTAGTAAAACAGTGTAATGTTTTATTCAATTCAATTTACATGCAAAGCACCAAGTAGAACTGGCTTGTAATTCACTTTCAACGTCATTAATCATCATAATTTCCCATTATTTAGCAGGCAACAGACCAGAGTGTTATTCATGGTCAAGGAAACACTCACATTTCATGAAAACAGAATAGGCATCACTAGTCTACATCAACAGATTTTCTTGATAGCTCCATTATGTGAATATGATGCGATACCCACTAACTGCTAAAGGATGAAAAGTGCTCCTACATTTTCACAGCCTGCAGACAGTTATGGACAAACTACTGTTTGCTGTTAAACTGACCACAGGAATGTGTATGCTGAATACTTGTCAGAGAGGTTAAGTGTCTGCACATACGGTGTGACAGTCGTATAAACTGATGCTGCTGTTGGACTTGTCATTTACTGCAGAGTTCTGGTCATTTCACAAAATTATCTTGCAAAAAGGCATTTTCTTGTGTCTAATATACTTCCAATAGGTCAAGAAGGAACATTTTCTGTCCCTGGAGTAGGAAAAGTTTAACTTGCTGCCCCAAATGTTTGCACAGTAGATGAAAGATAATATTTTTCAGGACTTCAGGGAATATGTACATTTCTGCAAATGAATGACAGTGACTGCAGCGGGTTCATGAGGTTTTTGTAAAGTGTTTTTATGGCTTGTCAACCTATGTGGATCTGTTGCCAAATGCAAACTTTACTTAGTAAAATATGATGGAAAAAATTGAGCAGGTGTTTTTTTTTTTTTTTGCCTTCAGGTTTGTCGGGTTATTCGAACAGTCACATAGACTCTAGTTCTATAACACCGTCAGTCCACAGGAGAGTGAAAACCCAAATTAGTGTTTCTCCACAAACTCTCCTTCATTATTCCTGTTTTATGTTCCTCTATAGTATCCTGTGTTGAAGAGCTCAGCTAGCTTGGTTTGGTTTGGTTTGGAAGCAGTATCTGAATCAGTCGGCATGTAGAACGAGGTCCCAGTGCTGTCCCTTTACTGCCTCACTTTCTGATCAGCGCCAAGACGCAAAAGGTATCCATTTGTCTTTTTCTTTTCCTCAGTGTCAGTGCAAATACAGCAAGCAAAAGCAGCAGGGAAGTGTCCTGACAGCAGATCTGGGGTGGGCGGAGGTCTGCTTGCTGTCTGGTCTACACCTTTTACATGAAGTCATCGGAATCATATGCATCCTGTTAAAGACATGCAGTGAAGGAGGATCATTACAATGGTTGTCAAACTCCATGTCAAACTGTTCACCTAATGTTATTGGAGATCTGAGTATCTTCATTTTATGACTACTACTCAGTCAGAAGTTACTTTAGTTGCAAGTTACTTTGCAGATGTAGATTTTTACATACAAAAGATCAATAAAACAAACAAAAAGGGAATTCTCATCTGAACGTATTCATAGCTCTGAAAATACCAGTACTGTTTGGGGAGACTATAAAATATAAATGTATTGGTTAAAAAGTGGTATGAGCTTTCAGGGTCGACTGACATTCTCACCTCATTAGTCTTCATGTTTTCACTCTTCATTAGTGATGAATAGCTCCTGGAGAAGGAAATCAAAATGCATGTTGTGAGAAACAAATGCAGATGATTCAGTAAGTATATAGTGAGAATTCGTGTACGGCACGCAGTCGTTAAACAGCTTGACATGTAGGTTTATGATAAATGAGTGAGACTCTTGCAAGACCCAATTGTAAGAACAAATTTGTTTCAAGTGGAATGTACAGATGTTTTTAGAGGAAAAAAGGTAATTGTGCAAGAATGTGTTAAAATGTCAGATAGTGAGAATCGTTTACATTTACATCAGCTGGGGATAATTATCTACTTTCTCGGGCCTGTAAAACGTAACTGTTTGACGTGTGGAAATGTGTCCTTTGCCAACATGCCAAGTTTGACAAAAGACTTAAATTTAAGTTAACCGGTTATGTTCTTCCTACTGACTTTTCCTAGAGTAAACAAAAAAAGCTAATCCAAAGCACTTTAAGCCCGTGGTGTTGCAGACATACCTGAGCTCCTCCATCTCCTTTTTCTTTTTCTGCTCGTCCTTCTCTCTCCTTTTCTGCTCTTGAAGTTGAGCTTTCTTCTCATTCCTCTCCTCTCTGTCTCTTGACTCCTTCTCTGCTGCTAGGTCTGGGAAACGTTCTAATTTTGTTTTCTCCAGGCGGTTTACAATCTCATTGATCTTCTTTTCCACTGCCACGATCTTGACCTATGTAAAGCAGTACAGGCATGAAAATCTGCATTCAGATCAGATCAAACTGACTGTTGAGTGTTCATTTCAGTTCTTTACTGACTTCTTTCTGTCGATGAAAACCAATCTGTCCTACATCCATGTCTCCGGTTTTTTTGAGGTTGCCCCACGGTGTGTAAACTACATTGATGTTGTTCATCTTACAGCCTGACGGCAGACAACACAATAGACCCAAATTAACACTGAAAGCAATGTATGCATGTGTCATAAACAACGTCAGAAAGTGTAGTTTGCAGGTCAGCTTGCAGGTATAAACTATAAAACTGTGGATTTTACATTTTGTAGCAGATTTCATGTTAACAAAACCAACTGACCAAAAGTCTAACTCTTAAAACTAGTGCTGGTAGCTTACACCTGAATTCATTCATTTTATAAGTATATTGATGTTATTATTGTTATAGGCCAAGCTTTACCTTGGATGCTGTTGTTTTTCACCAGTTGTGCACAGTCTATCAGCACCTCCGGAGGAATATCCTCTATGGTCCGCCCCTAGAAAAAAAAGTGCAGAGCAATCAGCAGTGCATGTGTGCAGGGAAGGCATCTGCATCTTTTAAACTCAGTGCTTGTTGGATAGTTGAGCAGTGTGTTAAATGTCAGCTGGACTGCAGCGTCTGATTAATCTGATAGTACCACCATTCATTACAAAAACACCTTCTGTGTGTACAAAGAAGTCCAACACCCTGAATAGGTTTGAATATAAGTAGAAAAAAAATGTGTGGCACACAACCCCATTGTTCTCTTTTTTATCAATCACTAACTGTCACCAGTCTTTAGAAATTGAGGCTTTTTACACTGCCAGCCCATCCTGAGCAAGCATAAATACATTAGTCTACAGTCTAGTCCAATGTATAGTAATATCCAACATTTCCAACAATAATCCAACTAGTTCATTTCAAACCTTACAGGTTTTATACCGTTTATTCCAGAGCCTTGTTATCATGCAATAGATAATGTTAATCGGCATGATTGTCTACTTGTACATGTATTTCTGGTCAGCTGTGCTGGCTCCTTACCTTTGGTAATCTCAAATACACATGAGCAGAAGACAGTTTGTCCACATGAAACCTGAATGTAAAAACAAACATGAGCTGTTTAGTTCAACCCACATGACTTCATGTTCATATTCAGTCAGCATATTTACTTTATTGTGCTTACAGATCTGGCGTAGTTTTTATCACAAGATAGAAAGTCTAATTTTGAACACTTTTTCTACTTCACTTGATCGTCATCTAAAGCAACCGTACACAGGAGAGTTAAACTAACTCTTTTAGCTGAGAAGAGGCAAAATACAGAAAACTCTTACCAGATATCTTCAGGCCATCCATACTTTATCAGGTCCTCATCTGCAAGATTAAATAAATACATGATCAATATCACACAGTAAGTGGCTATGTGGCATTATTAATTTCTCTTGTGAAAACACCTAATCGACAGTTTCTAATCTGAAAGGCAGGAGAAGACAACGATCTGATCACAGTATGTCATTTTACAATCTCCAATCGAACAGTTACAAGCTTACTTTCATACTTATCCTTCCCCATGTAGATGGTGTATGGAGGCTCCACCACTGAAAGAGAAATTATCAAATAAAATCAAATGACACATAAAAACAAACGCAAGACACGAGATAAAGTCAGTACAAGTGCAGAATTAAAGAGTGCTGGCTAACTAGGCTACTAGCTAACACTCCTGCTAACCCTTTACTCACCGTTACTTGTGAAGTAAAAAACCATTTTACGCGCCGCAGACCTCGGAACTAAAATATGAATGTTAACTCAATAATGTTCAAAAGCCAACCAGTTAACTGTGACAACAACTAAATACCGTCAACTGCGAACCGACGGGTCTTTGCTACTGTCACTTTTCGCGTGTACGAGCTGAACCAGGAAGTTGTTGGTAGCTGCGTTAAGCTACTGACAGGAAGCACTGCAGTTGACTTCACAATAAAAGCTTGAAATAAGCTTAAGCGGTAAAAAAGGAAAATTATTCAATGAGAAGGTGTTTTCTAACGTTTTATTCGTATTCTGTGTGTAATTGCTATTGCTTAAAAATACATCTACTACTACTACTACTCTTTCGGCTTTTCCCATTAGGGGTCGCCACAGCGAATCATCCTTTTCCACTTTACTCTATCCTGAGCATCTTCCTCTCTGACACCAGCTAACCTCATGTCCTCTGTTAGAACATCCATATATCTCCTCCTTGGTCGTCCTTTCGCCCTCTTGCCTGGCAGCTCCATCTCCAACATCCTTCTACCAATATAATCACTATCCCTCCTCTGCACATGTCCAAACCATCTCAGTCTGGCCTCTCTGACTTTGTTGCTAACGCAGGCAACGTGCGCTGTCCCTCTGATAAACTCGTTCCTTATTCTGTCCAACCTTGTCACTCCTAAGGAGAACCTCAACATCTTCATCTCTGCTGCTTCCATCTCTGCCTCTTGTCTCTTTCTCACTGCTACTGTCTCTAACCCATAGAGCAGAGCTGGTCTCACCACTGTCCTGTACACCTTTCCTTTGAGTCTTGCTGACACTCTTCTGTCACACAACACTCCTGACACTTTCCTCCACCCATTCCAACCTGCCTGCACTCGCCTCTTCACCTCTTTTCCACACTCTCCATCACACTGAACTGTTGACCCCAAGTACTTAAACTCCTGCACTTTCTTCACCTCAGCCCCTGTAACCTCACACTTCTACCTGGATCCCTCTCGTTTACACACATGTATTCTGTCTTACTACGACTGACTTTCATACCTCTTCTTTCCAGAGCAAACCTCCACCTCTCCAGCTGTTCCTCCACCTGGTCTCTACTCTCACTGCAAATCACAATGTCATCTGCAAACATCATTGTCCAGGGAGATTTCTGTCTGACCTCGTCTGTCAACCTGTCCATCAGCATAGCAAACAAGAAGGGACTCAAAGCCGATCCTTGGTGTAGTCCCACCTCTACCTTGAACTCCTCTGTCTGACCTCCACGGCACATCTCACCACCGTCATGCTTCTCTCATACATGTCCTGAACTACTCTGACGTACTTCTCTGCCACTCCCGACATCCTCATACAGTACCACAGCTCCTCCCTCGGCACCCTGTCATACGCCTTCTCTAAATCCACAAACACACAATGCAGCTCCTTCTGACCATCTCTGTACTTTTCCATCAACAACCTCAAAGCGAAAATGGCATCAGTGGTGCTCTTACGGGCATGAAACCATACTGCTGCTCACAAATCTCCACCTCCTTCCTAAGCCTGGCTTCCACTACTCTTTCCCACAGCTTCATTGTGTGGCTCATCAGCTTTATCCCTCTGTAGTTGCTACAGTTCTGCGTGTCACCCTTGTTCTTAAAGATCGGCACCAGAACGCTTCTCCTCCATTCCTCAGGCATCTTCTCACTCTCTAAAATCCTGTTAAACAGACCTGTCAGAAACTTCACTGCTGTCTCTCCTAGACACTTCCACACCTCCACAGGTACGTCATCAGGACCAACAGCCTTTCCGCTCTTCATCCTTTTCAGAGCCTTCCTCACCTCATCCTTTCTAATCTCTCCTATTTCCTGCTCCACAACATCCACATCTTCCTCCCTTCTTTCCCTGTCATTTTCCTCATTCATCAGCTGCTCAAAATACTCCTTCCATCTTCTCTGCACACTCTCCTGGCTTGTTAGCACCTTTCCATCTCTGTCTTTAATCACCCTTATCTGTTGCACATCTTTCCCATCCCTATCTCTCTGTCTGGCTATCCTGTACAAGTCCTTCTCTCCTTCCTTCGTGTCTAACCTGTCATACAGCTCATCGTAAGCTTTCTGTTTGGCCTTTGCCACCTCCCTCTTCACTCTGTGCTGCACTTCCTTGTACTCCTGTCTACTTTCCTCAGTCCTTTCTACATCCCACTTCCTTTTAGCTAACCTCTTCCTCTGGATGCAGTCCTGTACTTCCTCATTCCACCACCAAGTGTCTTTATCATCTTTCCTCTTACCAGATGACACACCAAGCACCTTTCTACCCATTTCCCTGATTACCTCTGCTGTAGTTTCCCAATCATCTGAAGCTCTTCCTGACCACCCAAAGCCTGTCTCAACTTCTGCCTGAATTCCTCACAAGTTTCTTCATTCTTTAGCTTCCACCACTTGGTCTTCTTTTCTGACTTTCCTCTCTTCTTCTTCCTGACCACCAGAGTCATCTTACACACCACCATGCGGTGCTGTCTGGCTACACTCTCTCCTACCACCACTTTACAGTCACTAACCTCTCTCAAATGACCTCGTCTACATAGGATGTAGTCCACCTGTGTACTCCTACCTCCACTCTTGTATGTCACTCTATGTTCCTCTCTCTTCTGGAAGTAAGTGTTAACTACAGCCATTTCCATCCTCTTAGCAAAGTCCACTACCATCTGTCCTTCTGGATTCCTGTCCTTTACACCAAACCTGCCCATTACCTCCTCATCACCTCTGTTCCCCTCACCAACATGCCCATTGAAGTCTGCTCCAACAACTACTCTCTCTCCTCTAGGGATACTCTCTACAACCTCATCAAACTCACTCCAGAATCTCTCTTTCTCTTCTAACTCACAGCCAACTTGTGGAGCATACCCACTAACTATGTTCACCATCACACCTTCGATTTCTAGCTTTAGGCTCATCACCCTGTCTGAGACTCTTTTCACCTCTAGAACATTGTTCACAAACTCCCCCTTCAGGATCAGTCCTACTCCGTTTCTCTTCCTATCCACACCATGGTAGAACAGTTTGTATCCTCCTCCAATACTACGTGCTTTGCTGCCTTTCCACCTCGTCTCTTGCACACACAGTACATCTACTTTCCTTCTCTCCATCATGTCTGCCAGCTCTCTACCTTTCCCTGTCATTGTGCCAACGTTAAGAGTCCCTACTCTCAAATCTAAGCTCCTGCCTTTCCCCTTCTCTCTCTGACCACGCACCCTTCTGCCTCCTCTCCTTCTTCGACCAACAGTAGTCCAATTTCCACCGGCACCCTGTAGGTTAACAGCATCGGTGGCGGTCGTTGTTAACCCGGGCCTCGACCGATCCGGTATGAAAGTGGTATGGATGACTCGCATGATTGTACTTGGCAAAATTTTACGCCGGATGCCCTTCCTGACGCAACCCTCTCTATTTATCCGGGCTTGGGACCGGCACAGAAGTTACTGGCTTGCAACCCCTGTGGCTAGATTGCTTAAAAATACATCAATTTCAAATAAATTCACAAAATATTTGTTTTTTCAAAATGTGCAGGTTCCCTGTGATGTGTACCCACCAGCACATTTGCTTTTGTACTAGAAACTTTTTCCAATTAATTTCATTACTTGCACATTAAATAAATGCATCAAGGGCTGAACATGTTAGACATTTGCAGAAATCTTGTTAAGGCTCAGCTCAAAGAAATTTGGAGAAGAGTTGAACAAATTTGAGTACAGTAATGACAATGATTACCAGACATGTGGCCTTAGTTGTGTCTCAAGTACATTTAGATCCCGCACTTCTGAGAACTTGAGTGACAAATTTATGGTGGTATGTACATTTTCGGTATGTTGTATTTCTGACACCCGTGGGCTTCCAAACACTGATAAACGGCATATAGGAAACAGATGTCTTTTATTTCGAAGGACAAACGCCTCCCCCGCCTTTATTGTGGCAGCGTCATTGCATTGCGGTTCCGGTTCCGGTCAGGTTGTGTCGCCTTCTTAGAGTCTGGCGCGCTGTTCAAAAACACAGACAAGAAACGCGGGGAGAAGCAGCAACAGCACCGCCGCCGAAGACCCAAGCGTGAATCCTTCCATTGTTTCATGTAGAACGTCCTTCGGTAAGTCCACGCCTGCGACTCATTCTGCTGTGGCGTCGTTGTTTGCTACGAGCTGCTGTTTTTCTCGTCGTAGTGGCGTTTGTACTTGGAAATGGCGTCGCGTGCACGTCATGTTTTTATCCGCGAACATTCCAACTTTTCAGGAGAAATCTGCGACCTCGCCTCCGTTTAGCCGCTGTCGACGGCAGCACGTTGGCGGAAAGTCACTGTTTTGTCCGTGACTTTACCGCAGAACCTCCCGCCAATTATTTCCTCACGTCGCCTCCTCAATAAGCGCCGGGCGAGCGAAGGCCCGACGCTAAACCACGATAATGATTTGGGGGGATAATGATTAGGGGGGGCTCGGGCTCATGTTAATGAGCATTGGTCCAGAGACGAGCTGAAGTTCGGTTCCGTTTCAGGGATGACGCCAAATCCATAACTTACCGTGTCAGTAACGCGGTGGATGACGTGAACAAAAAGCGGGTGTAGCGTTGACGTAACGTTCCTTTTGTTTGTGAGGGGACAACATTAACAAACGCACTAATCCTTTTCAAAGCCTTGTTGTCTGTAATATTTCATAATCGGCTTTAACCCGATCAGCTGCACAGCACAGGGCGACCTCAGACAGTTCACTAGCATACATCCAGTGGCTTTGTAAGTTTTGAAATATGTTGAAGGATACATATTTTAAGATGTTAGTACACGCATCTTTTTCTATGCTAAGCCATAGTGATGCTACGGTAACTTTGTGCAGGTGGAGTTTGAAGATGCAGACCACTAGCAGGAAGAGAAAGCTCTCCTCACTGGACTCTGACAGGTATGATTCACAAAGCACAAGGTTTTAGCTTCAGTTTTTTTTTTTAGGCTTGTCTAAACATCCTGACCTTCTACAATTGTTTTCTCATCTAAATACATCTGTTATCTGTTTAAATTACATGTTTTAAGAACCACTTTGTTATATACAAAATTAAGTATTTCTAAGTAGAATTTGACATTTCCTGAAGAAAATCCATGTGACTGCTGAAAGCCAGTTGCTAAAATATGTTTTAATTGCAGTTCCACAAATGAAACTGAAAGCATTGAACAACTTGACTTCATGTCTTTCATGTGTTTTCACACATCAAAGACTCTCATAGATCTCCATTTAAAATAAGAATTCATAAAAATACAGTGGTGTGAAAAAGTGTTTGCCCCTTACTGGTTTCTTATTTTTGTTCTTATTTTTGCATGTTTGTCACACTTTAATGTGTCTGATCAAACTAATTTAATTATTAGTCAAAGATAACACATTTAAACACATCATGCAGTTTTTTTAAATGAAGGTTTTTATTATAAGTGTAAAAATAAATAAAAAACTGCATTGCCCTGTGTTTGCCCCCCCAGTTAAAATATAACTTAACTCTGGTTCATCATACCTGAGCTCAATTTCTCCAGCTGCACCCAGGCCTGATTGCAGCCATACCTGTTTGCAATCAAGAAATCACTTAAATAGAACCTGCCTGACAAAGTGAAGTAGACCAAAAGATTCTCAAAAGCTAGACATCATGCCGAGATCTAAAGAAATTCAAAAAAAAAATGAGAACGAGAATAATTGAGATTTATAAGTCTGGAAAAGGTTATAAAGACATTTCTTAAGTTTTGGGACTGCAGCGAACCACAGTGAGAGCTATTATCTATAAATGACAAAAACATGGAAGAGTGGAAAAACCTTCCCAGGAGTGGCCGGCCGACCAGAATTACCCCAAGAGCGCAGCAACAACTCATCCAAGAGGTCACAAAAGACCCCACAACAACATCAAAGAACTGCAGGCCTCACTCGCCTCAATTAAGGTGAGTGTTCATGACTCCACCATAAGAAAGAGACTGGGCAAAAATGGTTTGCATGGCAGAGTTCCAAGACGAAAACCACTGTTGAGCAAAAAGAACATAAAGGCTCGTCTCAGTTTTGCCCGAAAACATCTTGATCTTCAAGACTTTTGGGAAAAAGGGACTGTCGAGACAAAAGTTGAACTTTTTAGAAGGTGCGTGTCCCATTATGTGTGGCGTAAAAGTAACACCCCATTTCAGAAAAAGAACTTCATGCCAACAGTAAAATATGGAGTTGGTAGTGTGATGGTCTGGGGCTGTTTTGCTGCGTCAGGACCTGGAAGACTTGCTGTGATAAATGGAACCATGAATTCTACTGTGTATCAAAATATCTTGAAGGAGAATGTCCGGCCATCTGTTCGTGACCTCAAGCTGAAGCAAACTTGGATTCTGCAGCAGGACAATGATCCAAAGCACACCAGCAAATCCACTTCTGAATGGATGAAGGAAAAACAGAGTGAAGACTTTGGAGTGGCCTGGTCAAAGTCCTGACCTGAATCCAATTGAGATGCTGTGGCATGACCTTTAAAAAGGCAGTTCATGCTCGAAAACCCTCTATTGTGGCTGAATTACAACAATTCTGCAAAGATGAGTTGGCTAAACTTCCTCCACATCGCTGTAACAGACTCATTGCAAGTTATCGAAAAGGCTTGATTGCAGTTGTTGCTGCTAAGGGTGGACCAACCAGTTATTAGGTTTAGGGGGCAAACACTTTTTCACACAGGGCAATGTGGTTTTTGATTTATTTTTACACTTGTAATAAAAACCTTCATTTTAAAAACTGCATGATGTGTTTACTTGTGTTTTCTTTGACTAATAATTAAATTAGTTTGATGATCAGACACATTAAAGTGTGACAAACATGCAAAAAAATAAGAAACCAGTAAGGGGGCAAACACTTTTTCACACCACTGTATATCATTTGTGTTAGCTACCAGCACACAAATTGCTTTCACCAATCACACTAATGATAAAATAAAAACAAATCAAACAAAATGATATATTTTCCTGAGGTTTGACACATCTCATGTATCAACAACTTTATTTCTGGTTTTGTTTCGTTGCTTCCAGTCACCCAGCTAAGAGAGGTGTAAGAGAAGAAGTGTTCCCTTTGAAGAGGAGATCCCCCAGAAAGAAGCTACCACGGCGTCCGGACAAGGAGAACTGTTCTTCGCCAAGTAAATCCCAACCACGACTTGCAGGTAAAATAGACCGGTCAAAAACCAACTTGGGCCAGTTGATGTGTTCTGACAAAGATGGGATTTTTTTTTTTGTGTGTGGAAGTAATGATGTCTGTGTTTATGGGTAAAGAGCTAAATCACCTTTTTACTGCACCCATACAGTTTTTCACATGCATGCGTTTGACTAACATTTCCTGTTAATTTGGCTCTTTTTGTAGACTCACCAGCCAAGTCGTGCCGTAAATCTCCATTCAAACAATCCATGGTGACAAGCTCGTTCTATGGAAAGCAGAAGCCCGTGTATCTTACTCCACTAGAGAGGAAAGCGATAAAGGAGGCCCTGCCATCTCCTCCTCTTCCTCTTTCTTCAACTCCCTCTCAGGCCAAAAAGCCAGAAAAGAAGAAGAGTGTTGTAAAAGGGGGCAACAAGCAGAGAAAGGTGTCTGCCGGATCTCGTAATGTGGGAAAGACTGGTATCAAAAGCTATGCAACACGTACTAATGCTGTCAAGCTGGCAAAACAAAACGCCAGGTTTGTTTCCCGTTCAATGTAGGTAATGCATTTTTCACCCACTGAAGGTATAATGTTATTTAATATAATTTCCAACCTTTATTTAATTCAGCAGCGTCACTGCTACACCAGCATCTACTGCAGCTGATGCTCCTGTCAGCACCAATAAACCAGTGGATTCCAAGAAGGCGATCACAATCACTTTCAGCACCCTGAAGCCCAAACCCAAGATCTTTGTTGGAGCTGCATTCTTTGGTACTGGGAAGAAACCTACATCTATGTTTAAGAAATCTGCTCTGAAATCCTCCACCAGACCAGCTCCAGTCCAGGGGAAAAGCAAAAACTCTGTCCTCCCTCAGACATCACAGCAGGTGCATCAGCTGCAGCAGCAGCCTGCTCTGTTGAGAAACCCACAACCTGAAGAGGTGAGAGGAGCAAACTAAACTAAAATTTCATTTTAATACATTTATAGAGATGCAAATGTTTGCACTGATATTTACTTTTACTATAATTTTATTTTTATAAACTCCTTTACCATTTTTGTTAAAGATGAAGAAACATTTGTACTAGCTCAATCTGCATTAAATATGTTGAAGAAGAAACAGTTTTGCTCTGTCTTTTCAAAATGGTGAATTCCAACCTTTTCACCTAATTTTTTATGCACTGAAAAGTTTGAGCCATCAGTAACAAAAAATGTATTGTGTTGCTGTGACTGCAGACGTGAGGGACACAGTAGGGTTGTGTAGCTCTGTTCTTCAGAGGGGGGCCCGTCAGAGCCTCTGTTCAGAGTGATCGGAGGTCAGCAGCTTTCAGAAAGCAGGAGAGACCCCCAGGTTGCTGAGGGTCGCTAAACTTAAGCAAAAGTTTATTAGAATGTTATCCTTCATCTGCAGACTGCTGCGAAAGGAGAGACGAGGCTGAACAAGCAGAGAGCAAAGTTTGACCCAACAGACTGGACAGACTCTGTTAATGACGAGCCTGAGACACCACAGCAAATAAGGTACTTTCTAAAGTTAAGCCCACTCTTGTTTTATTTTTTTCTTTCTGAATAAAACAGTTTCAACTTGCGAATAGAACAATGAATACTGCAAAAGTAAGTTTTTAGTAAGGGGGAGAACACCACAGGGTTTTTTGGTTTTTGTATTTACAGTGCGGCAGTATACAGTCTCTTCACAGTGAGTGATCGTGATCTCTGCAGATACTTCTTAGGTCTTAAAATGTTATTTAACACCAAATGAGTCTGATGCTGAACAATGTGAATATTCATTCAGAAAATTATTATCCAATAGAATATAAATATGTTTAGAGTTTGAAGTTGGATGTGTCCCCTCCCCTCATCTTATTGTTGACATTCAGTTCTGTGCAGACCAGAGTCTTGCATGGGCTCCCCACTAATTATCAGAAGTAACGAAGAGTTTTAAAACCTGTCCCCTGACTGTTGCCTTCCTGTCTTGGCGTTTGCTCTCCTTATGACCACTATGTATGTGTTTATTCATTACAGTCAAAAAGCTTTTTAAGCCTTCAATAAAAAGCACAATTTTTGTCACAATTTTTAATAAACCAATTTTAGGTTTGTGCAGAATGTTATTATTCCAGATAACTAATCTCCATCCCTTCACAGCTCTCCTAATATGTTGATGGACAAATATGGGATTATCAAGGAGCTGTCTGTAGTGTTGACAAGGACTCCAAAACACAGTTCTGGTTCTACAGGCTTATCCATCAATACTCAGGTACAGCATGTTTAGGTTTGTCCCTCATGTTAAATTAATTAGGGAGTAAATCCAGGACAATGATGGCCACATTTTCTGGCTTCATAGTTCTTGTTTCTGCGGTTAAACCTTTTCTGTTGTCCAGGATGATTCGCTGAACGGCAGCTTGGAGCCCAAATTCGACCTGAGTGATATAAGCCCCACCAGTGGTGCCTCCAGCCCCCCTAAAGGTAAAACGACGCACAGATTTAGCCCCCAGCATCACCCAACAACAAATGCATTTGTACTGACACTGAATCAACAGATTAACCGGTTTATCTGCACTAGCATCTTTATCATGTTTCAAGGGTTTATAATTATCTTTGAATGTTTTCATTTACATATTTTCCTCCCCCCCCCAACAGAATCTGTAGCTGTGTATCCCATCTTTGGCTCTGCATCCAAGAGGTGAGCGCTTCATTATTTCACACCGAGACGATTTTTATTTTTCAAAACGAAGCGTGCCAGCGTTTAGCAATAAAACAAGCTAATAATTTTGGACTCAATACTAGCAGATAGTGGAAAGGAGGGTTTACACACTGTTCGTCTCTTTGGAAAAAACAAACCCAAGGAAGAGGGGAAGCATAGTTTTAATAATCGGTGTGAAAATGTAGTTTTTACTATAGCAGTTGATCACTATAATATCAAGAATTGTCTGTTTGTTAATCCAGACCATTCTGTTTTATTTTTGTCCCACAGATTAAAGAACACAGCTCTGCAGCCTCCAGTGTCCTGCAGCACCCCGTCTGCCCCGGTGACATCACTGCAGTCCTGCGCTATTAAAGAGCGACATCTTCGCAGGAGGAAGGAGAAACAGGATAATGACCAGCTCATAATAGTATGTTGTTAATTTATGTAATAATTTTGTTATTGTAGTTTAGTCAGATATTTAATGGGTTTATTTTTATAATGAATCTATAAATTCCAAAAATCAGTTTGCGTAATAACATAAAGCAGAGGCAGAACTGTAAGAACGCGGGACATTTGGATGGTCACAAAACATAAATACTCTGAATATAAATCTCATAGTTTACCTTCAAAAAATTGGGAGCATTTTGAATTTAATGATGTAATAATGAAACGTGCAAGACATTTAGTGGGACGGCTGTAGCTCAGTTGGTAAGGCAGTGGACGATCCCTGGTCCCTCCCTGCTGCGTATCGAAGTGTCCTTGGGCAAGACACTGAACCCCTGGTTGCTCCCGCTGGGCCAGATGAGCAGCCTGCGTGGCAGCCGTCGCCGCTGTGTCTGTCCTGTATCTACCAAAATACTAAAAAGTTGCTTTGCATCACCCAGTAACAAATGTCTTCAGCTCACAAGAAGCTCTCCTTGACATTACAGAAATGTTACATATACTGTTTGATTTATTTATTTTTTCATAGAACTAATCTTGCAGAAGATTGAAGATTAACAGTAGTTAATCTGTATCTTTTATTCCAGGACACTAAAAACATTCTTTTAAACACAAAGACTAATATTTAGGATTAAAACTGGTTCAATTGGAAATTACGTTTTCTTCCTGTATGTGTGTTGATTTTATTTTGCTTGGTATTTTTAGGATGCTGGTCAGAAGCAGTTTGGAGCAACAACCTGCAGCTCATGTGGCATGGTGTACAGCGCTGACAACCCAGAGGATAATTTCCAACACACGCAGTTCCACCAGCACCTCCTGGACTCCATCAGATTTGTGGTAAATCTGCCTTATCTTCTCACTTCAGGCCTTATTAAAAAGGCATCTGAAAAGGAATTTCAACACTAGAACATAAAAATGTCAAAACTGGAAATAAGGACAGTATGCACAGAATGAGTGATGTAGTCATAACTGGTATGTAGTTAATCATTTGCACCTGATTCAATCAAGGTCAACACACTGGGTGTTGTCATCCCACTGTTAGAGTATAAATTATATTAATATTTAATTGTGCAGTAACATTCAGTGTGCTTTGTAGTTTTATATCACCCTCTGACTGTGCCATGTGCTTTATGCTGGGCACAGATAGGAGGGGTGGGCACAGTGAATTTAAGGTCAGGAAACTGTTAGAAGCGTGGTTGTTTAAAAGGACAAATGAACAAACGGGAAATGTTTTGACATGAAAGCACATTAAATCACTGTAGAGATTAAGTTACTTGCTTATATTTGAAATTGGTTTCTGATTTTGTTTGTGGTCATATTTTCAGAACAGCAGAGATGAGTTTGTAAATGCAGCCTCTTTGTTTTCCTAGGGCTGGAAGAAGGAGCGGGTGGTGGCAGAGTTCTGGGATGGAAAAATTCTCCTGGTCATGCCAGATGATCCAAAATATGCCACCAAAAAGGTGAGTCTCAACACATTTGATATCTTGTAGTTGTGTGTGTTCCTGTAGACACTTAGTGAGGAAAATTTTTGAGGGTAAAGACTGGGTTTTAGCATTAGAATTAGGTTTTGGTTAGGGTAAGGGGCTAGGGTTGAATTACATAGTGTCCTCACAAGTATAAAGGTAGAAATGTGTGTGAGTGACTTTAGCCAGCAATGTTTAACATAACCAAAACTTTAATTTGTCTCTGTCCTATTTGATAATTCCATTCATGTTTCCCCTCACTGTTTATGCGGCCGCAGGCAGACGACGTGCGTCGCGTTGCAGACAACGAGTTGGGCTTCCAGCAGGTAACACTGAGCAGACCCACACAGGCCAAAACCTACCTGTTCGTCAACACCGAGCGCATGGTGGTGGGATGTCTTGTTGCTGAGCCCATACGACAGGTAAATCTTTCCTGGTTCTCTGTGTGCATCTTGATGACTTTGTTTCGGGTTCTGTTAGTTTGCATTAGAGCTACAACTTTTGCTTGCCTTAATAAATAATCGAGAAGTGCCCACAAAAAGATATTGCTCATTGAGTATCTGTCTCTTCAGGCCTACAGAGTCCTTGAGCAGCCAGATCGACACAAGGATATGACCAAGGACGACTTCATGGAGCGACACAGAGCATGGTGCTGCTCCACGGTCCCAGAACAAGCTCTGTGTGGGATCAGCCGAATCTGGGTCTTCAGCCTGGCCAGACGACAGGGCATCGCAACGCGTTTGCTGGACACAGTCAGGTAAAATGTTACTGCCTACGTACAAACAAATGTAGAACACGAGCAAAATATTTCTGATAATCATGTTAACAAGCCTTAGCTGCAGCATATCTCCTCTCCCTCTAATCACATTTTCCTTTGGTTCTTAAGGAGCACATTCACATACGGGAGTCACCTTACCAAGGAGGAAATTGCATTCTCTGACCCAACACCTGATGGTAAACTGTTCGCAACCAAGTACTGCAATACACCAACTTTTCTTGTTTACAATTTCATTGCATGAAGCTGAAATTAGAGATATGTTGATTGAACAGGCTGAACTGTAAGATGTTAGTGGAACAGTTTCATATTCAAACCAGGGACTGTTTTAAATTTGACTCATTCCATTTGTTTAGGCTTCAGTTATCTGTTCATTATAAAGTAAGCTTAAAGGTTTTATCTTCATCCACTTACTGGCCACATTAGGTACATTCTAATACAGCAGCTTTGCCATGAATTCTAGTTGTCAGTTTACGTTGGAACTCTCAAAGTTGATAATTCTATTGTGTTTATGGCTGAGGTCAATGTGGTTAGTGGACTGGATGGCATTACAACTCCACTAACCACATTGACCTCAGTCATAAACACATCAGAATTATCACCTTAGTGAGTTCCAACTTAAACTGACAAATTAGAACTTTGTTAAACCAGAATTCATGGCAGAGCTGATGTATTGATCAGTGTGAGTGTATAGGTCAGTATTTATACCTGGTGCTGCCTTGTTTGCTGTTAATGTTTTACATTTAATGGCAGCACATTCTACTGATGTAGAGATTTTGCTCCCTGAAAAGGTCTAAATCTGGAGTGACTGTAAATATTTCATTTTGAATTTGTTGGGATTGTTTTTTTTTCCCCAAAAGAAACTGGAGCATCTTTTTGATTGAAATGTTAGACAACCCTGGTGGATGCTGTTTTTGTAAAATGGTATTCTGGTTTGTAAAGAGATTTAATAAACAGGACTTGTTTAAACAAACCATTTCATGCTGTATTATTCTGGCTAGTTTTCCTGTTTAGTATGAACATTTTGTGATTAAGGAAAACAAATCCTGCTGTGTTGTAGCCACTGACATTTATAAAAGACATGTGAAAAGTCATACATTTTAAAAAGGCAAAGCCTAGTTTAGGGACGCAAAATTCAGGAACAGCTTATAGGAAAAAAAAAAACATGAAAGGAAAGATGACAGACACCAATAGTGTCCATGGGTACATATACAGTAAATATGAAACTGCTGTAGCACCATTTAACCAGTAAAGTGCTGCAAACAAAACGAGAAAATGAGCTGAGGATTCAGGCCTGGTCTATTTACCAGTACCATTAATTAATGCCTTGTTCTGTCTGGGACCTAACGTGCAATATACAACAGCCCTGACAGAAAGGACCTTAAACACCCCAAGATACCCAGCTCTAACACAAATATATAATCAGTCGATAACTATCACCTCACAGGGAGTTTCCTCCAGCAGGGCATTGCTCTCCAACGCCTGGACGACCTGGGCAGCTGAAGGTCTTTTCTTGGGGTCCTCCTCTGTGCAGAGACAAAAGAGCTCCACCATCCTCTGGTACGAGCTGCCCAAAGCCTCTGTGTCTAGTGGTGGCCTCGTCCCCAACCTCTCGTAGTAGGAGTCTTCATCGAAACTCACCTCCATTGAGTCCTCTGAAACACAGAAGCACACTCAGTTCTGTGCTGAATGTAGCAAGTGTTTCAAAGTTAGCATTCACAGCTGATTATCCTATATGTGCAGTGTTTCACAAATAGAATATGTCAAGAATTCAGTAAGGCAATTTTATGCAGATAACGTGGAAAACTTAAATAATGACTTCACAAATTAGTCTGATCATTACTAGGAATCAAATTTCCCAGATCCTGTGGTGATGTCAAATGTTTTGAGTTGAAACAAGCCATAGTTACGAGGTAAATAATGGTTCTATCTATACTTAAAGTAAGTGATTTTTAGGTGTGTGGCACCACATAATGTCTGACCTTCCTCGTCTTCATCACTATCCTCCAGCATCTCTAGATGAGGCATTGCCAGCGTCATCATCTCCCACAGAGTCAGACCATAGGCAAAGATATCAGCCTTATCCGTGATCTCTCCCTCCTCCAGAGCCTCCTTCGGCTTCCATGGCTCTGTTCCAATATACTCCGCCTGTGGGTCTGCCACTGAAAACAAATGAAACTCAAATTGGGCTGGATAAGAATTTTATCACAAAGCATTCAATTTGTCTGGATTTCTCCAATGATATCACCCAAAACAACATCAGCTGTAAAACAAAAAGCTGAGGTGCTTTGCCTCTAAAATTACAACAAAGCAAGATTCTCCTGTGTCAAAGCACAAGAGAATTTGTGCTTCACTTTGGCATTAGAAATACAGTAAATCTCTTGTAAACTTCTGTGTTGGCCTATTGTTTGTGTTTATTCTATAATCCATCCCACATGAATCAATCAATTCAGGTGACAATACAGTAAAACAGTAACAGGGCATGCAGAATTTTTGCCCTACTTTGCTAACCGGCTGCTGCCGGAATTGAACGTTTAGGCAAAGTGCTTAAATACAAAAGCTGACAGTTTACACTTTAGTCGACTTTTACTATATTCTTACTTTTGTTCATAGTATTAGTAGGTTACACAGTCCACAGTCCAGCTGCTCTCTTAATTTTCCACACAGGATTCAATATTAACTCATCCCAATAGGAACATGTTGGGAAACATTTCTCTCCCACTACCTTTTTACCCATTGGACAATACTGTGCATATTTTCCCAGAAAAGCAGTTAAGCTCATGACTAAAACAATTATTACCTCTCATGTTTTCATCCAGCTGCAGAGACACACCAACATCACAAATCTTGACGGTTTCAAAGTTGCCCTTGATCACAACGTTACATGATTTCATGTCACCGTGTAGAAGCCTCTTCTCATTGTGCAGATACTACAAAGACAAATACACACATTATTTGTAATTCGTGTGACTCATCCTTCTGTTTGTTTTGAAAGAAAAAGATGGTTGATCTTAGTGTGTTTTTAGGCATGGTTCACACAAAAACTTAAAATGTAAATTAAAGAAAGATACTGTAAATGCTAGTGCAATACCTGTACATGCAGTATACTGCATTTCATTCAGACAGAAATACAAAGTTTATGTAGAAATCCGGTTTACGAAAGTTGTCCCCCCTTCTTTGTAAATCTGAACATATTTTACAATAAACTAATACATTCACCACTGGTCCACATCACTAAAATGTCAAATTATTACAAATGCTGTCCATTTATAACAGGCACACTTGTCTGGAGCCAAAGTCCAAGACAAAGAAAAAAGAAAAGAAGAAAAAGTCACGAATGTGTGAAAATATTCTGCCACTCTTCACAGATGATTATTTAAATAACTTTCGATTCTCTACTTGGTCTCCTTCCTTCAAAATACCTCAAAGGATTCAAAATGTGCTAGCATAAAAATTGCTTTCATAGCATAATTTATAAGTGTCCTCTCTCTACAGCTGTTGCTGCTCTGCATCACCATACTCCCACCAGTGTTGCACGATTAACATTATGGTGTGGTGGGATTATTGACAGATCCCAACCCTTTTTTTCCAAGGACAGAATCTAAATGTGAATGATGGAATACTCATTTCAAAGAGTAATGTCTGTATAACTTACCTGCAGACCGCGAGCCACATGCAGCGCCACTTTTTCGATGTTGGCTGCAGGAAACGCTTTCAGGCCGTCCTCTTTCCTCTTCTCTATCAGGTCGTTGAGGGACTGCTCCCCTCCATACTCCATGGCCAAACACTTGAGCCGTCTTTAGCTGTGGCAAATGCACGGAAACCTTGCAAGAACAAGGATGCACACAATTAACAACAGAAACATAATGCAGAATTATCAGTAAAATAAAGGCATTCATGTGTTTCATTTAGGGAAAGAAAGTTTAAACAATTTCTGCCACATTATTCTACTCTGGATGAAAGAATGATCAAGAACTTTTTTCCTGTTTCTGACAACAAGTAATATAAACTGCCAAATAAATGCAAGCACTTACACTTTGATATTACTATTATTTTTTGCTGGTTTTATTAAATAACATCTGTAAAAAGGACCACAAAACACACACAAAAATAAAAATGTATATTTTATCCCTCTGGGGAACAGATGATTAGAGATAACTTTACATTAACGTTTTTCAGCAAGACAATCACCAATAAGAATTATCTGAAGAAGAAAGCAGCTGCTGTAATATTCTCAGCGTTGGCCTCGTCAGCTCAATCATCACATCTGAACCTCGTTGAGCTGATGTGGCCTCAAAGGAAAACACACCTGAATATCTGCAAAAACTGATTGGTAGAATGCCACAGATTTGTCAGAGTCACTGCTGCAAAGGGCAGTTTTGTTTTTTTAAAATAAAGTTGAACATGCAAATTCCGTTTGACCATTATTCGATATTCAACAATGCTTAAAAATTTAAGTTTTTAAGTTTTTTTGTAATGCATTCAAAACCATACTATTGAATAAAACCAACAAAAGATGATCTAAATACAAAAGTTTGTAGGTTTTTTCCACACTTTTTCTTGGCAGTGTAGATTACGAAGCATCAGTGATAATACAGCTGAGCAATGTGGTCACCATTAATATCAGGATACATATTATTTTCATGTTTCACAGTAATAATTGTTAATTTATACTATTTCTACTGTTGACGTTCAACAAATTACAAGGGGTGTACTCAGCTTCAGGTTGACTAATGCATTAATGGGTTTGTTATTGTTCTAAATCATTGTTTATTTTTAAAAAATATGATTTGATGCTCTCCCTCTGCAATCTAACATTTACGCCTACTGGGCTTGTGTGAGGCTCTGCTGTGAAGCACGACCTTCTGCTGCCCTTTCACGTGTCCCCTGCTTTCTGCATCAAGTTGAAAAATGTTTCCATCCTGGAACTTTATACCTGGAGTCCACTACTTTCACTGGTTTTAAATACTAATGACTTGAACTATAAAATCTGAAACAGGAGAACAGGAGCTGCTGGGATTTGAACAGGATGACTGTGCTGCACAGTTGACCATATGCATAACAGATGCAGTTATGCATCAAAAATTACTCAGTTCATCATGGGATTTACATTTCCCCTTGTGCTGAGACTGAGTGTACTTATACTTTTTGTTTCATTTCTCCTCATTAGTTTTCATTGCATCTCTCCTCAGGTCTCCTGGGGAGGGGGGGTACTTTGTGGAAAATGTGGATGCAATTAGGGAATTGGGATGTGGACAGCTACGGTCCCTCTTCTCTAATGATCTCTGTAAACCCAATTCACTTTGCCGAGGAGTTTATTAAAACATCTGAGCTTGTGTCATTTCTTGAGCGTCCCAATTCAAGTCTGTTTCAAACTAAATGAACTCACTGTCAAAACACGCACTTTAAAAAAATGCTGTTTTGTTTCTCTTACCAACAATGTTTGGATGATTGATTCCCTTCAGGACCTTTGCCTCTTCGTTCAGGCGCTTCTGGTAAACAGTCAATTGTTTGGCTGCACATTTACTGTTGATCTTCTTCACAGCCCAGGGAGATGAATTCAGCTTTCCCACTCTGAAATTATTTGATAAAGGCTTTTGATTTGACATTACTAATAAACAGGACACAAAATCTGCAAAATGTAACACAGGGAAGCGTACAATTAAAAACACTCAACCAGGGGATATTGATTTGCTACACATGATGGTTTGTTATACTTAAAATGAAGACACTTGAAATAAATACTCTAAACTAAAGAAGTATGGACGCTAGACTAGATTTTAAGTAGACAGACACCAAATAATGTCCAACTATTTGACTTATAACATATTATTTAATTCAGATGAGGCCGACAAACCTGTTCATGAGGTAAACGTTGACACCTGTCCCGCAGCCCAACTTCTTCATGAAAGGTGAAGCCGGGATGGTGACGGGGCTCCCTGCGCTGCTTCCACAGCTCCTCACTCGGACGCCTTTCGGGGTCTTGAAACTAGCAGCGGAGGCCATTCTGTCCGAATCAAGACCACCACAGCTGATCAGACACGGACCGGAACACTGCTAATGAGGCTAATGAGCCAAACAGCTAAACACGCTAACGTCGCCCCAAAAGTGTGTTTACCACACTACCGTCACTTTGTAGCATATGTGTGATATCTGACGTTTGGGAATTCAGGCCGAATTAAAATCCAGAATTGGTTTTGCCTCATTGTGTTGGATGGAGTTTGTACAAAGTTGTCTTCGTCTGTCACCACGTAAAAACAGCAGCAGTTTCGACGGGCAGCTAGCAAACCGAGCCAACGCTCCCGTCAATGCGTCATGTTCAAGTGGCGCTTCTGCGCTGCAGCAACCGCAGCAGTAAATACAAGAATAAACCCATTTCCATATTCATTTCACACGTCACGTGCTGTCTGATAGCTTGTTTATCATAATTATTACATTGTTTAGTGAACATTTAGCCAACAGTGGAGACACGGTAAAAAAAAAAAAAACCAAAAAAACAAACTTCACGTGCAGAAAGCGACAATTAACGCCGCCGCGTTAGCTCGGCTGCTAAATAATTAACAAGACTTACGTATGAAAATGTAACCGCGGTCAGTTAAAAGTTGCCTCTGTCGTGTTCTGAGCGAGACAAATTGGAAGCTTCGTCAACCAAAGCAACTTCACCTGTGTTGTCGTTCACAGTCGAACTGCTGCCGCCCGGAAAAGGCGCCGAACGCTCAAACCGGGGCCCGGCTCGCGGTACGGAAGCCGCCGAGGAACAAACCGAGCGCAAAGCGCTAAAATCGCTCCGCTACTAACAGCAGCGAAGCTCCAACTCCCCGAGTTTACATTAAAGACTTTTCATAGTTTTCATATTTAAAATGTCACAGCGTCGCTTTTAGGCCAACGCGTTTCCATTTGCACTATTTCATAGTTGTAATACAGCTGTTTCACCAGCTGAGGTCAGTCACGTTAAATGGCAGGCGACGTCACAACGTCAACAGTGATCAGATGTTAAGAATTTCAAGCAACAAGTACAAAAAACATCAGCTAATCACAGCTCATGCACATCATCGAGGAAACGAGGAGAGCACAGAAAGATGTGAGCTGACGCAACAAAAACAAGAACATTTTGTAACACAGCTGGATCAACTTTCGGAGGAGACCCAAGGTTGTTTGGCCCTTTCTGACCTTAACCACACATGGAAGTTTGATCATTTCCCGCAGTTTTTACGACAAGTGCCAAAACAACAACAACAACAAAAAATCCCCCAATGTTGGCAACATTGGGGGATTTTGTGGTGAGAGAACAATACGGAGTTTGGTGTTAGTTTCGTTATATTCTGACATTTCTATCACTCAACAAACAACTGATTATTAAAGAAAACATATCTTAAGATAAGGTGCATGTGTCTTTTTACTGCCTCCCAATACTTCTGTGATGGGTATTTGCCTGAAGTGACATTCCACATTTCCAATGATCAATATTTTTCTGCTGTTGGGAGATGTTGCTCCCTCCCTCCAAGGTTTGTCCTTGCTATGAAATAAAAATTTTTTATTCCGGTTTCTTACAAATTTGTGTTTACAAAGCTGGAACTTTCAGTTGTCTTTTACATTTCCCACCAAATTCAACCTGCTGAGACATTCACAATAGACAATCGCAACTATTTTTCACTGTAACTTCAGGAACTTGTCAAAAAGAATATTTCCTCGCCCGTTATGGTAAAGTTGACCTCGACCCCGCTCTCACAATCCCATTTTTGTTTCAGCTCCTTCACTCACTGCAGATGTTTCCAGCCAGTTGTCTTCATTGTGAGGAGGGATAACCAGTCCATTATGAGCAAGAAGAGCAGGAATGTGCCCCGATGACAAATGGATGTGCAAAAGAAGACTGAGAAAATTGATTTTTCTCTCAGTTTTTTCCACTTTCTAGTTGCCCTGAAGGGGAATGAAGTCATATTTGGGGGCTCTGCTGTCACATGTTGTGGTGCACTTTAAATGATGGGTTACTCAACAGGCAGACCACAGAGAAAGTTGTACTGTAATTTCTGTTGTTGATTTATTTAATATTATATTCAGGTAATGCAGGTTTATAATCATTTTGTGGCTATTTTGGTGAATACATGTTTGATATGTGTACAAGTAGGACGTATCCTTATGTTCTTAAACTTTAATCAAGTGTTTAGTTGTCATGACTTGACCCTGGGCCAGAGCCTCAGCGACTAAAAACTGAGCTCAGCTCAACACGTCTTTCCTTAAGATTAAAAAACACCCTCTGAACACCTACAGAGATTCAAAATGATCACATATATGTGAAAACAACTTCAGGGAAACACAAATTGACTTAAAAGGGATGAAAAATGACAAACAAAGAGACAGAAAACGGCTTGTCCCAAACACAGAATGGGCATAAAAAGTAGGAGCACCAAAGACAAGTAAAAACTACTACAAAGACCCGCAAATCGACTAAAGATGGAAAAACTGCTTCATAGAAGCATATAAAGGTGAGGACTATAAAACCATTAAGTAGATGTGTCTTCCTTGAGTGACATCTCTTCATAGTGTTCCAAATCTAAACCTTTAATCTGCCTACTTGTTACTGAAGCAAAACCTGGACAGTTGTCCAAATATTTATGAGCCACCAAAATTAGGGATCTGGTAAGAAATATGGCTGTAATTGCCGCATGCTTCATGGAGCAAACCGAGCCAAGATGCTGAATATGTGTCGCAGTCCAAACACAAACACACCTGACTGTAAACGGAAACGAGCTGGCCTGAATCAAACCGGCCTCGCAGTCTGTTCGACACGTGTGCTGGAGATCAGGTGATTTTCAATCATTTCTTCGTCCACTTCACATGTGGAACCGTTCATCCCTGTGATTACACTTTGGAGCTGTCAGTCAGGGCACGTACATGTACACGTCCGCGTGCTGACGCTTGTGTGATCGTTTGTGCAGCTCACACACACAGTCGACTTCCTTTTTCTCTTTACCTGTTGGCTTCTTGACGGGGTCTGTTTTTTATTCACCTCTCTCAATTTGAACAGGAATAACCAAGTGCACGTGTTTAAACAAATCTACATTTTATTATGTCAGCAGTGCATATACAGCTTTTTAATGGTACAAATGGTTTTGTATGTGAATTCCACAGCCCTTATGTGTGTCATGACCAGCACAATGTAATAAACAAAAGTGCATACGCCAAAGTTGCATAAAAAGAGCCACGTTAGAAAACCAAACACGTTATCCTCTGCACTGATGAAACTGCACATTCAAACAGTTGAGTGCACTTGCGTTCTGACTTACGGTGCTGGAATGATTTGTGTAAGACCAAAGCACTGACCTCATGTCTGGGGAGCCTCTAACTAAACAGGAAGTCACATCATAGCATTTGTCGTAGTGTTATCTGATAAAGAACATGAGTTACAACACGTCATGTGAAAAAAAGGCTGACTGGAGGAAACACCGGGATGTCATAATTGTGCTGGATGAAATGCGTACACATTACTGTGGTATGCGATAGTTCTGCACAAAGTCATCAACAGTCTACGAGTTCCAGTCAGATTATCTGAAGAAAAATCGCTCTAAACCTTGAATGAATGGAAGTAAATAAGCACAAGTTGAACCAAGACAGAATTAATGGGATATTTACAAGAAAATGCACAAAATCTGACCGACATAAATGTTTCCACCAAGCAGAATAATTGAAGTAAAAGACAGGACGAGTGTGTTTATACTTTTCAAAGCACAGTGGTAGCCATTTTCATTACTAAAATCTAATCAGTTAATTTTTAAATCCTGGTGGATGTTTGTGACCTCTAAATCTCATAATCTAATGAGTCCAAGTGGATATTTGTAGTATTGGAGAAATTCCTTTATACCATTTTCAAGATATAATGTTTAAAAAAAATATATATATGGACATGAAGTCTGTGACCCTGACCTCATTTGTCCAAGGGTGCGTTTGTGACAAATTTCTCACAGACATTACTGTGATATCATGTTTACAAAAATAGAAGGGAAAAAATAGACATATATTATGAAATCTAATCCTTGATCCTTATGCTCACATAAAGGTTTGAGTAGTAGTGTTTGAAAGAATAATACAGATGGATGTATGGACATATAAACGGACAGGCCATATGAAAACATAATGCCTCTGGCTACGGGTGACACTAGTGGGAGACAGAAAAATAAGAAAGAAGAGAATAAAATGGAAAGTCCATCAATCAGCAACCAGTAATACACAGGATTTAACCAGTAAGTCACACTTTCAGTCACACTTGACACTATTGACACATAAATGCGGAGTGGAACATCAACCCGCAGTGGACCATCAAACGGTCAACAACTTAATCACGCCACACAGTGTATATGCCTGCTGGAGCCTTTTGGAAGAAACCTCATCATGGAGCAAATCCACCTGAAACTGAGTAGCACCTTTGGGATATTTCAACACAAAGAATTTCCTGTTTTCTGGTCAACATGCTGACCAATAGTTTGTTACACTACATTGTACATCATCACACAGTCCACATGCTGAGATGTTGGGTACATATAAAGTCACACCCAGGATGCTGATTCACCAGGAAATCCAGATACTGTACATGTGGATCAGTAATTCAATCACTGCTGTGTCACTGTGATGTATGGGAGTTAATTAGAAGAGGGGGGTGGTTTCCATGTAAATGTAATATAATTAAACAATAAAAAGTGAAAACGTCCAAAAACACTATTTGTACTTACTGCAGCTGTGATTATTTCAGCTGAGAAACATTCAGACCAGTACACACCAAACCACAAGCTATTTTTATGTATTCATATGATCAATGAGGTCAGCGTGTCCATCCCTTGTAGTATTTATTTTACCTCTGTCTTGTTGTAAAAGTTGTGACATCGAAACAAAAGCTGGACAAAACTGCCAAACCTTCACAGCTGCGCTAACAGCTACCACTTTTCTAAAATTACTTTTGTTTTAGTGAACACCAACTGTATATTGGCATCAATACTGTGGAATAGCAAATGCTTAAGCTATGATTTATAACAACAGATGACATGTTTCCTGAAAACCTGTGCAAATACAAAGTTATTTTTTGAGAAAATGTTTCTGAGAAATTTTAATCAATAATATTTTGTTTTCTTCTCTGGTTTAATTTCTTTTCATATAGGAGATGACAAATAAACTGAGTGAAAATATACTGACATCCCTGGGTGTAATCTTTGGCACAGCTTTAAGCTATAACCCTGTGACCAAAGTGATGAATGTTATGTCTTTAAAATGAATGAGACACACCGGGGCCAAACACAAAAGCCTGGCTGCCACTCAGTCCAACTGTCACCATGAATGTGTGTGTGAGTGTGTTACACTCTTTCACTGGCAAGCACACACACGTTGAAACTATACAGTTCTACAGCCATGGAAACTTTCATAAAGCTCAAATCATTTCCCTTTATTAAAAAAGTGCACATAGGTGCTTTTGTAAAGATGGCAGGTTGCTAAATGTTGCATATTGCAAATATTCCAGAAAAACCCCTGAATGATTATTGCATAGTGACTTCATTACGGGCTATTTTGAACTTTGGCAGCCCCAAGAGGCAACGAGAAACATGTTTTGTACAAAGATGGTTTCACAAAACAATCACAAATCTGGAAACACTTGGGGTGGAGGTGATGAAGAGGTTCTGTTGCTGTCAGATGCTTTTGCAAGTCACACATCACTTTATGATTTATTGCTTCCTGTTTCGTTAATAAGGAATTTATACATGTCCTCCTGCCTGATAACTGAAAAATATTTTTGGGCAAATAAAAATAAATGCATTTCAGCTACATGTGAAATTCTTCTTCTTGCCAACAAATTCTTAAAAACTCAGAGCTACCTAAAAGATATTGGGATATGCAAGTGTTTAATAACTGCAACCAACAGTATTTTCTACTAACAGACTAATTTCTTTACTAGTACATGCTAATATTTCTGTAGATGAACAATGAAACGTGCAGATGACTATTTTGGAAGCATGCATCACAGATTTTAACTGTACGATGACGTAAAAAGCTGTTTCTTGGCTTTTTAAATACCATTTTGCTGTGTAGACACAACAGAGAAATCCCAAAGGAGAAATGGACCCGAGCAAATCAATTTTCTCTAATGCTCGACCCCAGTTAGGGAAAGCAGCTTTCTCAAATACACGAAGTCAGCCGACGGTGACCTGGTTATTTAAGTTCATGTAAACTCATGAATGTCAGTAAGTCTCAACAGTCACATTAAAAGACATTTATGAAAAAGGAATAAAAAGTTATGTGCAGGTGTAGGAGCAAATTAAGATGATGACCAACCAAACGAGTCAGTGTAGTTTATGATTGTGTGTAATGATGTTGATAATTTTAATTCTTTGTGTTTGCTGTCGCCATGATGCTATAATCACGACACCAATGTTCTGCATTAGAACAAACCTCATGACAACACTTTGTACAAATTATGCCTGTTGTTGTTTCCTGTAAGCTTGTGAGTCAGTTATCCAATAAATGTGTTCAAGAACAAAACATGTAACCAAATCCCTTTTGTGTTCCTATTGCTTCCCATCACTTTTTTCAATGGTTTCTCAGCTCTTTTTCCCATTTCCAGACTCTGTGTTTCCCTCGTCCTTCTTTAATGTGTTTTCTTCTGTGGCTTCTTGTGGTTTAAAACATCAACAAACACAAAGGCACTTGACAACATGAGGTAGAAAAAGCAATTTCTGGCCGTTGTGTTGTGAAATATTTTTTTTTTTCTCCTCTTATTTGGACACAAATCTTGGATGGGCACATCCATTTTCATTAAAAGTGAGTGGGCCAGACGGCTCTTGATTTTGTTTAAACTAGGACAGATTTCACTACAGATTATAGGAACAGGGGGAATTCAACTACAGCCCTCAGAGGAAAAACATTAAGTTTGTGACTTTGCCAAATTTTAAGGTCCAGTGAAAGATTTTCCCTCTTCAAATTTAAAACATGACCGGCTAAAGAGACAGGTTCCTGAATGTATCTGATTCCAAACTCTGGACTGATGTCAAATCTTGGTTAAAAAAGAGAAGTGAGCGAGGACACTTGGGAGTCACAGCCTCTCAGAGAGAATTTTGGTGTGTGTATAAGTATGCATCCATAAGCATGTGCATTAACGCTGAAACTACAAACTCTTGGCAGTAAACACTGACAGGTCCAGTGTTATAAATCCTACAGTCCATGCATCCATCTGTTTAGACTCTTCTGTCAGTTCATTAACTGTCAACTGTAATGACTCTTACATTTAAATTCTTTTTCCAGAAATATAAAACACATAGTCAGTCGCACTGATTTGGTGTTTTGCAGGTTAAAGTCTATAATGAGTTCACAACTGTGCTAAAATGCTACAATAACAGTTGTTTCTTGGCCACTATACAGTAACATAAGCTTTATTATTTATTGCCTTATGACGTTTTTATTGCTAGTGTGTTAGCAAACTATTTACTTAGCAGACAAAGCAACATTATCATTCTTTCAAAGTCATTTAACGGAGAGAACATTTATAAATGCTTTTGCTGAAAACAGCTGTCTGCTTCTAATGGAAATAAGGTTGAAACATTAATGACAAAAACTATTCTGGGCATATAAAATGTAGAAATGCTAATAAGCGGAGCTTCGAAGTAAACATTCACTTAAGGTATTTCTTACAGTGCAACAAAGCAATGTTTTTATGAGTGGGTTCTGTTTGTATGATGCACAGGGTCTGGCATGAGTGGTGCAATACACATTCTTGGTCCTGATCAACAGCTGGTGACAGAAGCACCGTAGGAGCCATGAATTAATAGAGGATGAGTCTATTATTCATTGTCATTGCTATTTTCTTATTCTGTATTTTTGTAATTATGGGAGGAGTTTAAACAGGAAGGGTTAGAAGTAATTATAGCTTATGCTGCTTCTTTGTTTTATCTCAGCTAAATATAATTTTTTAGTGTGTCAGACAAACATGGCCTGACCTCAGCCTCTCAGCGACTTTTAGTTTGCCTCCTAAAGTTGCTACAACACATAATAAAAAGTAGCGATGCATCAACTACGGTGTTGAAAGAGAAAACTGCAATTTAGAATATCTGGATACAAACAATAGGTGATATAAAATACTACCTTTGCTTTGAGGAGGGACTTACAAAGGATGAAGATACACATCGTTTTGCTGAAGGAAGCTCTGAATGGAAACAGAACCTTTTCATTTGTTTCCGACAAACTTCACATGGCACCTTCAGTTCAGGTAAAAAAGGTTACATTTGAATTATCTTGCCCTCTACAGATCTGTAAATCACCAGTGGGCTAAAGTGCCCACTGTGTAACGTAACTTTATATACTGTAAGGCAATGCTGTGGTAAGTTTAGCAAAAGCCAATGCTTTTTATGTAATACTGTGAGGTTCAGCTGCCTGGTCAGTTTCTTTATGTGCCTTTCAAGCTCCTCAGGTACTTAAGACGACAGCTGACTAACATAAGCTCAGGATCAGAACAACAAGCCTGACCGCACACGAGCCTCTGAAGACAGGTGAGCTCTGGAAATCAGTCTGATTAAAAAAGCCCCACTGTGCGATTATCCCTGTGTTCCAGCTCACACAGAGCTATGAATGAAAACGTAACTTTGCTTCTTGAAGTGTGAAAATGTGCGCCTCTTCAATGGCTTTAGGAGTCAGTCTTAGTCATTAGTTTGTGAACTTCTAAAACAAGCTGCGTATTTAGTTCTTGCACAACACGGAGGCCTGTCAGGTGACAGGTAAATAAGCAACGTACTGCTACTACGGCTCCCCTGGTAACACTGTTAGGACATTGTGCACCTTGCAGCTCCTGGAAAGTTTAAGGCACGGTTTGAAAGATATTTCGAGCAGCTGCAGATTAGACGGCGCAGGTCACGCCGGCATCCTCCACGTGTCCGCAGTTAGTTTTGCCCCAACCAGAAAATGTGCACTGGTGGATGGTGTCCTCGGTCCCTGTGCACGCCACATCGTCCATCCAGATCAGACCAGTACCTGCACAGAAAGAACAACAACATTATAAAAAACATGTGATGTCTCTGCAATGATGGATTTTCCTCACTGACATTATTTTTCTCTGAATTTCTGTCAACTCAAGTAGAAAGGTTGCTTTGCATCTGAATACAATGCACCAATCAAGACTCATCTTGGATGTGACCTCATCTCTCACTGATCACAGGAGGTACATTTCCCTCAAGACTAGAGTCTCAGCATGCAGGTGACCTTCGACAGACCGAGCTGAAAGTGTGTGTTGGGTGATGCAGAGAGTGGAGTGTGCGAATGTAGCATTAAAAGCTGATTTAATTCTGCTGAGTACTTTTTGTTTTTGTTATATTTTCTTATTTCCCCACATCTGTTTTGACTTTTTGTCTTGTCCTGTTTTTAATAGCTCTTGTTTTGTTCATATCCTACTTATTGTTAACTGAAAACCCCAAAATACACATAAAACAAGTTTATTCATTTGCTTTCAAAAACTTCCCACTATCTAAGACAATTAGAGTCACAACAGGGGCAACTTAGAGTTCAGTGTCTTGCCCAAACACAAAGAGTTGAACCAGGAAGGGAACCAGTGACCCTGTAATCCATGGATGACTGCTCTACCAACTAAGCTACCGCAACCTCGTAGGAGATTAGACATGTTGTCTGTACCTCATATAGTGTCGCCACATCATCATAAGAATAAGAAGGTTAAACATGTTGGAAACGATACCACCTCCACATAACTCTGCATCCAAATCCAATGAAACAGTCATCACTGTACGTGTGTTTATACGAGCCTCCTGATTAGGAAAGCAAGTCCTCTCAGTGTTCCCGCACGGAATTCAGAATCCGATAATATTGTAACTGGTAATAAAACACACTGTCCCAGCTGGTAGGCAGATCTTCTGGCATTATTATTTCACAATAAACTTTGGTTCCTGTTTGTAAAACCAGAATCACTGGAGGCTTCAGATAATCCCAGATGCTTCCATTTTGCAACAGCGGTTGGAGGAGATGCTACTCAGCTGTGTGGGAGTACGACTGCTTTTACTCAAATGCTGATAATCCAGTTTTTAAGGATGTATAACTGTGTTCATCTACAGCCGGCTCATTGCTGATGCTGCTATAAATCATAATCAATTAGCTGTCCTCTGAAGCTCTCAGCATGAAGTATCAGAGGCAAAAGGATCCAAAATGTGGTATATAATGATGACAAGGATATGAAAAGCAGCTTCAACGTGATACAAAAAGGATACGAAGAGATGCAAAAGAGAAATCAAGCATAAGGCCATATGACATGCAAAAACCTAAACAGACACAAACAGATATGAAAACAAGAAAAAGCTGTTACTTAGGGGCCTTGTAGTAGCTCCATGGGTGCATGCTTCTTGGACATTCAATAAGCACCTAATGTCCTTTTAAATTTCATATTAGATGATTATAAAATTAGAATTATGTATTAACAACGTTAAGTTTGTTAGGTTTCAAGCAGGAATTATCCAGGGATTTCATAAACTTACCCTGCAGAAGAAATTCTGCAGAGAATCAAAAGCATCAGTTTAGCATCAGGTCAGTAGGAGCCTGGCCCTTAAAACTTAAATAATTTCTAACAAGTCCAGCGGGCTGTGGCCCCATGAGAACTATCCGAAAACGTGTTATTGTTTGTTAAATTGTATTGTTAAATTATATGAAACCTTTTAATATCCTGTCCTACGTAACCAAGCTCCTGAACATAAGCTAAAACACTGCAGCATTAGTTGGGAGAAGAAGAGTGATACTGCCAACAACAGAAATCCTGGGCATCATTCTCGACTGACGCCACAAACTATTTGCTACTTATTCAACGTCAAAAAACAGATTAGTTCTTTTGACTGAACAAAGGCATTATCTATGGAAACTGGTGTTTCTGTGATGACATGAAGTGAACCTCTGTGGCGTCCAAGAAGAAAACCATTGCTCACAAAACTTCACAGATTAAACTTTGCCAAAGGACATGAAATCAAGCCTGATGAATATTGGAAACACATTGGTCAGCTGAAACCAAAATAAATCACTTAGTATGAGACTGGGTCAGGCATTTCTGGCATGGACTGGACCAAGACGGCCACAGTAACTGTGAAGACACCAGGAAACTGTACAAGTCCAAAAGGTGACGTTAAGTTACAGGCTAAGTGTCAGAAGTTTGGGACCAAATTCAACACTGGCCTTGATTGTGGTTTGCATTGTTTTTATTACGGCACACAGCAAGTTTCTATCATGAAGGGGGATTTTCAAACCACAAAAAACAAAAGCCTGTGGAGAGTTTTTGCTCCCAAACAATACATGCCAGTTTTTTTTCTTTAGAAATGTAATTTAGGGAGCCGAGTGAACTCTCAGCTGCACACTTGTAATTTTGAGTCAGAAAATTCACCACAGCAGCACATGAAGAAGGCCATGCAGAACTATCAGAGAGGTCTGGCAGGTCTGTGGCGGACTCCTTCCATTGACATCCTATGTTGTGTTGCATTATTCCATTAAGGAAAAAAGATAAGTCAAACCAAACTGGATGCTACACTGCCTCAATGGACAGACGCTTCAGCATGTTTTTGTTTTTGGAAGATACACTGCATGAAAATATATGATCCCTAAAAATACTAACTCCTGAGCTGCTTCTGCCGATTTCAGCTCGGCCTGTTTCTGTGTTTTTATTACGTCAAAGCTCCTACGGAGCAACGAGATGAAAAGAAAACTTAAGAACAAAGTGTGGAAGACTTATTGTTTTGTTGGACACAAAAACTCTCCAGTGAGAAACAGACTAAAGAAATTCTGCAACAAAGGACAAAATCCCAAATCTAAAAATTTACTTTGCAATAAATTACAATGTGAAACACGTTGTTCTGATTTGTATAAAAGAAACCTTCAACCAGAAAGAAAAATAAACAACAACGGAGGGGTCCTTCTTCCAGGACAGGACGTGCAAATTACTGCTTGTGACCAAAGTTGATGCCTATTTCTATAAAGTTTGATCAAAATGTTGCAACTAAGACTGAAATCAGAAAAATACTTTCAGTCTAACAATGTGCTTCCAACATCCCTTTAAGCAACAAAGAGGAACAGGTTGCAGATTTGAGCTCTTGACATCAGACACACACACACACACACATCTTCGTCCATGGAGATGAGTTGTGCACTAAAGAGCGTGACCAGCGTCTGCAGCGTCGGTCCGCTCAGGTCTTACTGTACAGGAGCCCCAGCTGTTCTGCTGCTGTTTGAGGGTTTACTTAAATCGACACGGGCCTTTAAAGCGTTTATGCTGGAGCTCAACGGCACGTTTACTTCCATTCACAACTTTATGACACGTCTGACAAATAAGTGTTGAAACACTGCAGGATTTCAGAGACGATTTAGACGGGGACATTGGGGGGTTACGAGGCTGTTTTCAGTCTGCTAAAGAACATGAAACAAGGCTAAAAGAACGATCCTGTCTGCACAGTATCAGTCTGGATTTGTAACAGTCCACTATTTATATTCTCTGTCACCGATCCTCCTTGAGGGTTGATGTCTGTGTCTCCACATCGATAACAAGATGAGACAAAAGCTTTTGTTGCTCGTTTGCTTCTAGCGACAAGAGAGGAAAGCCACTGTCCTTCGTTGTAACTACTTCATTGTCCTGGATTGTTCTGTTTCAACTCAGGATTAACTGTAGTAAAAAGTTGGGAGTCAACAGTCCCAGCAGGTCCTACTGAAAATGTCAGTAAAGTGTTGAGCTGCTGTTTAAGGCAAACCGACCAGTTAGTCCTCATCTTTAAAATCTTTTATAATGTAAAAATGTTAATTACAGCATGTTGTACAGGGACCAATCCATCTAAGACATGAACAGCAGTCAGCAGCATCGTCCCATCTCCCTCTTTTCCCAGGGTGCAAAAAATATTTACCCACACGTTTATAGGTGGTGGGTTTGTGAAGTCCGCCTGGCAATGTACAACCTGATTAGAATGGACACGAAACACTGAGCAGCAGGAAAGTGTCTTTGTCTCACTGTGCACCGAGTGCTCATTACCATCCTCTGAAAGTTTTTCCTTACACCAATCTCCCAAAGGGGCGACAATGAGCCTATTACCCATTCAAAGCTTCGGCAAGCACCACAAAGGCGAGATTTATGCTTTCCTAGAGGTCAACATTTAACCATTTGCAAGTTCTTTTGAAACTTTGTCAATTTTTCAGGTAAACACCTGTGCGCTGTCACTTCACTGAAGGTCTCTGTGTCCCACTTTGTGGATGAGACTGTCCTGAATGTGGCTTCAGCCAAACTGAATTGAAGAGATGTGTTTTCCACTGAATGTACAAATTGGAATGAAATATGCTTACATGTCATCATGAAAAGCTTCCAAATAACAAAAATGAATCAAAAAGAGACTCAAAAAGGAAATATCGAGCGGGGATGGATAAATATTTTTTAAAAGTTTGACTATGTAAAGAATAAGTATCTACTGGTACACGTCTAATAATTTAACAGCTCTACAATTATTTGTGATGTTGGTTTTTATTAAGCACATGGTCACAATTGTGACTTTCTGTACAAATAAAAATGAAATAAATACTTGATGGGGGAAAAAAAAAATCAGCTTATTAAATTTTTGCAGAACACATACAAAGATGCTTTCTGTGTTTTTAGTTAGCTAGACAATGGCTTTCAGATTGGGTCATTTGGATGGTGGAGCGTGTTCCCCTCCTGATGAATCTGGGTCTCGGCAAAGCCTTGAAAACTTTTCAAAGATGTTATGATTCTGAGAGTAAGTTAAACAAAAAACAAAACGTGAATGACTCATCTGAAAGAATATATTTGAATTCCAGATTGTTTTAAATTGAATCCAGTCATGTTGTTAGTCACTGCTGTTGCCTGGAGGTCGTCCCCTGGAACAAAGGCATGTTTTCCCCCAAATTTTCCAGACTCATTGGTAACAACGCTCAGTGATGTAAGAGCGACTGGTGAATGAAATTAAATGGAGAAGGAGAGAAAGGGAGAGAGACGGATACGACCTTGGGGACTCTCATTTGATGACATCTGGCTCACAGGACATTCCTCATAAAACATTAATATTAATCCTTACGGCATTTGAGGGCGCTGTATACATAACACAAATCAACAGCAAAAAACTGAATCGTCAGTCGAAATCCGAATCACTTCAAACAGTAAATTATAGCGTGGAAACAGGACATGCTGAGGGCAAAGAATAACCTAAAGGCCGAGGGCTTTTATATTCCTGATTAAAAGATGATCAAATATTTAACATTGTGCTTTTCAGGTTTTCACACTTTCATGACATACTGTAATGGCATTAAGTAGCCTTTTAATACAGGTAATGTCATGAATATGAAGTTATGTCACGCTGTGTTAAATGCTGCGGGGCATGGATGCCATCTTGTGATGTACGTGGTGTGTTTGCCTCTGCCTGCAACAGAGGCTAGAATGTGTTCCCTATAGATTTTTGTTCGACTTAAAAGTTGACTTAAAAGTTTTAAATTTGATCGAGATGGAGAAATCAAATGACAATAGCAAGCAACTGTATTTTGAAAAACTACAAACTAAACTCGTGCTGACTAAGGCAGCAGCACTGACCTACTGTGGCAGTGATTGTCAGAATCACCACAGAAAGGCTAAACACAGCTTCCAATCCACCAACAGAAAGGCACCCGAACAAATATCCAGCATAAATATGCCTGACATCAGCTGCAAAGTCTCTAATGCACAAAACAAAACTCAAGGGCTGGAATCGTCCTTGAGGTGGAAGAGTTGCACATCAAACAAAACGCATGTCTCGCACACACACTTTCTCTGACTCAGCATCAACAGCAACATTTTTACTAAAGGAACAACTTGAAGACAATCAGCAATCTTTATAAATGGCCTTCTTGTCGTTTTTTGACATCACTCTTGCATCCTGTAAACAGGGTTCTATATAGGAACAGTTCTGTGTTCATCATGTTTTGCACTCATGAAGTGCTATGTTTGTCTTGATGGTGTGATTTTCCAACAACAAGCTCATTGATATTAACGAGGCAAACAAACAGCATTTAAACAGAGAGTTAATGTTAGACCAAAGTATTTATTATATTTAGTATTTATTATTCCTGTATTTCAAGTAACAGGGATTGTACAGTGCACCATTCCAACTGGCCCGTATATAGTACAGCAGTATGGGTTTAGTGGCTGCAGGTTCTGGCCTCAAGACCCTCCCTGCATTATCCACTGCTGATGACCCGCTGTGGTCAATCAAAGATTTGTGCGTGACATGTTTGTTAGTATGGGAGCGATGAACGTCACGTACCCTGTCCGAAGCGTCCGGTCTTATGAACCTCCGAGGCTCCTCGGTATCCCAGCATCCTGCACACCACGTCTCCGTCCTTTTTATCCCAGACGTCGTCACACACCGTCCCCCAGCGGCGTTCATGGAAAACCTCTACGCGACCTTCGTGAGGACCTGAACCGTTGACCAGGCGCACCAGCTTCTCCTCCACTGGACAAAACACAAAAACATACATTTCTAAAAGAAAAATATCCAAACTAATTATGCATGTCCGATCATTCTTTCAACCATTTAACGTGTTTGCAGAAACTTCTGGATGCATTCATTGCATAAACAGAACTATAAGAAACCACGTCTTCATTTTTTATGCCAACTTGACTGAATGAAAAGAACATAAGTCTTTTATCTGATGTTTGCTGACACAGTGTTGATCTTGCGCTGAGTAGATTATTTTTATTGTGTTTGAGTTTAATGGAGCTGTTAATCAAACAAATATGAGACTTAACCCAGATCAATAGGTTGTTTTCAACAGAAAATTTCTTATAAACCAAATAGAACAACGGGTCTTTTTTCTTCTATTTGAGGCCTATTGTGAAATGAACACAGAAATGTAGGTCTGAATTTTTTTCCAAAAGCAATTGTTGTATGATCGTCAACCATCATCTGCAAAGTCTGACCCACGGTCTGGCAATAATCTCTTGAACTTGCCGGCACACTTTGAAATTCATAACTTCCTTTCATGGAGCTTCAACATGTGCATCTGTAAGCACTTATTCAGTCACCTTGTTGGATGGCAAAAACAAGACTGAGGAGAGGAAATGTGAAAAGACAAGGAAAGGCAGAGATAAGAGGAGAAGATAAACTAAACTGCATTCCAAAAGTCTATGACCACATCTAACAGAAGTCATATTTTGGAAACAATGACATAGATTGACGATTTAGAGATGCAAGAAGTTATATAAAAATAAAGCAGCAAAATGTAAGATTCTGATCAATTTCTAAGTCAGAAATCAAACTTGAATCAAATCAATTTGTGGCACTGACACCGTGAGATCGCTCAGATATTTCCATTAAAACACATCAGGCTAAAACGTTTGATCAAGCAAATGAACCTGCAGCCGTTGTTCTCTGTTGTTAACAAGGCTGTCCCTCAGGTTTTCAGTTTTCAGATTGCACTTGGTTAGAAATGCATCTTGGATGAGTGGACATCACATAAGTGGACATCACCAAAAAACAAGCGTAAACACCCACTGAGACAGACTGAGCCGATCACTCAGATCATGACTGATCATGGACTGGAGGCTTCTGAGGGGAGGTCTTAAACACTACTGCATGTAGGAAAAGTTGTAGCTGAAAGAAAACATCAGAGGATTAATACGTTAAGTTCTGTTCAGTGAGAGATAAAAAGGCAAAGGCTGTATATCACATACCGAATTTCCTAAACAAAGAACGGGAGAATTCAATCAGCAAAAGTCAAAACGTGTTGAGTATCTGTTCATTAACCAAAATACTGGACTAAATAAAAACCTGACCCCATGATGGAGCAAAGAGAAAAAGTGTAGGGATGACAAATCGTTCATCATGTGGACAGCATGAATACTTGTACAAAATTTAGAAGGATCCCCAGAGATATTATACCATACGGGGCCAAAATTAAGAAAAAACAGATTAAACAAAATGTCATCGTCACAAAAAAGTCCTACTGCAAGCATGTCAAAAAGGAACCGTGGACCACACAATATGAGACATGCAGGAAAAGAAAAGCTGCCATACAAGAGAAAACGGAATTGGGTGATGAATAATGTGTCTTATGTCTGCATGTAGCCCAGTGTTCTCATCTGGGGAGATCATGGTTTTTCATTTTTATGGTTACGTATAGACACTGGAAACACTTTGTTAGGGTTAGAGAAAGATTTAGGTCTGTCCTAATAGATAAATTAGGAATTAATTGAACCCTCTCTTCACACAGGACATGTTTATCAATCAAACCATTTTCCATAACCACGCACAGCTTCAAAAACGCAAAATAAAATAAAATGAGTAACATTGAAGCTGTGACACACTATTAGTTGCTACTTGGTTTAAGGATAACTTACGATTAACAAGTTTATATCAAAATAACGAGATTTAACTAATAAAGGCTCCTTGAAAAGCTGAATATTTGCTTTGACACAGCGGCTCGGAGAGCTGCACTACAGCCAAGCACCTGCATGCAGGAACACACCTAAAATATAATTGTGTGTGTGTGTGTGTGTGTGTTCACACAATCAGTTCATCTCATATTCCTGAAACTATGCAACAGCTGTACTTGCATAACTAACCCGATTTATCACCTTTCAGAGGGAGCAGTAACACACACACACACACACACACACACACACACACATACACGCGCACTTGCACTTCCTCTGCTGACAAAATGTTGGAGAGAGAAACCAGACGCATTATCTAGACAGGATATTAGTCTCATCAGACCATCATAAATTTGAACTGTGTAGCATATTACTCTCATCGTACCGTCAGGTACTTTGCACTCAGTAGCCCATCATAATATAATATATAGTATCATATCTGCTGCACATATTTGTATCATATGCTTGCAGAATTAAAGTAAATTAAACCCAGAAATTAAACATATTTTAAGCATCCTGCTGCTCCTTTTTCATAAAGTGCTGAAAACTCATACAGGATGACACCTGAATACTCATAAAAACAGATGTTGAAACTGTGTGTTCACTGTTTTTATAGCCCCTGTGTTAACTGGTAACTACATTTCTAAACCTCAGGCTTTGGTTTTAAATTATTTTCTGTACCTGCTTTAGGACAGAATAGATCTGGGCTGGGGTTTGAAATCAATCTCAATATGATTTCACTGATTGCTAGTGACTAAAGCATAAAGGACAGTTTAATGTTTTCAGGTGAATTTAAAACCCAGAGAGCAAACTCACATGAAACTGTATACAACATGAAAAACTCTTTGTTCTGAGGCTGAAGTCCAGTTTAAATCAGCTCAACATGCTCGAAACATTTGCAGTGAAACAGTGGAATTCTTAAAATGTGATATTCTTTTTGTTTTTATTTCTAAGCTTTTTGATCCGTTTTACACTTTTAATAACCTTCCTTCTGGTTAATTTTATGTCTAAAATCTATACGCACAATGTCCTGCTGCCATGACCCAGAATAAAATCCTGAGTAAAATGTTCTCATTAATCGATGCTGTGTGAGTTGGTTTGTCCTGGATTCAGGCAGGCTGTTGTGACTGTCTGATAAAGACAGGAAGGAGTCTGTTGTTTTACACTATTATTTATTATTTACGGTCAGTAAAACTGTAGGAATTGATTCAGGTCTAAATGCAAACATACTGTCATTTTATAGCTTGGGAACATCTAAATTCTAAATAAAGGGAGTATCTAGTAATGCTCCTCTGATTATATCTGTGACACATGACAAGTAGGCTGACCGGTGACTTCCACACATGTTTAAACTCTAATCATTCTAATGCTTGCGCATATTTAAATACCCCGGAGCCACAACTTTCTCTCTCTATCCATCTTTCCTGATGAAGCCCTCTCTGAAAAAGGCCCGGGGTTCCCCGGTGTGCAAATGAGAGACTCGAGGCAGAGGAGGAGGATGAAGGAGTGGAAACACTAAATGAAGGCAGCACATGTAGACTTTTGACATAATCAAAAACATGCAAACAAACGTCTCAGATATTCATATCACTGCCATAAGAGCTGGACTGAATCGTGCTGAATTACAGTGTGGTCTTTCTGCTGAAAGTGCATTTGATTTATTTTGCCAGAAAATTGGGAAGACATCAGGCAGATGCATGAAAAGAACAGTATATAAAGAGACAGAGGCACAATGCAACGTGTTTGGTGGAAATTGTGTCTGATTTTCTGTTTAGAATGAACTGGATCTTGCCATTCAAAGGAGGAAAAGATCATTTATAACAAGCTGATGGTATTTTGTCTCTTTACCAAAATGTATGTATTGATGAAACATAAATGAGAGATCCCTGACACAGGAAACAGACCTGTAATTAAGTCAGCTGGAAGCATCAAAACGTCAGCCAGGGAGGGCGTTTTCAAGCATGTGGAGAACATAGAGAAATGAATGCAGGATCCCTAAGATGAAATGACGAAGTGAGTAACAAGCATTGGTGCTCGTCCAAGTAGTTCAAGCCTTGGAGGCAAAGCGAGCTGCAGCACCAGGCCGTGAATACCTGCCGAAGGCCAGAAGATTGAGTGATTGCATGTTACTAATGCTTATCTGGCAGGCAGGAAGGGCCTGGACTGGACAGGACTGAACGGCTTCAGTGGTTAACTAGCTCCATCTGTTTATAACATTTTCTCCTTGAGACTCGAATTTTATTGTGCTTTATGTTGTTCAGTGTTCTGACTCTTGCATTTTCTTGTCATGTGTGGCACATTAAAGTGTGCTCCGGCCAAGCTTTCAAACAGCCCCAGTGTGATTTTACTTAGCAAAATACTGTTTATTTTGCTTTCTCTTCTCATACCTGTATCATAAGATGTGATTAGAATAAAAGCAGAGAGAACAGCTGCTGCATGTGCATTTCTCAATCAGTGTCTGCATTAAATTAGAAGTGAGCAAAATTAAGTTACACTCTGGGGGAGCTGGGTTGTTCTGTTCTAGCAACAGATAATTAGATTCTAAATAATAAAATCTCAGAGCATAGTTTTTTTAAAACAGAAGTAATAACTGAAGAGCAGAAAACACTGATCTCTCAGTAACTGTTGCTGAGTATTGGTTGTTGAGGGTCACATCAAGTAGACATTATATCTTGGCTTCAGTTGGACCCCCACATAAAATTAAATAACATATAATAACATGCTGTTTTCATAAGCCTGAGTCCCACGGTGAAAATAAATTTCTCATTTCTGTCCAAAACTGAAATCATTTACTTTTGGATGCCTGTAGCTGCAGATGTGCTCTGTGAAAACAACCTGTCAAACACAAAATCCCCTACAATTACTGATTGACCCTCAAGAGCAACTATCAAACTGTCAGCTGGCCTATGAGAATCAGAGCTGTGTGTGAGTGTGTGTGTGCAGCATTTCTCGTCTGCGTCGCAATAAGTGCAAGTGACACAAAATTTTTAAAATGACCTAAAAATGAACAGCATATTAAGTGTTTTGACAGTTTTGAAGTTCCACACCCACGAGAAAATGTCTTTCAGGAATTATTACAGTCTGTTGGATTTCAGCCTCGGCTAATGTTGTACACATTTCATGGCTGTATGCTAAAAAAACAAATGTAAATGATATATTACCTTTTAAGATGTTCCTCTGTGTCTCTGCTGAGCTAATATGATCGTGGAATGAATAATAGGAATATGTATCATATAGTGTTTCCTCAAGCAGTGCAGGGGAAACCACGCAACCACAAGTCCTGTATGTACACAGTGACGGGCAGAAATGGTACGCAAAGGAAAAAGCTTTGGGGAGATTTGTTCCAGTGAACGTAGCACATACATTTATTTTGCCTGCACGGACGAGTGCACAAATGATGAAATGATGAACTAAACAGTTTACTAGCTTTACCAGGGGACCGTCTTAGGGACGGGACATACCAACCATCTTTGGTCGGAGCTGGACTGTCGAGGAGCGCCTCTCAGCCTCTTACTGGGGAAATATGGGAAACTGGACAATAACTTTTTATCAGCCATTTCCTCAATTAGAAGTTGTTATAGTCTGTGGTGAGGGAGAGTTGTGTGACAATGATAAGCTAACTGCTGCATCGGGTCCGGTGTCATCTGGGTGTGATGATGATGCACATGTACTCATTCTTCTATAGACACAATATTCTGCAGGGGTCGCACAGGCAAAATGTATATTAACTGAAGGTTTGTTTCTGATGACTAAAGAGGTCTCATTGTCGGTTAAATGAGATCAGTCCAGGTACGACAGATGAAATTTCTCTCAATGTCAAATGACTTCACCCTGGGCTCCATTTGTTCGTCTTTGCTTAGAAATACACATTCGTGCTTTTCAACAGAGCAAAAGAACCCGATACTTTAAGTGACAATGTCCTGACTGGAAAGTTCATTTCATATTGAAACCCAACATGTGTGGACAAACTTTTCCCTCAGACGAAAACGTCTGGGGTCGCTCTGTTGCTGGTTCTGGTAGGTGATCATACAGGTAGAGTATGTGCTCTGTCCTTTGAAGTGAAAAAAGATCCAAGTCGTGCATCACGTGATTGGCTGTCGACATAGGGGTGTATATGATGCAGTGATCTGATATTTCTGACAGCCAGCAGCATGTGGTTTCAGTCCGTCTCTCTGTCTCTGAGACGTCAAACATCAGCGTCTTGTGAATGATGTGAGGACACACCTGATCTATGACGGTTCTGTAATGAGCATGAAACGGGTGGTCAAGAGATCGAGTCCCTTTAACTTAAACACTCCTTGCTTTCTTCTCTCGTCCCGTGGAGAAAAGCCATGATGATGGAACAGGAACATTTAGGAACCTTTAGGCCCCGTAAAGTGGAGAACCTGACCGACCGGACTCCAGATTGGTGGGTTTGCATGAGGTTCGTTTTACCACCACACAACACCCACTCACATGATGGTTTTCAGATCTTTCTGGTCAACACTGAGCCCTGTGCTTCTTCTTTACGTCTCTGTAACTGTGAGATTAAACTGAAAAGAAAAACAGATCCACCGACCCTTTAAACTTCCCACAGCTCTTTGAGCAGGACGAAGATGCATGAAGTCAATAAAGTCGTCAGCTCGTAAATTATTGATTCCATATTGCCAGCTGGTTGGTATCATGCTTGATATATAACAGAAATTTGGTGGGTTTTTTAAAGTTGCTGTGCAGCCAGTTATACAAATATATAAAAAAAAAATCACACCATGAATATGAATATGTCACTCTGTTTCATTAAAACCTTTTCATAAATTAACTAATTTGTATTTGGTCTTTTTGAATAGTTATTATAAAATAAAAGCAGCTCAAAACAATGAATGTTAGCATGACCCAAGACTTGCACCACACTGCACTGCACGTTGGGTAATAGTCAATATCAAAATACAAAAAATAAGAACCTGCCACAGCTACTGATCAAGCAGAAATTGCTGATTGGTTAAGTGAACAAACCTTGCTCAAGTTTTATCACTGAATATCCAACGTTATGAAGTTTACAGCACTGTTCCAACATATGAGATGAATAGTTCTAGTATAAATATTTTTAAAAAATACTTGCTGTAGCTTTAAAATCTTCATCTTCATTGTAAAGATTCGCTTTGTTCATTTTTAAAAATTAATTTCAGTTAATTATTGTCTTTATTCAAAGTGTATTACATATTTTTATAGAGTTTATAGAAAACTGGCAAAACAACAGTAATATTTAAAGATTGGGGGATCAAGTTAGAGACTTGGAGACTCTAATTGTCCAGTTGGTTGTCACTGAACAACTAATAATTGAGGCATGAGATTACATAATGTTATTCTTTCACAAGTATTCATCTTTTATCAGGAAAATCCTGCATGTTCTCTTAATAACCCTGAAACACCCTTTCAAAACATAAGATTGTAAATGCATCGCAGGTGCATGCATCACTTTCAGGCAGTGACATTCCTGCCACGCAGTTGTAACCTATGTCACGAAGATGATATCATTTTATCTGCATTCTGTATTGTGGAGCAGACTCGACTCTGCCACTAGTTTTTGCACCATTTCTTATTAATTCAACCGTCAGCTCTCACCTGTTTTCTCTGCTCGGTCTCCTCGATCGCCCTTCTCCCCCTTCGGCCCTCTGTCTCCTCTGTCGCCTGAAAAAAGAACAGACACGTGACACTCATACTTTTAATTAAATCCAATCTTTAGAAAACACCAGTGACAGAATGTACCATACAAGTGCTGTTTGCTCAAATGTTGTTGATAGAACTAAGTGGAAAAGTAGAAACTGCAACTTCATGGCATAGTGTAGGGTTTTTATAACAGGTTTTGCAGAAGAAATAAAGGAACCTTAATCGTGTACAGCAGTGGTCATCAACTCTGGCCGTCGAGAAAACCCTGTCCTGCTCATTTTCCATCTGTCCCTGTCCAATCCTCTGCTTCCAGCTTCTGATTGAATAAACACACCAGGTAATCAGCAGTGGGTTGGACAGAGATAGATGGAAAACAAGCAGCACGGGGCGCCCGAGGACCAGCGTGGATGAACCGCTGGTATACAGTATTTGTAATTAATATTAATACTACTCCTACTACTATTTGTTTTACTACTAATTACTACTTAAATATAGTCCCACACTTGTTGGTGTCTCTCAGTTGAAACCCACAAAACACAGCCCGAACCCTACAAAACGTTTTTTTTAACTCTTCCTGTTTCCTTTCCTTTGTACTCATTTTAGCAGGAGACCCGGTAATTGCCTTTTGAAAAGTACATAAAATGTCAAATTTAGCGGATTCCATCCCGCGTTCTGTGATTAACTGACCTCTAAAAGCTGCGGCTGACCTGTTTTTTCCTGCGGTCAATTTGGAGTGAATGAGAAGAAAAGACAAGGCGAAAATAAAAGCAATGTTTGCAGTGTAGGTGTTCAAACTGTGGAAAAGTAAGTCCAACACAAAACCGTTCAATCACTGTAAGTAAAAATCCTTTGATTTGTGGTTTTTCTCAAATAACTACATTCATGAATAAAACTTTACTCCTATCAGCGGCTTGGATACGACTTTCTCTCATTTGTTTTTATTTCAAAATACGATTCTGTTCCAACCTGGCAGGAATAACCTCCACAGGAGGAGGGTGGGGGCTCTGTTTCACTGCCATTTGCTGCTAATTTTCAGGTTTGAAACCACAAGTCTGTTTTTGCTATCGAGCTTTAAGAGCTTCACAGCTTAAAGTCGCCATCTATCCCGACCTTTAATTGGACCGCAGGGCAGCTGCCAGCCGAGGTGGGCCTGAGTGCCACCTACCCTTGAACGTTCGTGTCCACATCGGAGGTAACCACACCCTGCCTGTGACGTCCTCGGCCGTCAGTGTCACCTGCGGTTTGACCACATCCTTAACAAGTAAATAACAGTGACGGGAAAACCCAGACCTTTCACTAAGCTACTGTTGAGCCACAAGAAACGGCATGTGCATGTGATTTAAAACTGAAACTTAAGTACTCAAAGCTTCACTAATACATATTTAGTCTTGAAGGTAAACGACCCCTCCACCACCACCAGAAGCGCTGCTAGCATCTAGCAAACCACCTGGACAAACCACGGTGCATTCACATCCCCCTTGATCCTCAAACCGTTTAACGTTTATCAGCTACACTTTGTGTCCATTTGTCAGTCTGGTTTAGATCAACTATTAATCAAACAATTGTTACATGGCACATTATCTCCTATATCTGGAACGATATCTGTGCGTTTTATCTCACTGTCTCTTTAGGTCTTACAGACACCAACTGAACTGTTTTCAGCGCTATCATCAAATCTCAGCAGGCAGCTGATTCACAGTGTTTGTGAGTCAAACAGAACAAAGTTAGCATCTAACCGGTGAACAGTCACACTGACATTTGCATTAGACCTATTCGAAGCTAAAATCTGAGTGACTTCAGGAGTAATCAGGTTTGTAAAAACACCTCTCCGAATCAAAACAAATCAAGTTTTGAGGAATTTCAGCGATTTGTCTTCCAGCACAGACATTCATGCATGACTTCAATTCAGTCTACTTGTTGATGAGTTTTATTGTGGGCCAAAATCATGACGACATCTTCAAAAGCAAAAACAAAATGAGACAATACCTTCCTCGAACATTGTTGTTGGCGATGCCTTTTTGGGACTCCCCCTTCCTCCACAGCTGAGCGACCACCTGACACAGAGTTTGTGCACCAAGAGATCTACAAACTCTTCACCCTTCACTGGTTTGTTAAACCCAAAACTAGACCCCAGATGGGTGAAAGCACAGGCACAAACAGACATTGTTGTAAACCACCGGAGTGTAGATCCTTGCTTTCCTCATCTCATCTCCATCTTTCTTGTAAAACGTCAGACATGTGCTATGCAGAATCAACTTGTCAGTCAAACAACATGCCAGAGTTTTTGTGTTCGTGCAGCCATGGTGGTATCGCTGGTAATTTCCCATGTTTTCTTCTCCTTTTAGGCCAAACACACCAGAGGCCCATTTCACAAATTACACCATGCAGGGTACAACTTTAAACAAAAGACCATTTTCTCGCTCGTTGTGGAGCATTAAACTGGTCATTTACCTTCAGCATAAACTTTACTTTTATAAATGATGACGTGTCATTGTAGATCAACCACCTGTTGTGCATTAAAACCAGCTCCACTCTCACCTGGATTTGGTCCACACAAAGTTTTCATAGTAAAACATACAAACACGTCTTCCTTTTATCCTATTAAAGTCACATTTTGCAACATTTTCACATATTTTCCGATAGAAATATGCTCCAACACAATGTGGAGAGGTGAGCTGTACTGCAGTGGCAGTGGTATCCACCTATAAAAGTGATTTCACAAAGCATTTAAGTAAGTTGTGTAACGTTCTGATTTATTGTACTGGCTGTGCAGGGCAGGGTGGAGCGTCACGAGTGAAGGAAGGCTGTTTTAGAGCACATTAGTGCGAGCTTAAGTTGCACAATTTCTGCAAATTTGAATTTTAAAGGTCTTTGCTACATTTTTCACCTTTAGACGCTCATTGAACAAATCTGGCCCAGCCTTGCACAGCATTGATTATTATACTGTTAAACGCATTGGTTTCTCAGTGCAGTTTTGGACTTTTACTAGAGTTTTTCTCCACATGTATCTGTACTTTTACTTAACCAGTAAATGAGAAGTCCAAATAAAGCAAGAACTGTAGTGTCTAAATCCACAGGTTCCTAGACGCAAACATTTCAGTTCATTCCTGGTGTGATCGGGCCTTTATGGTCTGGCACATCTATCTATAGGCTGTAAAAAGGCACCACAAAAATGGACCACGGAGTAGAGCTCGGTGCTCAGTGTTTGGCACTGAGTGTTGCACAATAACAAGCAAGTAGATGTGCACACACACACAGAAGACAACAGATGCCCTTGGTCCAAGGTTTTGACAGCTATTGGCCAAAATATGGACTATGGGACTCCAACACTGGACATTTCAGCCAAACCCAGCTCTGACTGGCAACAGCTGTTGGCTAAACACACACACAGGCGCAGACACACACACACACAATGACATCTTAACACAAGAAAGTCAACCCTGCAGCGCCTTATCACATTAGCCACAGCTATGATTTCTTCCACACAGCTCTGTGTGTGTCTGATTGTGTTTTTGTTATCACTGGCACTGTCCAGCTGGTGATGCCAGAGTAGAAACACAGACACCGATACGGACTCGTCTGGATAAAGAGATCTGGTATCTATCAAATTCCTTTTGTGTTGTATCAGATTATTCTGACGAGCACTTGGAAAATTTGAACATGTGTCATTTTAAGAATATTTACATTGTGCAATGGAAAACTCCTGGAAATAGGGAATAATAAAGAATTTCCTCATGCACAATAGTATATTCAGCTGTCTTGACACTATTAACTTTCCATTATAGAATTTGTAAGAATGTTTTGGCCTTATGAAATCTCACAAGCTTCACAAGTTCTCCACAAAACCGCGCAGCATAACTAGATACGAGGGTCACTCTCATGCTGCTATAGGTCACTTTAAGTGTTAATGATGCTCAAAAATGTTTTACAGCTGGTTCTTCTGTCTTAAATGTAAATGACAAATCAAAAATGATTTAATTAGCACAGACAGATCCTTCCTCGGAATAAAGAAGATTGGAACAGTTATGCAATTAAAGCTTCAGTGGCTAAACATAAAAAGTAAAACCTTTCCACCTGTTAATGATGTAAGAAGTGTGAAAGATTGGGTTGGGTTTAAGGAGTCCTACAAGAACATTTTACACAAGCAAAAACAACTCTCGCAGCTGTTTGAGGTCTGAGTCTCAAATGATTTGAGCTGTGAACGTGTTGACAAGATTCAGCTGTGAGTTGTAAGAGACTGTAGGGAGTAACAGATGCTGCTGGATGAGTGACGGCCTTTAATTCAGCTACTACTGTTGGTCCACAAAGTACACAACCGTGTGCTGATTTTACTTCATTTTACGAGTAATACTCATAAGTATGTTCTTGCTGTGACTGTGAACTTCTTCGCATGATCTCAACAAATAAGGTTGGCGATGGAAGCCGAAAAAATCAGCAAAAATCTAATGTTGATTCTAGCATTTCTGCAGAGATGTTTTTAAAAATACTATAAAGAAGTATCATTATTATTATTAATATGAGAACAGAGGCTTACCTTTGGGCCCAGTGGGTCCAATATCTCCTTTTTCTCCCTGGACACCATTGTCCCCTGTGGACCCTTTCATTCCCCGAAGACCCTGGTTGCCTTTTTCTCCTGTAAACCCTGAAACACACAAACACACACGGGACAAATTTGAGTGTTCAAAAAACAAGCAACAGATGTGATGAGAAACATGCTGAGCTTCATACTGTCATGGACGTGAACTCTTGCAGTACTCAAAGATCTGAGGGTCTTAATGGACTGACAGGTGGACTGCTCCAGCATCAGACCCCTCAGCCATGGCGGTGAACTAAACACTGACCAAAATCATGAACGGTTAAAATGTGTCATCTGTAGGGTGGATCAGGCTCAGCCTCAGAGATGAGGTGAGGAGGTGAGTCGAGCTGTTGCTCCTTTGTATCATGAGGTGATTTGGGCTTCTGGTCACTGGAAGTCCTCCAGTGGAGATTTTCTAAGAACTTCCAACTGGTAGGAGAACCCAGCTTAGACCCAAAACACACTGGAGAGATTATTTATCTCATCTGGCATAAGAATGCCTTGGGATCCCCCAGGAGGAGCTGGAAAATGTCAACACAGAGGGGAAGGTCTGGACTATCTGAACCTGCTGCCAACACAACCTGACTTTATTTTAAGATGTTGAAAATCAGCATTTTGTCCTTTTTTCCTGGTAGTTCTTGGATAACAGATAGGTACAAGCAAACATTACAGCTGAAGTTGATTCTGGTTGGTAAGAAAAACGTTAAAAGTAGAATGTTTCTTTGTATGAAATATATGAATTTGTATAAATTAGAGGATACGCTAATATGAGTTTGTTTGAAGTTTAATAACTATTTGAAATAATCAAGTTACTTTTTACTACTTCAGTTCTTAGTATATTTGATTAAAATGTAGTTGCCTTGAGTAATGGAGTTTATGCACCTCAAGGTCTAAATGGAAAGTTGGATGAGTTTCAAAGTAACATCTTCACCTGGAGAACTTCACCTGTTTATCACCATTTACTTTTACGGTACGTACACACGGTCGCATAACAATTTGGAAAAAACAACCACAATAATAGAGACCACATTTCCAATGGGCCTCAATGCCTCGGAAAACACAAAGACTTATGACATCTTCCACCATCTGTTATTTTGTTCCTTATAAAGAAAAAAAATCACCTTTTTAATCACATTTTGATTGAGTGTCAAATGTTTAATCATAATTACATTTCCTGCAGTCGACCCTGTGCACATGGCGGGAATATTTATTTACAGTAAGCACACTCAAATGTCAGAAAATAATGATGTGCTAATGAGTTAGTGATTGCTCTGCTGAAATGAGCTAACTCTTTTTTCAAGTGTCACCGTACTCTGATATGCTCTGATTACATTATTGTGACTGCTCAGCAAATTTGAATGAAATAATTAGACTGAATGAATTAGATCCAGAAACACAAAATAACCTGATGACGGATGAGGTCATGTTTTCTGTGGTTTTCTGTTCCCTCCTTAAAGACAGGCTGGGAAAATGCAATCAATCATATCTTGGAGCCAGTGCAGAAGTGTTTTTTGTGTTCTGCAGGACACAACTAGATCGTTTAATAAGTCCTAAAGGCTTTTTAAAGGCTGGAAGTGACGATAGATTCCTTTGAAAAGCTGCGAAAACCCAGTGCGTCCTGCAATTATGTTACTCAAGTCTGCATGAGGACCCCGCCCATCGCAGTCATTTTGTGAAACTCGCCATCGCCCTAGCGTGCACCTCCTTGATGACTGACTTACTGGTTGGACAGAATCCAGACCCACCCTGTACGTGAAACACATATGGTTAAATGATAATTGACCGGAAACAATATAAAATCCATACTGGAAATATGCATTAAATGATATTGAGTATCAAAGCTACCTCAAATTCATTAATGCTTAATTAATGCTTGCATTAATAATTAATTAATTGTGTTTTATATTGTATGTGCACAATCAAAGAATTAAAATCAATTCAGGAACAAATAATTGTACTTTAAGTTTAATTTTCAGAGCAACTGACTTGGCCTCATTTCCCTATCCTTTATTCGTATTTTAAGTTTCACTTTTTAACTAAAGCAAAAGTCTAACATGCAGCACTAAAACATAATTTTACATTTAGTTATGTGGCATTACATTTAGTCATCTACCTAGAGACTTAGAGACACAATCACGATTCTGTGACGCTTTACCCAGAGACACGTCAATATTCTCGCTCACAATGATTGTACAGAATTCGACAGCATGTCAGAGCTTTTACACTTTGATGTTTAGGAAAGGTCACATGTGCATTGTGTTGCTGCCAGCGTTCTCTCTGTGGTTGGCAGCAGCGTGCGTTTACTGTAATGGTCCTATTACCAACTAGTTATGTCTGTTCTTGGATTCATTTCAAACCAGGTCTTCGATTGGTCTGTTGCAGATCACGTCCAAATTTCTGGATCACAGTAGACCTCTTGGGAAGTTTCAAGCTGAAATGAAATGATTCTGTTTGTCTGGACTACAATCAAATATGCACTAAAACATGCACAGTGTGTTTTTTTTTTATATCTCACATTATGTGTATCGTTTATCACATAAAAATGAAGGTTTCAATGCTCCACAGCTTCTTTTATGGTTGGATTTTAAAAAATAAGGACGGATTTGATTCGACTCCTGCTGCTTGTGGTCCATAATGAACCCTGCAGAAAGAGACTAATGAGTTAGTTGATTAAAATTCTCCTTCTCTAAGAAACAAAAGCTCATTGAAAACAACAGCTTGCTGGACATAGGGAGGCGATTCTGTTTTGAATTTTGAGGAGTCTGCTGTGTTTTCACAGTTTTAAAACTGCAGTCAGGTGCCTACGTGAACACTGAGGTTCTACTTGGCGAAACTATCCTCCTGCAAATGATATAATATCACTGTAACGTATTATATATACAAACTGCAAAGTGGGATTTTACCCTAAAATGACTTTTAAACTCCAAATATTTGGTGCGGTTTTTGTTGAATTACCTGCAAGACTAAGACTGATGTTGTGTCTCACTGGGCCTGTCCACACCCTGAAAATAAATCTTCATCCAAAGTTTAGAGCCTTATTTTATTAAGAGGATTTAATATGACCTTTTGTCCTCTGAGTTCAGTATTAATGTGATGAATGCTGAGCAATGACAAAACTGGCAAAGTCAACTTTTAAGTTAAATCTTGTTGAATAAATAAAAACGAGAACCTTGTAAATCAAAATTTGATGTTTGCATTACACATTTATGGGTCAGGTAAATTTAATGACCCACGGGATTTGAAAACTTATCCAAAAACTTGAATCCAAAGGGAGTAAAACAGAATGTCAGACATTTCTCACAATTCACAATCATTAAATTACAAATCCTTGAAACATCTTGTAGTTCTGTGGAATTCCTGATCTGTCTTTTATGTGCGGGCCAGCGATTTGGATGCTTCCAAATGCCGCAGCGTTTCCCACAGACTGAAGGTTTGTTAGTGGTGCTTGGCTCCAAATTTTTATAACTGCAGTTAGAATCAGAAAATTCTGATTAAACAATTATTTTCCCTGTATACAGTCACTCAGTTTGGGGAGAAATCAAATGGGGTTAAACCCTCCAGTGTCGTCTATATACAACAGAGTTCAATGCCAGGCTTTCTTAAAGCTCTCTGTTTTAGAACTGGATTGTCTTTGTTTTACTCTGTTTTATAGTCTGATCTGATCTATAACCTGTGGTTTAAACCAGCACTAGGTGCGGTCAGTCCGCCCTGCTCCATTATGCTCTTCTACCACTGTTATATTACTATTACAACTACTACAATAACTAACCATACTGCAAAACTACCCAAGCTAACACCAACTGAGCTTAGGTAGCACCTCATCAAAATAAGTTTTGGACCATATTTCCAGTGGTGGATGAAGTACTCAAAAACTGGTCTTAAGTAAAGTCCCATAAACACACATGTATTACATGTTTATTACATGTAGTCTAGTAAAAGGATAACTTTCCACTGAAATTTCTACCTAAGTAAAATTAAGTAAGTACATGATTTATATTTTACTTAAAGTATTAAAATTAAAAGTACTTGACATTTTTTTCTTTCTGCTTTTCTGTGGACCAGAGCTGCTTCACGTCTGAAGAGGTCATTAATTAACTAATGGTAACAGACATAAATCGTGGGTTATGATGTTTTTCAGTTTTATTTCTAAACAACTCATATCGAGTGAGAAGAAGAGTACTGCTAAAATTTTTAAGTTATGTTTTCAATCGTCTTTTCATTTTTCATTTATTTTTATTACTTTAAAAAAAAACATGTGTAAGGTCTGAAGCACTGTGAGGATTGATTCTACCGAAGTGATTTAAATCAGAACCGTGAGTCATTTGATTCAATAATATTTCCCTTTTCTTATTAAATTGAAGGAAATGATATTCTGGGTGGACCCACCTCTCAAGCCAGTTAATCCAGGGGCTCCAGGGGGCCCCAGTTGTCCATTATCACCCTTTTCTCCCTTCGGTCCTGGAGGCCCTGCAAGGAGAAGGCAAGAATGTTCAAATTAATCATTTTAAAGTTTATTCACCGTCCTGTCTTTATGTTAAATTATAAAGTTTATTCATGTGGCCAATGCACATTCAAAACTTTGATCACTGAAAATAGGATCAGTCAGAGACGATGGGAAACGGAGACAAACAGACAGGTTTTTACGTTTTGACGCACAAAATTAAATTCTCAAATGAAACATTACCATGAACTTTTTTCCATTTTCGTTTTTGAAATTAAAACAGTCAGTAATGCTACCAACATGAATTCACATGAAAATACAAGTAGATGTTGGTGGCAAGTCAGAACTCTGTCTTCAATACAAGCTAATGCTGATTAACAATCCTTTTTAGCTGTTCTAAACACCACATACAAAGGGGATTTCATTGTCAATAAAAGCATTAGTTTGGAGCAGAAATGATCCCTTTTATATTAAGCAAAGCTTTAAGAGGGGTTTGTTTAGAAATACGAGAGGCCTCTCACTGGGTTTTGATCATTACAACATCTTGGAGCATTTATCAGGTTATTACCAAAACCACGGCAGACAAGAATCTTGTAGATTATCACTTAAAAAGGAAACACATTTGTTTCCGAGAGCATCGTGCCAGCCTTTAACTCCTGCTGATAATGACTATTAATCAATAATCATTAATGATAATAATGATTATAACAATAACGATTATTAAGGTAATGAAAATCATGTACTTATCATTGACACACACTCAGCGACATACTGTAGCAGCCAAAATGAAGGCCCAGCTTGGCCTAACAGCTGATATGAGGATTCAATTCAAACGTTTGTTGTCCTTGGAGAAAGTGAGTGGAAATAAAAGCCAAGTGGTGAGTGAAGCAGATAGATATACAGAGAGGGAGAGACACGGGGGGGTGGGGGGTGGGCGTTCTGACCACAATGGGAACCATATGTTTAACAAGGTGGACCACAACAACACAGCTTGTGGGAATGCTTAGAAACTGTCCAGCACATGTCCAGCAGGTTCCCTGACTTCACAGCTCTAATGCTCTAATGTTCCTGCAGTTTTCTGGTGACCTGTTGAGATGCAGATCTAACTGCTGTCGCTTTGTGCAGCTTCGCGACTGCACACACTTAACTGGAAACAGCAGGTCACGAGGCTGTGAAGAGGTCACATCCAGAGAGGAGGATGGATGCCTTCCCATGTCAGATCGAGTGCTTTTTCTATTCCTGCGGGGATGTCTGTAAAAGCTGGAAAACATTTCTCCTAATGTAAAGACACTCTGAGCTACAATACGCGACTTAATCGTACGCTAGTAGAAATAACTGCCCTCTCTCTGCTCTGCACAGCCCAAGGTCAAGTATTAGTCATCATGTAATTACATTAAATAGGAAGCTACAAAACGTATTAATCAATCAGATACCGCTGAGATTCTCTGGGGAAAAGAGTGAATGTCGCTCAGTAAGTAAGTAAATCTCCCTGCACTGTTGCCAGTGATGCTCTATGACTATGAATTCATTGTGTGGGAAGCATAAATTAACATGAATTAAATATTTTATTCTGAATACATTCACCTGACCTTGGCTACATGAAGAATCGTTTTGTACAAATAACTAGCAGTGACAAAGGTCCGAATGCTGCATATCCTTACGTTCCCTTCGTCTGGGCCAGCAGGGGACATTAAAAAACACACGACGAAGACTAAAACCATCGGCCAATTAGCCAATTATATTCTGCGAATGTGTGAAATGATGGGAGAGCCCACGATCTAGGACCACTGACGTGGTCCAAAGTTGCGTTTCACACATGTAACACACAGCGAGACATTGCACGAGAGAAGTGCATCACACGAGAAGTTCTCGCATAGGACGAACTGCTTGATTATGCACAGCCAGCGTGAACGGGAAGCACAACATGATAGAAAACCTTGGCTGTGGGAAACAGCGCTTTGTTTGCAGCACACTGGAGCCGTGCAGTCGAGTGATAGAAATGTCATCAACACGCCCATTTATTTGCTTTTAATCCCTCGCTTACAATTCGCCGAGCTCAGGCATATAATACACACTTTGTACTCGTGGGGCTCACAGGATAAAGTCCGGATAATGTCGGGAGGGTCTCACTCATTCTCACATTCACTTCTTCTGGTCAAATTCAAACATGTCAGATGGGCTTGACAGTCGCTGATGGCTCCACGCTGGCTGATGACCAACTGTCGGCTCGTTGCACATTTTTAAAACAGCCATTATTATTATTATTGAGGTCTTCTTTGACATAAATAAGACTCAGCCAAGTTGAAAACATTTCCTGCAATCCAAAAAATGTGCGTGTCTGCCTAAGCTCTAGAAAAGGCAGTTCAGCCTGGTGGTCCTGAAGAAAATGCACCCTTGTTAATAGTTTGTTTTAGCAGAGCTTCACATTATTAATCTCCTCCCTGTCACAGTCCTATTTGTTCATTCAGCTGACAGCATTTCAACAATAACAAACCCAGCGGCCCCTCCAGGATCAGCCTGAACACATCCGACAGGGCCGACAGAGTCCAAGAACACAACACCAGTACAGAGTTTAGGCGCCTCCATCCAGCATCCAGTCTGTGTAGTTTGGAGTAGCAAGCTTGTGTATTTAGACGTGGAAGAGGCACAGCTCAGAATAAATGATCACAATATGAGATGACAACAACGCCACAAAGTGGATAAAATGTTAAATGGATGTTTCTAATCTCAGAGGACAAGTTTGTGCTCTGGTTATTAAGTTTGAAAACTGGGCTTCGTCTTATAACAACTGTCACTGTTCACAAAGTCAGGCTATGAGAGTTACAGAAGCGTCCTCCACTCTCCACGCTAAAGTATCTTAAGAATGTGGACTATTGGAAAAAGTGCACGTTGAATAGATTTTTTCTAAAAGCTTATTTTCAGGCCTATATTATTTAATGGCCTGCAGTAATATTGCATTTGTATTCTAATTTTCAGGACAGCCACATAATGTTTACAGAGATTTTAAAAGGTTTTGATATACTCAAAATAATATTCACCCAAAGGCTCATTATATTAATTGCACTGGAGATAGCTACATATGGGGATTATTGAAAATATAATGAATTTAGAAAATGACCAAACTTATGTTGTGCACATAGTGTGCATGTCTTTAAAACAGTTTCATATGAATGTGACAATTTGTACTTTCATTAAATGTCAAATAAGTCAAGTCAGCAACAACGTTTGATGAGTTTTACATTTGTCGAAGATCCAAAATTAGTTTGATAAGTAAAATAAACAAAAAGCAAGAATCATGTTAATAATCACTTGTTTCTGTCATCAACACGTATGAATATGGCTGGATATGCTAGTCATGTGAAAAGATGGACATGTGTAGGGACATGAGTCATTTAAGGTGAGGAGTTCCTGAAGGACAGTGAGATACAGGATTTAAGAAGTGTGAAATGTAAAACACGAACAGTCAAGTTCTTGTTCAGAAGTAATGTATGTTTTTGTAAACTTCCTGTAATATCCTGCAACACCAATAACTATAAATACTAATTACTAAAAATGGGTATTAAAGAATCAAAGGCCATACCAAATAAAAAGTGAGCTGTCTTGAGGGAATAAGTGGGACCTTGACTGATTCGAGGGACTCTTCACCAGCAAAACAAACATGCCATTCGAAATGTGCAGAAATTGTCATCAGACAACACGGAGGGTGTAAATGTTTCCAGACCTCAAATCTGCTCCGGTCAACTTTTAACACACGACTAACTCAAACTGCTGCTGCAGCTCAGCAGATCTCAGCCACCCCCTGAATCCAGCCAAACCTGCACATGCCCCGTTTGTGTTTTGTAGATTTTCAGATCTGGACTTTATTGACATTCTGACGCTGTGTCATCTTCTGGGAACAACACTGGTGAGAAACTGGCTACAGGAAACTGAGAGATTATATGGTCGGTTTGTAACCAAGTGTGGGATTACAGTAACAAGACAGTGACAGCTGGTATTGTTTTCCCAAAAAAAGTCACTTCACACAAGTCTGGATTTCAGTCTGTAGCAGCACAGAAATCCAGCGCATCTATCCCGTTAAGAAAGTCAGCAACTTTTTCTTTCAACAACACGATTACATAACCTTGTGAATGCGTATTGGTCCAACAAGGTTGTTTTCTCTGTGCCTTAATAGTTTAATCCTGACTATGCTGAAGGGCTACCACATAAAAAAGTCAGTGTGTGGTCCTTTTCTTCATACTCTGTTCGCTTCATGCCAATTAAACACTCGGAGCATGGAAATATGGCTACACGTACATGAGGAGACGTTTGGAGAGAAGGAGTAATAGCACAGCAACAGGAGGCACAAAAATATGGAACAGAACATGAAAACAAACGACAACACGGGGAATACCACTCAGTGCGGTGGAAGGTACCCTTCCTCAGGGTCTAAGTAACTAAGTTTTACCAATTTTGGGCAGTACGTGTACTGTACATGAACAGTATTAAACAACCCTCCGCATTCCATGAATTAATATATCTTAATATTCTTTCCTGTTAAATGACATGGGCAGTGATGCTGCTTATGGATGTTCTGCCAAGACCCTTGATACAGACACTGTTAATTCCCACAGGATAAATCTTAATGTCTCTCAATGTGGTGATACCATGACTTTTCTCGGACATCAGTATAACATTGTCTTTTTTGAGTGAAATGTCTTGACAACATTCGGTTTCATACATTCATTCACTAATAATAAGTGACTTTGATCATCTTTTCAATTGCAATTTGCTTGTCTTATGACCAAAGATCTGCCTTAGTTGATGGCACGTACGTAGTAGGACCAGCATGTAGTACGACCAGCAACCAGGGCAGTTACGACATGCCTCATATATAAATGACTCTGTTATGCACCGTGTACAACATGTTTATGACTATGAGATTTGACTTTGTTTGAGCAACGTTTGTGAGTGATCAGATGTTACACTGGACTGGAAGGACCTTAACAACGTGTAACCACTTGGATCGAGGCAGGTGACGGGTGTTATGATGTTAAACCTGAGCCCAGTCTTACTCCAACCCTTTCCAGCAACCTCTGCACACTCCTTAGCTGCCAGTTGTGGTGATCGTTCTACCTCTCATCACACATACTGATGTTGTTGCTGTACTCAATGCACATCACGGTAATTTCAGTCAAATAATGTCTTAAATAATGTCTTTTAAGTTGCTAAAGCTCTAAACTTCTCTGTTCACGGCAACTGCTACACATCACAGTGGACGTCATGTTAAACGTCACACTGCTCATACTAAGGTACTTCGATTCAGTGTAAATACACAAAGGCATCTTAAAGAAGGTCTCATATAACAACAACATGTTGTGTCTTTGTATAGAAAGAGCTAAACGCTGTGAACATTTTACCAGCTAAACTTGTACCGGTGAAAAGCTCTGCTGTGACAAAGTACAGACGCACAGAGCTGCTCGCAGGCTCCTGGTCTTGTTAAGTGATGTGGATTGAACTATTTGAAAGTGGAGCTTGTTGGGAAATCTCCTGAAGTGATGTAACTGATGTAAGGGCGAAATCAAATGTCGTGTAACACCTAACCCTTGTTTTAAAGGAGCCGTTTGAAACAAAAAGCTGCACTTCGACAAGTGTCACATTCTGGAGGAAGCACCAAATATCAGCTACTGAACGCGAATAGCCCCAAACCCAAATGTCCGATCACCATGTTTTGTAGTAATTTAATACGACGACAACACGTCAGAGTTCTGCATCCCCTATAAAATAAAACCCTTCTGAGATGTTTTAAATAACTTCTCGTGTTTCTTTATCATTAATAAAACAAGTAACATGTGTGCCACGAATACAGTGTGAGTCACAGAGAAATTAAAGGCAAATGAGCTCAAAAAGAAAAGAAAAGAGGGCAAAAGAAAAAAGGAGGCACACGAAGAGGAGTATAAACATGGATAGAGATGTAAAACTTTTCTTGGCTAAGGTGACTGAGGGCTAACAACAAACAAATGGGCTGCAGAGCTAAAACTAATGACAGAGCTGAGTGGTTGAGCTTTCATTCTGGATGAAGCGTCTAAATTTAACCCACAATTGTTTCCAGGCTCGCGAGAAACGGCATCCCACCCACATGTGAAGCAGACCTGAGATCAGGGGTCCTGTTGAGTTTGAGTTACCATCAATCAGCTCGGGCTGCGTCCCCTGCCAGCATTACATCATGACATACCTATTCGGACTCGAACAAGCCAGGGAAGTCATTCGGTACGCTGGCAGTGAGAGTCACACCGCGTCAGGACTAATCAGGCCTGAGCAGATTGGAGCAAGAACATTCAGAGTTGCTCAATACCGTGGGGCATAAATCCCACAGTGTAAAACCCTGCTGGCCTGATGGGACCACTCGCCTTAAATCACAGGACAGACGTAGTGGTACTGAGGTCCACCCTAAGGGATTCAAAACATCAGGAGTTACAGTTTTCACGGTCTTGTGGGGCTTGTTATGTATTGCATGTTATTGGACATAACCACCTATTTCCTAAGATAATATTTTAATAATGATCTTGGGCCTTAACATATGTGTTTAACGGAATAAATAATTGTATATCATTAAGTCTGAATGAAAAACTTAATATTGTGATTTAAAATGTTTTTTATTGCATCTACTTGTTTTTTTGCCCAACTACTTTAGATCTTTACGAGGACAAATACTGTGAGGTTGAGATGTGAAAAAATGTAGAGTAGCTTACGAGGCATTTAAGACACTTGTGTCCAACATTTTATGCACTTTTTCAATAGGGCTGGAAAAACTCACACTGACCAAAGCACCGAGCAAACATAACATCCAAGCCGTGCTGGCACAGTGCAAGGGTTTATGCACAACGGCGTACGAGGAAAAAAGTGCTGACGTTTTGTTGGAGTGCAGTTTTGCAGTTGCCTGCAGCTTTTCATCCTAACTGGGCCCGCAAAAAACTGCATTAGGTTCTGGTGTTTAACAGAGGTACATAGGTACATAGGTACATCCCGTGTGTCACGCTAAAGTCAACACTGAGAAATGGTTTATTTTGAACAGCAGAGTTAGTTAAATAGAAGTCACACGAGGTCACACTAGTACTCAGAGCAGGGGTTCGAACAACCACCTCATCTGACCTTCTAAGATGGTGAGGTTCTTCAGAGCCATGGAGTGCTCCCAGTCCTTCAGCCGGAGGTCCTCTGTGATCGTGTTGAGGATCTCCATCTCGTTCCTCAGCTGCGCCTCCGTGTGGACGTGGGTCACCCATAAGCTGCTGGTGTCCTCTGTTATGTTGCTGATCTGGATCTAGAAGCACAGGAGTAAACACTAACTTGGTCCTTCCTTATGTTTTGGACATTTCAGTCAAAGTTGTGCTGAATCTCTCACCTGCAAGTCCTGTATCTTCAAGTGATGAATACTGATGTCATTACTGAAGGTGTGATTGACAGCTCCCACTGTCCAATTAACCTCGTCCACTTTTTCTCTCAGCACGCTCAGCTGTCCTACGGATTCCCTGAAATGAAGAAGGAACAAACAGAATATCATTCTTAATCCTCATTAGTTTGCAATCTGATTTTATTACAGTGCCATGCTTTTTCTACTATTGTCATACTTTTTCTACAATTATAAGGACAGAGCAGACTCTTTCTGCTGAGGAGACTATGGTATTTTGGAGCACAGGGAGCACTACTGTAGACCTTTTATGACTCTGTGGTGGCCTCTGCCATCTTCTCCCACCCCCTGTGCGACGCAGCGTCACGTCTTAGCAGCTTCTTCAGTGACAGACTGTTACATCTTAAATGTCTGAAGGAGTGACATTGAAGGTCTTTTCTCCCTGCTGCTGTCAGACTTTATAATCATTGCTGCTCCCAGTGAACCTTTATTAGTCTATTAGTCACTTTGAACCGTGGAATACAAAGGACTTGTATGATTGTGCACATGTGTGATATACTTTTATTTTTTGTACATATCATATCCTTTTTATGCTAGACTGTATAAACTGCATTCTGATATTCTTCTTGGCCGTAACTTTGGTTAACTGCTGTAACATGGAAATTCCCCCATTGTGGGACGAATAAAAGTTTATCTTAACTTAACTTATGTGAGTGTGTACCTGAGCAGGAGGTCCTGGTTGCGGAGCCAGGTGGAGGCTCGAGCCAACTCCACACTGAATCCTGTCAGGTTTCTGCCAGTGGAGCTGCTCAGAGATGACAACCTGTCATCCAGCTGCACCAGGTAGCCCTCCGACTGAAGGGAGTGGGCCTGGATGGTCCTCAGCTCTATCTCTAAACCCTGTAAGGAAGAATACTTTACATAGGCATTATTGTTTTCATGGTATTTCACTTATACAGGACTAATTCATAACAATAATAATACATTTAATTTATAATTAAATTTTCATTTACAAACAAATCTCAAAGTGCTATAAAAGAGAGGAGCATAAAACATACAGACATTAGCACTATGCAAACAATGTGCAGTTACTAGCTTTAGGTCCTTTTTAAAAATGGTTATAGTCTGTGGGGCCTTAAGATGTTCAGGAAGGGAATTCCACAGGCGGGGGGCGGGAGCTCCATCTCTCATAGTCCGTAATTTAGTTCTTGGGGTATGTAGGAGGTAGGCACTTGTGCAACAGAGGTTGTGTGTTAAAGTGTTTTGAGTGACAAGCTCCATGAAGTAGGCCAGGGCATAGCCATGAATGCACTGATATGTAAGTAGTGTAGTTCTATATTAAATTCTGGAGGAAACTGATATGCTCGTGCTCACCCACTCTCATGAGGACCCTGGCAGCAATGTTTGTATGTGCTGGAGCGCTTTGCCAGGAATCCCGGTGAGCAGTGCATTGCAATAGTCAAGTCTGACAGGTACAAAGGCATGGACAAGCTTTCCTGCATCAGAAAGAGTGAGACTGGGATGGAGTTTGGCGATATTGTTGAAGTGGAAAAAACACAATTTCTGCAGATGTTTAATGTAGTTGTTAAATGTTAAGTGAGGATATAGGCTCAGGTCGAGGTTGGTATCTGTAGGTGAGAACGTGGAGGATGTGTTGATCTTTGGTGTAAGAAGCTGTGATTAGGTAGAGGAGAATGAGCAGAGAAAGGTAGCAAGCGTCCACCGCCATTAAAAGGTTGTTTGTGACCCTGACAGAGCTGTTTCCGTGCTGTGGGCGGAGCCGAAGCCTGACTGAATCTTTCCAAACTGATTGTACATGTGTAGATGGTGACAGCTTTTTCTAGCACTTCCAGACAGAAACAGGAAGTCGCAGATGGGTCTATAGTTTCTGTACTTTTCATCCACACATAGAGTCACATACATGAGGGTGTGAATGCACCAAATGCACATGGGGTCTACATACATGTACATAGTAGGTGTGGGTGACAGAAATTTCCTGTCTGGAGGTTTATGTTCATGCAACCTTTATTGACTTGAATAGAACATTATTACTGGAAAAGTTATTAACTTGAGCACTTTCATGTCACTGAAGCATCAAACGCTAATCACAGCCTGTAACAGTTTCCAGGTCTAAAATCCTGCCCCGCAGAAGCTCGTGTTCCCACGTTTTCAGTCTCATACCTTGATGAGAACCTCCAGCCTCTGCAGCCAGTCGCTGTGGTTGTGGAAGAGGTTCTCCAGTTTCCAGATGTTCTCCAGCAGGTCCGCCTGAGTGGACGCCTCGCCCAGGGTCTGCTGGAGCAGCCGAGAACGCTCCGACATCCGGGTCACGTTCTCCATCAGCACCTCCTCCTGCTGTGAAGACACCTGGGATCGAGAGACTGGGGTCGGGGAGGGATGAGGTAGACACAAGAGTGGGAGATTTGTTCTGAATGACTCACTGATCCCTCCGCTACAGCAAAAGTCCCCAAATCAAGGATCATTTACTATCAATCACTACTGTCAGCTCGGAGCTGGCCAGCAGTTTAACACAGAGCAGATGGTGGTTCAGTCGCCTGCACTTATTCTGCTTCTCTATCCTTTCTTAATGCATTGTTTTGTTAAATCAAGACCTAAATATTCTCATTTGGGTCCAAAGACACTTGCCAGTGTTGGCTTACGACGAGGTTGTCGGTGCTGTAATGTAATTTTGTGGAATTTCTGTCTTCATTTTGACCGAGGTTGACGTTGGCCCCTGCATGATGCCGTCATCCAATATTTGCAGGGGAGTGTTTTTTCAAAATATTACGTATGGAATCCCAGCAATAGAATGTGTGTTCATTGGTAGCTTTTAAGAAAAACAGCACGTTTTTCTGTGAAATCAAGAGGAAAAATAACAGATATGGGGGACGTGTCTTCCTTCGGGACAGCATGTTCTGAATTACATACATGTTTATTTAGCTGTAACAGCACATTTGCTGACAGTTAACATACTGTAGTGCTGATGAACGCTCATCTTGTTTTTCCCTGTGGCGAGATGCCACTTCTTTAGTCTCTTCTTGCTTCTTGACCATGCCTAACGAGAAAAAGCTCCTCCATTTCGTGTTATGTCGAGAGTACGTTGCATGGTAACAACTCGATGGCCCGGGAGATATTTTGAAACCAGATCCTGAGCGTTATGCTATGACGGCATCCTCACTTTGCCTCTCTGTCCCTCTCTCTCTATGGGACAGCAGGAACCAGTGTGCAGAAAGCCTCAAATAAAGAAAAAGGAATTATTTGGGAAATGAGAGGAAGCAGATAATTCCCTGCACGCATTTTCTTTCACACACCGATGCCCCTAACAGTCTAACACACACTTTGAATATTTCTGCTGTTATAGTTAAAGTGCACGCTGGAGTCATGTCAGCATGACCTCATAGCAGTAAACGCATTGCAAAGTCACACTGCTGCAAACAAATCTCAATTCCTGCCAATTATTAGTGTGTTAGGTTTATTCCTAATGAACTGAAAAACTAAATAAGCTGCACTCTCTCCACTTCACAGAACATTTAATTGCTAACTGATGGTCTGTCAGCAGCAGAAGAACACACACATTATCTGACAGCATGCAGCTTCTAAGGAAGGAGAAATTAAAGACTTTCCCATCCAGGTATTCATTTACAGTACGACCCAACAGCGACAGCCCACAGTCACTGTGACCAAAGATCATGTCTTGATTACAGAAAGGGTGAAACAATAACAAGTGTTTATTGGATTCTCAACACAAAGCCCAATTTTAGAGGTAATGTCCCAACGAAAATATGTATATTTTTTACATAATAATCATTGTTATTTTACCATAATTATAGTATAAGCCATACACTGCACCGTATGAGCCATGTCTTATGAGAAGCTGTGCATGACAACTGTACAGTTACATACACCTAGTATGAACAAAAACATCAAATCTGTTTTCAGAGTCTTGTCATCCACCTTCACCCCCATTGTTTAATATCTCAGAAGTCGAATTCTATTTATATATTTGTAGTTTTGGTGAGGGAGGACAGGGAAACAAAGAGCTGCATCCCGAACAGCATTTCTAGCACTGGGCTGTTTGTCCTGCGACGTGCGGACAAGCGCTGCTGCACGTCGTTTGTTCTTGATGCCATCAGACTACAAGGTCCTCACTGCTGTCATCCGATGCCATGTGACATGGATAGTTCCAAAATGATTTGTGATAAATACACATTTTTTGTTTATAGTGTTGTATAAGTTTGGATTTTGTAAACTAATATTAATTCTGATTTTTGCTGTCAATTTGCTAAATATTATCATGTGATCTGTCTTTAACCATGTTCTAGTTCAGCTGGCTCACCTGCTTATGAATATTTTGCATTATTTACTTTAATAATTGCATTAGTATTTAATTCTGTGTATTCTGTTTCACCGTTTCACCGTGAAATCACCAAGATATACAAGCTTTACTAAGCCATGTGATGGATCTGTGAGATAGAAATGATGTTGATAATGATGAACATCCACAGTATTTTCAATATATTAAACTTAACTGTATGAATTATCCAGAATATGAAAGGCAAAAAAGATCATGTTAATAGAGAAAAAGAAAAGGCAGCGGAAAAAAAAGGCAATGGAGAGGAAAACACTATGAGAAGGAAGAAAACAGCACTCAATGATCCATGGTGGTTATGCTAAAAAAAGTTTGTTTCAGAAATGTTGTCACTTTAAAAATACATAATCTTCCTAAAAGAGACAAACTACACGTCAATACCACATGTCTGTCAGACAATCTTTAAGGATAATTTAAAACTCACAGATGGAGCGACAGCACCAAGCTTGGCATTAATGTAATCCAGGAATGTTTTCCAAATTCTGTGAAATTTGTCATAGAACCCACAGAGTGGTTTCTCTCGTTTAGGGTACAGAATTACATTTGTTAACCACAGACTGCTTGGGGCTGTGGGTTCTCACTGTTCAGATTGAACGTACACTATTAGAGCGCAGACACATAAACTCATAATCAGAGCTTGTTGCCAGACATTTGAACTGATTTTTCCAGTGTCTCAATTTGTTTCTCTGGCTTCACTGCCTCAGAGAATCATCCACAAGCATCGAAAATGTGAAGGGGATGTCACGCCACGTTGAACGTTTGTTTTTCTGCACCGTATTGTGAGGATCCCACTGCCTTTCTGTTGCTACGCTGGAGTCGGTGTTTACAGTTTCTGTCATGACTCTGAAAAGTGTCACTGTGGTGCAGCCAAACCAAACAAAAGCTATGCAGGTAACTCATCATAACCAATGCAGCACATACTGTACTTCATGATTCTTAGTTGCAGATCTATTTGTTGGATAAATTTGGTTGTTTATGTTTCAGAATATGAAGCAACAATCAAAGTTTAAATTACCAATTACCAAAAAAATGGACACTTTCTGAATACAAATGTTAAAAGTGCCACATGTGCTGAAGCTCTATGTTACACTAAGGATAATGGGATATAATATTAACGAAAATAGCTACCTACAAAAAACAACAACAAACATAGATTCATACAAAAAGCTTGAAGGGAGAACCTAAGAAGCCTTTTAGTCTTGACAACGCTTTTTTCTTTCCGTCATCAGCCTTTATAATGTCTGACAGCTGCTGAGGTGCAGCTGGAAAGTCTTTAAGGTGAGTGTTGTGACCTCAGGAGAAGAAGATGATGATGAGAAATAGACCAATGAGACGTGTGCCTGACAATCCCATTTCTTACTTCTCGTACTGTCGTATGCAGAATGAGAAAGTCATCTCTTGTCTCTTCCATTTCTTTCCTCTCTATTTCACACACACACACACACGGACAAATTCAAAATGCATCAGTCCCAAATTCACAGCTTGAGGGAGTCTTCAGCAGACACGCAGAGGAGGAGGACACTGTCTCCATTCATGTATCAGATCCTTGTTTCTGGGAGAAGATGACAGCTCAACAGCTGGTTGTCAGTGCATAACGTGAATGGATTCTACATTATCGGTTCAGTCTTCGCTTCTCTTCGTAGTGGGTTCATATTGTTTTCAACAGTTTGTCTGAATTCAACACAGGTGGAATGTACTTTATGTAAACCATTAGTGCACAAACCGGGGCTTTAGGGTAAGGCTGTGTAGGTGGTCGCTTCGAAGGAGATTGCAGACAGGCTTTGTTGGAAACTGACTTTCGCATAGCCTGCTGCTTTTTCATGTTTCTGACCCTTTGATTTATTAGCTCACGCTCCTTTGTAACTAATACATACCCAGGCTATTATCCGTGAAACATCCAGCTAAATATGATCATCGGTATAAATCAATATCGAAATACGGATAATAAAGAAGTCAGAGAGTTTGCAGAATTAACAAAACAAAGTCTACAATAATAAATGAATAGGCCAACCTGAAATGAATGTAACCGATACCATGTGAATCCAGTCATTCTAATATAAATAACAGCTATAAATCCAGATATTTTCTTCTGAAACAATATCTGCCGAATTTCTGCTTCTTTAAAACCTTTTTCAGGTCTGTAACAGCAGCAGTGAACAGTGTCCAAGAGGTTGTTTTGCATCTGTTTCTGTGATATTCAGCCTGTGAATAATGAGTGTCTATATCCTGTCATGACCTTCCGGCTACAAAATATTCACATTGTTTCAACAGAAAATTGAGTCCTTAAAGCATAGATCAATTATAAAATAATGTAAACGGCTCATATTACACCTGCCTTCCTAACAGAAATTATAAACTGTGATGTAGATAAATGAACAGTTTACAACCTGATAATTTTTGAATCACACAGAGATTAACAATATCACCATTATATCATTAACATGGTTAAAACAGCATAATAAATATCAAAGTATGGTGTGTATGTACAGATACTACAATAACTGAATCATCATTTAGGTAATGTCTCACCTAAAGCAGTGGTCCTCTACCTTTGTCTGAAACCCCTTAAGTTCAAAAACATTTCTAGGACCCCCGACATAAGGGGACTATGGACTATTATGCTTTGAGCAAGGAGATGATGCTGTTGTTTTTAAAGCACATTATTTTGGGGCTTTTGCTAAATATTTTTTCATAATGTGGTTTGAAATGGGTTTTATATTACACCACAAGACAACTGCCTCACACAGACACATGGGAGGTGCAATGGAGCAAAACAACTCTGGGCGCAGATTAGCATAGTTTGCTCTCAAATTACTAATTTGTGTCAAGATGTTATTTAATTACTCTCAAATTACTCCCAAGTGTAATATAACAGAAAAGCTCACTGGGCTCACTGAGGCCCTCTGGTGACCTACAGCCAGTGCAACTACTGGCCTAAAGGAGTAAAAATGCAGAGAAGCTGTAAAAGAGAATCTTCAACTTGAGAAGCAAATAAAGTAGATTCTCAATTCTTTTTTTGCTACAAGGACATTTCAGTCAAATCAAACATAACAACTACATTATAAATCTTACAATCAGTGGTAATTTGTTCATTTAACCCATTACAGGAAGTGACAATACTGTACATGCAACTGTGACAGATAAAAAGTAGAGAAGAGGTTTTAATACACTGGCCAGGATGTGTTGAAGTGAAATTCATTGACAGGAAACACTGGCGCTTATCGTGATGCTCTCCCATAGGACAACAGCAGATAAAAGTGCCTCGACACACTGCCAATTGTGGGCCATTTTCTTAGCAATAATAATCCAATAAAATCTAATTTTATTCAGTCTCAGAGACCTCAGACCTCCAAAAGGCAGGGTACATCATGGACAGTCAATCTCAAGGCCAATGCAGAGAGACATGCACAGATGAGCAACCATTCACACTCACGTTCACACCTGAGGGTTATTTAGAGTTCCAAGTTAACCTAATATGCACGTCTTTGGACTGTGAGAAGAAAACGGAGTAGTCGAAGGAAACCCACACACGCATGAGCAGAACATGCAAACTGCTGGCAGGTGAATGGAGGACTTTTCCACCACTGCGCTGCCCTGAAGGACAACATTCAATATTAATTATTAATTTCTTTTCATTAGAAGAAACAGCTGTATTACATGAGGTTTTATTTGATGTTTTCTGTCCAATTTTGGGCACTGTAACTACGTGCTTGTTTAAGGCAAGGAAAAAAAATTGCAGGATACGATTCAAGTCTTACCAAAACAGACTCAATCTAATTTATTACACTTACAGAATGACTCAAAGACTGAACTATACCCGTTTCTTCTGAAGAGACCACCTACTGCATCAACTGTGTGCACTCTGACTAAAGAGCTGTGTCTCTTTAATCTTCAGATTCACCCTACTGGAATTCCAGATGAACAGAACAGTTTTTGTGTGAAAAGCACAATGACTGTTTCTGTGTCTGATGTTTTCTCTCTGCAGTTCTCACTCACACACTGTGAGCACTTTACCTTGTCTACTATCTAATCGTTGTCAAAACCTAATTCTGAACTTAACCCTCAAACAGTATCTTATTGCCAAATTAAACCGATAAAGGTTTTTTTTTGACAGTTCTAGGTGCCTAGAAAGTGATGCCTATACCATGGACACACACGCTAGTGGGAGAGTGTCATGGTCAAGAGAGGAGACAGGGGAGGTCCATCAGAGCTGGATTCTTACACGCTGCATTCATTTATCTCTATGTGCAACCCGAGTGTGTGTGTGTGTGTGTGCACACATTTACATCTGTGAGTACCTACAGTAAATGTGGGTAAACTGGAGGTCAGGCTCTGCAAATGGTTCTACTCTGTATAATCTTATTAGGTTGGAGCTTGGCCATTAATTATGTGTCGTACATGCACTTGGACTGTAAGCAGTAGCTTTTTTTTTGTTTCTCCAGTTTGCAGAGATTTTACGAACTGCCCCTGTGTTGTGTTAGAGACGTACAAATCAAACATGCTGCTGAGGTCTGACTTCTGGTCCTGCACCATGGTTACCAATGTCACTGTCCATGTCTCTCACAGCCTGTTTTTTGTAGCTACAGTCCAAGGGTGACGCAAAGTTAATCATCTGCTCATGTGTTATAGGCATCTGAGAATGGTTATTTTCATAAAAATATCAGCTTTCCTATTTCAACTTTAACTTTCCATAAAATATATAATCCTTTACCCAAAAACTAAAAAAACTTTTCTCTACAATATTATAACACTTTCTCAAATCACTTCTTTACTCGCATAAACAACAATTAGGAATTAGGATCATGTTGTTGACACACAGGGAGTAACAGTTACAAACACACTATGTCCCTCCAGGACTTTGCAAACCTTTCTGTGACTGCTGTGGCCTAAAATGCCCCATTTTCTAAAAAAAACTAAACAAAACATTTGATTAATGTTGCAATGTTTTTTTTTACGTTTTCACAGGGTTTTCCACGACGTAGTTCGGCAATCCTCTCGTGCAGACAAGTAAGACAAAAACATATCGACATTTACAGAAGGCATCAAATTAAACAAAAAATCGTATTTTTCTCCCGTGTGTTTGTTATGATTTACACAAGACATAAACTGTAGTACTTATCGCAGTGTGTTCCCGCCGTAGCAGACGGGACCACCTCAGTGTTGTTTTGGAGACACCGACTTTGATTGGTTAGTTTGGGCAGCGTTGTGTGTGGCAGTGTATGCTAACACTGAAAATAAAGTGTTTGAAAACGAGCAAATCTACGTTTGCATTTTGTTTTCTAGAAACAACATGTTCACTCTCGACCTCGCCACAAGTGTAGAGATTGTAAACATGATTACTTTGATTATAATATTCAATCCTCCACCACCAAAACCTGTGCAGATATATAAATCATCCCCTACACTGTAGAATTTATGGCGCAACCACTGAAAACCCAGTGACGAAGCATAAGTTGGCAAACGCAGGACTGGACCTCCACGGAGGAGTCAGACAGACTCTCCAGCCTCCTCGTCCTCTGATTTGGCCTTCCCACCTCCACACAGTCATTTTTAAAGGAACCTAATCTGGGAATTGACCGATATGGAGAAGAAGAAAAACAACAACAAGAAGGTGGTGACTTGACCGTAACCAGAACACAACATCTTGCTGGAGTCGAGCTTCTGCAAACACATCATAGTCCTCCAGTTCTCCAACCCAAACAGAGCAATATCACGCCAGAACAAACAGGCCTCGAGTCTGGCAAAGGCCTCCAAACGCCTTGGAGAATGGAGCCATCTTTAGTTCGCAAAAATTATGCTTAGTTCTATCTACATAAACATTTTGATTATTTGATTTTGGTTAGTAGATCCTGATTTTTAAAACTGTGACCAAGTTTGATTTTGAATCATCTAACAGAATGAAGGTTTAGCATGTTGACTGTTAATAACTTAAAGAATACTTGTAGTAATGTTTCTGTTTTTTTAGTTGTTTTAGTAAATGTCGTGAAAATAATTTTACATGAGCCTATTTCCCCCTCACAACAAAGACTGAGCTCCAGTGTAGTAAATTGTAATTAATCCATTGTAGTAAAGACAACACAGACTTGCGATACTCCGTTTAACGTGCTCTTTTACTATCCTGAACAAGCGGGCCGTAGTGTTTTTTTGACACAGATCTTTTTGCTACCGTCAGAGGCAGCACACTATTAGCCCACAACAATCACAAGTTAGCCATCCATTGCCTACATTATTCAACTTTTTAAAATCTTATAAACAATAGATTTCTTTTTAAAAATTTAACACTTGTCTTCAGCAGGAATTAATCCTCATAGGACTGAGAAGAACAGTCAGATTCAGTGGGGCTGGCTGTTTTGGTGTTTTTATGTGATTTGGTAAAATTAATTAAAATATATTTACTTAATTTTGGCTTTATGTAAAAATACATACACATAAACAACTAGTATCTAAACAGTTGCACTAGAGGTAAATTCACATTTCTGATGTGTCCAACATGAACTCAATCGTTCCTGGGCAACTTCTCCTTTCCTGGTAAAATAACTGAACTAACTTCATCATTGCCCTAAAATGTAATGCATCTCTAACATACTAATACAATTCAGGGCAGGGTCTGTAACAGAGATGAAAGTCATCTTACCTGGGAGCAGACTGAGAAAAATAGCAGCCTGAAGAAACATTAAAACAGCTGGTTCTCAGTTAAAAAAAATAGTCAATTTACCATATGTGTTATAATGGCATTCATGTTTCAGCATCCCTCTAATAACATTAAGTCAGATATGGACTTCACATCTGTCACAACACTGTGTTTTGCATGTGTTTGTGTGTAAGGGAGAGAAAGCAGTCACCTTCAAACTAAAACCAACCCAACGTCCCTACGTGACTTTGATGGGATGCCAGCGGCAGGAAGGAGGGAAGGAAATAAAGAATAAAGAGTCTTTTTGTGAAATGCACACCTGAACGTTTTCCAGCTGTGAATGTGAATGAAATTACAGGATCTTAGAAGTTAAACGGGAACAACCTGCTTTTCTTGATATCACATCAAACATCAGCCATTAGGTAATAGTAAACGGAGACGATAAAATGGTTCAATTCACACCCAGAGTCAAGCTCAATTACCAGCAACTGGCTTAAAGTTAAAACGTGTGTGAGATAAAGATGAATTGGATTACGGAGAAAAAGAAAGTGATACAGCATAAGCAAATATAAGGCTGGTAATATGGCTAAAATAAATATCGCACTACAAATGAGAATATTTTTATGCTTTACTTGTATATACAGCATATCAAAAGCAGAAAGATATTCTCATTAACAGGAAGTACATGCTCGTGTCAATTGCAAATTGGACTTTTTGTCAGGGTTATCCAAGTTTTGGAAGGTATTTGAGTTGGAAGGTCGTTGTGTTTCTTTGAAATAAAATAGTCTGAGCATGAATATTTACTTTAATACAAAACTTTGTTTTAACGCTGCAGAGTTTGTGGAACGTTTACACCGGACACGAGTGATTACAGAAACCTGGCATCACATCATATTGTCACCGTGGTGCTGTTGTTAGTGATCATGTCCAGTGTGACTGTGCAGATTCGTATCCTGAAATATCATTTATTCAACAATTGAGGCTAAAAAGAAGAAAAAAAGAGCGGAGTGAACAAACATATGCGCCTCCAAGGGTGTTATTGTATGTAATATTAAAAAAGTTTTAAGATTAGACTAATTTTGCCGCTAATCTATCAGTGCTCACATCTCTTGCTCAAAACCTGCATCACAGTCCTGTTAAACCTCAACCAGCTTGAAGAAAACAGGTTTGCACTCAGCCATAGTTTAATCGCCCCAATAAAACAATCACAGCACATACCTGACACTACAATACACAAACTGTAAACCGTAACCCACAACAACACACACTTTACACACACACTTCCAGCAGTGGAAGAATGCACTTTTACTGTCTGGTGGCGCTTGTTTGTTTTTACTGTGAACAAAGGAAGAAAATATAACTGCACTAAACAGAGGATGACTGGAGGAACAAATGAATTTGTCTGTTGAGCCCGGATTGTGGATTTACTGGTATTAAGGATAATCTCACCGCTGGACTGTTGTGTCGATATGTCAGCACGGGACGTCCAAACCAAGCAGCTAATTTAAAAGATAGTGGAGAATGAATTTAAAGTTGTTTTGGTTTCATGTACGCACATTTGCTTTACTTAAAATAAAAAACATGCTATATTAGCTAAGAAAACTGAGCATCTAGCAGCTCAAGAGTAGGGGGTGGTGGAGACCAAAACAAAGCTCAAAGAGTACTGGACTGTATTTATTAACTTCTTCAGCATCCAAGAGGGATCTGAATTAACAAACGCACCTTTCAAATTTCCAAGGGTTCTTTTTTTTCATGGTCTGTCACTGAGACCGTTTTGGCAGAAAGCTGAGAGGGGGCTGGCTGTTCTTCCAGAGCCAACACAGCTATTAAGGCTTAAGTTCGTCAAATGAGAGCACAATGAAAACATGACCTACCTCGAGTTTACCCTTCACAAAAACACCAGGGAGGGTGACGGTGTAATAGAAGGATGACAAGTTTTGTGATAAATGTGGTTTTACTCTTGGTGAACCACTGGTGTCACACTCATTCTGACAGTCATCTTGCATGTGATCTCATTTGTTTATAATAGTTTTTGACAGTGACTTATTGATGTTTAATGTTTTTTGGAATGAGAACTGACAAAGCTATGTTGTTGTGTTCCACTGGGAATGGGACCACTACCCAACACAAGCCACATGTGTGGTGCTGTACAAGTCCCAGACCAGCGCTCACGCCCATGTGTGCAACCTATTCATACAGTACGTTACTGTTGACGGGGCCGAGCCGCCTCTTTCTGCAGCTGTGACAGCATACACATCACAGCGAAACTACAAATTATTACTAGGTGTAAGATAGATATTTGCCAGAGGCTTCTTCATTTTCAGTTTATTAAAAGCAGCTGCAGAGTTGGGGATGCTGTGGATGAAGAGTGGCGTAATGCTGTGGCATTTTATGTGTTTATTCAATTATAAAAGGTTAATCACAACAATGTTTCTACACGCTGGAGTTGCGTCGAGGCGTCTCTCAGGGGGAAGTTGAGTGCACAGTCCAGCCAGCTGTAACTCAGCTGCAGGAATGTACAAATGAAGTGACAATAGTGGCGGAGGCAGGGTTTGAAGTGGCAGACATCAAAGGCTCCTGCGGTGAGAGGCAGAAACCCTTAAAAGCTGTGTGTGTGTGTGTGTGTGTGTGTGTGTGTGTGTGTGTGTGTGTGTGTGTGTGTGTGTGTGTGTGTGTGTGACAATGCAAGTACCAGTTTTTTGCCTCCTGTAGGAGTGGCTGTGTGGTTCCTGGAGTGATGTTTGGTGTTTAAATTATTTGAACAGATCAGCTGTCTCTCTCCACTGAGATTTAAGATTTCTTTAGATTTAAGTGTGATAATTCATTTATAATCATTTCACATTTAAGAAGAAGATACATATCATAATTATGTGGTTTTCAAAAACCCACACATCCCATAAAAAAAGGAGCCTATGTCCTAAAAACAAGACAGTAATGCTAAAAACATGTTCTGGTCCAAAGACAGCTTACTTTACATCCTAAAACTATTCCAATGACCAACAGGTGGTATTTACGTGGCACAAAATACAGTAATATGGCAGCAAATGTGGCAAAGAGGACAAGATATGAAATGTATGTTTTTAAAAAGTTGGCTTTAGAAATGAGAAGAGGAAATGCTTTCAACACATCTGATCAGAAGATATACACTGAAGACATTTCACGTAAACAGAAGTTTGTTTAGAAGAGAAATCTCTAGAGATGGGAATATTCATTCATGGCTCAATATGCATCCTGCACAATACATCAGTTTCCAAGCACAGTATGTTGCAGGTTTACTGATATAACTGCCAAATATCAACAAATGTAAACTCTGCGTATTGCACACAGTAAATAAGTGAAACTCCAGCGAGTGTGATGTGCAGATGTTTGATATCATTTAGCCATACAGAGCAGTAAGTCACCTTCTCACGCCCTTTAAATCATGTAAACTACCATTTTAAGAAACAATGCTCTTTAACTGTTACCCAACGTTTAGATCACTAGTTTACCTAAACTGTCCAACCAGTCTCAGAGAGGCCTGTCCTCATAATTTTGCACTGTCTGCGTCTTTGGCTGTAACAGCACATTTAGCTGAAACAACGCCTCCTACATTGTGTTTGTGTGCATGCCCCTGAGTTTTCTGAGGGATCTGTTGTTGCTTAATCAGTCTGCCAGTAAAACCAATATATTAAAAAAAAATGTTTAAAGGACTTGTTTGGGCGCCTGCTATTATGTTCTTGAAACACCCAGAGCTTTACCCCGTCTTCCCCTGCAGATTTATAAAATCGCGGTAGGTGTTTATAGAGAGCTGCATCAGTGAGACCGGCTGCTTTTCTTTGTCTTGGGGTTATATACACAGTGCATGTCCGACTTTATGCCATTTTATGGCTGAAAGCTGAACTGAATTTATGAAGATCTCTTACACATTATTCTTTTAGGGTTTTCAGGGGTGTCAGCACGGTGTAATGATGCACTTAGTTTATTTGGTGTGTGCAGCAAATAACCTCTAGGCAAAAAACAACAAAGCCTGATGGAGTTGTTATATGCTTTGTATACAGATGCAGTAATTTCACATGCTACTTTATTTATATATTTTAATACTAAATTTAGATATTGTACATGGACCAAATAAAGTCAATCTCAGTTGGCCATGCAGCGATGATGTTTTACGACGTCTCTGGCTTGCATCAAGGTGAATGGGTCGATCATTCAAGTTAGAATCCTTTGGGTTCAACCGGAGTTTAATCTTGATAAGGATGCACAGAGTGGTCTTCTTGTAGGACAGTGGTGGAAATTTACTCTTAAATTGCAGGGGTCCTGCATCCATGTGTATTTGCATGTTACAAGAAACAGAGTCTCTGTTGATCTGGAGGAGGTTGATGTAAGCTTTCCAAGTGAAAGGGTTCAGCTCTCCTTACACCGGGAGGCGGGTTAAAGGTCAGTTTGTTTGGTCAGAAATGTTTCTCTGCAGCTTTGTGTGTGCTTCAAACCAATACTTGACATAATGGCAGCGCTAGAGGAAACGTCAGGGGCAAACATGTTTGCTAGGTCAGATCAGGATTTCCTTAGACCAGCGTGCCAATCATAAACGAGGAGGCGTTCCGCACAGCAAGTGCAATTTAAAAAAAGGGCCTCACGCTGCTTAGGATGGTGTTCTAGGTTTTGAGACACTTTCTGCAGCTACCATGAATCCAGCTTTAGAAGACTGGACAAATCAGTGGGAGGAAAATTATGACCTCAACTGATAATAAACAACAATAATAATTCATTTTATTTATAAAGCACTTTACATTTGTGTGCAAATCTCAATGTGCTACACAAGAAAATTAAAAGCAAGAGTAAAAGAAAAAGCTGCTTTTAAAAAAACTGATTCAGCTGTGGCCTAGATATTTCAATCTCAAAGTCACTGACCGATCCAACGGCCTGTAGAGTCACGTCTAGGTGGCTTGACCTGTTTTTTCTGTGTTCTTGTACAGTATTTTTACTAAAGATAATAGGAAAATGTTGGGATCATGAGAATATAAGAATTATAATTTAAGTTGTGTGTAAGCGATTAAGATTTTTATTTAGATTCGGTTAGTTCCTGTAACTCTGCGCTGTTAAAATTTGGTTTTAAGATTAAATGAAAAGGAAAAAAAAACAAGCATCATGCAGCTCTAGGTAAAACTGTAATGGACCTAGTCAACCTTGATGACACCACTTGGTGATTCTTACTGCTACGTTTCTAATTAACACCAGAGCGTTTCTTCCTTAAAAGCTCTTTTCAACAGTGAGGAAGCAGAGAGACAATCAAAGTAAGCAGAAACCACAGGCAATTAGTCCTGACATGTTCATGACCTGTGTTTGACTGCCTGAATGGGGCTGGCGGCTGACTTTAGGGACTTCTCTTGTAGAATAATGAAGGACTGACTTTTCTTTTTCATTGGTGAGTGTGTATATGTGTGTAAGTGTGTGTGTGTGTGTACTTCTCTCATGATGGGCTCCTATTGGGACGGCTGGACTGTCTCCAGAGACTTTTGTTTGGAAAAGACCACGGCCAGAGTACAGAAACTAATTAGGAAAGGCTTTGTGCTCTCAGAGGCACTTCAGGGACACTGGGACAGCATGTCTGTGTGCATGCATGTCTGCAGCCATGATTGAGGTTTGTGAGTGCTTGTTCATGTTATTAATAACTGATTTACATCGTAAGCATTTTTCTTTACAATTCAGATTGCGCACATGTCCCTGAATTAATATCTCTGACATTATGTGTTGTGTGGGTTGTTTCTCTCTCCAAGGCAGACGGCCGCCCACCCTGAGCCTGATTCTGCTGGAGGTTTCTTCCGTTAAAGGGAGTTTTTCCCTCTCCACTGTTGCCTATGGCTGCTCAAGGGGGATTTGTAGGGTTTTCTCCAAATGTCTGTATAGTCTTGACTTTGTTACATAAGGTGCCTTGAGATGACTTTGTTGTAAATTGGCGCTATATAAATAAAGTTGAATTGAGTTAAGTGCATGTGGCTATTCATAATTACACCTCTCAATATATATGCAACTTTGTGTGAGTTCGTGACTCTCTCTGTACGTACTGTATATAGAGATTAATGTCTCTCTTCTGGCACGTGCTCTCAGCCTATGAAGGACGATTTTCTCTCCTGCAGGTGACGTGTGTTTGCAGAAGGAATTTCTTGCCCACGTTGAACATAAACACACTGATGTCAGAAACACCTAATCTTCAGCAGTCCTTGTTTTGACAAGGGTGTGTTTTAAGACCTTTAAAGTTTCTCTTTAAAGTTGTTAGGAGTGGCACTTTGTGGTGTCAGATTTACTCTCTGAAAGTTTTTCTATGGACGAACTTAGCCAGAAACATATGGTTGACTTTCAACAGGATTAGGTTTTTTAACCCTCTATCATGTGGTTAAAGAATTTGTCTTAAATAACCTCAAAGGAGCTAAAGTAATGTAAACATTGGGGTTATGGTAAAATTAGCCCTTTGCTGTTTTTCCTAAAGGTGAGATATGTCAGTGCTCCCCATGGCCGTGTCCCACAGACCTAATATTAGTTTTTTCTGTAGGAGAAAAAAATAAATGCTCAACAAGTTGAACCAAAGAATGTGTAAAGGCTCCTCAAAATGTAAAGTACAGAGAAAGAATTAGGTACAACTTAAAGTTCTGATCAGGGCCGAAGTCTTATTCCCAGTTTGGAGAATACAGTTATATTTATGTTTTTAAATATCACTAAATCATCTGAAGGAGTTCTATAGGAGAAGGTCAACTAAGACAAGCTCCACAGTATGAGCAGGATGATTTCACCTGGAGGCTTTTTTATCGAGAAGCAGATTTTGAGGCAGAGGATCTGCCGTCAAGACAAAATAGCAGCTAGTCATCAAGATAATCAAGAGAACAGATAAAACTAACACAAAACAACTGCCACAAGTGTAACTAAGTAGGAGGTAAGTAGTTAATACAAGATACAGCAATCACAGCAGGCCATAAGCCATGAGGTAAAGCAGGTGAAAACATGGTCAGAGAACAAGCAAATGTTGTAACCTCTCCTCAGTCCACAGGGGTACTGAGGAGAGTCCAAAGACCGATAATGTAGGTTTATAAATAAATAATCTCGAACTATGGGCTGACAAGATCAGAGACAACAGGAACTGCAACAGCCTAGCAGAAAATAAATCCGGCGTGACCTCTTTACATACTGGTACTGATTACTGGGAGTGAGCTACAGCAGAGTGGGTGGGTGGAGCAGGAAGATTCAGGTGGGTCTGGAGGGAAAACCGAACAACGGAACTGGAAGAGGCTGAAGGGGTGACTCGGATTGCGAAAACGAGTGACGCTGAGCAGAAGAAAAGATGAGAAAATTTATTGTATGAAGATTGTGGGAAAACAAAATCAAATAAAAGTTCTTTATACCCAACAAGGACATTTGTGGAGTACAGTATATAAAGGATTAGTGTCAGTTTACTTGGTTGCAAATCAACAAAATGGTGACTGTAGCAACATATGCAGAGGTTGCTGCAGCAAGTAAAGCCAACAACTGGTGGTAAAATATGGACTATAAAAAAAAAAAAAAATCGCTTTCAGCTTTAGTGCCAAATGTTGATGTAAGACAAGAAAATTATTACAGTAACAATTGCATGACCAAACCCAGTTACTACCAAGGCCGGAGACCAAAATAAACCAAAGCTGTTTCAGGGCCTGTTTCTGCTTGGCAATAACAAGCCATTTACTTCCAGTATCACCCTTGTCAGGAGATTTCACGGCTTAAAAAAAGAATAACAAACCCGCCGTCATGTTTTCCAACAATTAAATGGCTGAGGAAAAGAGCGTGACCAAGCCAAACCTGTGAGCTGCCTGTTTGCTGCAGCTGGAAAACATGACTCAGTTGAACCTGGTGTAGGCCATGCTCAAAGTTCTGCAGCATGCAGGGGAAAAATAATACTGTAAACACAACCAGCTAACATCCTCCATTAAAATAGCACCAGTGTGTGAACATTTTACACACTGCAGAGTTGTTGCACCAAGACTCCAAGCAGATAAATATGAGCACCATCGAAGAAATCTGCTTTAAATGTGCGCTGCGGTGCTGCAGGGCAAACTAACCACATCATTTTATTTGTTGAGAGAGAAGGTGCTTTGTATATGAGTCAACATGCATGCAAGGGTAATAAAACCCAATGTAGCATGTAACTAAGCTCATGTTTGTTTTGAGCATATGAGTGTGTCTATGATTGCAGCTAAGACTTTAAAGGCAAAGCCTCATAACAACCAAGACATGAGAGAGAATAAGTATACCTGACTGGTTGGAACAGGGCATTGCCTAAGCTGATGTAAAGGTAACTCGCTTTATGTGTGCTTCAGGCTTTTTAACTAATTCTGACAACTTACTAGGACCATACATACATGTACCTGTGGCCATTACGCCCATAACAACCAGCAACCAGTTGACACTTCTGCCTCAGATGTTTTTACACCCTATTTAAAACGAACGAGGTGGCCAAAACATTACAACCACTTCTTCTGAGTGTATATTGTATAAAAGACAATCCAAGGGTTAGGTTAGTACTTGACAATAATAACGCGAACTGATGTATATGTGTATGTGGGTAAATAAAGGGATAAAATGAGCACTGACTGGAGATTTGCTCGGCTGCAGGCAACTGAACCTTACGGATTAAATACAGTAATACATTTTCCCAAAAGCATAGCAAACAAATCATTTAGAGAAGCAAATGCACAATTTGCTTCCACACACGCGGACACACCTGCGTGCCCGTGCATCAGCAACAGGAAAAAGGAACGGCTCAATCAGCCCAGAGTATGTAAATTATTATGCGCTCATCTGTAAACCTGCCCATAAAGATCAAGCTTTTAAAAAGCAAGAGAACACTTGGGTAAAAAGAGACACAAGGGAATATCCGGGAAGCAAAAGTCTTCAAAGATGAAATCTTGTCATCATGCGTGCTCGCCAGCATTCACAGTTGTCTAATGCAGCTACGCTAAAAGGCTTCTCCAGCAGGCGCCTCTGAGATGATAAAAGTCTGGCTTCTGGCTCAAGGGCATTAAAGCAGACACAGACACTGTACTATGGAAACTGAACATCCCTCTGCTGCCACCAAGCCTCTTGGTCAAAGCTGGGTGAGCTCTCTCCCATCTGCAAGGAGATAAGCTTGTAGAAATGAGGGAGTAGTATGGCAGCTCTTAACTTCATGATGAATGGAGCAGGGTTTATCTGGCTCTTTCATCCTATGTCATTTTGTTTTAATCCATCTGTTTCTATTTATCACTCTCCCCTCCTTCACTTGTCCAAAATCAAGATTTAGGATCAGATGCGCTGACACAGAAAGTACTATATTATGGTTATCGGGTCATGAGTGCAGATGTTTTTCAGCCAAAGCTGAGACTCCCCGATCCTACTAGCAATGAAGTATGATTGTGTTTGAATGCACGAGGGACGCTGGGAGCCATGAGGCTGGGAGAGCGCCAGGGAGGCAGCATAAGAGCTGGAAAAAAACAAAAAGTCAAAGTCAAGTGAGAATTCAAACAAAAAGCAAATGTGGATAACACATAGTTGAATCTGTTTTCACATTGGAAAACTGGCAGTTGCTGCGAGTGTGTTTATGCATGCACTCGCATCACATGAATGTATGTGTGTGTGTGTGTGTGCATGTGGCAGAGGGGCCTCCACTTAGCTTTTGGATGACCGGCATTTTAATTTAAGAGAGGCCTGTTGAAAAGCCTGATTTGATTGCTTTTAAACAACCTCATCTAAAAAGCCTTAAATAACCAAATACCTCTGCAACGGCAACAAAGCGGTTCCAAACTCCTAACTACATCTCTGCGCCTGGGAATACACACGGCCACGACCATTTAATGGCATCAGCCCTGTGGTTTGGGCATGAGTGGGTGTCTAAGGGAGGGGAGGCCTTGAAATGAAATCAGGATTAGTGAGAGAAGTTGATTCCTCAAGGATCCTGCTGGTCTCAAGCCAGACAGCTCTTAAACCTGAGTCTGGGTCTGTCATTTCTTTTTCTAACTGTGTCTCCCTAAATTTTTCTGTCCTCCAAACTTATTTCCTTTGGTCTGTGTCACTATCAGCCTCTCTCTGTCTTCCTCTGCTCTAATAAGAGAACTGACGTTTTCAAGGAGGCCACAGCAGGGTTTGCAGAAGGTAACAGGCATAAAGTCTAACACACCTACAAAAGCGTTCTCATTTTCTCTCTTTACACACACACACACACACACACACACACACACACACACACACACACACTCACATACGGGTGAATGGGCCATGAGGCTATTGTGGCATCACTCCAGGGTTTTTCCAAATCAACCAGGAGGAGGAGGAGAAATTGCAGCAGCATAAGCCCTGGAAATAATGGAATTTATTACAGCACTGGGTCACAAACTAAGTGATACGAAACACCAACACTTAATGCTAATTTCCATACGTCCACATTTCCATATAACAGTTTTACTTATTTTGTGCCAGTCATAAGGATATGTGATGTTTGAAGCATGTGTCCCCAAACATACTGTACATTTATGTATGAGTGTAAGGGGGGGCTTGCCACTTTTCTTTACACTATGATCCTTAGTCACTTTGGTTTTCGGTGAGCCGTCTCCTTTGAAAACGCATGCTGCTGATTAGCTCGCAGCCAGCTGCTATGTTGATCAATCCAAATCAAATCAAGCCCGTGCCAAAAGGCATACCAAACATCATTATATGATTGAACTGGGTATTTTTCTCACTTCCTTCTCATTTCTAGCACTCTGCTGGTGCCAATTTGCTGTACAGGCAATCAGATAAATTCTCAAACTTCACACATTGCATGGATCTGTACAGCTGAACCTAATTATCATGGCTTTGATATCCTAGCAAATCTGTTATGATGTCAGTTTGGTACATTTACAGCTCTTTGCTCGTCCTGAGAAGCCGTTGCGTTAAACAGTCGTGCAAAGTTGAATCCTACACAGCCATGTAAAGGGCGAGTATAGGCACCTTAGCAGCCAGCATGTTAAAACCAGTGTCACACTCTGTCTTATATGTCACTGTGTCAAAGGTCAAACCTGTCACACTTCCAAAAACTATAACTTTGACATGTGGGAATCAGATTTAAACCTGATCGTGCACAAATTGATTTCACGGTTAAAATCAGAGATCTCAGGGGACAGGGTGAAGTTGCTCTGAGGAGAGGTGTGCTACATTTAACATTAAAATATTATCTTGCAAACTTTTACAGATATAGAGCAGATACAGAGATACAGCAGTATCCAGTTACAGTTTTTTAAGTGCAGAAAGTGAATAAAGTCACCAGCAGGATTTCACATTACTGGAGGTTACATTATGGTTAGTATGATTGTTTATTCCCTGTGTGTGTGTGTGTCTGTGTGTGTGCAATGCTAAACCACAACAGACAGTTAAAGAGGGGGGTAAGGTTTCAGACCACATCCGTGTGGTTACATAAGACTGAATAAATGGGGTTTTATTGTGCAAGTGTGTATATGTGCGTGTGTGTCTTTCATTACTATTTAACCTTAAGGGTTGGTTGATGTCATCGGTAAAACAGACAATAAAATTGACTGACATTTGTCAGTGTGTACATTTATTTTTAATTCTCTTCCTTTCAACCAACTTTATTTTTCCTTCCAACCTTTCTCCATTTTATTCATTCCTTTTTTTTAAATTAAAGCTTCATAAACCAGTGACAAAGGAGTGAGCTGATAACAGCAATTAATTGTTAACACTCCACTACACTACTTTCAGTTCATAAACACGCTCAAGCTGAAATTGCAAAATTCTATTCAAAATAATAACATCACAGCACAAGCACAACAGGTTTTATATAAGCCGTATTTAACTCAACTTATATAGGGAACCTAGAAAAAGGTTTAGCATCACCTCCTTCGTCTTTGGTAATGAAAATTAATTGCAGAAGTAATAGGAAGAAGGGATGACCATTGTTAAATAATATGTCTCGATGACTAAAATAACCTACGGCCAATCATAAAGCAGGTGTGAAAGGTGCCTTGGACCTTGACATGGATTTGCTTCATAAAGAGGTGGTCTCAGTCGAAATCAAACTGAATCAAAGTGTGAAAACACTTTCGGGATGGTTCAGATCTTTAAGTCCCTTACTGTTATCAACGCATAAACAACAGAAGAAGAAACAGAACTGGAGCAGAATTTAAAATCAGCCGCAGAAGCACCTCCACAGGGGGAGGAGACGAGTTATTTAATTTCAGTTTGGTCTAAGGAAGAAATAAAGACTAAATGAACGACAGGGGATATGAGAGGACGGAAGAGCAATCCCACATAAAAGTAAAGGAATTACCGCAGCAGTACATCAGAATGCATGAAGAAAACTTGGACCACATAAATGATGACAAGAGGTAGGTATGTTATGCAAAGTTCTTCACTGCACTCAAAAAATGTGACGTGAAGGCAAAACTAATATAATGAAATGTTAAACATTTTAATAAAAATGTGAACCTTGTTTTAAACCTTCAGTGTCCTTATACATTAATTTGCTTATGGCATTTAGGAAAGCATGAGACAGCAATAGTTCTTGTATAACACTAGTGTTTCCCATCAATGGTCACCAATTCAAGATAAAATCCACTGTCATCCTACCTGCCAGGCAGAGTCCAAAGATGGTGAGAATAACCAGGATGTAGAGGGAAATAATTGCGTATTTAATGGCTGAGAGGGAGTTCAGGTGGCTGCAGCACTGATCCTGCTTCCTGCGACGTTTTCCTGAGCCTAATGAAAAGAGAAAAAAACACATTAGGCCTAAAGCATGAAAATATAATAAAAGATAAATCGTAAATTTTTAATTTAAAAGACACATATGTATTAAAGTTAGCTGTAGCTTGTATCATACCAATTTCTTTGTTTACTGGTTGTCAAACCCATAATATTACAAAAGTTTGACCAAAACAAATCTGCATTTTGCAACCCCTCAAAGTCACAGATGTTGAGCAGATGTTGGAGTATTAGCCTTGATAAAACGGACCCAGAACTGTTTTTGTAGGATGAATGTGTTGATGAGACTGTCGATGGAAGATTCCCGACATATCAGGAGAATGAAGATGCGTAAAGACTGAACTGACAGTTTTCAAAGGTCCACTCCCTCACATCTGTGCAGCGTACAGCAACATTTCCAAATTCAACCTTACAACAACAGGTAGTTGGTAAAAAAAAGTAGGATCCTTGTTTAATTTAATTATTTCCAGCTGACTTTCTTGAAGACCACAACTCTGAAAAAGGGTGTTCAGTGTCTCCAAAATATACCGTAGTGGTGAGGACAGCAGAGATGGACAGTGATCCGCAAACATACACACAAGCCAGCTGTGTTTGTCTTAGCCGTTCTTCATCGTATAGTGTGTGTGTGTGTGTGTGTATTACATTGATGGAGGGTATTGTAACAGGAATGCCAAGCTGGTCTTTATCTGAACTGAATCACATGTTGACTTCAAAGCAGACTTTAAAAAGTGGAGACATCTACCAACCACCCAAACATCTTCTATAAAAAGCAGACTGGAAAATAAAGCAGTCTGAGGTTTAAGGAAGTAATTATCACCTACTTTTCTGTCAGATGAAGACATGCATGAGGACTTTTAGGGCTCGAAGTCAACATTTAAGTAGATTTGCATATTCCCTCTCACTGTATTTTTTGAAGCTGAAGCCAGGAGACACTTAGCTTAGCTTAGCATAGCAAGCTTGGAATAGCTTGGAATAGCAAATAGTGTAAATGTGGTTTGTCACAATGACAAACCATTTAACTGTCCAGTTTTTTTTGCTAAGCTAAGCTAATTTTCTCCTGGCTGTAGCTCTGCAGATAAAGCTATGAAAGCAGCTATGAAAGTTGCATCAAATCAATCTGCTCAACTTATTCTCCCAAAGAAAGTGAATCTGCCAACTTAATACATTAATTCTTATGAGCATTTGTTTTGTGTTGCTGAATGAATGGTGGTTGTCTAGCTTATATAAATGTAGTTTTAAAAAAGCTTTTAAAAGTAGAAACTAAAAGCACAAATTTTCCGTTTGCAAAAATATGTCATAGTAAAGCAAGAAAATTCACATTCACATTTGAGAAGATAAAATTTGAGATTTGTCATTTTTACTCAATAAATAACTTTATATATTATAAATCTGAACAAAACAAAAATGTAATAAATGAATAAATTGTTTCCCATTGTGCTTTAAATATACACTATTACCTTTCTGACAGTTTCAACATAGAAACTGAGAAATTGCAACACTGTAGCAGAGTTGCTAAATGGGTAGCATTAATTTGCACAGATGCACCTAATAAAGTAGCCGGTGAATGTACATTTATCCAGTGTGGGCAGCACGGTGGTGGAGTGGTTAGTGCCACTACAAGGCCCGTGGATCGAATCCTCCATGCTTTCAGTGTGGAGTTTGCATGATGTCCTTGTGCCTGCTTGGGTTTCCTGTGGTTACCTCCAACAGTACAAAGACTGCCTGTAGACATTAATGTGAGTCTGTGTCTTGTCTCTCTGTGTTGACCCTGAGAAACACTGTCCAGCCTGTATAGTCCAGCCCAGTGTCAGCTGGGATAGGGTCCAGCCCCCCACAACCCTGAACAGGATATCCAGTTTTATCAGCTGTAGTTCTCACATATGCTCAGCTGTACAGAACATCTTTAAAAACTTGTTTCTGTGACTTTTAGAGAGAAAAGCTGCACCAAAAATGCAACATGGTCAAAAAAAGAGGACAGCCCCTGTCAGTAATGTTCAGCTTTTTCAGGCGATGTCTGTCTTGGCAGAGTATTTTAAAGTTAGAGGAGAGCACAGTGACTTTAATGTGAAAAATAGGGATTAGCACTTATTTAATTAGTTAACTTGAAGGCGCAGCAGTAAAGTCTGAGCTATTTTAACACATATCCTGAGCTTGTTTGCTTCCAGCAGGCCCAGAGTGGGTCGGTTACTGGCACCATCTGTATATTTGGCTGCTCTTGGTGAAATTAGTGAATTTACAAGGATTGAGCAGGGTTCAGTCAGCTTTCCAAATCAAACACACATGGTGCTCAGCAAGTGTTGCAGATTCCAAGTCGAACGCTGTCTCTGTAATTAGCAGGTGGTGACGACATTATGTGTGTGGGCAGAGTTTGTTTCAAATGTTTCAGATAGAAAATTAAGGAATGCTATTGCATGCACATACAGTAGACGATATTTACACATTAAAACGTCGTCAAATTAACTGTAATGCGCCGTTGTAATTACCAGCAAGCACACGGTGGAAATCTTTGATAGCATGTCAGTTTGCTTTATGGAGTCCACAACCAATAAACTCCCACCTTTCTTTCCAGAAAGGGTTTCTTTTGAGAAAAGTGAGAGAAAGAAAGACACTGAAGTGTCCCCGCTGCTCAGCTGTTGGGCCCAAATGAAATAAACAACCCATTGGTGAGAAATAGCTCCTCTAATTGACCGAGGTGTAAAAAATGCTCATGGATTAGAAAAGTTGGATGAGCCCATTCTAGCTAATGTGTGAGACCAGTCTCTCCACTTTCCTTTAAAATGTCAACAAATTCTCCAGTTAATGTTCACTAAATCTTTCCCAGCAAACTCACAGAGTCCTGGATCGAAACCTGAGAACACCACAGGGTCAACTGTGGATTCGTTCAACTGCACCTGTAGGACACACACACACACACACACACGCACAGTTCCTGAACATTCTTGACCTTCATCCTATGGCAGCTACAGAAAGGCTGCCAAATAGTGACAGCATTCCGTGTGTGTGCTTGGTTTTTGACCAGGTCTGTCCTGGTTATTAGTAAGTCTGGGATTCTCTGAGTTCACATAATTTCACAGAAAGTCCCTTTCTTCAAATCTGTCATGGTTTGCTCATCTGTCGTAGAAGACAAGCAAGAATGAAGACTTGCAGCTGTATGTCTCCATGCCAACCAGTCATGTTGCAGTTTACATGCAAATCTGTCCAAACTTGAATTGGTCATCCTTGATTCCGAATAGACATTTGAAACAATGTTTAAGAAATTTCCACCAAGAGATCCTGAGATATCACATTCACAATAACAAAAAAGACTGATGAAAACATATTGCCACTAGCTACATCTGAAATAAACGCAGAGACACAAAACTGTCTAAAGCTGCACAAAATCTAAAGCTCATTCATTTGTTCTTGTTTTCTTTGCATACTGGTGCATAATTACCATTGCTTTAAGACTTTTGTCTCAGTTTTTTCTCTATTAGAAAATACATGTGGCATAAACAAAACATATAGTGAGAACATGAAATACTTCTTCATCAGCCTGTCATTCTTGTACATTTTGAGACTGAGTTTGGCTCAGCCCTGTTCAGTGTTTGCAGACTCATAAAGCCTGAGCGGTTCTTACCTTCATCACACAGGTTGAGTTTGGATAAGTTGTGTCCGTCGTAGGCCTCCTCGTACATGGAGCCGTTCTCCCGCTCTTCGTACGTGCTCAGATACATAGCCTTGTTCTCCATCTCCTCCTCCTCACTGAATAGAAAAGATAACACACTGTATGATCCGTTAAACAGGCAAGCTTGTCTCTGCAAGACAAAATGTGTCAAAGGATTGAGACATTTATTATAATAATTTACATTAGATTTGTGAAGATACAAATCTCTAACTTCAATTGTTTGCTGCCTCTCAGACAGAGGTGTGAGAATCCTTTTTGCTTTTTAGTGGTTTTCTGTTCTGCTGTTTCTCTGAACCGTACACTGAATTGTCTCTGCTTAACATCTGTACATCCAGAACCTGGTTTGTCTTATTTGTCAAATCAGTAAACCACATTACATTGAGCATCCTGTAATCCATCTGTTGTTAAAACTGAGCTCAAGAAGCTAGTGAAGTGGTTTTGTATTATCAGCTGTCTCCCTCGCAACAAATCTGTTATTTCTCTTGCTTCTCTGGCTCCAGTTATCCCGCAAACAATCTCTTTTTATTCAAACACTGAAGCTGAAGAAATCATGTGCAAAAGCAGCTAACTCTTTATCTCAGAATATAAAAACATCTGAGCTGAGATGGACACTGTCACTGTTGTGTTTTTGGACACAGAAGTACAGAACTCAGGAGGAAGTTTGAGAAGGTTTAATTAATAATAGTAATACTCAGAAATGGATGGCAGATTATACAAGCCCACAGTCAGGTGTGCTGCAGGCTTAGCTGGTGACAATCTGGCAGGGAGCTGTGGTGAAGGCCAGGGGGAACAGGTGAAACCAAGGATTGGTGGTGAAGTTGGCAGAATTAACTAAAGAGCAGGAACAGGACTTGGAGAAAACAGGCAGCAAAATAAAAGTCCAGGGGAGGAAGTGGACAGCCTGAATCATGACAGACACATTTGTTGTGTTATAAGGAGACATTTACGGGCGGCTATGGCTAAAGCAATAGAGCACTTATCCAACAATTGCCAAGTTAGTTGCTCCTGGTGGGTCAAGCAATGGATGGATTACCATTAAATGATGTAGTGTAACGGTTTTTCGAGCAACAAAGGAGTTTGACCGTCTTTACCTGGATTTAGAGACAATAGAGTGAGTAGATGCAATTAATTGTTGGTTTTAGTCTCAAAATGGGTTTTAAACATGATAAACACCTGAGATAAAGCCAAAGAAGCTATTATTTCAATAGGGGGCAAGTTTCAACTGCTGCCCTCTACTGTTTGGAAAAGGTTAACCAGCTGCTACCATCTCTGTTGCACTTTTTAAGCTACACAAACCTTCCCAAACATGCAAAGCTGTAGGTCCAAGCTAAACAGAAGGAAATCATTGTGGTGTGAGGTCTGGGAGGATTGTGGCTGTCTCTCAGCCAGTGTTATGTGATTAGTTTTCTTGCTGTATTCACACAGTGAGACAAGAGTTGAGATTCTGCTCCATCCCATCTGTGTTTTTTGCCTCTTAGGAGAATATTTTAGAGAAGCTCTCAACAAATGTGCATAAACCATTTTAGTGAGGTCACTTGCGGGGCAAGAAAGGAGTGATCCACCTGATCGTACCAACTGGCTATAAAGAATGTTTGGAAGTGGCTGTGGCTCCCATAATAATGCATCAGTGGAGCCAAAGCCCACATTATTATCCCAGTCAAGCTGTATTACTTCACTGAAGGTCACTGAACAAATACTGAACCACGTAGTTATGAAGAATTGCATTTAAATGGTGCATCTATACATTCAAATAACCATTTCCACACAAAGTGACCCACATATTTGTCTCCACACCTTTATCATTCAACGCAATTCAGGATGCTGCAAAGTCATCTCAGGTCACATGTGATATAAAAATCACTCCAGCATGTTCTGGATCTACCCTGGGGTCCAGTTGGAAAACCTCCTTTTATTAAGTAGGTGTGGTGGAGGCATCTTGGACATTTGCCTGCCTTTTGACAGCAGCTTCAAACTCCTTAAAGTCTGAGATTTTCATCTGTCTGTTGAATTACACAGCAGCAGTGAACTTTATCTTGCATTCACATCATGTGAGAAGGATGATAGAGTTGGAAAAGATCCCAAGATCCATGTGTTTAGAAGGAATGACTGTGACATCAAGCAACTCAAGAACGTCAGATTGTAGAGATGCATTTCATTGCATTCAATTGTCCATTAAATTTGGGCTTAACTGTCTTGATGTGAACCATTGTAAAAAATATGGATTAGAGAAACTTTTTAAACACATTTTTCTTACGATAAATAAAAAAACTCACAAAAACAAGTAGCAGAGAAACAGCTGTGATTATGTGAAGTATTTATGTGGGGTAAAAAATGAACAGAACGTTATGTGATTCCAACGTGTCGTTTCAAAACCAGAGGCCAAATGGGCTCATAAATCTACAGAAAACATGTCCTAGGGGAAATAAAAAGCGCCTCAGAAGCCACTTATCATGAGAAGTAATTGTGTTTTAAACGCATGATTGACAATATCATCCCATAGGTCCAGCTACTGCTGACCTGCTCCTTTCAAATCTGGCGCACAATCTAGTACAGCTCAATTTTTAATTTAAAGCAGATTGAATTTCACATTTTATCTGTCTAGAATTTGACTAGTAATAAATGGCAATCACTACTTTTTCCACATCACATCGTAGACGTCACACAAGACTGTTGACTCTGAGTAAGAATCAGCAGGCCAGGGTTTCCCAGGCTACGCATGATGCAAACCATAAAGTGAAAGGGAGCACAGAGCAAATAGATAAAAGTCGTGACAGAAAGGCTGTGTCACACACAGACATCTGAGAGATAAAATTAAATCTGCTGCTGTCAGGAGTCGTGGGTGTTAAACTCCCACAAGCCCTGGCGGCAGATCTGTGAGTGTTTGACAAAGTCGTTAAAAAGAGCTCAGTCTGGACTTTCTCATTACACAGGGGAGACAGGGGTCAGATTGACATTTCGACTGAAACTGGGCAGGAATCATTAGGGCTGCTAGGAGATCCCACCAAACCCTCCGTACCCCTGTGTATGTGTTAGTGTGTGGGGTGAGTTATCTTTTAATTACATTGACGTTAGTGAGACATAATGCTCGTTTTATCACGCACACTGTTGTCTCTGTTACTGTGCCATCGGAGGACGGTGGGAAAGCAAAGTCCACCCCTCTGCATGCACTGCAACGCTACACAGAAATCCAAGAAAGCAAACCAGATCTGGACATGTTTGTAGATAGGAATATCAAAAACAGAGGAACTCGAAAACATTCTTTAGGAGCAGCTGTGCTCACAATAGGTGACATGAGGCCAAGAAAATAGTTGCCTATTGTATTTCCAACATTCTATATTCACAGAATAAACCTGACGTTAGGAATAATAAATAACTCTTCTTATTCATGTCTGCATCTGATTAAACGCCCAAGAAGCCTTTAATGCTCAATATTGGCTGTCTATGGCTCCCTCAGGCCTCCTCTATCACCACAACAAATGAGACTGAGCACTTATAGGAAGTGGAGTCTTTCTTTCTTGGAGCTCGATCCAAGCACTACAAAGAGTTCAAGGTTCAGCCCGACAACAAGCCAAGAAAAAGCTAAGCTGCACTACAGGCCGTGCGTGACTGATTCTGTTGGGGGCCATGGTCGCCATCTTATGAGGTTTACCCTGCCTTTGTATTGCAGAGTTAGACTCTGCGGTTTGATTTTCTGTTATGATTCTGAAATGTGTTGCCACAGAAGGCCAGAGCTGCTGCCATAGTAGGTCAGTAGAAGAGTGAGAGGACCTGTCCTCAAATTAAAACGTCTTAAATCCACTGGAAAATGGCTAACACATTTTTCCTTACTAGTTTTTCCAAACACTCTTGCTTGTTATTGCACATACATTTCTCCAGGTAGGGCCCTTTTACTTCCCCTTCAACTCACCTGCAACAGGCAGAGGTAAACAGACAGTATAGGTCACAAATGGCTGCAACAGTTAACATGTGACGTAACTTCAGATTCTTTGTAGGTAGCTGAGTTTCAGGCGTCTGTTAGTAACAATAAAATCTAACTCGAAATCCTTACTATGTAAAACTGCTCATAATGTCATTGTAACTTCGTCCATGTGAGCAAGTTGAAGAGTTCAGACATTTCAGCAGTAACAGCAGGACTTTAACACTGTTGGAGTTTCCAGAGAAAAGAGACAACAGGTGAAAGATTCTGAACTTCAGCAGAGAGCACAAGCGAGTTTTACAGATGTGGACAAAACTTCACGCCCCTGCAACCTTCAGCTCTACAGTAATTTGCCGTCCTTTAGCTCACAATTTAGATTTTCAAGAACCACTTTGAGCGGAGTTCAAAACTGGGCTTAAATGAGAGGTCAAATCAGGCTTACTCTCACCAGGTGGCCACAAACACGACTTCTTCAACTTTTAAGGTCATGATATGACAGCGTTATAGCTTATTCCACTGCACCCTACTGGATGAGGAAGTTTCTTACTGCAGAACATACAACAATGTCAGCACTTGGGCTTAAAAAATGCAGAGGTAGCACATTCCAATTATTTTTATGCAATTCAAATATGTCACACTAACCTCCAGTTCATCCATCCTTTATTCACCATACGTTTTCAATCATCATAGAGATATGCTGAGGTTACTTCCTGCTTCCCTATGTATAATATACTCATTTGACCTCTCTCATGATCCCTCTAATGAAAGTTTTAGTAAAAGTTACAGAGAGATGGAGCTTTCGTAAAATTGCTGTGGCCTGTCACCTCCAGAGAAAACTCAGAGAGATGGAGAGAGCAACAGTTTACTGAATTGAGAGAGAGACAACGAAGATTCACTCAGCAAGATCAAAAATAATTATCTTGTCATGCGCCCTTGCATTGTAAGATTTGTGTCCAACTGAGCATCCGATTGTCTAGCAGGTCAGAGGGGAACAGCATGTGTGGTCTCTGCTGCCTGCACAGATATTAGAAATTTAAAACAGTAAAGGACATAGGGGAGGTGTAATTAGTACAAACTGTGTCAAAGACGATGAGTGACACATGTGGGCTCACTGAGTTGATGTATGTGTCCCATTAATGTGACAATTACTACACTTTCCAATAAAAGAAAATTGTAAACTGTGCAGTAGGTGGATTATTTATAGCCCTTTGCACATTGGCAAAGCTCCCATGTCATTGCTCAGTCATCCATGTGCAACATTAACCCATTTTCTCAGTTAATTAAAAGGGAGAGATACTTCACCCATGACTGCGGTAACACAAAGCCACAATTTTCTGCGGATGAGTTCCATTAAATGTGCATTTCCTGTCTTTTTTGTACTGTAGCATACCGGTCTAATACATAATAATCGGTGTATAAATCAGCTGCTTTGCCATTTAGCCCAAAGCAATGAAATGTTACCAGATGTTAAGTTGTTTCCCACCACAAACGGCCAAAGTGTGTCCCACAATGAACTCCATAATAAATCATGAGGGGATCTGACAGCGCTGACGAATTTGCAGCTGAACAAACGGCATTAACCTGTTGACACTCAACATATAAGGACATTAATCACTAAACTTTTTCCAAGAGATGCACCTTAGAGTTATTTAGTACAGAAACCCCCAACATGCATCCATGCACAGGCTTCATTTCGTATTTTACACCACATATTAAAAAAAAAAAGGTGACTCTGAGTTAATTGAGTTTTACACAGGTGCTGACAGAAGGAAGTAAATTTACTTTCGGTTGAAAGTAGCAGAAGCCCTTTAATCTCACCTTATCAGCTGTCAGACAGAAATTTAAAAAAATCACAGCTCCGCGTTTCTCATAATTTCCCACAAAATGATGTTGCGTCCTGACACGGTGCGTCGCATTAAACGGACAAGCAAGAGTAAAACTGCTGCACCGTGCGCGCACACACACACACACACACACTCTCTCTCAGCCGCAGCCAGCAGCTCTGCAGTGGAGGACAAGCGCAGACATTTGGAGTAATATACCCACAACATCGTCATGTGACCGGCATGGAACTCCAGCTGAAGTTTGCGCTACAGCTGGTGAAGCAGCTGAGAAGATGGTAAAACGATGCTGCAGCCGATGAGCACTGGTGCCCTCTGTTGGATGTCTGCGGTAACGTGCAAAAAACACGTAGTATATCAAGGAGTTTGTGCAGTTTTACAGTGATGGGAAAAGCCGAAAGAGTAGTAGTAGTTTATATACGTTTCCACCATATTCATAGTAAAGACTAGACAAGATTGTTTGCATCCGTTGGTTCTGGTCAGTGGCCCAAAGACAAGACACGGAACTCTGAATGCAGTGGATGAGTCGGACTGTGCTTTGTTCAGTACCTGCTTGTTATGGGTCAGACCAGACGGCCTAATTCACCTCTGACCTCCAATGTATCAACCTTACCTCACTAGTGATATTTGTGGCTACTTGTTTATTCTTTGTGGATTTTAACAATTACAACAACAATTAGTTTATTTGATAGGACCAATGCATATTGATGAACATCTTTACAACGGATGTAAATGAGTTGGATGATAGCTAACATGCTAATTTGCATCCAGAGTGGCAGGTAACAGGAACACGTCACAATTACAACGTACAGACAGAACAGGTAAAGAAAAAGAACAAAAAAAAAAAAAGACAAATAAAATGTTAAGATTTAAAAATGATCACAGGACTCACCAAGGTCACATTTTCCTATTATTTTATGAGAGATCCGACGGGACGAAGGCGTGACGGGGGAGCGCAGCGGGAGCGCGTGTGTCCGTCACGTGGGGTGGAGCTGGGAGGAGGACGAGTCCCGGAAGTGCCGTCAGGTCCGGAGCAGGTACAGTTCTACGTGGAACAGGTAAATGCAGCCCCACGGATAATGGTCGACTGTCTGCAGTCAGTTTTAAAGTTCTGATGCTGTTCTGTTCGCGGGGCGGGCCGCCAGACTGTTGTGATTAGGATTTATTCACCTGCGCAGGTAGACAGAGTTTAGAACGACGCGACGACGGTTGACAGGAAGTGTTCAAATTCTGCAGGAGCCTCTGTACAGTAACGTCCACGAATTGTTAAAAATATCAACACCTGTGTCGGTTAGTTTTTTTTACATCATCTAAAACTGCAGAAGAACATTGAACATTGTTACTGTGACGCGGTGGTTTTAGATGAATTGATGGTTAAAGCAGCAAAAATACCATAATAACACGGAAACCGCTGCACATTGTGGCCATTTTCTAAAATAATTCAGTCAAGCTGAAATTGGCCAAAATCATACACATCGTGAGACTGCATCCTGACAATGATGGATTAATAATAAGGAGTGTTCATCAGCTACCAAGACCTTTTAGAAAGTTTACACCTTAGTAAGTGCTGCATTTTTAAGACTTCATGTAGATGTAGTTCAACAAGGCACCACAAGGTGGTAGGATCAGATCTTGGGATGCGTGAAGTTTGACTCCAGCCTGCAACTCTGCTTGGTTTGGTTCAATGTGTCTCATTACAGTGATGAATACAGAGGTGAAATACTGGCATCGAGGCACAGATCGTCTTCTGTAGGGCTTCAGGTGTGTGTGTTGTGTGGGTTTAGAAGGATGTGAATGACTCCCTCTTCGTCACCTGCTGGGATGACAGCATGTGAAACCTCGTGTTGCATTCGGGTATAGAGTGAAGCAAAAACCATTCAAACATAGTGACCTTAAGCTTTGGATGGTGAAATGGTGAAAGTGTTTGGATTCTTAAAAAGCCTTTACAAAAATTTGAATGTCTGAAATGAATGCACTGACTTTGAAAACAAATGAAACCAAGTTTAGACGTCAAACGAACGACTGCCTGACATCAACGTGTTTACCCTGAAGTTTAATAAAACTGTCAAACTAGAAGCAAAAAGTGGCAGCAGGAACAGACATTAGGTAAAGTGTGTTGCAGTAGGTGACATCAGAATGGGAGAAAAAATAAATATTTCTGTGAGGGTTAGGTCAGTCCATGTACGGTATTTTATAATTTGGACTAAACACAAGTAATACACTGCAGTTAAACCGGGGTGGAATGGTTGAATCTAAAAATCTATCACACAATCAGTGAATGGGACGAAAAAACAATTTTCCACTATTCTTGTTACTGCATATTACTTTTGTTTACAAGTCCTGCTTTACTGCACAGGGCAGTGGGCCATAAATGAAATAGTTCAGGGGAAATAAGACAAGCTGTATATACAGTCACTTCACTCCCAGCAGATATAGGCCCTCTGGGGCTCAGTTTGGAGCCATTTAGTTTTATGAAATTTTGTCCTCAGGCATAAAACCAACATTATAGACAACATTAAGATTTTCTTTACCCTCCGCTCTCCCTGGCTCTGAAGGGAGGTTTCCACTGCCTCCGTGTAAAGGTCTTTCCTCTCTGTATGTCAGTGACTCCTCGGGGACCTCGTTACAGCTCTGGCCAATCATGCAACCCCCTTAATTAACACACGAAATTACATTCTTATATTTATAACCCAATAAGTAGACTGGCCCCCTGAAAAGGTCACATCAACAGTTTAGCGGTTTTCGCCCTATAGCGGTGCAGCCCTAGAGGATACGGCTGAGAGGAAAGCAAACTGGAGGCGTAGAAGCGAATTCTTTTTTTTTTTTAGAAAACAGCACAACTTTTTGACCTCTGACTGCTGGAGTTGGGTAATTTCACCTTTCAGCCATGCTCAGCTATTTGTCATACTGTTCAGGACCTGGTTGAACTAATCACTGGAAAATGGTCTTATTCTGAGTAAGTAGGTGATACTAGGCTACGGGGATCTGAGGATTTAATCCAAAGCATCAAATATCAGTAGAGTGTTCCATTTTATTTATTCATTTATATCGTTTTTACATTGAGGGTCTGGCTAAAGTCTACAGGTAATGTGCAGGTAGTGTGAGTAAAACTGCAGCTCCCCGTGTTTACAGCGGCTTGGTGAACTCAAAATAATCCTAGACGCACAATTTGTAGGATTTTTAAAAATAAACAGTGATCTTGCTCCTCGGTTTTAGGTCCATAGTGAAACAACTTTCCTCTTGTTGTGTAAAAATGTTGTTGTCTTGTCTTATCAGATTTTCTTGGGGAAAGTTTCACAGAATTAGTGCTGTAAAATAGCCAGTAATATAAATCAGAAGTAAACGATAAGAACTAATCTTTTTGTTACTCTTTCAGGCAAAATATGTGCAACATCAAATGTGGGGATTTTGTGCCTCTCTGTTTTTTATCATTTTTTAATGAAATATTGGTCAGACAATAAGGGATTTGTGATGAGTGAGTCTTATTAAATTCATTTGATGGTCATAGTTTTTATAATGTGAACAATAAACCAGTCAATTAAGCCTAAAGTCGAACAAACAGGGACTGTTCTTTCAAATGTACCAATAGAGTCTGAGGAGACACATCAACGAAGTTGCGAAGCTTAAGTGTTTTTTTTTTTTTTAATAACTGACAAAATTATTTGTACAATGCACCAGGCTACAGGACCAGGCTACATTGCACTACATCGACAATCTCTCTTTGTTGTTAGAGCTGCAGGTTGTAACTTTTATTTAAAAATTTTTATGCACAGAAATGTTCCAAATCCTAGTGCAGTGATGTGCTGTTTTAAGTTGCATATTGGAGCTTTTTAGAGTTTTACCCTTGTCATTTGCTGATGTGCTTGCAGGGTGATGGGGCTGTCAAAGCACGTGTCATCTTGGTCGGTGGAGGAAGTGTTGGAGTGGCTGCAGGAACAGCATCCGTCCCACGTGAGCAGACTCCAAAAAGCCATCATTAAACACGCTGTATCAGGTACGATGTGTGCGTTACATTCAATTTGCTGTACATGCATGAGGGGGAAAAACAACTATGGTTGTCGTGACGCTGAGAACTCCTGTGTGAATAAATTTCTAGGCCGTGCTCTGCTGAGATTAAAGAATCATCACCTGGAGCTTCTCGGGTTGGAAGACGAGGAGCAGCAGCAGGAAATCTTGCAGGACCTCCTCCTCCTCCGAGTTCAGGAAGAAATCAGTGAACTAACTGACATCTACTCTGGTGAGAACGCCAACAACTGTATCTCCAGGCTTTAGCTGAGCACCACACTAGTGAAGTAGTATTACAAAAGGTGCTTTTTGACAACTCAAACAGTAAAATAATGATCATTAGTGGTGACACACACTCCAGTGTATGCATGGCTTCATGGGAAACTACTGATTTTATTTTTCCCATTTACAGTAAAAACTACGCATATATTTTTAACCCAGGCCCAAATAGACAAACTTCATTATCGTGTAGCATGTTTGTTCACTGAAAGAAAAGAGTTTTTGTTCTTTTTCTACACGCCAGACTGTTTTTCACCATAGAGAAAAAGAAACTGGTGGCTTCAGAAGAAATGCAGCTTGCTGTTTTATTTTCCATCCATTCATCCATCCATGTAAAGGGAAGAGAAAGGTGGGAGTGATGGAAAACACTGAGAGAGCTGAAGAGAAAGAAGAATCAATGAAGGACGAAGAGCGAAAGAAACCCATTTCCTGTGTGAAATCCGACCTGTGCAGATGGATGAGATTAGTTTTTGTCTGGGTGTCTTTTCCTGATCCCTTCTGTCCATTAGTCTAGTTTCTTTTTGTGGGTTTTCACTCCACTGTATTATAAAACACTACTTGCATAAACTGTGATGCACTGAATATGAAAGAGTCCATCAGTACCCAAACAGTAGTTATCATAGAACTAGTTTTCTGCATGACACAGACAACAGCGAATGATGCTCGGATAAAAGTTTAACCCTGAAGATGAGTCCAGTTAATAATGCATCAGTGAAGTTAAATGGCACTGACCACTTACCTAAGTCAGACTTCAATTCCAACATTTCGTTTTTTTTATTTCAGTCAGCTGTTTTTTGAAATCTATTTTTCGTGTCATTTTTATGCAGTTTTTTCTAGTATTGTAACTAGACATAGATTTACAGGTGTCATCATGGTGTCACCTGTGAATCATTTTGTTTTTGGCTGTTAAGCCATAATGCATTCATTTCTTTTAGGTGATCCTTTGTATATACAAAAATGTGAGTTTTTTATTATGTTAATGCAGCAGTGCTATGGTCCTGAACCTTTCTCAGTGTTTCATGTTAAGCAATATAAAGCACTGCATATTTGTTTGATATAAAAGGTCATCTTTATTTCTGTACTGTATGTTGTTTCATGGCACTGCCACAGTAAAAGTGCTGCTTTGGCAACACATTCTTGTCCGAGTTCTTTTTCTTGTTTTTTTTTTCCATAAAGTCTCATCTCATACTCCAGTTTACCTACTTTTAGTGTAATCATCAGTTATTTGTGTGGCCTCTTTCTGCTTCCTGTGTTCCCTTAAAACTTTACCTCTCTCTAGCTGCTGGAAGAGACTGTGAGACAGATCACAGTGAAAGATCCAAGACTCCTAAAACTAAAGGTCATGATAATAAAAATGTTAATGCTCACTTGTGTGCAGCCCAAATCAACATGTCACAGACTCTACGAGACAGCAAGTGTAGTGTTGATGAACTATGCAATAAAAATGTAATAAAATTGCATCACATCACTGTACGGTCATTTGGCAGTTTATTAGGTACAGCCAGCCACAACTAATGCAGCCCAATTCAGCTGCCCTGCACTAAATCCTCCCTTCATGAAGTTTATAATGTTAGTTCATTGCGGAAGTTTTTCAAAGAGATCCAACATTTGAAAGATGTACAGTTCTTTGTGCTGTTGTTGAGATGTTTTTGCATTACACTAACGTGTTTCTTGTATTATGTTCATCCTATTCATACCAGTAAGGATTAGAAGAAAACAAACATGATATAATGAAGTTCAGTGTTTAATTGGCTACATCATCCCATGAAAAAAGAATATTTAAAATCGCTTTGTTCACCATTTTACACACATACCCCAAATTCAGTACTCGAAATGTTTTAAAATAACCAGCCTCTGAGCAACATTTGGCTGCACAGGATGGGTTTGCAATGACAAAGAGATTATTATACTTAAAAAAAAAATTATATTTTACTCTATGCTCCTGTTTTTTAATGCCAAGGAAAACCACAATAATGAAAACTTATTTTAAAGCTGTTGTGTGTAGAAGAGAGAGTCTGTGTGCATATTTACAGTTTGATGTTGCTAGAATACCAAGCATCGTATTAAGTGACCTTTTCTGTCTTTTCTTCCTGTTTTTGAGCCTGATTGTGTGTGTTTATGTGTATACGTACGTGTGTGTGTGAGTGTGATTAATACCACCCGAGATGGTGTGACATTTGATTTGGCAGGGCGTGGCTGGGGAAGTGCTTGCTCAGCAGCACAGACGTAAATCCACCTCGCTGACAGAGTGAAGGGGATGATGAAAAATAGCACTGACCCTGACGACAGAGCCAAAATGAAAAGTGTGATGCAAAGTATACACATACAAATACTTTTTATTTATTCACTTTGTTTAATGACGCTACAAAGGTCGAGGCAATGGCGTGCATTAGAAGAAATTAACATAAAGAAGTCGACTTTGATTTACAAAACATATTGAGTGTAAATCAGGTCAGAATTACTAATATTATTTAATAGAATATGCATGTGTGTATGTTTACAAATTTCTTATTAGCATCATAAATACTCCCCTATGTTGCATCAGCACCATCACAGCCACCTTGAAAGGAGTCAGTCAACAGGCACTCCACAGGAGAAAACTGCAGGGAATCAGTTGCAAATATATCAGTGGACATGGCCACTGTGCCTTGTGGAAGCAGGAAAGAAACTTGGACAACGGCGTTAATAAAATAGAATATGAAATGAATCAAGTGGAAAGGTGGGTTTTGAAATGGAAATCCGAAAGAAAACACATGGCCTAACATGATGAGCATATTAGTTCTGTTCTGTAATAAATATCACGAGATGCCTTTTAGGACACAAACGAGGATCTTATACAGCATGCCACCACTTAGATAAGTTTTATATATTAAATAAATTCCATAGACCTAATTAGGTCAAAATCTGTATGGGTAGACCTGGCGATAGTGCAGGTCTGTGCTTTGAGGGTGTGTCTAGGGGTTTATCAGTGACTTTATCAGTGTGTGCGCTCCATGTCAAAGCATGAGGAGTCCCACTGTAATACGATGGGAAACAACTACTGGCCGTCTATTGGATCAAGTGCAGACAGCCTGGCAGTAGTCATCCAATGTAAAGAGCGTGGAATCATCCTGAGCTCCTTAAAATAAAGCACAGTAATAAAGCTTCTAGCCTGATTCAAGATAGCAAAATTTATATACAATTTTTATGATTTTTGACAGATTTTCATGCGTGGTTCAAAGGACCCTCTACAGAAGTAACAGGATCAGCAGTGTGTTTACTGCAGTGTTGTTGGAATTAGAGTGGGAACAGCAGACAAAGCAAACTATAACACTCATATGTAGTGACCGAAAAATATTAAGACAGGTACAGCTAGTAATGATTAGGATTTGCTCTATAATAGATTCACCAATTCAGCAGTAGGTAACCATGGACAAAATCTTAAATTCATACACACAGGTATCCCTGGAGACAAAAAAACTATTAAATAAGAAAGAATTGAAATGGATATTAGTCTGTCAAAATCAGAGGACAAAAGCATAGTGTGAAGGAAAAAAAACATCCATAAACCAGAATAAAGTGGCTGTACTGGGAGGTAGGATCAAACATAAAAAAGGAAGTAATTGTAAGTAGAGAGTTGCACACACAAATCAAAGCATCAAACAGGTTACTGCCACCAGTGCCAAGAAAGAGACGTCAGGACATATTCTAGTGTCATGCAGAAAGGACACAGAGATGATAATAAAGTTACACAAGATAAGGCCAGTAAAAGTCAGTTTGAAATTATAATGAAGTATGGAGACAATGCAGAAAGCAATTACGTCTTTAAAGAATGACTGGACTAATAATCTGAATAAGAAAAAAAAAGACTTTAAGGATGATTAAGACCAGTAGGATGCAATAATAAATCCAGCTGCCATTAAACAGAGAAGAAGAAGAAGAAGAAGAAGAAGAAGAAGAAGAAAAAGAAGAAAGAGAAGAAGAAGAAGAAGACCAAGAAGAAAGAGAAGAAGAAGAAAGAGAAGAAGAAGAAGAAGAAGAAGAAGAAGAAGAAAGAGAAGAAGAAGAAGAAGAAGAAGAAGAAGAAGAAGAAGAAGAAGAAGAAGAAGAAGAAGAAGAAGAAGAAGAAGAAGAAGAAGAAGAAGAAGAAGAAGAAGAAGAAGAAGAAAAAAAAAAAAAAGACAAGAAGGACAAAAAGGACAAGAAGAAGAATAGTCCTCAGTATGTTTTGTTCTCTTTCTTTGCTAGTTTCCTAATTGCGTCTGGACCTTACTGTCTGACTTTTCCCTGCCATGTTTGTCCTCCTGGTTGGGGATTTATTTTTCATTTTTTTATGGACCTTGATTCAGGTTATGTTAGCTGCTCTTGTTCTTGTTGTCGGCCTCTCTGAAGCTAAGCTAACCTCAAGTTGTTGTCTTCCTGTTTGAAAATGTAATCTTACTCAAGACAAGTTAAACAGGCCTCAGTCTTTTGCCTGTTTATTAGTTAAACAGGCCCATGATGCGTTGAGCATTCTTTGGCTTGTTTATTACCTCGCATTACTGCTAGTTTAAACTACAGTTATTTTTATATTTGGTTTGTCTACACTTTAACCGTGAGCCCTGTTTCCTGCTTGTGGATTTAAATCCACTTGCTTAAAAACATTAGCACATAGCTAATCATTCACTTTCTGATTCCCACTCAACAGGCTACCAGACTTTAACAGATTTGGCTGTTCACTACATGTACCTTTGGCATGTTCTTGCTTAGTCCACACGACTAACCGCTTACTCCTGTTTTCTTTCAGAGAGAAAAAGACCAACACAGAAATACTCATGCAGGCACAGAACCGTGGAAAACTTCTTTTTCCACTGTTCCATCCAACCAGGACAACCGCGCAGCTGTGATGGCGACCAGACGTCCTGCGCTTCAAACAGGCCAGTTGAAAGTGAGCTGAGAGCCTCCACCTCCCCCTCATTCAGTGTCTGCCAGCAACAGCAGCCTGTTTGTCACTTTCTAGTGATTTATTCATAGCTGCACCAGGGAGAGAGAGATCAATAGTTTCTGAAAGAAAAATGAGTTAGGCCACTATGAGAGGTGAAAAAAGAAAAGTTCACTCCAAGTTCAAAGGGGGTGTAAAACTCGAGGAGGAGTTAGGAATTTGGTAATGGCAGTAATTCATAATGCAACATTATCAGCTCTAATTATGATGGATTGTGACCTGGGATCAGTAGTTTGTCGTGCATTTTACATCTCAAAACGTGGCTATGACATCCAGCCTACTTTGAAACAAGACAAGGATTACTGATCATTTTTGGCTTGTTGGTTTGTAAATGCCTGCAAAAAGGAGAAAATAGCTAATGCTGTGGAGCACAAACACAGTTACAGCATGGCTAATATATATTAACTGAACACAAAGGAGCGCTCACATTGTTTGATGATTACTGCTATAGTCTGTGTTGTAGTTACATAGGTTTTTGGTATTTGGGATAAATAAGATATATTGTAGTAAACAGTAGTTTCTAGGATGACTATTGTTCTACACATGTACACAACTACCAAAAAGGTAACGTGAAGCTAACACAGCTAAGCTACCAACTGTCTAGTTTTAGCCAACACAGCCAAGAGCTAACATGACCTTGTTGAAGTGAGCTTTTGGTAAAGCAGATGTAAATATGCAGTCACTAAAAAGGCAACATGACAAAGATCCAACATGAACCAGCAAGGCATAATACAATTGTCCTAATGCTATGTGTACATCATTACCATAATTACCAGTTTGGATGGTGACATGAACAGTACATTAACATCTAAGACATAAGTGCACATGCAAAAGTTGCATTTCATTAAAAACTCAGATGCATCCAGTCTCTGATGTGATTTAACGTTTACTTTCAGGTTCTGGTTACTTTATTTATACCCATACTGCAGCAGGATAACACACATTAACAAACAAAAACAAGAAATACAATTAAAATCTTACTCAATACCTGGCTCCATCAAATATAACATCATAAAAGTAAAAGAAATAAGTATCGACAAGTAAAAACATAACAGCAAAAAAAAAGAGCTTTTGAAGTGCATACGTAGTATTTCTAAATCTTTACAGAATCCAAAACATGTATCATCAGAAAAAATAAAATGTGTGCATTTTTTGGGACTGATTAAAACTCTTTTGCCCGACATGTTAAAACAAGGAATTTGTGTTATGTGATTTGTTTTTTTTCTTACTTATAACAGCACCCTCTGATCCTTGAGCTTTTCAATTTTTATTGAGTGTATTAAAGTGATCGTGATTCTAATTCAGACCAGCTCTGTATAAATTATAAATACATAAACTGTCGCCTATGTGTGTTATTTTATCAAACTGAAGAAGAGTCTTTCCCCAAAAACATCCACACCATAAATTAGAATCATACATTACTGCCATCAGTCAGAATACACGCTACTTAACGTTTCAGGTGCAGTTACTCTTCAAAATGAAAAATATATGCTATGCTTTTGTGTCATCTCCCTGCCAGAAAACTTTCCAAAATGAACTTCATCGGTTACATGTGAATAATAACGTGACACACTGATTTCCTGCTGCTCCTGAGACCTAGCAGAACAGCATTTACAACACCATACCCAGTTTAACACCTCACATGCTCCACCGTGTGCATTTGACCAATATGTGTGTTTGCTCATATGGCTACAATCACACATCTTTCTCTGTGTGTGTGTGTGTGTGTGTGTGTGTGTGTGCGTGCATGCAAGCATATTACAATTCAAGTGAAACTGTCACTTGAGAGCAACCAAACACCACATCACATTTATTAAATTTTCCCTGAGCTTGTGCTTGCTTAGAAAATCACTCCTGGTCCGCTGTCTGTAGGTAACCAACTGTAGAGCTACTAAATGTGAAACATGGTCCCTGACAAATATCTGCTTTCAAGCATATATTTATTTGCTTTCTTTGTTCAGTCAAGATGCAGAAAGTCTAGGTGGTGGAGTGACTCCGGGGAGTGAGGTTTCATCTGCTGCCACAGTCAGAAACTAATCTAGAGCAAGCCGCACAATTTTTAGTAGCTTAAGGGACGGGTTGCTAGAGGTGAGGTGACTGCGCCTAATTCCTAATTGTGTGGTAGAGAAGACAGACACATGCCATGTACTGTTGGAGTAAGCAGGATGTTTTGTGTCGGTTTGTGTCACTGTATCTGAGAAATTGACAACTGTTTGGAAATGTTTTACATCGTCTTGCTGAGAGATATATGAAGATGAATTTATTTTACGTTTAATTCTAGAACGTTGATACATTTAGTGTGGTTCAGCATAAGAAATTGGAATTTACTTTGCTTTTAATGTTCTAAAGGAAACACTCCTTTAGCATCTGACAACTGATGCACTGAGCTCGGTCAAGAGAGATACTCTACAGGAGAATGACCACAGAGAAAAAAATGATCGTAGGAGATGTGTGACAACTACAAACAGATAAATGGTGACTACAAATTATTGAAAACCCCCACCAAAAAAGAGACACAAATTGACCCCTATCATGCAAAAAGAGGCAAAAGAAAAAAATAGAGGTTAGAGGCCTAGGTATGGGACTTTATTGAGACTCAGGATCAGATCACACACCACTCAGCACTCATGATTACATCATGTATTCAAAACACAGATAATTATAAAAAACCTTTTTCATCCATTGGTATTATTTTTGCATTTTTTGTCTTGGGGAAACATACAGCATGAATAGCTTTTTAAACATGAATTCACTTCAAGGATGAAAGGGTGCATATGTAACCATGTCCTTTACTTGCTGCTAGCCTGTTCTCAATTTTCTACTACCATTTCAGCTCTGAATACTTCTGTGAATGCATTCCTAGGACGCTTCCACAAATTTGCACCTAAAATTTTTTGCCTTATTCTTTCTAGGCTGGAAATGGTCACGGTGACTTACTATTTCCACCTACAGTCATACTGGATTTGTACCATGGAGCTTCTTAGCAGCCAAATTGAAGGAGAGAGAGAGAAGAGAGAGAGCCCAAAGCTTTTCCATCCTGAGACCCATTTAAGCTGAGATCCATGGGATGTCACCAGCAAACTGTCAGCGCGCTCATTGAAACCATACCTCTGGGTGAGACCAGGTATGTATGGGTTTTTTAAAACGAGGCGCAGCAAAACAACGCATTCGATCTATGCCTTATACATATAGTGATGTGTTGACACTGACATTCAAATATGTGAGAGTCAGATGACACTCAGCTTTTTCTCTGTTGTTGATTTTGTCTATCAGTTTAGACATTTTGGAGTTAAATGTGTTTTGCTGCATCCTTTTGGCTTATCCTTTAGTGAACTAATGCACCTGCTTTGGAGTAAATAGGACAACAGCAACAGTGAAACAGGGAGATGGGTAACTGAGATGACAAAATAAAAGCCGATTCAGTACTCCTGCTGAGTTTATTAGCAGATTGCACCTGTTCACCAGCTACAGCAGGTGCATCTGGCATATGAGGCCAGACTCGGTGTAAATGTGTGGATGTGTGTGTGTGTGTGGACTAGCTCAATCACTGTGACCGTCTGCTAGCAAACGCACTCATTTGTCAAGACAAACGAGTGGCACAGGAAGCTCTAGCCAAAAGAAAAAGGGGGCAACAACACAGTGTACTTTATTACCTGGAAGTGGAAAATGAGTTTTGTCAACAAATGGCCCATCTATTTCCCCTCACATCAATGGACTTGCGGCACTTGATTTATCTTCTCTGTATTGGAAGCAATGGAGTGAAAAGAGGAAAGTGTGATAACGGTGGGGAGGATGGGCTCCTGCTGCCTTCAAGACTTGTGAGGAAAAACCATCAAAACACTTCAGATGTTTCACTGAATGCACATAGGTTAGGATTAAATGCCTGATCAGGATAAGATCTAATCTCTGTGTCTTCAGAGAAGTCAAATGGTAAACTCATGATGGCAGATAGTGGGATGTCCACAGTCTAAACTGCATTTCTCATTGCACATGTGTGCACTCTGTGTTCCGTTTGTATTTCAGTTTCTGTGGGTTGTCACTAAAGGGAGAGGAAGTAGCACACATTTCTGACAGAAATTTGTTGGACTTGCACCTTTCTGTACAGATACATGGTTTTAATAGTGAAACACTTTCCTCAAGAAAAAAAGATTTTAGGTAACATTTTTTGAAAAACCTTTTATGGAAAAGGTGTTTTTTTTTTTATTTAATGTAAAAATTTGGAAGTATAGTATGGTCCTGCCTACATGGACCTACAAGGATGTAATGTGCTTTTGAACTGTGTTGCATCTTTTTTATTGATACACCCACTTTTCAACGTCATCAAAGATTCAACATTGCATTTTTCCAAACTGCAATTTCTTTATATTCTATTTTTGAATTTTTTGAATTTTTTATGACTTGTGCCAAGAAACAGTATGTCAGGTATTTGGAAATAATGAATTTTCTGTATTAATTGGTTATGAAATCTGACTTGATCTTCTAAGTCACAGACAAATGCAATGCACTAAAGCAGTTCTGTGAATATTGGTCCATAATTCCACCTGAATGTGAGGCGTCTGACACAGAAATTGAGGTCCAACCAACACATCCAAAGGTTGGCTTACTTTTAATTATGCCACTTTGACAGACAGATTAAATCAGAAAACAAGGTCATTCCAAGTAAACATACTTTTTCCCAAAACTTGCAAATTCAAAATGTGTATCAAAACAGTTTTATTGCCATCAAAGGCAAACAGGACTTCTGGCTAGATTAGTCCATAACAAAAAGAGGTCTGTCACATACCAGCTGACCACTACGCTCTTGTTTATGGGTGGTCTGCAGGTGGGCTTTACACACCTCTGCCACAAAATGTCCACTACTGATTAAAATAACAAAACTTCAGACTGACATCCTACCACTTCATTAGATTAATTGATGCATTTGCGTCCGCAAAGCAAATGCGTGCAATAGTTTCAGGCAGAATTCAAAATATTCAATTTTGACATACAAATTTGAACTGTTGCAAACCTTCCTACTCATGACCTGACTCTGCTAATGTAAAGCTAATGCAAATCAGGCTTTTTTATTTCTCCACTTTTTTGCCATAAAAAAACAGACGTCACCAGTGGTGTGCTAGTAACAGTAATAGTGTTAATAGTAGGTTTAATCACAATGCACTTGTCAAACAAAGTACAAAGTGGTGTACTGTAAAATGGAAAAAATTCAATCAGAGTAGAAAATGAAATCTAAGTAAATAATATATATAAAAAACATTAAAGGACATAGATAAAATGTACTAAAACAAGAGTCTTGAATATCAGAAAAGGAAATTCGATAAAAGTGCTTTTTAAGACGAGACTTAAAAGATGATGCTGATTCCAACAGCCTGATTCCAGGTCATTCCAAAGTTTTGGAGCCATATGGAAAATGCTCTATCCCACATACCAGGAACTTGGAACGGACAATAATCCATTGTCTGAAGATCTTAAGTTTCATAATGGCACATATGGAATTAAAAGATCAAGAATACAGCCACGCAGAGCTTTATAAGTAATCAATAAAATCTTGAAATAGTGGTCACTACTTCTCCAAGCAACAACATATTTAGGTACACATATTAAAATAGCTTTTTCACTCTTTGGTGTCCCTTCTCATTTTTAACAAGCTTTTGAATATATACATGGATCCAGTCGTATAGTTTATTTTTGTTGCTTTGGGAACCATCTTTGAACACATTGAAAAACTATTGAGTGAAATACAAAGGCTTGATTAAAACGTTGCCTTTTTTCTCTGTAGAGCCCAACAGTCCATGTTTTTAAAGACACGTTTTGCTAAAGATATATTGATTAAAAACTACCCAAATTTGTTGTTGGAACAGTTGTTCCCTGACAATCCACAGAAAAGCTCATGCACCAGAGAGATCAGGAAACCAGGTTGTTGTTCTAACATTTTGCAAAGTTTTGCTGTAGACTGAGGTCAAATGCGAGAAAGCAAATTATGGTGAGTTTAGTTAAATGACGGTTTTTGGGCCACAACCGATACTCGTTTGTTTCTAAAACTAATTTGTAGTTGTAGAACCTGAGGGTGAGGGCATATTCTCATCCTCGCATCCTCTGCTTATGTATCACTTTTCCTGATTTAAATTGCATTTGTAAGATGAATTTCATCAATGTAACTATAGCTGTGTTCCTTCAAGGTTTGTGCTAACAGGGACATATTATTAGCAAAATTCCTGGCTGTTTTCTATGAGTGGTATTAATACAGTCTTTAACTTAAATGGAAATGTTATTATATAAAATCTAATTATTTTACTGCAGATTTGGAAACTGTGCATTTACTACTTGTACTTTGGGGCCTGGTTAGCTCAGTAGGTGGGAGCTAATCAGGGGTGAAATGGGAGGGTTGCAGCAGTAAGGTTATCCGACGTAAAAATACATGCCAAATTGACGTATGGAACTTTCGTTAAGTATTTATATAGATTTGTCTATCTATCACAGATCTGGAGCTTTAAATGAAAAATGTTAGCATTTATTTGACCATTCGATACTGAACAGTTGAGCATAACCAAGCAAACAGTAAAACAAGTAACCTTTCAATTAAAACAAACAGCAAAACTATTATGCTGTAACATTTCCAGTGTGCAATAAGCTTTAATCCGGCCTAAACTGGTTTTTCAAAGTCTAAACATTTCTTGCTACTTTGCTGTAGTATTAAAACAATGGCAAAAGCAACACAAATGTGACCCACCCAAGAAATATACACAATTCAACAGAAAGTCTGGTGTCCATAGAGAATGACACTCACACACACAAACACACACACAGCTCCCCAAATTAAGAGTAAATTAGTTTTATAAGTTAAACACCAAATGTCTGTTAGTTGCGTGAAGAATAAAATACCTACAAATTTTAAAGCATGTAAACATAAGGTTCAAAGCAACGTGTGCAGGTTGAGCTAATGTGTGAATAAAATACTATTGTACATTTTCAGCGTGCATTGACAGCTTGTGACGTATTGATGGTAAAGATCATCACATATCACAGTTAGAATGCTTGCTTTCATGATTGCCCACTTGCTCCTTAAATGGATTGCTATCTAAATTATCCCTGTTCATAGACTCACTTGAAAATGTATGAGAACGTCATTCATTTAGTTTCACATAAATGTTTTACTCTGTTTAGTCACCGAGGCATAGCGCAAACTATAAATCAAAATGTGTGTACAGTATTCGCACTACGCTGTACGTATGTTTGTGGGAAGGCTTTAAAACCGAATATTAAAACATTAATGTTGGCAGAATGACAGAGTGTACTGCGCAGGGTGTTGGGGATAATTGAAATGCCAAAACCTCAAGATGGCCACTTCATTTAACAAGAATTTACAGCTTCCATCACAAGACATTAATGCTGAAAATATTTTATGAGTAAACTGTGGAGGAATTCATTTATGCCAGCAAATATTCTCTAGATAAGCCAGTCATCTCGAAGTTGACAGAAACAGGATTTCACCGTCTTAACTAGGACAGACGTCAGTAGAAAACTATTGATGGATGTCACTTGTATCATTATGGTCTCAATTATGTAAACCTTTTTCACCCAGTGGTTTCAGCTGTGGTGCTTTTATCAGGATCACATCTTGAAGATGTTCTTAATTTCTTTTATATACAAAATACTGTGACATAAAGAAGCCCCCCACGAAGGCAGGACAGCTGAAACACTTGGTAAAGTACACTTTATCCTGTATTATTGCATTACTATATGCATTAATAATCAGCATTTAGTCAGCACATTGACCCAGGCTTATGAGGTGATAAAACATAGTGTAATAATTACCCAGACTCACAGCGCAGCATTGGTGGCTGCATGGAGATAATTCTTTCTAAAGAATTCTAAAGGCTAAATCAAAAGGCTCATTCTTTCAACCAATCAGAGAAGGTCAAACCAACCAAGAAAAATATCTTAGTTCACTCCATTTACATGTTTTTTCTACTACACGTCCAGTTATGTGGACATGAAATAAAAGTATGCCTGCAGGATTTTGTGGATTTTTTTGTCATTGTTGCAGCCTAAAAGTCTGATTTATGGAGTTGAATATCCTTTTTGTGATTGCAGCTTCCTGGGGGGAATGGTATATGTTGACATACCCTGACAACAAATGTGATTGGAAATTCCATTTGCAAACCTTTGGTTGGTTGAATGCTGTAACAGGTCTTTAAAAAACTTCCACCCTAACTGCTTCCTGTATCGGTGGAGCTCCAGAGACCATATTGGAGGCAAGCTCTCCATCATTAGTTTGCATTACTTCCATTAATGTTTACCTTACTTGGAACAGCTGTGCTGGGCCGAACTCAACCTACAAAATGTATCAACCTCCAGCTGTGCTTGTCTCTCTTACACGTGCAGACACACAATAGTGTCTCCAAACCCACTGAGAGGTAGAGTCACATCTTTTTAGTGCCACTGGTGTGATACACACATCCCCTTTGTGTTTGTATAGCAAGTTAGAAACACACAAACAGACAAAATAATCAAACTGTAATATCATACTCATAAATGGGGGAGAAAATAATAATAAGACACAAAGCACAAGACACATAAAAAGAAAAGTAATGTGACAGGGGATAGCAGAGTGACACACTCATGTTCATTCCCGAACAATATCCGAATGCCATTCCAGCACATTTTATTTCATTTTTCTCAGGGAACAGACCTGCTCTTATCAGTTATGAGTTATATTATCTTGCAGTGCACAGTGTAAAAAATGACATGGGGTAGTGGGAGAGAGGATGGTGAAATGAATCCCCACAGGGGAAAGTCATCTCTCCAGTCTATTACATGTCATCTTGTTCCAGTGGTCAAATAGGATTCCCCTTTATTTGAAAGAACAAAATAAGAACTTCAATTTGAGATAAGCAGAGGAGCTTGGAGCAGCCAACAGGACTTAAAAGTGATACTAAATCAAGTCCGTCAGGATTACAGCTCCTGATCTGTGTCACACCTCCTTAAATCCAAAACTAATGTACAGGTAAAGCAGTGAGTTTATCAGTTTTTAAAGTTTGTACAAAAAGAAAAAAAACGAACTCTACAAAGCAGATTCCAAACTGCTGTTTCAACCACTGCCTCACATCACGGTGATAGTTTCCCTTCACAAAGCAAGTGGGACAAAGGTCAGTGTGTCGACTCCAAGCAGTGTGCAGCTGCAGGGCGATACTGTAAGTGCAGAGGTGGTACAAGTACATAAACTCAGCAGTCAAGTAAAAAACTGCAAATATAAGTACCATTACAGACCTTTTACTCTACTTAAAGCAGATTATCAGCATTTTACTCAAAGTAAAATGGTAAATAGTATGCTAATGTAGCGCACTTTACATATGCAGTAAATAATAATAACATTGTCAAACGCTGTTTCATGGCTGTATGCAAGTTGCAGTTAACATGCATATCTGTGTGTGAAAAGTCATATTCACCAAATCAGTTTATCCTTTAGTCCACTTGAGATATAAAAATAGTATGACAACTGTGTTTTCAAACACAAATCAGAATTTTTGCAAATATTTTCTTTTTTGTAAGATTATTATAATTTTTAATTTTTGGCTGAATTTGAAGAAACTTGTATTTCTCATTAAGACAGAAATGTCTCGCCAAAACCAGTTAAGTGTTGTAGCTGCCATAACAACAGCCAATGTTTGCTCGAGGAGCCTTCGTGACATTATGAGCGTCCTCTGACATTTCACAGTTTGGGCAAAAGGTTGCGTCCTGCGCTAAAGAAGAAGGTGAAGAAGAGAGGGAGGCAAAGGGGTCAGAGCGGATGTCTGTTTCTCTTCATCCTGAGTGTTGGAGGCTCTTCCTTTTATCGATTGGCCCTAATATGTTTGTTAGTTCTTCTGCGCGCACACCCTCTGTGCACACATACGTACCGGCAGTGAGTGGTGGTGACACGAAAAATCAATTTGCACTGCAGATGCATTGGGACGCGGCAAAGCAATGCATTCTCCTCACATCTCCCTGTAAGCCAGAAACTGACTGATGCAAGGCTATAAAGATGCTATCAGTCAGGACACATGTAGAGCAACTCTAAAGTGAAGGTTGTGTTATTAGAAAACACAAGTTGGGAGTGTGTTTCCTAACCAACCCCATCTGATAAAGCAAAGGACCAGAGAAATAAAGCTTTCGTGTCCTTTTTCCATCTCTAAATAATGTCTGTTTTATTGCAAAATCTCTAGACTGCCTTTATTTAACAGGGGCCATAACAAAAAACACGCTGTTACATACAGTCGATTCAAACAGCCACAGAAATGAGTTGATGAAACCAAACACAACAGACTACACTGATTGTGCACACATGTGCAGTATTTTCATTTATCTGGGTGTGTATGTGGTGTACATGGCTGAAGGGCAAAAAATATGACGTGATAAATATGAAGCTCATACTGAAGTGATTTCAGTATGAGCAGTTAATAATTCTGCACTGGACCTAAAGCTGTGTCGCATTTGTCGCTTCCTATAACTTTATTTTGCTTCATTTGTTTTCTTTTTTCAAAAAGAAAAAAAAATTAATCTATTATTCTATTGTTTTCACATGTTCTTATAGTTTACCTTTTTCTTACTGCTTCCGTTCAGATTTCAGTGAGGAAGCTTGTCAGTGGTGGTCAAAACATTGAAAAAATATGGTTAGTAAATTTCCAGAAACAGCGTTGTGGTCACTGAGGATGTGCACTGAGCTCACCGTCAGTACGTGATTGTAAAATAAAGTTCAGACACAGAGAAGCTGCATGCACAAGAATGAGAAAAGGGGCACAGACTCCCCCACCCTCCTTTTTTCTGTCTGTGTGATTTCACATTTTGTGTTTTGTGTCGGTTTTAGTTTTTTCTAATTAGGTGACTGACTCTTTCATTTAGCAAAGCTGATTATTGATTAGGCCTGGCTGTAAATTTTAGAACGTGATTTTAAATGAGGGGCAGCACAGTGATGGAGTGGTCAGACAGAAGGTACTTTGGTTTCTTCCCACAGTCCATAGACCTAAAATTGCCCGTATATCTGAATGTGAGACAGACTGGAGACGTGCACCTTGCCTTTTAGCTGGGACACTCTCCAGTCCCCCCCAATCGATAAGTGTTGTGTGGATTTTCTCATTATTTCTTACAGTGTGAGAATCAAATGTTGCTGACTGTGGACTGTTGTTATTGTGGTGCTTTTGTCTGTCGGTATCCATGACTACTTGAATTTGGAAAAGTCATAACTGTTATCATGTACCACAACAGTCAATGTAGAGCCAGCATTTTTATTCCAAAAAGGAAATGATCAAACTTCCAAAAATCTGACACATCACTTCTCACTTCAAGGTTTATGACATGAACACTTTACCAGCGTTACAAGGAAAATTTAAATATTAAGCTAAAAGTAACATAGTTTTAGCTTAATATTAATGAAAAGTCCACAGAAAGGTTGTGCATTACTGAACCAGCTTCATCAGCTGATAAAGACGACTGATTTAAAACACTCACTGGCCCAGTGAGACAAGAAGGCGTCAGTGTCTTGTCATCATAAATTTTATAGAACGATTAGTGCCGTCGCTGTCTTGTCACTATAGCACAAGATCAAAGATTATAACCTGGACCTGTTTGGTCTGTTCAGGTTGGACAGCTGAACAGCTGTGAGGCAGAAATGTCCTGACTTCAAACGCACCTCCTTACTGAGCCCTGTACCACGTGCCCCCATGGAGTTCACATGATGGTAACGTGTAGATCGGTGACTCTGAGTTGTTATGATGTCACCAATTCATCAATGACATTCAGAAATAATTCATATACTTTCTTATATGCTGACTTTGAATTGGTGCATTTTTGTTTAACAGTTAAATGAGTTGAAGTCATTAGGTCTCCACGATTGTGCGATCAAGAACTAATCCTTATTCCAGCCATTGTCTTTCACTCTGAGGAACCAGACTGATTATCGTTGAAATGATTAGGTCCATGTGACCCAACAGCTAAAATCAGTTGTTAATATGAATCAATAGCAAGCTTTTACATATCAAAATCAAAGACTTGCATGAATAACCCACTAACAAACTCAGAAACTTTAATTCAGAGGCTACTTTTGGATTTTATTTGTCTGAGAATTGACCATGACAAAGTAGCTGGTCACAGACCTGCTATGTGTCAATTTGGTTTTTCTATTGGCTTGTAATGAGTGTCACATGGATCGTGAACAGCAGCGCAGCCTCTCTTTGTGTTTTGTACGACACCAGATGGTCGGAAAATGTGGATTGTTTGAAGACTGCACAGCACCCTCAAATCCTGAGCTCAAGCATCTGAACAGAACAGGGCCAGATTATAGCAGCCAGTGGCCCAGCTGGCTTCCTGTGTGTGTGTGTGTGTGTGTGTGTGTGTGTGTGTGTGTGTGTGTGTGTGTGTTACACTATGAGCTTTCTGGAGTCATTAGATGAAACAAACCAACACAGATCTATCGATTTTTTATTTGTGTGTGTTAGTTGTTGGAGTGTGTTGTGGTACACGTACTCAAAGCCGAGGAGGCAAACCAGTCAACATCGTTAGCATTTAGATGGCTCCTCCACATGGCATACTGAACAAAGATTTAGACAGGGTGAAATCATTTTTCTCTCGCCACACAATCACTGCTCGGGTCGCTGATTATCTTTGGTAACTGTTTAAACTTTTTGTTTCGCCTCACAATCCCTTCAGTACAACTTTTTTTTTTTCCGCTGAGCAAAAAAAGTGTGTGTTTGCATAATGCAGTTCACCAAAGAACAGACTGCGCACAAATTCGCTTTAAGTCCTGTGCTCACTGTTTATCTAGTGATTAATTCCAGTTTGAGGTTGTATTAATGTTTTATCTTCATGCTTAGTGTGTGTATTTACTGGTAATCTGTCTCTTTTTCTAACATCCAACTGGCTGAAGATGTTCATGGTGTGTGGTGCATGCATCCTTTGTTTTCCTTCACTCTGGGTGAACTTGTAAAATTGCAAGTTTTGCAGTTAAAATATGTAAAATGTGTGGGTGACTGTGGCGCAGTTGGTAGCGGGATCGTCCCCCAATCCTACAGTTTTTGGTTTGAACCCCGCCTCCAGATGCTGAACCCCCATTTGGTTCTCCCGTCGGCATAGCAGCTTCCCCATCGGTGTGTGAATGGGTTGATATGAAGCAGTGTAAAGCGTTTTTAGTACCAGCAGGTAGAAAAGCGCTATATAAGTGCAGACCATTAACTGTTGCCCCCCTTACCTTGTGTTTTCAGGTTTATTTTCCCACTAAATGTGTAAATCCTACAACTACTTTTTTCCGATAGTTTTGTCTGTCAGGCTACATTCAGTCTGGCTTCTTAGCCTGTGTTGATGCGGGAAAGAAACTAAAATTATAGGCTATTTTTCATTTTCCCTATTATTAAAAATCCCTTTTTAAAAGATAAGACAGTAAGTTACGGACCTGGAATGATGATAATAAGAAGGTATGAAGGTATAAAGTTGAGGTAATTTTAAGTATGACTAATGGATAATTACATTTTTAGATCCACATTAAACAGACAATTTGTCAGCCTAAATAACAAAAGAGCAATGCTTCACATCTCAGGAACAGTTGTTGTTTACTAGAGATGACATACTGATGTGAATTTTAGCAAAGGAGAAATTTAAAATTCCCTATGTATGGCAGAGATGCATCAGGTCCCAGCCTTAGCAACACAGTGAATGTGATCCAGTAGGATCCAGTGTAGGACATTATGTGAATACAAATTTGTTTTGAAGCTGAATCGAAGTCTCATCTGAGGAGCTGGTACAGAAGCGAAAGCTTCCAGACTGATGGTGAAAATGAGCAAGTGGAGGAAACGAAGCGATGGACTGAGATTGGAAACAGATCAAAGTTTATTCTCCCCTCAGTGAGCACCACTGGGATCTGTTAACGTGTATCATCCTTTTATTGACCATGAAGCCATCAGCACACACAGCCAGGCCCTCACATTCGTCACAGAACAGGTGCGTGAAAATCAAACTTCAGATCGTGGAGCAAGGAGAGACGGGGAGTGGTCCGCATGAATGCTGGACTGTGTATTGCTACAATGCAAAGTTATGTCCACAAGTTTGCAGATTTATACAATATGATTTATATTTGGACAGTGTTTCCTGTTCTCAAATAAACCCCGAGCTTTTACTGCGTTACAAGTCATCAGCTCGTCATATTCCAAGAGCCACAGTGTTGGCATCTGCACAACAAACTCACAAAGTTACACCAGCAACAAAGGTTTATGGCTTCAAAGGCCAATGAGCGCAGAGAACAATCAAGACTCCATTTTCTGTTTTCACACGGGTCTGCAGTTTGGAATTGTCCTTGGGTCGGTTTGAATAATATGTATAACAACAAAAGAAACTTTCAGTCCTTTACAGAAATGATCAAAGTTTTAGATGTAAAGTGGGCACACGTACAGTGTGAATGTGATACAGCATTAAGCACTACAGAGCTTTTTAAAATCATTTTTAATGTGCTTAACCTAATTGTTAGATACAAGACAAGAACGTTCAATTTCAAGTCACCACAGGCCAAACTGCTCTGTGCACACACGTCTCTGTCATCACTTCGCTGAAGCATGAACAGATGACGGGATTAATATTAATGAGCTGTGTGCAGTTTGCTGATTCCACCTGCAACGATTTGTTACACAGCTGCACGTAGCAGCCTGGAACAGGTTTACAGTAACTATAATCAACTTCTGTATTTGACTCATGATCCACCACCACAGTGGATCTAAGGTATGTTGCAGGAAACCAGCAGATATTTACTTACTGACAAACATCAGTTTTTGTCCTTATCGTCTGGTCTGTGTGTGGTTTGATCACGTGATGAGACAATAACTTGCATATCACCCAGCAGTAACAGATAATAGTTTACAGTAACAGATTAAAGCCGAGCTGTCTAAAGCAACTTTGTGTGGAGGCTGCAAAATGAGCCACACGATGGCGCTGTTTGATGCGTCATGCGCCTGATCCGTCTGTAACCTCCCTCTGTAATTTATGAGATATTGACATACATTTAAATCATGAGCAAATTCATTTCAATCAGTCGCTGGCATATTTGCAAATAACAGCAGCATGAATGAGGGGCAGGGAAGATGGAGAGATTATGGGCAGACAGTCAGAGTTGATTTATTGGGTCATATAGTCGAATCATTATGAGATTTAATGAGCTAAGACTTAATTAAAAGCGCGCAGGTTTGCCAAAGACGCAGCTCACTAAACTCTGATACATGACAAATCCCTTTAACATCACCGTGACAACCTTAAGGGGGACAGGATCTCAGTTTGCAAATGTCACAGTTTACTTGAAGGTTAACACAACGAGGGAAAGTCCTGCCACTGGGTCTGCAGTCAACTGTGGTGAGACAGACGTCTTCCTGATTAGACGAATTGTTGAACAAATAATCTGGCTGCAGGACAGAGTCAAATAGAAAGACAGAGACATATTCCTAAATTGTATTGGAATCGAACCACTTTCCAATGACACGCTTGACCTAAATGTGCAGTTTTCTGAACAGTTTGCAAACGCACAATCTGACCTGAGACATTCCTTTGTCCTCTTGCCTTGTTGTTTGGTGAAACCACAGCTACAGATGGACAGATGAGGGATCCTGGCCCTGCGCTCGACCCCTCTCAGAGGCAAACTGACGCCCCACACACGCTTCAGCCCCTCAGTGTGGCAGCCTGCTGCTGCTGCTGCTGCTGCTGCTCGGGCTGCTGATGCTGCCGGATGCTGCACGGTGGCGCAGCCCAGATCCAACTGATTTGCGGAGGGGAAACGTGAGGACGACGGGACTGCTGGACGCGAGTGTTCGGGATGGAACAGCCCAGAAGGATCCCTCGACACGCTCGTGATGTTAATGTGATACATCACTAAACCCCACTGAGAAAAGCCGCCGCCTGCCACTCAGCGGACCGTGAAGTGGCTCTTAATAGGATTTTATTGACGCGCGTCTCCCCGGATCAGGTGCGCCGGCATTTCCATAACTTACCTGGATGATGATTTCTCCCCATTTCTCACTGTGAGCCGCAGCGCGCAGATGGGAGCGCGGATTTAAATGACAAAGTTTGGATCCGGGATTGTATTTATTTTTCATTTCTGTTTATTAATTTTCTTTGGAGGAGGGGATGACAGTTGGAGACGGGAGATGGACGCGCCGTGTTTGACACATGAGTTAATTCTGGATGGAGGCTGTCGGTTCGGTCGCGGCTGTTCCGGCACATGGCTGCGTTTCTGAATCCAAAGCGCGGAGACCCGCTGTGCTGACGGACCGCTGTGGGTTCGCCCGCCCGATCTGTCCTCGCTCCTTTCCGGGGGAAAGTTTGTGACTGGGACTCGGCGGAGGACGAAGGCAGCGCGTCCGGTTTGGCTCCCCGCGTCCCCAAGCGCGGTTCCACCGTCATGCATCATTTGTGGACGGACTTCCGCCTCGGTGTTTGACGGGTAGCGGGAGAACATGTGTCCAAAGTGTGGAGTCGTGCTCAGGCTGGAGAGGAGAGCCGCGGGCGTCCTGATCCCATCCTGGGACCACAGGTGTTCCTTGTGAACAGGTAGAGTTCGTTTACATCTCTGTTTCAGGTGCAGAATCACTGGAGCAAAGGGAAAAATTACTCAACTTTTGCACAACCACAGAAGCATGTGCTTGATTGACTTAATGCTCCTGCTGCGCGGCGCTCAAAGCCGAATTAAAGGAAACCTCCTTTTTGGAGCCGCTGCGCTGGTTGAATTAGATCGAACTTCCTCCTTCCATAAATCTCCAGCTGCCGCTCCTTCACTCCGCACCGTCCCCGGTGATCTGATGCTGGAGCGTTAGTGATGAAAACGTAGGAATATGTTCACAGTCGCTTCCAGAGAAGTGAACCGTGGGAAACAGCAGGGAGGGAAAGTTTTGCAGAAGCAAAGTGCTGAACAGGTCATGTTTGAAAGAGTCTTTAGTCACGTGGCGTTAGGCGCAAATCTGTGGTAAATGCAAACACGTGCTACACTGTTAATAACAGGTTGTTTTTACACATGAGCCATTTAACCACAAGATCATATCTGATGGTTTTAAAGGAAATTCATTTCATTTCAATGCAACTAAATACATGAATTATGTGGTTTATCATGCAGCATTTTATGTATTATATGATTGTATTTGACAATAACCACCTTGTTTTAAAATGACTGATGTGTGTGTGTGTGTGTTTGTTTTATTGAATCACTTCAGATCCCAAAATGCCGAGCTGTGGATAGAGACGCCGTCCTGTGGGTCAAGCTGACTTGTGTGGACCTCCCTGTCCCTCTTGTCCTCATCCTTTCCTAGTTCCTCCTTTGTCCCCGTCACTTCAACCCGTTCTTCTCCCCTCACTGTTTCACCTCTTCTGTCCCCCTCCTTTTCCCCCCTGTGCCTCACACCCCCCTTTCCTCCTTCTCCTTCTTGCACTTCCCTCTCATCCTCTCTCCCCCTCAACCCCCCAAACCCACCACCTCCTCCTCTTCCTCCCCCCACAGCACACATGCAGGCCAAGAAGCGGTACCTGCTCGTGTCTGTGGGGGCCGGTCTTCTCTTCCTCGTCTACCTGTGGGGTCTGCAGATCAGAGACTTCCAGCAGCAGCCGTACCAATACCACCTTTTCCCCCAGTACCCCCAGTACCACCAGTACCACCAGTACTACCAGGAATACCAGTACTACCACCAGAGTCAGGACGTGTACCAGCCCCAGCCTCTGCCCCAGAGAAGCCCATCCAGACCCCCCAGACACTGGCCGGAGTCGACCGAGCTGCTGGAGCCCTACCTAGAGGGGGGAGAGCAGGAGGTAGATGATGAACACTGTATTTTTTAATAGCAAAGAAGTTAGACATTTAAGTAAAAAAAAAATACTTCACACATGTCGTATAACACAGTCAGTTCACAAACTCAGCCACAGTTTTTATTCCACACAACTCAGCCTCCAACAGTAAGGTCAGAGAGTGGGGCGTGTAAAGCTCGTAGCAATGAACAGGCTACAGAGGATCTGATAAACTCGCTTCTCTCCAACTTCACACCCCCAGATTTTTTTTTTCCATTTTCAAACTTCTTCAGGCCCAACCAGCAGCAACTTAATGCAACATGTCAGAGTTCACACAGATCCCCCGAGAGGGACAAACAAACTTTTTGTATATGCCCCCCCTTCAGTAAAAGTTTAAATTAGTATCTAAGTTACAAGCAAAACTACTTTCCTGAACTTTTGTTAAAGATGATTCTCTGCCTCTATTTGTCAGAATGTAAAGACTTTTGGACATATGGGACGAGGGTGGGGGCTGATGACATGTAGGGTCCACAACCAGTATGTACTGTCAATGTCTGGTCACATGAGTAAAAGTATTCACCCTGCAGTATGAGCTGTACTGAAAAGGTCATAAATGATTCAGTAAAGTTGGTTTGAGGAATCGATTTATGAGTTTAAAGGAATAAAAATGTTCTATACGCAGTTATGTACAGTAAACTTCCTTGATGTACTGCACGTACTGTACTGTCGTACATCCAGTGAAGAAATAATGTGATCAAGTGTAGCACACTTGATATCTCTAATGATGCGTGTTTAAGATAAGAAAAAAGAAACTTTATTGTCTGTCCCAAATGGCGACAGAAATTCCTCTTTGACAATTCACACATAGTGAAAAAGATCAACTGCTTTCTGCTTGTCCCTTCAGGGGTCGCCACACGGAAGGCGTTTCGCACATTGATTTGGCATGTAATTTTATGCCAGGTGCCCTTCCTGCCACATCCCTACCAATTTTTATGTCGGCTGGTCGGATGGGATTCGATCGCGCTGCGTTCTGGATCCCAACCTACCGACTGAGCTAATCAGGCCCCCAGTACACACATACTACACCCAATAAAAAACACAATTAACCAACAACAGGATAAAGAATTTGCCATAAATGCTTCAGTAGAGAGGAAGCTTCAGTGGCTTCAACTTCAACAGTTTTCTATACTCACAATAACTTTGCAAACATACGACTCATTTGTTCATTTTACACAGAACCTTTGGTTTTCGCGTTGCATACGCATAAACTTTGACACTCATGAGGTAAATTAGTTGTGTTTGTGTTGTACTAACACGTGTTTGTGTGTAACCAGGAGGACAGCCCCCAGCTCCATCACCAGCACACCTCCCCTCGTGAACGGCGGGCGATACGTGACAACATCTACAAGAACAGGCGCTGTCGCATGGAAACCTGCTTTGACTTTGCTCGCTGCCAGTCGGGCTTCAGGGTTTACATCTACCCTCCCCAGAGAGGGGACGAGGTGTCAGAGACCTACCAGAAGATCCTGTCCTCCATCAAGGAGTCCCGCTTCTACACCACAGACCCTTCCAGGGCCTGTCTGTTCATTTTAGCCGTGGATACGTTGGACAGGGACCAGCTCTCGGCTCAGTACATCCAGAACGTCAGGTCCCGCATCCAGAGCCTGCCGACGTGGAGCGATGGCAGGAACCACCTCATATTCAACCTCTACTCTGGCACCTGGCCAGACTACACAGAGGATCTGGGCTTTGAGGTGGGTCAGGCCATGCTAGCCAAGGCCAGCGCAGATGTGGTCAACTTCCGACCGAACTTTGACATCTCCATCCCTCTGTTCTCCAAGGAGCACCCGCTGAAAGGTGGGGGCATAGGTTACCTGACGCTCAATGATGCGCCGCCTTCCAGGAAGTACCTGCTGGTTTTCAAAGGGAAGCGCTATCTAACTGGCATCGGCTCGGAGACGAGGAACGCTCTCTATCACATCCATAATGGAGAAGATATTATTCTGCTGACCACGTGTAAACATGGCAAAGACTGGGAGAAGCACAAGGACTCTCGCTGCGACAGAGATAATGAAGAATACTCAAAGTAAGACACACTTTTTGATCTCTTCACTGTGCTTTTGCTTTTTCTGGGTATTTCCATTTAAAAAGAGCAGTGGCGCTCTAAGGATCTATCAGTGAACGGGAGTTATTCGTTTCTCAGCAGAGTCCAAGTTTTATCAAGTCTCATTCTTTCAGTCCTGGTGATATTTTATATATTCTTTGTGCTTTTTGTCACTGCACAGTTGCTTGTTAGAGTTTTTCCATTAGCACTGTGTCTTTTTATTAGCTCCTGTTTGCTGATGCTTGTTTTATTACAGCTTCTCACAAGTGTTTGTTGTGTTTGTGGACAGGAGTGTGTGTGTGTGTTGTTGCAGTCAATCACTACAAATTAGATTTATTGGCTAAAAACTCTCCCGTTTGAGAGCACTGGAGCAGCTCTTCATTCAGGCTTTCATGTGCACAATCCACAGTTATCATGGGAGTTGAGCGTCAAAGTACTCGTGGGACTAAATGCTATGAAAATGTTGAGTGTTTTTGTGCTGTTGTGTGTGTTTTGTGTGAGTGTATGGAGGAAAGAGGGAGAGTGAGATGAGGTGCTGGATGCTGAGAGAAGGAAAGTTTTGTCAGCTCAGTAGTTGGTAGAGAGCAAAGCGATCCGAACTGAGCAGAGAAGTTCAGCTTTTTGAAAATTTCAGCGGGAGATGACAAGCGGAAAAAGGGGAACCACTGCGTACGATGGGAAATGGGAACAACGTTCTCAACATCTCTTGCTTTTTCCTGGATATGTTAGCCCCAGAGCCATCTGTTGCATATTTAAAGTTAAAAATTCCCAAGACTTGAAGGTAAACCACGGTGGGTCCAGGAACACGCTCGGTGCTGCTAAACAACCGCTAACATTTTACAGTGAGCATCTGCATGCAGTGAAGTCACTGACACATTTTCATTTTTTTGGCTTCGTTCTAGCACATTATCTTTGGACTGTGACATTAAAATGCTGACATCCAGCTTTAGGAGTGGATTCTCATTCATATTAAATACAGTATACTATAGCACTCGTGGCTCTTTTTCTACACAGTTTCAGGCAGTGATCCCGCACATACTGATAAGTTCCAGCTTGGATAAACAGGGACTGACTGAGTCAGATTTACCATTCCCCCGCAGCGATTCAGCAGGTAATTAGACAGACAAGCTCATCAGATAATCCTGACATGTGAAGGGGATCAAAAACTGACTCCTGACTATAAAGAAATGTGCACATCATACCAACAGAATTATGACCCTCCAATATAATGTTTCCAATGAAGTTGTGATGTGTCGCTCGAATTCTTGCGAACGCTGCATAAGTTGTCTTCTGTCTCGTATCCTATTTGAGGGTCAATACAGTGGATGGTTTGGTCTGCACACTGGTTTGGCACAGACTTTTACACCAGATGCTCTTCCTCATACAACCCTCCCTATTATTCTGGGCTGGGGGCTGATGTTCAGAGTTCACTGGCTTGTGCACAATCTGTAGCTGGAAAAGTATGTGCATTGTTCCAGCTGCTGACGTGGCATGTCATCTTGTGATCAACTTAGCTCCCACTTGCTTCTCTGACCTTCACGGCAGCACTGTGCGTTTAAGCTGTGTCACTCATGATGTGAAAATGTGTGAGGACACCCTCAGCCACTGAAGGCTGCAAAATCATCTGAAGTATGTTTGCTTGAAAAGTTTTAATTTGGTATTTTGTCTTAAATAGTGAGGCCATGCAAAGAAAGGCTTCATTTCCTCTGCTGCTCCATGGATGTGGCTGTAAGCACCTTCAAATTAAAGTGAAAAGTCAGCAGTTAAACCTTATAGTTGTTGTTCAATTTCAAGTCTAATGTGCTGAAGTACAAATCCAACACAGCAAAAATAAAGTGTCAGCGTCCTCATACTAATGGACTGCAATATATTTATGAAAGTGCAGCGACTGTAATCACTGCTACATAGTGTTAAATCTCTTTGCTACATGAGTTAATACCAACACTTTATCAGCTGCAGCTCGCTGGCAGATACTGTAAAACTCATCTCCACAATACAGACTCAATTATGCAATAGGCAACTTTAAGATTTATACAAGAGAGACTAAAAGGAAAAGTTTGCTGTGTGTTAGGCTTTGCTTTTCTGCTGGTGAATGGCAGGAGGCTTGCTGCTATTAACACAAACTTACAGCAACACAGCAGAGCAGGCCAGAGCTGAAACAACATTAAAAAGCCTTTTCTTTAATTGCATTAACAGGAAGTTGGAGCACATGACTTGTTAATAGATGCTACCGGCAAAAACTGGTGGCTTTTGAAGGAAAGAGGAGGATGGTTTTAGTTTCAGGAACCAGTCTGCATGACTCACACAAAAGCTGTAATTTTTCACAAATGAAAAAAGAAACTCTCTACGAGTGTCCTCTGCCCGCTGCATAACACACAAAGGCTGATAATCAATAGAACATAAATGAACAGAACGTGCTTAAGAGGAACCTTCACTAAATAAATTGTACAGTATTACATTGTCTGTCGCAGTCTGGCATTGACCCGAGAGAGTGGATTCCACTCTCCGCTCCAAAGAGAGCCTATTCTGACTGAGACGTTGAGTTTAGCTTTAATTTCGTTTCTCTCTTAGTCCAGTTTGCCATTGCAAAAAGTGCTTTTCCTGACACAAGGACACAGGAACCTTAAATGTTTCAGTCTTTATTTATTTTAGAAAAGTGTTTTTTCTGATCAATTATTTTTCAAAATTAAAGAAAAAAACACAGCAATTGTTGTAATTTGTTGAGTTTCTGAACTAACTTCAGCCTCACAAAAAAACTTTTCTTCTTCTTCTTTTCCTTTTGGCCGTCCCATTTCAGGGGCCACCACAGCGAAAGATCTGCCTCCATCTAACACTATCCTCTGCATCCTCTTCTAGACTAGAGCATAATGCTATTCTGAAAATATGCTGAAATAATGTATGAGACGCTATCTGAGGCTCCTTTGACCTAGACCTGTTGAACAGAATGGCAGCAGTTCTGAGACAATCACTTTTGAAGTTGAGTTAGACTCCCCCTTCTAACGAACCAGAGAAGGCCAGTGTCTACGGTGGGGTCATTAGGGAGTCGAGGGCAGCTGCGGAGAATCCTGGCATCACTATGATCTGGTAGCATTCCTGTTTTTTGTAATTTATAATGACTAATAACTAAGAAGGGCAAGACAAAGTTTAGCATTGCAGAAAAGCTCAGGCTATCACAAGTCTTAGTGCCAAAAGTTGGATATTGTAGCATAAATTTTGTTAAAGCAAAAGTCAGTTAAAGTAAAAGTTTCCTTGAATAAAATGTTTTAAGTTACACACCCAACATTTGTTAGACTGTAGAAAACATTCTGTCTGAAGATATGAGTCTGTTTGATAGTTCTGTGCACACAAAGAGAAAAGTTTGTGAACTGTGTGTGTGTACACTTGTGCTGCTTCACGATGCTTTGAGTTGTGAGCGTGTGGTTGTTGGCTTTCTGCAGCCTGCTCTGCTGTTTTACACACAGCACATCGATGCAGACATCACCCAGTGCAGTCGATGGGGATCTTACAGCGAGGCTCCCCGATGAGAACAGAAACCAACAAGTATCTTGAAGCCTCGGGGCGGTCGATAATTGCCTTCCAATTGAATTAAGCTGCGAATGAAGGGGATAGATAGAGATCTCACCTCCCACTGAGCACTGCTGGTTTGAACTCGGGCTGTTTTACTGTACATAGATAACAGGCGGCTCAACCAATTAGAGCCTTGCGGAACAGAAGTGTCTCCCCAAAGGATCTTTGATATTGGGCTCTGTCGAGTGACAGATAAAATATTTAATTGAGGTCACTGTCACGTCTGTGTTTGGTCAGAATAGAGGAGGGAACAGGAGAGGAGTGCAGACCAAGGTCAAATGTGAGGAGAGGTGTGGTACCGCCTGTAAAGCAATTACATAAACATCTCTCTCTGTTCCTTCCTCTCTGCTCATCGACCTCTTAAGGATCTTCTAATAATCTTAGATGGCTCTATGCATTTTTTGGATTAACTTTACAGTCTTGTTGTTCATGTGTTGGACAGTGGTGTGTCTATGGATGGATTGCTTCACAAACCCACAGGTCAAGGGTCGTGAGAGCTCACGGGGCACATGAACCAGGTCCTTGGAAGTTAATATTTGTCTTTTGAATGAAATAAAACCCAAAGTCAAATTTAACCACAAAACAGATGCAAAAGGACAACATGAAACTATCTAAAAGATGCATGCAATGACCAAAACAGGCATAAAACAACTAAAAACAAACTGCAAAAGACAAAAACAGGAATAAAACTATGAAAACACACAAAATGACCAGAAACAGGCATAAAACATTTAAAAACAAAAACCAAATGAAAAAAACAGGCACAAAACATTTAAAACAAACATACATTTACCAAAAACTGGCATAAAACAACTGAAAGTAGAAAAAAAACAGGAATAGAAAAACTAAAAACAAAAAATAACCAGAAAAATGACAAAAACACACAAAACAACAAAAACAGTTTTTGTTTTTGCAAATATATTTTTATAAAATAAACTTTCACTCTGTCATAGACCAAATAGACTGTCAGTGACCAAAAAAAAAAAAAAAAAAAGAATAGAGGCCCTTCTCCGTCTCCTAATCCATCCTGACACGTTGAGGCACAAACTTGCGTTTCCTTGCGTATCGACAGGAAATATTGTGTATCGCACACATGTGATCTCTGAAAGTGCTCAAACATCACTCTGTCATCATTTAACAAACGTGTTCCCCTCACAAGTAGTTTCATAATGAAAAGACAGCGAATGAATTAGTTATAATGTGCTGTGTGTGTTCAGAGTCTCTCATTTGATTTGTCCCTGTATGCAAATGCTTCGATGGAAACAGCTGCTGTCACATCTGTGAATGTTGGACAGCTGCACAATTCAATATGTATGACAGGAGAAAAGGCTGCGTATTAATTTAAATGTCAGCTGTGGTCATGAGGGTGGCCGGCGCTGTCGATGTGTAGGAGAGCGAGTGCAGAGTGTGTGTGTGTGTGTGTGTGTGTGTGTGTGTGTGTGTGTGTGTGTGTGTGTGTGTGAGTGTGTGTTTAGTCATTTTTTCCCAGTCTTGTTGTGTGATGTTCTATAAAAGCACATCAAAAGTCAGTGTACTCTTTCCTTGTCACTGCTTATCTCCCTCACTCCCCTTCCTTCGCTCTTCACCTTCATTTTCCCCTCCTTCTTCCACTCCCTCCTCCTATTCTCTCCTTCTTTGCCTTATCTGTCCTCGTCCTCGCTCGTCTCCCTCTTTTCACTCCCCTCTTTCCCGCTCGGCTGCCGAGCTAAACTCAAGCGTGGAAAAGGTTTTACTGCTGTCTCGGTGCATCTTTGATGCAAGTCATGATGAGGCGCACCGTGAGGAATAATAACAGAGGCTGCCAGTTTCACAGAGCCAAATTTAGGACTTTCAGGAAACTTTGATGTGTGACCAATTTAAGAACCTAATTAAAGAAACAAGAATCAGGCTAAAGCAGCCTGTTGGTACAAATGCACATGTGCAGGAGAAGAAAGGGGGCACCAGGAAATAAATACAGAAAGCTGTTTTCCAAATATCATAAAACAGAATTTTAAAATTCGTAATAAGTATAGAACAAGTCAAGTATAAAAGAAGTTTTTCAGTATCAGTGGTTCCTTCACACATATGTAAGTCCCTCATACTGGTTTTCGCACCTTTTGGCTGGAAACAATCTGGATGATCTTTTTCATCAGCACAGAAAACAAGCTGAAACACAGACTCGTCTGCCCTTTTGGTCTATCTGACAGAGAAAAAAGTTTCAGCTTGTATTGCTGAATATATTTTTTTATAGCTGACGGACACGCAGTTTGGTGAGACTTTGCAAATAGATGCTGTAATCTATTTGCAATACTTTTGGAGGGCACTGTATATTTTAATTTATTATAAATGTGTGGGAATAGCCTGGGAATTGTATTGATTATTTTGAGTAAGACTGAACTTGGTGGTTGCAGTAGTAGTGTAACATTACTTTAAGTTACGCTTTCCTCGAGCTGCTGGAAAGAAACAAGTTGCAAATGTACTGACCAAACTTGGCCACAGGCTGAGTAATACGTAGAAAAAGTTAATAACAATCATAACATTATATATTCTGATGAAAATAACCACCTTAACAAACAATGTCCACATCTTACTGCGTCATTAGTTCTCCAATAAACATGTAGTGTGTGTGTGTGTGTGTGTGTGTGTGTGTGTGTGTGTGTGTGTGTGTGTGTGTGTTTTTCACAGTTTATTACAGGCTCAATAACGGTTTCTCCGGGGCCTTAAAGCACCTGCAAAATTTGTGCAGCAGAAGACAGAAGCTGAACTCATCAATACATTGAAGGTTTCTTCCAAGGCTGTTGGAGGGTAAAAAGCAGCTCTATTGATCAGGTTTGACTTGCTCAGCGCAGCCAATCAGAAGATGAATAGAGGTTAATGGCCCTTCTTGACTTGTAAAAGCCAAACATAGATTGGCATTTAGTACGACGAGGTTCGGCCATTTGTTTTAGCTGACCCTCCGTCAGCTGTAACGGGGAGATAAAAGTTAACGTGTCAAAGGTCACACAGTAAATGGGAAGTTCACATAGTGACACACACTGTGAGATTGATCAAATTAACTTTTAGTCTCGACTATCTCAACAGGACAGTGTACGTAAAGGGCTACATGCAACATTTCCCATCTAAATGGATCCGCTCTCATCACTTTCACATTTTACTTGTATGTGGACAAATATAGATGTAGGTTACCCAGTCGACACCAGAGACCAGGAAATATATGTGCATAAGTTCATTTAAATTATTATAAAACTTTGCTTTTGCTTTTTCTCATTATTTAAAAAACATTTCTACTATTTATTTAAGCGTGTATTGGTCAAATTTTAAATAATAATATAAATGTTTCTATATGTTTTCTAAAGCTTCTGATCATTCGTGAACTTTAAGTGCTTTTGTATAAAACAATAACCATCATTAAGACCAGGAAGCCAATTAAACAGACTGTTAGCACACAGTGAAATCAGCCGTTATCAGCCTATAATCATAGCTCAGTAGGCCTCCTTCTGCCTCATAGTGGCTTCAATAGGCTCAGAGATGGTTTTGTGCCTAAAGTCAAGTTTGAAGCTCGACATTTATAATTATAGCAGAACTTACTGTGTGGTAGAAAGTCACCTACTGGATCATCAGTATTGGTCGGGTACAGATGGGAACCCTGTCTCTGGTGTCAAAGTGCTACATCATGCCAAATAGTGGATCCTTCACTGGACTCCTTCGAAACATATTTCAAGGCAGGTTTTAATCAGCATATTAGACATAGACATTCAAGCTTTTGTTTATTCTGAGCACATTTACAGACTCTACTTCAAAGTTTGCATGAGTCTGAATTCTCCTATTCTGTTACATGACCTCTGAACTCTTTATTAAATTCAAAACCCTAAATTTGAATCCCTTTTTTCCGGAGAAGATCATAAATGCCCGTTGCTCACCACACCCACAGTGGAGGAGCGATGTGTAGAAAACACATACGGCGTGTGAAACAATGTCAGTATCTGCAGCTGTTTGATGTGTTGCTGCCCGTCACCTCTTTTCTCTGTGCACAACTGATTTCTGCCTCTGACTAATTGCCATGTCGTCGGCGAGAGCTGAGTTAGTTGGGTTGAAGTAAAGGTGTGTGGGTCATTCCGGGATGCATGTCATCCATCCTCACAGAGAGAGACAGGGAGGACAGAATTAGAGAGGCAGTAAAATAGTGGAAACACTGCATGGCAGGATGGATTGCAACGTGAATCCATCACGTTTCTCACACACACACACACACTTTTCTGTACCTGCAACAGGAATAAGACGTGTGGGAGAGAAACACCAGGAGGCACTGATCCTGTATATGTTCACGTTTTTTATTATTTATCTCTCTTGAGCTGAAAAAATGGTCAGCAACGGTAAAACGCGCTCATGTTATTTATTTCAAGTCATAGATGCTTGACCACACGTGTTACAGTAGATGCACTGGGGAAGATTTATATTTTAAATTATATTTTAAAAATGCAAACATTCACCTCATGTTTGTGTGCACAAGTGTCTTTAAAGCAGATTGGACTCAATCCGCAGATAGTGACAGCACAACACTGATTTCTCAAAAAACAAATCAATAATAAAAAAATAAAAGATTTATTATGCCATAAACAAACAAGGTGCTTTTTATGTCTCTCTCTCTCACACACACACACACACTGTGGCAACGTGGGGTGTGTTTAATTAAAAAACGTGTGTAAACCAGGAGTATCTAAGCGTCTCACAGTGAACTGCCACATGCAGCTGTTTCTTGTTAATGCTGACAAACACACACATATATAAATATACTGTATATTTACACACACACTCACACTCACGCACAGAGTGCCGGAGGGAGGCAACTGTTTAATAGTTTCAGTATCGCCGCGATAAGCTCTTCTCGCGCCATAACTCTGTCAGCAGGGATTTACAGCTCATTGGTTCTCATTATGAAAATGTGATCTTGAAACCCTCCGGCTATTCTTGGCCTATAGACTTCTGCAGTGTCATGGTTTACAGACGGGGGTGTGGGGGGGCACGTTCCGCAGCCTCCTCGTCCTGCAGGTCCACACAGGCGGAGAGACTTACTTTACCTGGGCTTTTATGGCCCCGTTAGTTTAAAATTATGAGGGCAGCATCTTTTAGGACATTTTGGCAGAGTCATGCGGGACAACTGAAATGAAGGGACAAAGTCCTGGGTTCAAACCTTCTGGTCGGCTGGAGCCAGTCTGTGTAAAGTTTGCACGTTCTCCCTGGACCTGCCTGGGCTCCTCTGGGTGGGAAAGAGACGTGCTGAGCCTCCACTCCACCGTTCAGTGGAAGTACAGCTGCACACATTGTCGTAGTGACTTTAGAAGCTAAAATCATGTTTGTGTTATTATTATATGAGTTCTGACTTGCAGGTCTAACCTCTCCAGGTTATCAGTACAAATTTTTATTAATTACCTAACGATTATTTTGCCTATTAAGTGATTTGGTCATTTGGTCCTTTAAATTTTAGAAAGACTTTAAAAAAATGTATTAGCCTATGCATGATAAACACCTGTTCACATAGGAGAAGTGTGTGTGTGTTTGTGTGTGTGTGTGTGATCGGAATAACTTGTCATCAGCGTCTCTCCTGAGGCTGATAGAGTCGGATAGCTGCTGCTTATCACATGCTTACACGTTCACCTGCCCACAGATCTGCTGCTTCCATCCTTCTCTTGCTTTCCTTCTTTATTTTTCTCTCTCGCCTTCTCATTCCTTCTGTGCCCAGTTCTTCTTCTCCTTCTTCCTCCTTGTTTACTTTCATTTTATCCTATTTTCTTCCCCAGTTTTTTCCTTCCACGTTTCCTTTGTCCTCTCTTGGTTTCCTCTCTCTTTTGTCTTCCTCGTTTCCCTACTGTATGTCCTCATTTCATTTCTTCTCACCTTGTGTCTTTCTCCCTCTCCTCCTACCCACTTCTTTCCTCCTTCCCTTTCCTCCTCTGCTTGTTAACTCAGCTCCTTCTTCTCCTCCTTTTTTGTTATCACTACTGTATTCCTGTCTTTTCCAATTCTCCCTCTCTTCTTTTGTTTCCATCCTCACCTCCTGACCTGCTAGTTTGTTTCGCTCCGGTCTTAGCCCCTCCTCCTCACGTCCTCCTCTATCCGTCCATCATAGCGTGAGGGCCGGCGTCGGTCTCATAGCGTGACAGAGGGTTGAGAGCAGGTCGTTTCAAGGTTAGGATCAGACAGAAATAGGGTTGTGATGATTATGTGTGTGTGTCTGCTTGTTGGTTCATCCTTACATGCTGAGAGTTTGATGCGCCTCAGGGAAGAGCTGCCCACACACACACACACACACACACGTACACACACATAAATATAGAGCAGGAGCAGCCTCAGGGTTGGTGAAGTGAAAACGGTAGGAGGCCTTTTGACTCCTGACAGCAGAATTGTAACTGACCACTTCCATGTGATATAAATGGTGTGTGTGTGTGTGTGTGTTAGCATTTCGTGTGTCATCCCGGATGTACAGATTGTTCAGTTTTACTTTAATCCAGGACAAACTTCCTAATATTCATGTATTTGCATCAGGATTTACTGTAAAATCTTTCTCCGTTTAAGTGGATTTGTTCTGTACACTGAGTCATAAAAGTGAATTACTCCTGACGGCAGTTGTGCAGCTGTGTTGGCAGATCTAACCTGTTCTGGTAAATGACTTGTGTTATTTTTAATGGGGCCATATGTTGTTCCTGCTGACTGTAGCACACTCAAACACATCACACACAAATTGTGCTGCTGCTGTTTGACACCTTGTCAAGATTACCTCTGGATGTTTTGTGTCGGTTGCTAATTCTCAGACGGAAGTTCTGCAACTGAAGTTTTGTTTCCCTCTCACTTCACAGAGACGACGCGAAAAAGAGAGGGAAGACGTCTCACTGACAAACCGAAAATAAATGGCACTAATGAGCGACCGAGTGCCAGTTTGTCGTTTTAGCCTCTAGTTTTTCTTAATACTAGATCAATAAGTAAGTCACAAGTTTTCAAAATCTCCAAAAGCTTCACTAACAAAATAGTGTATTTGATCACTTGTTAATACTACTAATAAATGGGCAAAGGTTTGGGATGAATAGCGGAAATATCAAAATGGCATAAATATGGACATTTTCATTATTATTGCACTTTAGAGAGTTTGAGACATACATAATTTAACCAACATGTTTTAACTGCTCGTCACCTCTGAAACGACTGACAGTAGCATTAATTACCTGTAATCCTGAGCTGGCGACTGGGAAGCAGGTCGTCCCCTCAGTCAACACGCTGTGGGCGCTGCCGTTTATAACGAGCTTGGCGATGGTTGGTATTTCACGCCTCGTCTATGGTCAGTCGTGGGTTCCTGACGTCTTCCTTGAGGTGTTTGAAACACGTTTTCATTGGAGCTGTTCGGGTTGTACGGGTCACTCTCTCCAGAGGAGTTTTTATGGCAGTCGACTGGGGTCAGTCTGAGCTTTTGGATTTGCTCTTCAACTGAAGGCTGATTATCGCACTTTGTCTTGATTGTCTCGTTTTGATGATGCTCAGGACAAGAGACACCCCAGGATCTATCTCAAACGTCCTCAAGCGTGTTCGCGTCGTATTTGAAGATCAGTGTTCTGTAGATCGGATTTTGCACCTGGTGATGCTGGCCGTCTTTTAGAGGCACCATTTAAATGAAGTAAACTGCTATTGCTAGTCCCATTCTGCTGTGTACTGCGGTGATGGATGCCACTTTTTCTCATGCACCAGCGAACCCCGTGGAGCTTAGTGTTAGTGATCCATCTGTTGTAATGACTTTGCTCTTGTCTGCGTTGACCCTAATGCCATAAGAGTGTTGGGGGCTTCTGCATCCGTGTTGGCAAATATGGCATTGTCCTCTGCGAACATCAAGTCTGTCAGGGAGCTGACCACATCATACTGGACCCTGCGTCTGTCCCATAGTGCCTTCCTCATAATGGCATCAATTACGCTATTGAATGTCACAATTTTGCTTATACACAATGGGTGTCTTCGAAAACATCCATTGACATCTTAGATTTAGCTCAAAAATCCAGGCAGAGCTTCACTGCTATTTTAAGTGTTTAGTTAGTAGTTACTATTGTTTCCTAAAAAATAATAAATAGAACGATAGAGCCACTACATTTATCCAAAACACTTCCTCTGTCGTCTGAATGCACATCCAGCACAGAGCCTTAGGTGTCTTCATTAAGCAGGTAAACACACACTCTTCATAATGTGAACTGTCCCACCTTAAATCCACCCACAGCCTCATAAAATCCACAGCTCTGATTAAATTGCTGCTGCTAACAGCTAATTCTGCCCCGGGAGGTAACAGCACGTTTTCTTTTTGAGGCCGTTAACATTTGAGTGTGACAGTGACAGATGTGCACATTTCTCCAAGCATTTAAACACACATAAAACGTATGTTTAATTCATTGTTTGGATTTCTTTTTTTTTTTAAAGTTAAAGGTCCACTACAGGACCTTACTGAACTAACCTGTTCTGTTTTTGGTTCCATCTGGACTTGGTGTGGGTTTCCGGGTTCCCAGAAGTACTTTAACTTTAGGGCCTGATTACAAGGTGGCACCAAACTGTTGAGACGCAGGAAGCTTTTCGGGTTCTGAGACGTTTTTGGACGCCTTCGCTGATTCTGAACATCTTTTGGTTAAGTAATACATGTACCTAAATGTCACTAAACATTTTGACCTCACTATATTAAAATATCTTTCTACTTCTAGCTGAAAAATGCCTCCAGATGAAAATGGGGAAGTGTTTCAGCTAGATGCAGAGAAATATTTTAATACAGGGAAGTTTAAAAGCATTAATGCACATTTACATCTTGAACTAAGGCTTCAGAGAGAATGTTGGAAATTGGTGAAGTCCCCCTATAAGTTATGAGAAGCTCCTTCTGGGATTTTTGCTAGACTTGCCGCAGCAAAGTTTACTTCACAAATTTCACAAACGGAAAGTTAACTAGAAGTTTTCCACAAATCCTTTCTTCACAAATCTCATGTGAGTGAAAACTTTGTGGTGAATTGTTGGCGTTTGTTTTGAAGGCAGACCTGTGAATCTCTGTCTTCTCTCTGCTCACCGAGCCTCACACGCCTGTGATGTGATGACAGCAGTTTATCTTTCTATTAACTTCTGCTTTTAGTCGTGACCTCCTTTGCGTGTGCACGTGAGTCTGTGTTTGTGCACCATCACCTCATATCCCGTGACCCTGTCTACTACCTGTCGACGGCTCCTTTGTTGTTTTGTTTATTTCACATCATTGTGTGTTTGTTCCATATGCATATGCATGAGCAAACACACACTAATGCAATTTGCACAATGACACCTTCCTCTGTGAGCGCCGCGGCTGCTGACTGGAAACTGGAGACACACACGCTCTCAGAAGTGAGCGTTCAAAGTCGTTTCTGCTTGTGAACGCTGACGGCGCATTGGCCATGGCTGCTTCTCAGATGCTCCGAGTCACAGCTGTTGGAAGGCAGGAGAATAAGAAAGTAGTTTAATCGAAAGTCTAATCTCCATTTTTATTACCTTCTCCTAACTGTGGTGTGTGTGTGTGTGTGTGTGTGTGTGATTGTGTTCATGTTCATCTACGTTCCTGTAACATCAGCACTGTCACACACTCATTGGGATTTACACACAAATACTTCATATGTATGTCTGCCGTGTGTGTGATTACGTAGAGAATTGTTCTGATTTGGATACTAAGCATCTGCACTGGAGCAGAAATGCAGTACCTATACACTACAGTGGTAGTGTAATAGATTACAATTCCTAAACTTTAATAACATTTCATTTACTAATTCAAGTATTGCTGCAGCTGAACATGGTTAGACGTGTGTGGAGGCAATGTCATGTCGGCTACGGTCAAAAACAGAACGAAGGAGGAGGTGAATCATGCTGGAACTTTAGGTTTGTTTCAATATTGGGAACACCTATGGATGACAAGCATGGACGGATCATCAGAAATTGGCTCCTGGGTGTAGAAAGGCAATGCAAATAATGATAATATTTAGGGCACAGACTAATTAAATGACCAGTAATGAGATGCATTGAATATGAATAGGAGTGTTTAACATTTCTTTTATCGTAGTCGTTTTTTGCTCTCTCAGTAAAGTCTTTTAATGGAATTTACAGTACAATATGACCTGATCATGCTCTGATCAGGCATCACACTGTGACCACCTGTGCAACTGAATGCAATCCAATACAGTGGCACTGCCCTACTTAAGATGAATGAGGTGGCCAAAACATTAGAACCACTTTTTTTATTGCACCCCAGTGCGACCCCTCCCCCCATCGTGACCTCATTAATAAACAGAGAGTAGAATTATCAAACTTTGTGACAGTTCCAACTAAAAAAAATGAGAAATGTTTACATTGAACTAGTAGAATTCATGGCAGAGCCGCTGTATTGGATTGTATTAGATTGTACAGGAGGTCGTAATATTATGCCTGATGGTGTATATAAAGCATTAGATCAACCTTTTATTTATTCGTTATCGCCAAATCACAAATTTGCCTCAGTGGACTGTACAATCATTGGAGCAGTGACATCCTCTGTCCTTAGATCCTCAAATAAGATCATGAAAAACTCACAGATGTGGAATAGACTTTGGGGTGAGAAAGCACAATATGCGCAACGAATACTAAACTTTACCACTAAATTAGTCATAAAAATAAACCTACTGCATCTCTTACTGTCCCTTTTAGAATCACACCCTCCATTTCTGCTCATATCGTGTGTCCAGTATTTGTAAAGTTGCACTGACAAAATGTCTGGCTCTGGCGGCTCTTGTCACTGTTATTGCTGTTTTAATTTTTTAAAAATTGCAATAGAAACTGATGACAGCGTGAGTCCAGTTTTAGGATGTGGGCACGTCGGGCATCAGTGCTGCTGAAATCATTCAGATTCAAATGGCAACGTTGTTCATTTGAGCTTCAGGCACAAAGAATGTTTGCTGGCAGTGTTGCTTCATATCAAGGAGAGAAAAGGGAAGAAACCTGTGTGATATTTTTCCAAATATTTCTTTACATGAGCCCTTACTCAAATATCCAGTCTAATAAATTGCTGCACGTTTCGCTGTGGTTTGTTGCTCCAACTCCTTGGCTTGTTAGATGTTTACATCTCTACACACACACTTGTTTACCTCAGCTCTGCGCCATTTGGCTGTGAGCGCATAGTGTTGCTCGGTGTGCCGGGATCCGATGCCCACAGTTTCCCGCCGAGGGGAGGGGGGAGCCACTGGGGCTCAACCAGATGGTGTGAAGGACCAGAACAATGAGCTGAAATCCGAACAGAGCTTCAGGCTGGACTGCTGAATCTCTGCGGCATCGACAGAAACTTTCACACCAAGAGGAGACATTCAGCTCAATGTTAAAACCATCATTACAGCTCATGGAACCTTCGGAAGTGCAGTTAGGAAACTAAACACGGTGCGTCATTCCCGAGCGTCTTACAAGCCCGGTAGTTTCCCTACATTTGTTCCTTGGGTCTAAGTCGTTCCTTAAAGGTGAAGGTAGAGATGCAAGGAAACGTGAAACGTCCTTTCCTCTGAGTCGTGTTCTGCAGCGACGTCTGTTTCCAATGATGGAGGCACAGCTGGATCAGCGGCCTGTCAGACTTTAGAGTCACGTATACATGTAGCTAATCTCTGTCAAGTAGCTACAGCAGGAAACGGCACTTCAAAATAAAAGCTGCAGTGCTGTACTTGTCAAATGCTTGTGACTCGTTTTTCGCTAATATGTGTGGAACTTTATATCAAATCAACCAAACTGTGTGACGAGTCATAACAGGTTTAATAAATGCTGCACAACAAGAAGATATTTTCAGTTGTCCTCTGACTAGAATTCCTCTAAAGTGAAGGAAATACAATCAGCTGTTAGCCCATCCATTATTGTTGTCTTATAGACAGCAAACATGTTTTATCCTAAACATTTCTCTGATCAGTAAACCCATCTATCAGTAGGGTCGTGACTGTGTGAATAAAGGGACAGTGATTCTTCTCTTTCACGAACATAAACACTGATACACGACTTCTCTGACCCAATATGCAGTGAATAAAAACAGCGTAAACACACAAAAAAAATCACCTTTCCTTGCTGGTTAATGTGCTGCCAACACACAGCATGCGTCCAAAAATGATTTTCAGGGTGATAAGTTGAGCAGGTATCTTAAAGCACACGCAACATGTGCAAACAAACAACCCTGCATGCAGCAAAATACTTTTTTAGCCTCATTGTATTGACTCAGTGGTCCATCACACACACAGCAGTCTAACCTGCACAGACACTCTGCTGCAGATGCCGAACGTGTCTGATACGATCGAGGCGGCTCACATCAGTTTGACACCGTGGCTTTTTGTCCAGATTGAATCTGAAAACTTTTCACTACGTAGCATTTGTGCCACCCGAGCTTCAGATTGTAGATTCCAACATGCTCATGTATGTTTACATGATCCCAGTTATCCTCCAGCTGGTCCCAGGCTGGTTAGAAAACACTTTCTGGGAAGTGGATGTGATATAACTTTGAAATGCAGTTTTTAAAGGATTTCCCAGCCTCTTCTTCCGCCGTAAATACACAGTCTAACTCTGTGGTTCCACAGATACCGAAGTTTAGCAGCTTAAAATTGTGAAAAATGCTGCAGGGAGGTTCAAAGACAGAAAATAGAAAGTGAAAAGTGTGAGCAGTGGTATCATATTTACATGAGCACAGTCCACATACGACATAAACAGCCTAAAGGTGGGTTTAGCCTTGTATTTATACTCTCCTACAGGTTGTACTGGTGGTGTAGTGCGGTGGGAGCCGTTATTTCAAATGCACAAATAAAGCTTCCGCCTGTTTTCTGTGCAGATAATGTGAGATAAGTGACAGTTTGAAGTTTCCAACTTGAATCCTTGATTCAAGCAAAGAAGGAAAAAAACACACGTCTTTTAAAGAATCAAGAGCTCCCATTATCCACAGCAGCCCGTACTTTTGAGTTGATTCACGTGAGAGCAAACGAACCATTCAATCATACAATCATTAGTCTTATCTTCTTTTATTCCAGACTTTGGCTCAAAGATTGGAAGAATTGAACAACTATGACATTATTTTTTCTCTGACTGTCACAAATAAGCATCCAGAAGTTTCTACTTATCTTTTAATGACAGGCAGGGGAGTGAGCTGTGTGTGTGTATGTGTGTGTCTGTGTGTGTGTACACGTGTGAAAATTCATCGGTGGGTGTGACTCCAACAGATGCTGCTTTGTTGTACTGCCTAGCAAACAACGGGAGCCAGATGTCCTTCTAGGGACAACCAGGCTATGTAAAGACTTGCAGATGCGACGTTACCATGTTTTGAGTTTTTATGTGTGACATGGAAACTGGAGTTGACTGAATCGGTGCTTTGCTCATTGAAACGACCAGGTGGTATTAATGTTGTGGCTGATTAGTGTAGTCGCATGTGCAGGACTGTGCAGGATTCTGCTTTGCTGAGTGTACTGTAGTTGTGCAGCATGAACACATCATCATACAATCCATGTGAGTTATTATTTTAAGGTCAGAACCATTACTTCATATTTTAGTGCATTGGATATCTTAGAAAACGTGGAATGAACCAATTTCAGTGATATTTAGCAGAAACTTGGACCAATGGCCAAGGAAGGTGTGATTTATTGTGCCTGTGTAGATAAAAGTCTCTAACGGATCCATTTCTCTCTTATTTAATATCTGGAAGTGAAGATTCAGCATTAGCACATCGGTGGCACCCACCACTTCATGTTTCTGCTCCAACAGAAACAAAAATGGGGACCTTAGCGAACATAAACAACAACCAAGATATCCAAAAAGATGTCCTTTACTGTAACACTGAGTCAGATGCAATCTGTGTAAGATCCTGCTGAGGACTGATAATATTTTTGGCTTTGTTGGTCAATGGATGTGTGCAGAATTAAGAATTCTTGGGTTTACTACTTTATACAAGGTGTGAAAGTAGTGAGGACTGTGGTTGGAAACATTCAATCAGCTAATGAAGATTTAGGCTTCACACGTCTGTCACTTTGTGATTATTTCAGGTAAGTTTTTTGGAAAAATTGGGCCACCCTGTGTTTTTGTTCCTCATTATCCCAAAGTGTCCTGGCATGTCCACAGCTTTAATTGGATCCTTTGATGGCCGACATCTGTTTCTGTCATGGAAACTGTTGCATTCAGTGTAATATTCCAAACAAAGGGCTCATCAGATGGTCGAACCGCGTCCGGAGCCTCACATCGGCCTCCCAATTTTCTGATGTGTGAATGGTGATGCTGTAGATTCATCTGACAACAGCGGCATAAATCTCAGGAAACCTTCCGCATAAAAGATATGAAGGGATACGCACAGACAATCACACAACTGTACCGATGCGTTAATGTCGTCCAATTATGCGCCACGATCAGTGGCCTTGTCTTACTGCTGAAGAAGGTCACGTATAGGCAATGAGTCATCTCCAGTCGGTACGAGGTCAGGACCATCCATCAGCGTTCGTGTGGAGTTTTGTCAGATGTCAGAGTAAAGATCGGGGCTCCCGCTACCCGGCAGCATGACTTTTTAACTGCTCTTAAAAGCAGGAGTGTTTGCTTATCCCTGAAGAAGAAGGAGAGGGGGTGAAATCGAAACCCGCACACACATAATAAAACAAAAATAAGGGGTCGAGACACTAGATGAGTGGAAGCTAAAGAAAAAAAGGTAAATAAAGTCAAGGTTGTGGCCTTCCAGCGCTTGTTGTGAGGGGTTAAGGCAGAAACGTCCAGTGTATGTGAGCTGCTCGTCATCACCGCCTGACACACTCTTCCACTGTCAGTGTGTGTGTGTGTGTGTCTGCTGGGGAGGTGAAAGGAGGCGAAGAGTGATGCTTTCAAATGCCTCTCCAGCTGTGTGATGGAGAAAATGGAGCTAGCTGTCATTTGCATTTGTAGCTCAAGGACGATAGTAGTATTAGCCGAGCGTGAGGCATCACTCTGAGGACACACACATTTTTGGTTTTACAGTACAAACGTTTCCATGGTTTTATTCAGCCTCAAACACTTGAATTCTTCAGGAACCTTTTAAATTAATTTAAAGTCTGACTTGACTAAAACAGAGGACCACATAAATATTAACAACACTAAGCTGGAAAATACAAACATAGGCACTTTATGAGCTAAATGAAGTAAAAAATTAATTGTTTGTCTGTGTAGGTACTGTGTAACTATTTTGGCTCAGGACCAATCAGAGGCCTCCCTGAGTGACTGATCAGTTTATTCATTCACTCAGTATTTATTCTTTAGATATTGAAAAGTGACAAAATCTAAAAGCTAGAGATAATTTGGAAACACTGTCTCCTGTTTTTAGTTTGTGCCCATATTTAGTGAATTTAAGCCTCTCAAATTTGTTATCTTGGTCAGAAACGGAACTAAGGTGATTCTAAGCAGCCCTCTAACAGCCTGTGGCTTCTTTTCCTGTGGCATCTTTTTGACCCCTTTGATAAGTCCATCTGTTTTCTAATTATCCCCCACACTAAGTAAAACTGTCAAATAATATAGTCACATATTCTACGCTACAAATTCCGTCTGCATTGTTACAAATAACATCAAATGGAAAAATACATTGAATAATAAATTTTCAAGAAGCACAACCTTGCACAGCAGTCCAAACTATATTTACAATCTCACCTGTGGAATTTTAGTTTTTGAGAAAAACTCAGGCGAATGTTTCCTCCTCTTACATTTACATTAATTCATTTGACGCTTTTACTAAATGGCACCGACTTGCAAGATAATGCCTGGACCTGCAGACACTAAATTTAACGAAAACACCATGAAAACAAAGCTTTGATGATGGACAGAAACTGCAAGATCTGATATTTTGGCAGAACTCAAATATGCCTGGGAACACTTTTAGTCATATGATCAATATGAACAAATACTTTTTTGTATGTAAATACAAAAAAATAAAAACATTGCAGTTTAGTTGCATAGAAACATAGAAACATCATTTTTAACAAAAGTACATTATCATGTTGACAAAGCAGAATGACCAAAAGATGAGGCGAACCAGTCCTTTGAACTCACCTTGAAAATCATCACAGTAAAAAAATTAAAACACCTCCTGTTATTTTTCATTTTGTGCCATACCTCATCCTAAACGTGTCACATGGTGATTTAAAAAGACGTGTGTAGGGCCCGCGTGTTCAGAATGAAAGAAACAATTAAATATTGTGTAGTTTCATGGTGCGTTCAGCTGAGCAAATTCTCAGTAATTATTAATAATTAGCGGAGATCAAAGGGATTTAACTGAATAGAAACATTTAAATGAAACAAAGTCAGCGTTAGGAGATCAAATATTGTATATTATTGATCAGAGTCCTGAGCTAAAGCAACTGCTGTGCGTGAGTCTCAGAGATGATAAAACATTCTCACACACATAACATAGCTTCCAGATAAAGAGAGCAAGGCTTAAATTCAGTTGTGCCTCAAGGTTTGCTTTGCACTGTGGACAATTTAACAGCAATTTGAACATACCAGTGATTAATAAGAGGAACCAGGGACTTGAGTGTGTGCTCGGTTTCTGTGTGTGTGTGTGTGTGTGGTATGAAAAGACAAAAGCTTACCCAGGTATTTTGGTCATAAGTAATGGCTTTCTTTACTTGATTTGCCGATTTACTATACAAACAAATACAAAAAAAATATTTTACTGACTATAAAAGGGCAGAATATTGTCCAATAGATGTGTCATCAAATCAGAATCAATGAAACTTTCCTTCATTACTCTGACGGTTCTGCCTGATAGTTACTATCTTATTACAGAGGCAGGATTTCCCAGAGTGAAAACTGATGAAAACCATAAAAATGTCATCATTGTAAAACCCTGACTCATTTTTACATTAATAGAACGTCACTTGTGTGTGATGGTCAAAGATGCAGGGATGGGTCCAGTAATTTCATGTTTGAGAAAGGCCACATGTATAGAATGTAGAAAAAAATACAGGAAAGCAGCGTTTACTTCTGCTCTTTTTCTGCAAAACTACGTCATTACAGCCCATTCTCTTCCTGATATGACGGAATTAGTTTGTGTCGCTCAGAGTTTTTAGTGTAGTACAATAGAATCCCAGATGCTTAAACGACAGCTAAAGGAACAACACTGAAATGACTTTAATAATGATTGTAATGCAATGTGATGCACGTGGTCACTGTATTAACAAAGTACGCGTGGGCCGTCGTTACTGTTTTTATGTAATTTATTTTGTAACGTGCACTGACCCAGAGTCATTAGTGCCTTAACCCTAACGCAGTTTTCGTCTGTACATAAAGTCATTCCCGTCGCGTCAAACTGTTGCGCTCCTGTAGTTTCCTGTACTGACAGCGACGGGTACCTGTGACGAAAGGATGTAAATAATGACACAATTTTTCGCCTTAGGGAGCGTCATTATCTGACTCTGTGGGGTGTGAACATGCTGGCAGTTTAGATGCACAGAAATATCATTTTTAGAAACAGAGTTGATCCTAAAGTTCCAGTCAAAATAAATAAACACAAATTTAATGAAATAACAGAGGCAAAAATCAGCACTGAAGCTTTCTGTGTTCATGCTGCCTATGTTTTAATTTGGATTATAAATCATTTCCTCTGAATAAAGCTAATGCTAATATTTTTACCACTGACATTTGTTGACTTTTTTTGACTTTTTATTCTTTCTGAACTGTCTGGGCCTGAACGCCTTTCCTTCTAATGCCCGTTTGTTATTGGTTAACAATTTCATGTGTCAAAATAAAAATTTTAATTTGGTGCAAAGAATTTTAAAGATTTACCCCAAGCTTGCAAGAAATTCCATCCACTGCAGCCACTTAGAGACTGTGATTTCCAGTGCTGGTGGATAAACCAGACCAGAGTTGACTGGTTTATATATAAAAAAAAAAAAAAAAGAACAGAGCACAGAGCAGCTGCATCATCAGAACATGAGGAAAAAGCAGTAGGTAAGCTCCTTATGTATAAGAAATAATAAGGCATATGTTAACCTGACGAGCTCAGCCGGTTTCGTCCAACAACTTCAATCCGGTCTCTGCTTACTCACCGAGTGTTTATATGAGCAGTCCCACCTTAGACAGCACTTCTTAATAATTGCTAATGTCTTTGTAAACTGTGGACTTCATTTCGAGCCTCTCAGGCCTTCACAAAGGAACGTAGATCATAGGAAAGGTAATAAGCGAGGTTGCTGACTAATATGTTTCATAAGGGGCATAAATCAGTTAGACCTGAAAATAGCCAAATGTTGGTGTCTAATCTGCCAGGAGACCGTTTTAGGAGATGAAAATAGAAGGAAAATGTCTTCAACATTCCCCAACACACAGACTGTAATTCCAGAGGAGACAGAAGACACTGTAGTAAACAGTTTAGCACTCGCTGTGGCTTCAAACATTAACCGTCCTCTAACAGAGGCCCCAGTCTCTAAGTAACTGTTGATTGAAATTGATTATTTCTGTGCAAACCACAGCAAAGGTGCAAATATATGTGTGTGTGTTTGTTTGGCTATTTTTATGAGGACGAATTGAAGTTCTGCGTTATGGGAGTGAGGACATTTTGGCAGATGCTCACTTTTGACACACTTTCAAAGGTCTGCTTGAGTTAATAATCAGGTTGGGGTCAGGTAAGGTTGGGGTGAACTTTTTATTTTAGGCGAGGGACTGGGGAAAATGCTATATGTAAATTAGTGTCCTCACAGAGCTGCCAGCACAGAGTGAGTGTGTGTCTTTGCCTGTGTGTGTGTGTGTGTGTGTGTGTGTGGGCCCTTTTTGACAGCAGCATTTTTTGCCTGAAGCTAAAGACTGTAATGTTTTTACACCTCACCATCTGAGCTGTTTGCCTCTGTGGACGACATTAGTTTATGATACAGTGGCTCTTTTCGGGACACCCAGGTGGGCTGTTTATGCGCCTTAATACTGTAACAGCACAGCTGTTTAGTTTGATTGGATTATAATTTTTTAATTAGCTTATAAATATTCAGTGCTACATACCAAATGCAACATAACCACAAACTGGCTTTTTCTTCTGTTTGTGAATCAAACATTACTTAGAATATGGTATCACTTTATGAAATCGTTCATATTTTGTAGTTTTTTTGGGCTTGTTTGTGAATAATTGTAAACAAGATACAAATGTGCTCAAAGCTCAGAAAGAAGCTGTCTCTAAAATGTAAATGTAAATGTATCAGAGTGGGTCATAATGACAGATGTCTATCACCAGCTCACATGACATGACCTGGTTCACATCAAACCAGATTCGATGTTTCAGGGCTCTGACCAGGATGAAACTGGCAATCTGCACAACAAGCTCTGAAACATATTCGAGACTGATGTTCTTGATCTTAATGAAAAGCATGTTTTAATGAATCATTGAATAAAATGTGGGCAGATTAAATATGCACTCCTGTCATTTTCCCAGGCATATTAGGTGAAGACAGAATTGAACCGAGTGAGGTTGTTGTCGTCAAATAAATTTAAAGTGTATTTACCGCATACCATCCTCATTCTTGGCCTTGTTTTGAAGTATTTTCAAAAGTTCCCCACAAAAGGAGGCATCTGGACTGGACCCAGGTCCACAGTTGTGCAACACTGATCATGGCGGTGTTTTCTGCCAAGCTGCAACAGGAAGCAGAGACCAGATCCTGGTTTAGCTGCAGACAAATGTGGATGTCAATTTTCTCAGTTTGCAGCCCCAGAATACAGTACAGAATTTCTGCAGGCGCTGTGTGTGTGTGTGTGTGTGTGTGTGTGTGTGTGTGTGTGTGTGTGTGTGTGTGTGTGTGTGTGTGTGTGTGTGTGTGTGTGTGTGTGTAACTGAGTGAGGCGTTCGGGGACCATACCGAGTATACAGTAGATGAGTTGCCTTTCAGAAGTGCTCAGGGCCTAATGATGTTTATTGATCTTACAGAAATTAGGTTTTTCTATTTGTGGAATGTCGGAGGAATTAACATGAGCTAGTTGTTTTTTCAGGTGTGTGAACTGAACTTTTTTGTTAGCGTGCTAATATGAAAAAAATTGTTCATTTGCAGTGAAAACAGCTGATGAATGTAAAGTTGAGTCATTTTTTCCTGTTGACAGGGAGATGAATGTGTTACTAAATGCCACGGCAATCCATTCCAAGACACAGTATTCCACCCAAAACACGAAAGCTCATCTGTAGATTGTACCAGTGTGTTTGGACAATGCGTGTGTGTACTAATGTTTGGGCCAAGCCACCCCACGAATGTTGAAATATTTCAGAAACAAGTGAATTTTCTGAATCTTTGGAAGAACCAGAAAAGTCAGACGATCGCTGAAGTCAATGGCTTCATCCTCTGGGCACCACTGATGTCTGTATTAACCAACTGCCTCGCATTAATGTTTCAGGAAATACTCTAGACACTTGAGCATACACTGCTTTTACTTTATACTTAAACTGAACAAACAACCAAACATTAAATATGTAAATGCACAGATGGTGGTCACATAAGTTCTGCAGCAAAAGTCTCACAAGTCGGCCGTATTGATTAATCTCTGAATATCAGGCTCTGATCTGTCAATACTTCTCCCCTTCGAGCATTTTACATTTGTGTTTTTAAAAAATACTTCCAGGGCCTTTAAGCAGTTTCAAGTTAGACATACAAATAATGATAACAGATATTATGCTGCAACATAAATACAAAACCAAGAGGCTATTTATTGAGGAAGGAAAATGGCATTAGGAGAGTGAATGAGAGGAGGTTAAAGGTGAGGAATTGACTAGGAGCTGTCTCGCTGCCTTACCATCAAACACCCCCACCTCTGTCTTATTTTAGCCTCCCTCTACCCTGCAGGCTCTTCATGCCCGGCTCCAGTGCTCACTTTTCTCCTCTTTCACCTTGATTGCCTCTGAAGTTCGTTTATTCCGATCCCCCTTTCTCCTTTCTCCCCGTTTGATTTGGCTGTCTCTAGTCAGATACCTACCAGGCTTTCTAAGAGTTGCCTAAAAGAGAAAGTTCCACTTTTATGTCCTGAGAGAGAGAGAAAGAGACAGAGATGAGAAGACAGACAAAAGCAGAAACTGATGCCTTGAGGGAGTTTCCTAACATTGCTCAGCAACAGTGTGTCAGGAATATCTGCAGAGTGGAACATCTAGCAAAGCCGAGCTGAAATAAAAAATAGGTTTGTGTGCATTTAGAGTGCGCACAGTATGAATTGTGTGTACACTGGAAATGTTTGGCTTTGGACACTTTAAAGTTTTTGCTATTTATCAACAGAAATACATAAAATAAAAATGTTCCCTTACCACATTTAACAAATGATAAATAAAACAGACATCTTTGTTTAAAGCCTCTAAGCATGCATCTGCTTCAGAACATGACCTTGAATCCCTGTCTTGGCCGTCTCTGTTTACCTGTTGACATCACATCCTGTCTCCTGCATCCTGTTTTTTAATCCGGGACTTTTATGTGATTGATGTTTTAAAAGCCGGAGCAGCTCATTGTTTTGCATATATTCATTTTCAGGGATAAAGCAAAAGGGTTTGTATTTCCTGCTTGATTTGTCTGTTGGGCCCTAATGGGTTCAGCGATATGTGTGTTTGTAAATCTATATGCGGCTGATTTAGAAATGCCTCCGGTAGCTAATACAGTAGCTAATGGCTGAAATAATGATTGTTGCAAATGGAACTGCCGAATCCTGTTCTTGTGTTAAGAGCGGATAAAGAGCGCTGCTGTTACTGGCTGTAATATTGCAGTACATGAGTCATTCATTACAGTTTAATGAATGCTTCACATGAACAAGCCACATCTATTATGTCTTCATCTGTGGGCTCGAAAACAGGGGGTCCTATAAGAATCAGTAGTGCAGGAGAGAATGGACTTAGTGAACGGTCTCTTCACCTTTACTGAGGACTGGATCAGTACCTACAGTGTTAATGCCCCTCACACTAAGTGGTTTCATGTGTGGCGTGAAAGTGATTCAGGTCACCATTTATAATAGAATGGAGTGATTTTTGAAGGATTTTTATTTTCACCAACTCCCATCCAGACAACGGATTGCCTCTACTCATTAGCATCGCTCAGTTTTTATGCCTGTCAGCCTGCAGCCTGCAGTGTCTCTCTTTGGGATGAAGAAACATGTCACCCAGTGAAGTGATGGGTCTGACTGGCCTGTTCTCAGTTGTCAGAAATGGGCCAATTAAGTCATTTGACGTTGTACATTTACACTAAAGTTGCTCTTGGAGCGTCAACATTAACCGCTTAAAGCAATGATGTACATTAAGAGAAAAGGCCTCTTTTCAGGGTGACAACACGACAAATCTGAGGGACATGAGATAGAGGTTTGACTCCACCGTGAGACGCTGTCACCGTCTTCCCTTTGATGCTCCAACAGTGACATCAAAGTCCACCTGTAGTGTCCATAAGAGAGGCCAGAGCACAAAATAACTGTCATGTCGTGATGAGTCGGGTCATGCGTTTGTAGTAGTTCTTAGATAAATCAAGAATCGAGAAAACATATGCAAATAGACAAAAAACAAGCACATTTATGAAACATCTTCATCAATTTGACAACATAGGCGCAGCTTTGAGGAAAGCTTTGCAAAAGCCACAACACTAGAGAATGGCTCCAGGATCACCTTTTAATGTCCCCCAGAACCATTTCAGACGACTGCCATAGCAATCTTTCCACAGGACACAAAAAAGTGACGGACATGTTTCCGGAGGACACTAAAAAATGAATGGCATGTTTCCGGAGGACATGAAAAAGTGACGGACATTTAAATTTGTAAACACATTGAAGTTACTCCTGGAGCCATTACCGCTGTGTTTTGCAGCGCTCTTCTTAATGCTGCGCCTGTGTTTGTCAAATTGATTGATTGAGTTGCTTTTTTTATTTGCCTGTGTTCTGTCTATTTGCATGCTTTTCTCGATGTGCAGTGCCCTGAGCTCTCAGGGCCACCGTGAATAACAGAAGTCAAGACCGAGAGAAGGGCGTCAGCGAGTCGATCGTTTGCTGCAGCTGTTAAACTGATAGAAAAGGTCAGATTTTTTCCTCCAGTGTTTATAAATAGTGATGTGAGTGCACATTAGCTCCTCGCAAAAACAGTAAGTAGTTAATAGCCCCTCTCCTACTTGGAATCGGATCACCCATTCCTATCTTAAGTAACTATAATTGGAATCTATTTCAGGTAGAACAGCCCAGTCCATTAGACAGTTGTCCTACTTTGAACCCACACATAATGGCTGCATTATGCAGCTCCTCCTAAAACAATACCCATGTGGCACAAAGTGTACCGTGTCTTGTCTGCGTGTGTGTGTCAGTGTGTTGGTTGCCAGAAATAGGCTTTCCACTGATGCTGGGATGCTTTGGAGCATGTAGGCGTCACATCTCCAGTGATGACAGGTTGTGGGTATCAAGTGGAGGGTAACACTTTACAACGTACCAAACCAAAACGTGAGCAGGTACTGAGGAACTAATCAGGGACAATGTCATAATTACTAAAGTAATGAGAAGCTCCTGAAGGACCACAGATAACAACGGCCTGTTTAGAGAACAGATTAATATTATAGTTCCTCTGCATTGAGGTAAAATTGAGCTTAAATTGTTTTTGATTTTTAAAAATAAAAATAAAAATAATGTTTTTTTTTTATACTTTGCCTGTGTCAGACTGATGTGGAGATAAATAAAAGGCACATGTGGTCTTAGTATGAGCATATTAAAATTTTATTGTGAATTCCCCCCAAAAAAAGGACCATCTGCTTGTCATAACCATGAAATAACGAGGAACTACCTACTCAGGGAGATGTTTGACTTTAGTGGAGGGGGCACGGGAACAGTGAGTACTGGTTAGATAATTGAAATGATGAAGCAAAGACAAAGATCCAGAGAGAAACAACAACAAAGAAAAACCAAACAGACAGCCAAACCGAATATTTCTGCAGCCATCTGATGACACGACGGAAAATGAATGTGACTCAGAGCTGCTTGCATACTGTTAGTCACAGTTTATGTTAGTTTGTTTATTCTGTCAGAGTTCATCAGGCTTAGAAATGCATGAGGAAAGTTTAGCAGCAGAACTTTTAAACTTGTAATTCACTTTGCTGCCTCAGGGGAGCTGCTGTGTTTGAGATATTAGCGTTCAAAGGACATGTTGCGTTACTGATGCCAGCGTGGAAAATGTACCTGCTCACATCCAGATTAGATTTCTTTTGTTGCCTGATGTTAATGTGTCACTATCATACAGAAATCAAAGCAGAATAATTTTTTTTATTAATAGCTCTCATACATGCGATTGATCATCTTCGTTAGATCTATGTTGAACAAAGAATAGCAAGTTCACTAATGAAAGTTCACTTTCATGTACTAATATGTGGTGTGTAGTAATAGGATCAAAGCTCGGAGTAAGCTGATCTCCCCCAAAAATGTCAGTTTCGCTGTTGCTTTGAGATTTTTCAGAGAATGGCTCCCGGCCAGTGAACCACGACATTGTTCCAAATTGCTGAGAGGTTTTTCTCACCACGTGAAAGGATTTGTTCAGCTGTAGTATTGTACTGTATGTCTATTGCACCATGACAAACACACTGCCCCCATTCTTTTCCTCTTTGCATTTGTCGAAAGAAAGAGAAGAGGGGAAATGGGGAGAAATGACCAGCGGTGAGGCCAGAGGGGTGTTTTATTAATATGACCACAAGACCAGACATGAAACCAGACCACACAAAACTACTACAGAAGGAAAAACAATCACAGAAAGATGAAAAACAACCATAAAGAGACGGAAAAGTCCACAAAGAGATGCAGAGTGAGAAAGCAAAATTTAAATACGGGATAAAACTGAGGCCTTTTATGTAGTGTAGCAGCAATTTTCTTTCTTTACCATTATCCTTGGCTGCAGCCCATATGAAAGAGCAAATAACAGCTATTATTTATAACATTTATTTGCATTTATTACGCTGAATAAACTGTGTAACTCATCCCAGCCCTGTTAATAAACTGTCCCACTTTAGCACATCGGAGCTCAGACACGGTCAGCATCTACAAACCTGCATCGACCCACCACATGCAATCGACTCCACAGCCACGGTTATGGAAATGAATGTGTGTGTGTGCGTGTGTGTGTGTGTGTGTGTGTCTGGGTTTGGGTTTATGTGGGTGGTGGTGGCGGCTTGCTGGAGGGAGAAATTAGTCACCTTTGCTGCTGAAGGCATAAAAAAGCAGCCATCCAGCTAATAGCACTCCAATTAATGCAGCGACACTGTAGTCTGAGCTCGTGCTCTGAGCCTGTTTATTAAATGTTGTCTCTCTGTTGCAGTGTCTGCAGAGGCCAGTGTGTTTGGGACAGAAGGAGGTTCATATTACGATATTATTCTTATTATTCTTATTATATTATTCTTATTATTTTTATTAATATGAGCATGGAGCTGCAGAGAGATGGAGCGAAAGGAGAAAATAGGAAATGTGAAGCGAGGGAAATGGCTTGATGGGTGAAATAAACAGCTTATTTTCTTCAGCCGGTCACAGAAATGCCAACTGACGCATTTTTATAAAGCTGTAACTTTAAAAGTGAAAAGAGCTGATTTTCAGCGTGAAAATAAAAACGGATGTCGCATTAATCTCGTGACAAATAACTTGGAAAAAGGAAGGAGATCAAACTTGACAGAACTTTCCCGTCATTTTTGTCGCTGTGTATTCACCCATGTTCACATCTGGTCTCTTTCTTGCTTGCTTGAGAAAGAACGGGGAAAAATGAATAGATCTGGAAAAGGTCTCGTTTCTTGTACTTTGTCATGTCCAACACGGTGCCACACTGAGAGAGGACATGACATAGAGAGACACTGCGACTAAAAGAAAGAGACATGTCATGAATATTACACCGTTGCACTGAGAGCTCACACAGGAGGAGATTCACAAGGTGGCTGTTAATGGAGGAGAGTATATACACAAGATCTACATCCACACACTTATTGGTTTTCTCTGAGCTTGAGAGAAAACATGTATCCATCAAATTCTAACCGGTAAAATGTTCTGCACTCATACAATTCGTTTCTCCTTTAATGAAACCCAAGCACTTTACAATTCCTTCTCATTCATCCATTCACACACCAAACAAAGCAAGCTACTGGCCTCAGCCACCGGCAGCAACTTGTTGTTCAGCGTCTTGTCCCAGGTGACTTTGGCATGTGGGCAGGAGGATGTCTGAGTTTGGCACAGAACAAAACATTGCTATGGTTCAGTTTAGGCACAAAAACAAGTAACAAAGGTTGTGTTTAGGGAAAAGATCGTGGTTTGGGTTCAGATACAGAGGCAAAAAAGTAACCGGGTCCAAAAGTCCAGTGTTCGGTCATTAAATAACGTCAGCCATTTTTTGCACTTATCTCTCATAATAATCCTGCCTGACTGAGAATTAACGTATAAAGTGATTAACAAATAAACAAACCAAATGGACAACATTAAACCATAATTTAGAGAGAACAGAAAAGAGCGAGAATTTTGTGAATCACAAGCAAACTATTATTAACCGACACTCCTTCACCTTAACCATGACGATCTGGGGAATCATTTAAATTAATGTGTTTTATAAATGTGTTTTTATTTAATTAATGTCAGAAAACTTTTTTTTTCTATTTCAAAGACATCTGATTCTTGTATTTACTTTACGTTTTATCTGCTGTAAATGTAATTTAATTGTGGTACAGTATAATTTACTTGTGGTGTTTTTTATGTCATCCTACTTATTATTTACTGTATTTTTAAATCTTTATCTTTACTAAATTAAACGTCTGACAATCTCATCAGGAAATATGACAAAATCCTAAAAATACTTTTTTTTTTTACTTTGGCTTGTTGGTACAGATGTTTCTGTCAACCACAGTTGTTAAATTATGTAATAAATGTATCAATTTCTGCCATCATATAAGCCATATGTCGATAAACAAACGGACTCTGTTTCACCTCAGTATCTCTAAAATGTCGAATCCACAGTGGGAAATTCACGTTTTGCAGCAGTAAATCCAGTTATCGAAAAGTAAAGACTCTGCCTGGAGGCCTGTATCCTCTGTGGACATCCTCAGACCAGCCCTCGAGGACCATTACATCCAATCAGATGAATGACTTCACTGATCCACTGAGCAGAAGCGAGACAGGCCCCATTTAGTGTAATGAATATCTACACCATGTCCGAGCCCCGCAGACTGATCCCCCCCCCGCCCCTGTAACTAATTGCTGCATGTTGATTTTCATTGTCGGGGGTGAGATAACAGGAAATCGAAGTGACGAGGTGGCAGTTCGTTAAGAGATATCAATAGTGATCTCGTTTGCATGGTAACTAATGAGGCGAAGCTTCAGGCTCTTTGTTGCTGGTTAAGTGGAGACTGATAGGATGACATATTAACCTACAGCTTCAGCAGCCACAGCACAATAACACACCAGAGGATAACACCCTTCTTCTCTGTGATGGCTTCAGAGAGACCAAGAATCAAAAATTTTACCCTCTCTTGGTCAACAAACGCCCAGACTTTTATCTGTTTAACTGTTTGGACCAGTGACTTCAAACTAATTTTGCTTTATCAGCTTTCATTTCAAAGTCCACAAATAATAATAGTTTGGATTTTACTCTGCTAGGAAATTTGAGCAGCAGCCATCTACATCATAAATGTGACATACTTAAATAAATGAATTCCAAGAAGGTATACAAATTTGATAAAATCTCAATGATATTCTAATCCCTTCTCTGATTGTTCATTCATGTAAACATTTGCACTGGTCTGATCATTTCCTGTAGGACTTGAAATTGCTAACTGGCCAATGTGTCAGTCAAACACTACACCAACGTACCTTCAGCAATCTGCTTGTTCTCATAACTGTGCTGACGGTAAGCTCCCCACGGTCGACTTGCAGCTGGGTGTAACAGAACCGCTGCTGTTTTAGCTGCAGTGGGCACCTTTAAAAGGCGTTTTCTTAACTTCTCTCTTAAAATGCTGCATGTCAAGGTGAAAATTCTCTTGGTTAACAGACTTGCAAACTGGCTTGTTGAGAACAGGTGTGTTTACTGAAATTTGGGAGACTTTTACCAAGATCTCAACATACGAACCAAGAGATGCTGATGTTTTTAGCAAGCAGGGTTAGATTTACTTGTCTCTGGAGTTTCCTCCTGTATTAAAGAAACAACAAACTCATGTAATGTAATGTCTGTCAATGTCTGCCTTTGTCAAATGCACGATATGGAAATCACTCTGTGCAGGAGCAGGGACCAGCTGTCCCGCCCCATCCTCCTGAGTTTTACATCGCGATCGGATCAGACAGGCGTGTGCGGCCATAGTGGGGAACACTTCCTGACGCTGTGGAGATGTAACTGACAGCAGTACAGCCCTGCTTTACCTAGAAATCCCCGGACGCAAGTGAGAGCACTCAGCCACTCTTTTATTTACACGGGCAGCCTTTGTGCCATAATATTAACCACGCTTTCATGTTCAATTACTGACAAAGAATCTGGGTTGTGTTGCTTCACGTTCTGCACATCCCTGTTGCCGCTAGTACCTCACAGTACATGCGCGAAGTTAAACAAGGTAAACGTTATGTTACATGTAGTAATTTCACTTTTATGACACAGCTACAAATTAAGTTAGTTGGTAAAATTAGTAAGTCAAAATGTAAAGACATATAAAAGGATATGTCCATCCATCCATCATATTAACCATTTATCCTGTACGGGGTCACAGGGGACTGGAGCCTATCCTGCTGTGATTGGGCGAGAGGTGGAAAACATGTCTCCATCTCAGGGCCAACACAGAGCAACAACAATTAACCTAACAATCATGTCTTTGCACTTGTGGGAGGAAATCCACACAAGCACCGGAAGAACACGCAAACTCCACAAAAAGAGACTGTAGCAGGCTGGGGATTTGAACTGGTGCATCGCTAATCGCTCCACCACTATGTACACAATATATCCTCAAGGTGTGAGCTGCAAAGACTCATGTGGTTCACACTTAGACAACAGGGATATTTGGTTCTATATGTTTTTAGGTAAGGCTCACCCCCCTCACCAACGACAAAATATTTTAAAAAATGTCTTCATCAGTGAATTTTGCAACCTCTTATTTACTGTAATGTGGTAACAACTAAACTAAAGAACTGTGCAGAGCGTAGCAGAGGAGTGGAGCATGAAGAGGGAGGACTGAGTGCAGCAGGGTGGATTGATTTGGAATATTTAATGTTGCAAATTGTAGCTTTAAAAGAAACTACAAAATAAATGATGGACATAAAAAGTGATGGATGCACTGTAACATTCAAAATAACAAACTGATTAAGAAAATCACCAACTGAAAAACTATTTATTCAATTTAGAAACAAAGGTTTGGGAAAGCTGATGAATGTACAAAATGACAGATTAAACACAAAAAATGACTGAGTAATACTATAAAAAAAGACTAACACATTTATTTGACATAAATTGAGAAAATCTTCTCTTCTTGTGGACATTGTCTGAATAAACATATACTTTTCTCAATTACCAGACTGAGCTGTAGCAGTGAATTGATAAATGTAGATGTATATAAGACACAGAGACAAATTGTAGAGACAATTTCCATAACAGAGTGAACATTTTGAAGGCAGAGACAAAGAGCTTCTGCAACATCTTTAGTGCTGCTGATTAAACTGTCATGCCCCAATCCTTGGCTGTTGTCATCTGAGGGGATTCAGGGTCTGGCCTTGTTGTGTTTGATTGTCTGTCACTGGAATAAATCTCTGTGTTGAGGAGCTGACAGATGGTGACAGTAACTGAGGCATTTTTGGTTTGGAGTATATCCGAAGGGCAAAACATCCAGATAAAGTTGTTAGTGCCAAGAGCAATTTTATCTGAAACTGTGGTTGTCAGCAGCGTCTTTACAGCCGAGGTGTCGGAATGACTGAAGGCCCACGGCCAGCTCAAGGGAAGGAGGCGTTCTGGATACATGCTTCACGATGTAAAGATGTCCTCGACACAATAGGCTACATAAATTACAACATGAGCTATTTCCCTCATGGGTGTTAATCATGGACTGTACCCTCGGAAAGAAATGGCCCAACCACAGCAAGGGACAACACAGCATCCGTGCTGAAAGATGAAAATGCTCTGACTTATTTGGGATCTGACTTTCATGAAATTCCACTAACAATAAAAGGAAAAAAAAACACCTTTAAGTCACATTATGCCACTGTGGAGTCTTTATGAAGTGATGCTTGTTAAGGCTGCTCCAGGCAGACAGTGTGAGCAGCAGTGGATTAGCCGCCGTGTCAGCTGACCTTGTGTAATTGCCATCTCATATTGGGCGGTCTGTTTAAGCTGTCAGACTTGCTGCTCATTCTCTGCTGTTGCTGCCAGTTCATTCACACCCAGCATCCATCTGTAAGCTCTGTCTTTCCATTGCTCTCCACTGGGGCTCTGCATTGATTTTTCTCCTGTTTCTTGACTCAACATTGTTTTTTTTTCCTTCAGTAGAAAGAGAAGCAAATGTGACAAAGCAGTCCAACACGTCCTCTTACCTCATCAGTGCCGCCCAAAATTATCCCTGTGAGCCGTTAGATTGATGTCAGGGGAAGAAACTCCTTAGTTTCTTTTAGGGAAAGATCATAGTCTCTAAAATAAATCAACAACAAATGTTGGGAGAGAAATCAGTAATGTTACACAGTTTTGTCATCCAGCAATAAGTTCTTTCGGCAGCCACAAGCCTATTGAAAACATATTTATTGTAGAATTTACCACTGGTCTGCATTCCTTATCAGGCAGTCACTGTTTTGTTTAATGGGCAGAACAGCGGTGGACCGTGGTGAATCCACGACCAGCTACCTTTCTGTTTGGAGTTTGGTTGTGACCCCTGGGCTTTAGTGGGTTTCCCACAGATTTAAAGTTAACTGGTGACTCCTCTCGTAAAGTGTGAATAGTTGTCTGTCTTTCTATGTCTGTCTGTGTTGGCCCTGTAATAGAGTGGCGGCCTGTCCAGGGTGTACTCTCGCCCAGTGACAGCTAGGACAGGCTCCAGGGCCCCTCCCCCCTTGACCATGAACAGGATAAGCAGTTACAGATAATGGATGACTGGATATTTGCTTTAACCTGCTTTTGCTTTAATTATTGTTTTTGGTCACTTTGTTTTGTTGTATTTACTCCATGTCAGTTAAAAGGCAGAAAATAATGAAAAATAGAAATGCAAAATGACCAAAAAGCTAAACGTTTACTTGGATTTTCTTTAGGTTTACTGGACTTTCTACCCTTTTTGAGATAAAGTTACATAAGGTTAACTGTAATAAATAAAGTTATTCCACCAAAAGCGGCTTGGGACAACTCCGTTTATGAGCCGACTGCTGCCGGCATTAGTGTGATCCCTCAGTGTGAAGGGCTGACTACAAACGTACGTGCTACCTCTTTGCACCCGAAAACTCGGTCATTTGTTTCGCCTCATCTTTTTTTAAGTTTTGTATCTTTTAGAAACGAGTGAAAGGACAAATGTTTGTGTTTTTGAACTGTTCTGCCACTATTTCAATATCAGGACATACAACGGAACTTAAGCAGCTCATTTTCAGCTGTTTTAGGTTCAGGAATGCGGCCGTGTGAAAAAGGTCTATTGGCAGCAGTTTATCTCCGGGAGCTACTCAACAGGAACTGTCGATTGGATACAAGGGCGTAAAACAAAATCATGCTACTTTCACTTTCAGCAGTGTGCAAGAAGTAGCTTGTCAGGAAATGTGAACACAGGTTATATTTGTTTGCTTATCAGAGTTTCCTTTCCTGAACATTTGCTTTAGTTTTTAAATGAAAGGCAAATAAAGGTTCTTTCTCAGTGGATTATTGCATTTTCAAAACATGTATTTTGATGTGCTTGGCCACGAACTCATGCAAGGCAATGCATCAATGAGCAATGACTGCCCTACAAATCCTTCCAAACGGCCACACATCAATGTAAATACTTTATGATATAAATCAATGCTAAATCATTAATGTCGACTTTAAGGGAAAGTGGGTGATGAATTATCCCTTTAAAGTTTTTTTTGATATATATTTTAACCTACAGAAAGTTGGATTACCTTGAATATCTTCCTGTTTGAGTACAGCTCAGTTGATATAAAAACCACTTTGACCCATCAAAACCCCGGCCCCCGTTCGAGCATACTGACCCTGCCATCGACCAGACAAAACCTAGCTGCTCTTCATCTCTCCGTCTGTCCTTCCTCACTGCCTCCCTCTCTCTGTTCCTCTCTCTCTCTTGCTGATGAGAAGCGACAGGCACGAAGACAGTCCAGACAGATAGGAGGAGACGTGGTGAAGATGGCAGAGCTGTGATGTGAGCCTATTACAGCTGCAGCAGCGGTACAGGCAATGCTGTCAGCCCACCACCACCTCCACCCCGTTGCCCCTACATCCTGCTCTTCCTACATCCACCTCTAATGCACTCCATCCACCTCTCACCTCTCTCATCCTGCCATTCTACCCTTCAGCTCATGCTCTCCATCCATCCCCGTGTCCCACATGGAGCTGGAGAGAGTCATATGGAGCCTGCTGCTGTGCACAAGTACCTGCTGCATCTGTAGTGAAGAATGTTCACATTCATAGGAGGAGGGATAGAGCAAGCAAATATCTAGAGATTAGTATTATACAATTTAGAATTCAAGTTTCGAGTTCACATATTGTTTATGGATGTGAATATAAAACTCAATTATATAGAAGTATGAATATTCAGTACCTAATGCTGTTATAAACCCACATAATGAGGATCATATTCCTAATTACTCACATTGTGTATTACTTCTCTGAAAGCTTTAATAGCTGTTTTAATTATCTGTCTATTTATGTTCATGTTATGTGATTATTCTTTACCGTATTTTCCATCACCTGAAACACTCTTTTCCCTTCCCCTTATGCCTAAATGTATTTCTTAATATCCCTTGTTTTGTTTTTTGTTGTTATTGTTGTCAGACAGAATCTACCATTTCTTTCCTGTCCGGTAAAAGGACTCTAGGTCTTTCTGTCCTTATCACTTCATTCATCATTCTCATCAGAGCACCTGTTTTCAACATTTAGAAAAGTAATTTTCTTTCACTTTCTCACCATATTATCCATTGTGCCTTTTGCCCAGGAGTCCAGCAGTAGTTGTGACTGCCTTTCCCATTTGCCATCTTTGAGCTTTGTTAGGGCACCTCAGGACTCCTGAAACAGCAAATGTGAACTGGCTAATGAGGTCAGTTGTTTTTCAGAAGAGCAGCAAAACAAACAGGTATTTATATGGAAATGCCACAGATTTGTAGATGAATTTAACGGAGCTTTTTACAATCCATGTGGTCACCAGAAAGCAAATGGAGGTCAGTGAGTCAGGGCTACACAATTCCCTTGAAAAGTAATGAAACAGCAAGGCTAATTGATTTGTTTTTGCTGTACACCGAAAACATTTGGGTTTAAAGCCAAAAGATGGATATAAGATGAAAGCACATAATTTCTGCTTTTATTTGAGGGTATGACAATAGCACTTTTCCCCCTGATAAAGTCCCTTGTTGTATTGGCAGCATGTTTCCTCCCAAGCTAAAGGTACAAACGAAAACAAAATCTTTGTAGAATCATGTAATAATGTTTTTTGCTGGTGACAGGGTGGTCACAATGTAGTTTCAGTCTTGTAACAGTGGTGCTCATTTTTCAGCAAATTAGCTATAAATCAAATTAATGCAAACTGCAAAGTTATCTGCTTTCCCAGCAGGTAACCCCACCACGCCTGTGCAATGCATTTGATTTATTTGGTGTTTCCAAAAAAGCTTTAATCTAGTGCTATAATCATTTCATTTTTTTCCAGAAAAAAACCATCTGTAACAGCACTGCATGCAAGTACCCGACCAGACTGATTGAAAGAGCTTAATTGATTACAAATCTAATTTTCTTGTTTGTGTTTGTACAGATTAATGTGAGAGCATATTTGTACGTTTGCCTACCTGTTTTTTGACTTTACATGAAGGAAATCAGTTATGTTTCTCCCTCTCCACTGAAAACACAGTGATTAATGAGCAGACACCACAGTCCTGCAGGGCTATAATTCATATTAATTCATAATTCATATTTCACTGAGAGGATTTTTGTGGAGGCTTTGTTTATGCATATTAGGCTGATGCTTGCTCTTTGCTGATGTTTACTGTTCATGGCTGATTGTCTAGTAAATCCTGTCTCTAAATGCTGTGTATGTAATGTATGTGTGGATGCAGAGTGAGACTATCGAGGACTCTGTTTCTCAGGCTACCAGTCCAAAACTTCCAAGCTGCAACCTGCTGTTGGCCTAACTACAATGGGCAGCGTGTTTCCTCAGTCTTTCGCACTGACAGTCCTGTTTATTGGTCTCAGCGGCTGAGGAAAGAGTTACAGAGGGATACAAATGAGAGAAAGCACACACAGGGAGTCTGGCTGGGACTTGAAGCCAGGAAAAAAAATGTAAAGATGCTCGTCCAGGAGGGAATCACCTTTGTTTGCAGCTATGCGTGTGTTCTGGCATTCTGTTTTTACCATAAAACATCAATACGTCAATCAATACTGCAGTTTAATACTTGAACCACAAGGCAGCAGCCTTAACTGGTAAGTAAGCTTCTTACATTAAGTGGTTATGAAGAACAAGAGCAATAACTTGATTGATTGGTAAAAAGAGAGAGAGAGAAGTGGGAAAATCAAAGTAGTAACAGAGATGTTTTCTCAAAGTTGACTTATACTGAGTGCTTGATGTGTTCTGTTTGTCAGCTCTTCAAATTACTTTCATGGCTGATGTGATTTTGTGGGCTGCCTGTTGCCCAGCTGCAGTAATTAGATTTGTCATCATTTTGGCTGGAATAAATATAAACACTTGATGTTTCTGCACATTTTGGTGAACCATACAACAAATATTGACTCAGTATTGTTATCAAAGTCACACTCACAATGTTAATGTGTGCTCTAAAAAATTCACATACCTTTAATATCAAAGTCCAAATATAACTTGCCATCATATCTGTATATCTACATATGCCACTGTATATGTATATATGTTGAAGAGTACTGATATATCATTGATTTGAGTGCAGATGTTCAAATATACATTATGGCATGATGGCATATTTGGATGTTTTATCATAATATATACAATAATGTAAATCTGTATGTATTTTTGTGAACTGGACCATGTCGCATAAAGAGAACCCTTTCAATGCACTAATATTACTTTAGCCAAGTACAATTTTCAGCAATAGCTGGTGTACATGTTTTTGTACACCAGCTATTGCTACTTTTACTGATGATGATGATGATGAGATGATGTAAATTTGGCACTAGGAAAGTTATAAAAAGGGATGTCGAAAAAGTGCAAAGAAAGGTGGTATTTACGAACAAAACACAGAAAAAAACTAAATCTCAGTAAATCAACCACACCTAGTGTAAATTAAACAAAGTGCCAGAGACTTTGTAACAAGGCCTCCTCCTCACAGAAACATCCCCAACTCAACTCATTTACACTTTATGCTCTCACCTAAGTGGAACCTACCACTTGTACAGGTAAGCATGGGGTGAGCTCACTCACATCAAAATCCATATGTTACCTCATATAATTGACTTATAGTCTGACTAGATATCTCATTTACTGCATCCAACACAGTGACAACGGCTGTGGCTACATCTCATACATGGTTTTAATTGGATAATCTATGAATTAACCTCCCTGTCCCCCCTCCCGCCGGTAGCGCCCAGCCTCCCGCTGCTAACCACGCACACCTGCCCCGGCGTCCATCTTCTCCACCGTCACACCGGAGCCGCGTCACCGCTGAGCAGCGGCTCCTGCGCCATCTTGGATTTGACAGGAGTCCAATCACGTTATTGGGACCGACAGCAGAAAGTCGAGGCCAAGTCTTTGTTTCTGCTCATTTTACACACGGCAGGACGGTAACGTTCCTTCAGGTGAGTCTGCCTGTTTTTAATGTATATATTTTTTTATAACACACAGTGACCAGTTTAATACTAATTTATTTTCCTGTGACGCTAATGTTAACGTAGGTGGCTGGTAACTAGGGACCCGAAGCTAACAGGTGTAACGTTAACAAATTAATTGACACGAGCGTGACGTTGCGATTAAATTTGTCTTTGAAGATTCATAAAAACGTGGAAGTCTGTACTTTGGCCATTTGTGTCACTTTTTGTGAGTCAGTTTTCTTTCCAAATGGAGTGACAGGCACCAACAGTGTTTTTTTCTAACCAAGCTAACGGATTTACAGTAGATTGGTTGCTAATGAGCTAACACTCCTCCAGCGTTCAAAAACACACCTTAAAATATATCTAGCTTTTTTTTTAAGATTGCTTGAATTGCTGAGGTTTTTATTTAAAGAAGCTGAGTTATGCTGATTCTGTGTTTAATGCTAAATAATAACACATTTACTGTTGTGTCTCCACACAGTAATGGGTTTGCTGGCAAATCCTTGTGTTTTGTGCCTGCCATTGATTGTGAGTTCATTTCTTGTAGTGGCTAAGCTTACTGTTATTTGTCTTGTTTGTTGGCACGTGCAATATGATTCCTTCATCATGTCTATGTAGATAGTGGTGAAACTTGAATAGTTATGTTTGTGTTGTAACTGCCACTGGATTGATATTTGTTTTTGCAGCATATTTATCTCTGTCTTGTTATTTGGAATATTTTACAGCATATTGGCATCACAGGTTGGAAAAAGAGTCTTGTTTTGAATATAGCCAATTTCTAAATCATACTAATTTATTGCCAGGCAGTCCACATACAGTAGCTTTTAATCCACATTTAGACAATTTCACATTTTCTGGACTTATTTTGTATTTGAGAGTTGTCTGGGAGTTTACCACACAAGCATATGTAATCTCAACATTTATCAGTGATCTGCACATGTATCTTTACCTGCTCCTACATGTCAGGTGGAGTGCTTGGTTGAGATTTATTCATCACATTTCTCTGGAAAGAATTGGTCCGCAGTGCTTGGAGGAGTATAGAGAGTCATGCTGTCAACTCTGGGCTAGTTTCCATTTTATTTGTTCCAACTTAATGCAGTCTCTTATTTTTTTTTTTCTATTTCCTTTTGATTTCTCACAGAAACAGACCATGTTCCTACAGATTTCTTTCTTTAATCTAAGAAGAATTGCACTGGCCAGATGTGAAAACCATTGTCATCTTAAGCAACATGTACCCATATTTTGCTATTAGCATATTTAAAAACTATTGAATATTGGGTTTATTACTAGAGAATTCTAGTATATTATTGTACATTTAATTTTGTCCAAGTCACTTAATACTTTTATTAAGTCATTGTATCAGTGTTGTTGCTGTAATCTCTGCTGTCAAACACTTAGTCTTCTGTATTACAGACACTGTTTGAATTCACTGCAAGCCCTCGACTTGATCGTAAACTTTTTTGTTTTTGGCAGCCTTTGACAAACACCATTTACTATATGCCCTACATGTTCATGGGTTAAATGTTATGGCTCAACAAAAGAAACATAATGTTAAGAAAGGCTGGTCCCAGGGTGGAACTTGTACTTAATAATCATGCAGTTATTCTAATGTGAGTTTGCATTTGATTTGGTTGCTTCTACAACATACCACCCAGACGTTTTGGTTGGATTTCTATGGTTAGGAACTAGCCACATGATGACTTGTGCAGTTTTGGCAGGACATACATTGTGAAGGCAGAGGGTCCGGAGTACAGTACAGTACAGTGTAAATGTAGGGACCTGCTTAGGTCTCTGTAGGTTAATTATTTCCATTTTGATCTTTCTCATATTTAGCCCCCCCCCCAAAAAAAAGGCCATCATTTGCAATGTGAACATATGGCTTGAAAAGATACAGCATGTACTCCACATCTTTTACAACATTTGTGATGTATATGCCTGCACTTGTATGCACAGATGTAGAGGCTCAGAATTGCAGTTTTAACAGGCTGACAGTCACTTGTCAGCTGGTTTTCGCCTAGTCCTTTTCAAACTTTCAGCTTTCTCCTGTTGTATGATGGGGGTGTATACACTCACTGGCCACTTTGTTAGGTATACCTGTACATTCTAATACAGTCAATACAGCAGCTCTGCCATGAATTCTGGTTTTACAAATTTCTATTTTGTCAGTTATTAGTTGGAACTTTCACATATGTGATAATTCCAAAAAATTAGAACCATCTCTTCTTAAAATGCCATCCTGTACAACTCCACTAACTACTTTGACCTCAGTCATAAACACATATAAGAATTATCACCTTTTTTTGACAAAAGAAACCCTGGTTTTACCCTGCATTATTTTCGTTACAAAACATATTAATATGTCTGACATTACTGTAAGTAATTAATGTTGTCCGAAGATTGAATCATGGTAACTGGACTTCTTTTTCTTGGTTAGACCAGGACCAAACCTTGATTAATGAGAATCTTCCTCAACATAAGTCGTGGTGGCTGCCTGCTTGCTACATACTAGATTGTTTTTCATTTCCATTTATGGTGCAATGGTATATGTGAGTTAACAGCTTTATCCGACAGTACACGGCTCCATCTTTTCCTGCTCTCAGTGGATGGTCTCCAGTAACTTTTTAGCAAGCTTTCAGACTGGCAATACAAACACATTGTTGTTTAGGCTATAGATTTTCCCCACAATGCGTTACAGTCATGCCCTGTGTGTGTTTATATAAAGTATCTGACCTGTGTAAAGTCACTACCATGATCTCCCATGCTTTGAATTTGAATTTGTGGTTATTAGAACAGCTGTGAAGCAGAGGGATACATACATTTTTTTTTCAGTAATCAGCCTGTGTCCCTGCTGAGGTGTTACTGATAACTAGGTTGATTCAACTGCAGCCTTCAGCTCATCTGTGGTGTTGGGTGTTGATGCAAAAACTGAATTCTTTAAAATTTTGAATGCCATCTTAGAAGTTGGTCATCTAAAACTGGACCAAAGAGATGAATGGCAGAAATTTATAACAGCCTACCGTCTAGGCTTTTTAAAATCTTTCTAGTACTGATTGGACTGCTTCGACAGGTATTGCTCACTCATTAGTTTAGTTGCTCCTTCGCCAGCGTACTCTTCTCTTTGGCAAAACCACAGCTGGCTTGTAGATTACATCATGTTTGCTTCAGCACTGCTCATTATCAACTCACCTGGGGGAGCACTTCACCCACAGAGTCTTGCTGTCACCAACCTCAATTTTAATGTGAACTCTGATCTTTGGGATTTAAATAAACCAAAACGACGAAGTAGATGAGGGAAATAGGAGAAGACACTGACATTTTATCACCAACAATATCTGTTTGAGAACCAAGTGTAGCTTCACATGCACACACAAGAGCATTTGCAAGAACAGAAGAAGTCAAAATCCGCTTACTCTTAAATGTCGGTTCAGTTTGTTTAAGATTATGTTTGTAATTTTCTTTCAGGGAACTTAATATATTTCTGCATCTAAATACCACAATTGAAAACCAAATAGTTAGATACTTGCGTCCAGCTCTATTTAGTATTACCCTGCAGCAAAGTAGAAGGAAAGACAGAAGAAAAAATAAGATCATATCCATTAAGAGCCTCTGAGCTACCCATTGATCACCTTTGATTTTCATATTCATCAGGACATTGTTTTATTTGCATTCAACTCATCCACTTCCGAATAGGAAACCCCAGTATGTATTTAATACTTTTTTGCCGTAGTATTAAACCAAAATGGATGCTTTTGTTTGTTAGTTTGTTTGTTTCGTACTCTAGCGTCTCCCTTACCAACTTGATCTGTACTTAGCAAAAATATTCATTAGATACTGACTTCCATAATCATATTTAGGATCCCTGGTAGGATAATAATGATCCCAGTTTACCGTGTCTTTCCTGCTTGGCCAACAAGAAGGATTATGGCTGTTAATTTACAGCTGGCAAATAGGCCTTGTTTGTAGCCTTTTCCATTAAAAAAGGGCATTTTTATGAAAAATGTAGCCTCCAGTTTGTTCAACTTCATCAATTCAATCTTCAATTTTTAAAGTGGGCACATTTGCAAATATATACATTTAAAATAGTGTTTTGATGGGAATAAAAACAGTTGTTTTACTCAATTTTTACGCTATTTCTAAAAAATGGGATGCAGACTTTTGGAAACGACTGTATATTCCTTAATATGAGTTGCCCCCCACCCAATCCCATTTGAGCATTAGAAATTCCTTAAAAATGTTTTGGACATAGGTTTAGTATTGCCAAACCCCTGCAGCACTCAGCACTCAATCTTCTCTTTTCTAGTTCACTCTTTCCTTCTCTCTCTGGGTTTCTAAAGGGACTTTGATCATATTAACAGCTTTATAAAGCTGACAGGTCTGCTGGAGAAAACGTCCTCTTGCACTATAGTAAATGTTGGAGAAGTGGTGTTGAAATGACATGACATTTATGGGGTCGCCAAGGACTTGGTTGACATGCAGCAAGATTGGGGAGAATGCCTGTACACAAAAAGACTCAGTCACATGGAGGTGCCAAAGAGCTGACTGTGCAGCCAGTTGGTTCTTTCAGATGGATCTCTGCGGGAGTCACATTTTAAATGCAACCAGGCTTTGAAATCTTTAGTTGGTTGACATAAATCATTCTGATAATTGTTGTAATTTATTCACTAAACAACAATACCAACTTTTACTGTCAAAACATTGTAAATATAGGAGTTGGTATATTTATATTCAACAAAACCAACAAAAATCTCTTTTTGCAGTAACAAGAGTGTAAATGAATGCTTTTCCTTTGTGTGCTATTTTTCATTAAAGTTGAACACTGCAGTGTCCACTTTAGGGACCATACAGAGCACTATCAAATGTACATCATCTGTGTTTCTGTGAGATGTTCAGTCAGTTCAGAGTGAAGCCGTTCCTCATATTTTAGGGACAAGTTATTGTCCAATAAAAAGTTGGTATCTTAACAGTAATAGTAAGCACAATACACTGCAGAAAAATAAATCTAGATTTCTAAATTGTAACCATTTAAAAATGGTTTAAAAAGACTTGGAGGATGGTGTTTAACTCAGTGAGGACTATTTCAGCTGTTCAGTGTGTACAATCACTTTCTACCGTTTGCTTCATCTTGTGTTTGACTGACGATGTATCTGGGTCTCTGAAGAAATCCATGGCCAGCCAAGCATCGTGAGCCTGTTGAATGCACATATGTCTGTCGTGTGTGTTTGTGTGTGTGTGTGTGTGTGTGTGAGTGTGCACCAGATGATTGTTTTTTTTGGGGGGGGGGCACTTCACTTAAAGTGAACAGGAAATTACTCCCCAAGCCCGCAAGTAGCAAAGAGAGGACTCACTTACACTACATACCAGCCAATCTAAGTATATCATATTTTGATCATAATAATTACCATGCTTTCATAGTGTGCTTTTAGTGTCATACCAGCATCATTTCAGCTAAAGTGCCACTGATTTCTTTTATTGATGTTCTGGGATGGTGACATCCATTGTAAACTTGTTTGATGGATAAATGCCCAGCCCTGTTCTGCATAGATCAATGAGCGACTTCCACTTTTTATTTTTTGTACTCATAGTTTTGTGATAAACATGGTGCAGACTTGCTAGCTGTACACTTACAATTAAACTTGTTCATTATAGAACAGAAAGTTTATAGTTTCTAGGAAATATTCCCACATTTCTAATAAAGGACAAAAGTCATTTAGAGAAAATTGCTCTTAGCCAAGCCATTTTGATGTGACTCAAAAACACTGAATGACGAAACCAATTGGTGCTATAGAGCAACTTGACACTTGATTTTGTAGATGTATAGAATCTATTTTAACAGCTAAAACAACCTACGCTTAACCACAAAATTTACCTTTTTTCTAAATTGATTAATTAACGTTTATATTTCTTTTGTTTAGAGCAATATCTTGATGCTGTAGGAATATTGTTGGTGAAAATAGACAATACAAAGACAGTACAAAGCATCACCTATTACATTATAACTAAAATGTCAAGTTCAGGTCATTGTTAGATCCCAAGATGTTAGAGCTCATGATGTTTTTAACATCAAATACCCAAACATGAATCACAAATCTGTGGGCTTTTATCAAAATGGCTGAACTTACATTTAAACCATTTTACATTTAAGTATCAACCAAAATAGAATAGTTTTTAGATGATTTCTTACTTTGCTTGTATGTGAACAAAGGAAGCACAGGAACAGAAGTGTTACCTTGCTAATTTAATGAGGAATAACATGTCAGAGTGTGAAGGTAAGATTAGACTAGAAGTTTAAGTTTTCCTATCCCACCTTGTCGCATGTTCACTTGAAGTTTTAACCTCAGTGACTTAATCCTAAAGTAGAAGATGCAGGAGAAAAAGCTGACAGTTTGGGGTTGCTGTGCAGTGACACAGGCATGAGCTACATTGTTGATCATGCACAAAAACGTCCCCAGGAAAACCTTGATGTGGTAATGTACTACTAATAACTGCAAACCAAGAGACTACATGAGTTTGAAAGTATATTTTTAAAACTTTTCTGAGTTGTGTACTGTCAATTCTGAGCACAGATTGGTCACTGGAGAATGCAAAAGTTTTTATCTTAATTTTGGAAATGTGGATTGTGTTGTACTTGTGTTAGAAATGTGGGATTGTTGTTGTTGCACCTTCCAAAAAAGCATAATCTGTCTCTAGTGACAGTGAGTTTATGAAGTAATTAAAAATTAATAAAATACATGATATCAGGTATCTAAACGAATGAACTGTCATGTTGATGTATGACATTGTCATCTAGACCAGGGGTCTCAAACTCAATTTACTTGGGGGCCGCTGGAGGCAGAGTCGGGGTGAGGCTGGGCCGCATCAGGTTTCCACAAGAAAAACTTTTAAATAATTTTAATCTTCTCAAATGTCTTTATTTTTTATTTTTAACACAAAATAATATGAAAAAAATAAATAAACAAATTAGAAGAAAATAAATAAGAAATTAATAAGAAAATCAATCAATCAATCAATCAGTAATAAGTAAATAAAATAATAATAATTATTATAATAATTAGGATTCAAATGTCTGTATTAACCGTTCTTTAAGCTTTCTTCTGAACATGAATTGTCCTGAACATAAGTGGAACATTGAAGAACATGAACTGCTCTTCTGAACATGGCCTCTCTTGCCTACATCTTGCTGCTAGAGACCTGGCAGCGCTTCTTCTCGCATAACTGAGCCACATTTGGCTTGAGGGAGGAAGCAGTTGAGACCCTCAGTATGGCTTGAAGATGATCATCAGTAATTCTGGACCTGTACTTGGACTTGGAAGTTTCAATCAAGTGTTTAGCCGACGCACAAATAATGTTATTTCCTCAATATACGTCATTTCCGCAATGTACGTCATTTCCGTTCCGTGCCGTTCATAACAAAGTCGCGGGCCGCACTAACATTAAACTTTAATAATAAGGTGGGGGCCACAAACTATCGGCTCGCGGGCCGCAATTGGCCCACGGGCCGCGAGTCTGAGACCCCTGATCTAGACAGATTCTCCCTGCAAACAGCTGCATAAGTTCTTGTAGCTATGCAGTTTGGGCTGGTGAAAAAAAACAAGTTCAGTTTTTGTCACATCTACCTGGAAATCATTTTTGATTTGGAATCGAGCTTTGATTCCAAACCCTAAAAAAGTGTGCAAATCTGTACTGTACATTATTTTCAGAAATATTTTGTTGTATTTTTAGTGTACAGTTTTAATTAGTGAAAGTTTGTTGTATATCGTGTGACTGTTTATCGGCTTCAGTGACACAGTTCCTCCATTGGGACCATTCAAGTTTTGTTGTTGTTGTGTACATATGTCTTTTTTTTTTTAAGTGAGAGGAGGCTCTGTCTGATTCTAGTCATTTTCTGCATTAGAGTAGCTATTCTACATGACTGTGCTAAAAATTATGCATATTTAACAGGGTATGCTCTCCAGCTAAACTGCTGACCCATTAGGGTGAGTTTCGGTTACAGCTCATTTTGGCCCTGATGGTTTGTCCTCACTGTATTTGTGTGTAACTCCTTCTTGCGTCGCCCTTACACCCTCCCGTCCTTTGCTTATCTGCCTATTATAAATCTTTCCTGTTCTTGGTGTCATTTGTCTAATGTTCTTCGTGGTACTTTAGTGTAAAGGCCTTGTGTAAATCACCCTGCATGGCTGACAGTTCAACTCTCCTGCTACCCAGTTACACTCCGATACTTGGAGAAAAAAATGCAGTGAGGCGTATCACTAACTGTAAAGCTGTCTACTGTATGATGCCGTCATCCATTCATTCACTCATTTCAGGTTGTAGTGCTGTATTGATTTGGTTGTTTAATTTCCCCCTTGTTTCTTCGTCTTATTTTTCTTCAGCAGCTGCAACCTGTTTCCTGTTTGTATCCTATCTTTTATTTGACTTTTCTGTTTTTGGATGATCAATATTTTCTTTTAGACTTCCTAGGTGTGTATAAACTCTGAATAGTGTAGCATTAGATTAACTATATTATAAACATAATATAGTTATTGTATTAAAATATATTGTTATAGCTAAATATTATTATATAAAAATGTCCTGACCTTGCTTCCGTAACCATTTGTATGCCTGTTTACTTGTGTTTCACTTTTAAAAGCATTTTTTTATGCTTCATTGGACAAGTCTGAAAAAATGTGCCAATAATAAAATGAAATATGCTTCTTAACGCAGCTGTAAGTGGCTTCTTGATGAGGTATTGCAAATATTGTGCAGTTTGGCCTATGAGAATTTTTGTTTTAATTACTAGGCTTCACATGCTGTGGTACAATCTATCCAATTGCAACAGCCTTGCATTGATATTTCATCCAAGATATTTAGTCCGGGCAGCATAATTCAGGATAATCTGTAATGTTTCTAAGCTTGGGGAGACGTGACCTCAGAGGCTTTATACCTCATACATTACATACAAACATTTAATTAGAATAGTATAGTGACCCAGACTTATTTACTCTTTATTCATGTATTTCTTCAGGCCTTACCATTGTGCATTAAATTGTAAAGCTGCACAAACATTGCTCAAATTTAGCAAAGTGAATACAAGCAGCATATGAGACACACACAGCCCACTCAACTTTTGTGAAAGAGCATTTCTCTCTAGCCCAAATTCCTAAAAAATTGACTGAAATCCTTTGCATCCCCTTATTTTGAAAAAAGAGCAAAGCAAAACTGTTTTTCATGAACATATTTACACAATTCTTTTCTGTGTTGTTTGGATTTTTTTGCAATGCATCACAATAAATTTGAAAGAAAAAGTAAGTGCCCAAGAACAGTAGTTTCAATTTGAAAAATTACTGGGATTGTCATTTAGAAAATCAGTTGTCCCTTAACTGGAGATTATCCTTGTGCTTTATTGTGGAATACGACAAGAATTGGAAAAAGGTCAAGTACGTTTGATTTTTACAGATGGACTGAGATTTGTATCAGAAGAGCTTGGGAAAGCTATAAATAGGCTCATTGACAAGAGCCAAAGTGAGATCCCTGGGAATCCACTAAGCCAAACGTCTGGCAACCTGTCTGTTCTGTCCCTGACCTTCTGCCAGTTCACCACAGAGGAGATTTAAAAACTGTCACATGATAGCTATCACCAACATCTCACACTGTGCTGTGTTTAGAAAGTTTTTTCTTTTTTTTTCTAACCTTTTATTCTTTAACTGTTATGGAATTTCATTTTAGAGACTTTAGTATCAGATTATGGAAGCAGAGGTGAAAATGAAATGTGCTGTACATTATGTTTGTCAGTTTTGGTTGCATTTATCACAAGAGAAACATTTGCTTTTCATTATAACTGTAGTAAAAGCAGTGTTTGTTTGTTGTTCGGTGGGCCAGTGTGTCTGCCGGCTGGTTTCTTGGTTGGTTCACCCCTTTTTTCTAGAAAGAAAAATTGGTATTAACTAAATACAAAATGCCTGTGATGGTAATTTTTTTTGGCACATCAGTCATGTTCTCAGTGTGATCCCATTTTGATCAGATATGAATAGGTTGTGTCTGGATAGATTTTCCACAGTTCTAATTCAAGTTGAGGACAAACGATTAATAACGTGACTAAAACTTAATGCATTATATGATAGCCCCAATAGTGATCAGAAAGTGGAAATGTTTCTGATGGAACCATATTTTATAGGAATTCTTTAAATTGTTTAAATTCCCAAGCATGATGTGTCACAATGTTTCTCTAGACTTTTGTTTGTCATTGGCTTTGTATAATAAGTCATGAAACATGCCGTTTCATGTTGTAGAGCAAAATTGCTTTAACATGTACATGTATGTACCATGCATTGACATTTAAACATTGATGAGTTTCCTTTGAATACTATTAATGTTAGTGGTTTTATTCGAACTGGAAAGCTTTACTGGTGCTTGTTAGGCCAGAAAATTTTGGATGTCAGCGAATGCAGTTCTTATTTATAGTTTTGGAGTAGTATCTTTCTTAGTATGTTTTCTGCCGTTCTACATCTGACCTGAATGCAGCATAGCACTCATCACATCCCAAGCAGCATTGGAGTTTGTTGACTGGCAACGCTACACCTGCGAACAGTAGCACAGCAATAATAAGGAATATTGCATTAAGGATAACTAGTATGTTAGAAAGCCAATCCTGTGACAAATCTGGCTCAGTCCCACTCAGGATAATAGGTCTGGATGGATCTAACAAATGGGATAGAAGAGATACAGAAATGGAAATCTGAATAGATTTTTAGAGGAGAGGCAAAGTAAAAATTTGTGATCATGTCGCTATATGTTGGAAAATGAAGTTTGTTGTTTGAAGGAATTTGGTTGTGAATAGTGAATGAATAATTCTAAACTATGCCATAAAATTTTTACTCTTTTAACTTGTGGTGCCAACGTGTCATATAATTGCCAAAATAAGTGGTGATTTTATGTGGTGTTGGACAACAGTGACATCATACGGAGTGTGCAAAGGTTTGTATTTCGAGTAGAAATAACATACAGATATACAAAATTTGAAAAACATTTTTGTACTTAGCTGAGGTTAAAAAGGTGTTAAATTAATAATAAAAAAACCATGCAATCAAACAGCAGAAGACTGTAAATCTTCACAAATCGGCTCCTTATACTAGATTTCCTCATGTCATTATAGATTTTTCTAGTGTTTCTTTGTTTTTTTACATAAAAAAAAACTGCATAGTTTATCATTACAAAGCTTGATAGTTGAACAGAATTCTGTCTAAATGCTGGTTAAATAGGTGGAATAAAGTGAACACCAGTGCTGTATAGCATACAGGATTATCTGGGAGAATATATTAGATATGACTTCAATGTGTCATTATTTAAACAAATTAAAGCCACACAAGAATACAACTGAATAAGATATTCAGACGAGTTTTTTTTAATGTTTTAATTACAACAAATTGCTACTTTAAATGCTCAATGTTTGCACTGTTGCACTCAAATCAGTTTTTGTGTCCTTTCTTATAGTTTGTTGCAGCTGTATATTACTACTAACTAAACACACATGAATTCCAACAAGTAGAGTTTAAGTGTCTCTATTTTAGCTCACATTGCTTTGTTCTCTCCCAGCTGATGAAATCAAACTAATTAGGAAAACATCTGTCAAAACAGCTGTAGAAATGCTTGGTTTAAATGCATCCTTACTTCTGATATGCACTAAAATAACTTCACCATAACTGACATCAGAATTGCATTTGGAAAAACAATGCAAAATGTTTGTATCTGAAGACATGGAAGCCTCTAGTTTACAGGCCACATTTAGATTACAGAAAATATGGAACGATTTCTAATATGTTTCATTTACTTGTTTTGTCTTTTTTTTTCTTTTGCTGGTATGTTTTTAAGCTCTTGGGAAAGTATTAAAATACATTTAGTCAGAATCTATAAGATCAACGAATAAGAAAAAACAAAACAAAATAATTTTCTTCTACAGACACATTTTAGCCAGTAACACAAAGGGTTGGGGTTTGATATCCAGCCATAGGTACTGTGTGTGTGTGTGTGTGTGTGTGTGTGTGTGTGTGTGTGTGTAGCCTGTTTGAAATGTCAGTTCGACAGAGCCAGTCAATCTCCTGTTAAATCTCTTCTCTTTTCTACTCTGCTCCTCTGAGCTCATGCTGCTAAACACTATTTTACAACAGACAATAAAGCTTCTTTTTATCTCTTTCTCTCCCTTGCATTCTTCTACAATACTATTGTGTAACGCACAATAAGATTCACTCGCTTTCCTTCTATCTCTGTCGCCCTCCTAATCACTATTGTGTGGCAGACAATGCAGCAGCCACCTCTGATACACAGCACTGGGATGGCTGACTGTCAAGCCATTCAGCAACACTACAGAGCCTGACAATGACATTTTATTTTAGGACTCTGTGTGTGTGTATTTTGTCAACCAGTTGTTCCTGTAGCTCCCTGTGACCCTGAGGTTTGAGCTTATGGGCTTTATCGTTTACCCCTCTGTACACTGAATACAGGTGTAGGTGTGTGTGTGTGTTTGTTGCCTCCTACTGTTATGTGCTTCTAATTGCTTCCAGGATTAGTACACTGTGTGCACGCACACACCACATTTTGCTCAGAGCTGCAGAAAGTCTCATTAAAGCAGAAAACACTTTTCCCACTAAGTGAACACAGGTAGAGTGAAGTTGTGCACTATTTTAGAAGGGGATGCTGTGTGGTAGCATCATGTGACATGAAATGAGATAATCCAGGAGTATAACTTCATCTACATGTTTGTAGCATATAGAAAGTACACAGTGATTTAGGTCTGTCTTCGCAGTTGTTCCTCTTATCTCATCAGTTGGCTATATGTCTTGATGTTAAAATACCAATATGCTTAACTTCCACTCAGTAGCCATTTTATTAGGTACACTTTGCCATTACCAGTTTGAATATGAGTTTATCCTTCAGATCTACTTTGATTTCTCATGCCATAGATTTAGCAAAATTCAGGAAACATTCCTTCTTTTGAAAATGAGGTTGGTTCATATTGACATTATAGCAAAATTCTTATTTGTTTACTGCACATACATGATGCAAATCTCCTGCTCTACCACATTCCAAAGGTGCTTTATTTGATTGAAATCTGGTGACTATGGAGGATTTGAACTACAGTGAACTCACTGTCGAGCTTAGTTTGAGATGACTTTGGCATTGTGACTTGGAAGTAGCCTTCACAAGAAGGGTCCTCTGTGGTCATCAAGGGATGGCTTGTCCAGCAACAATTTATTTAAAAGATGATTAGTTGGTACTGTGTTATGAATATATCCTCACACTATTACACCACCACCAGAAGCCTGAACTGTTGATACAAGGCAGGATGGATTGATTCTTTCATGTTTGCCCCAAATTCTGGCCTACTTAATGTTGCAGCAGAAATCAAGACTCATCAGACAATGCAACTTAATCAAAATCTTCTGTTATCCAGCTTTGGTCAGTCCTGCTAAATTGTAGCGTCAGTTTTTTGTTCTAAGCTGAGAGGAGCGGGCGGTAGTGTGGTCATCTGAAGCCCATTTGCTTCAAGCTTTGACGTGTTGTGCTCTTTTGAATACCTTTTTTTTTTGACATCGTGTTGCCTTTCTATCAGCTTGAACCAATCTTACTATCTTCTCTGACCTCTGACATCAGCAAGCCGTTTTCACTCAGAGAACCGCTTCTCTCTAGAATATTTTCACTTTTTCAGGTCATTGTCTGTACATACTAACGATGGTTATGCATGAAAATCCTAGTAGACAGTTTCAGAAATACTCAGATCAATGCGTCTGGCACCCACTATCACATCTTGTTCCAAATCACTTAAATCATATTTCTTTCTCATTCTGATGTTTGGTTTGAATTTCAGCAGATTGTTTGACCGTGTTTACATGCGTAAATGCATGATATGTGTTAATGAGCTGTTGACCAGTAAAGTGGCAGGTGAGTGCACAATACAAATGCAGTTAATGAAGAGTTTTAAGGTCTAACTGCATATGCCAGATATTTGCTAGCCATCCTTTAGGCAACATAGGTTAATATACTCTATAGTATTAAACATGAAGTTGTCAAGAAAAATACCAGTCGTTTGCAAGTTTGAGCAAGAAGCAGCACAGTAAGTATGCAGATGATCGTGATTATTTAAAGGGCAGCATGCCCCAGTAGAACTGTCTCAAAAAAAAAAATGAAATGGGTCTTAGGCCTGTGACTTGTCCAGTTAAGTCGGTGAAAGCACTGCTCTATCGGATGGCCACATTGTCTTTTTACTTTGGACTGATCTGATATCTGAGGACTGGGGACCACACAGTAAAAAAGGAGCTGTTAAGAAAGGCTGTGAATAAAGAGAGGTGACAGTCTTCTACAATGCCAGGAAAAAAGCAAAGAGTGTGTGTGTTCTTCTGTGTGTTTTATCGTGTGTGTGTGAGAGAGAGAGAGAGAGAGAGAGAGGGGGAGAGAACCCAGATGAAGGGATTATATCTCAACACACTGTCCAAACAATTGTTCCCATCGCTCTGCCTCCAACAATCGCATTTGGCCTGGGAGTCAAATGCTCAGGGAGCTCTGTGTGTGCTATAGAGATTTACACACACACACATACATGGAAAGACCTTGAGATAGACAGAGCAGCTTGTGAAAAAGACTGACAACCAAAGCCTCTTAGAGTCCTGAGCAGGTTTGACTACAGTCAGTTTTATTTTCGGTGCATCATATCTTCCCTAGAAAAATGTGCTTTACATGTTTGTCTCTATTCAAAAGGGGGAAAAAGTCCAGTTTTGCAGTTACAGGAGCTCTAATAACCACTGCAAATGCCTCCAACTAACACATGAACTACAGCACCGAGTCATGCAGAGCTTTCAGTTGATTAACAACCATAACCCTTTAGGTCATAAAGTTACCGTAATTAATTAATTAATTTTGATTCTGTGACATTTAAGATGCAAGGTTTTAGTGATACCTACTACTGATGAAGTAGTTCCTAAGAAAAAAATAGTATACAATGTTGTATAATTTACCAGCATTGTCTGGAGCAGTTGTTTCATGCTTCACTCTCTTGTTTTTTTTTAAAGACAAAATCTGACTTTAACTGACCAGGTGCTCTGCTCACCAACTCAAACCTCACCTTATCTAAAAGGACTGGACGCTCACCAGGGTCTAAAGGTGCTCCCTTTATATTCTCACTTGTTGAAGGTTCAGCTTGTGCCTGAGAATAAGTGTCTGCAGCCTGCAGAGATGTACAAGTAGCATCCGTTCAAGGACAAGGCAGAAAGGACAGACATTCACCTGCCCAAATTATCTTTTGTTTTAGTGTTTTACAGCACAAAATGCATTATAGTTGTAAGCATTCCTAAAAAATATATTTGCAGGTTAACAATCATAGATGAATAGTGATACTTATTTTATTTAACATGGCACCAGAGCTAGCCACAAACACGGTTGAAATTATTAGTTTGGTTAGCATATTCAGTAAGCTAACATATTTCTCTGTCTTTGAAATGTGCTTCCAGTGAACATTAAATGTAAAGAACATAAAATTAAACACTTGGACAAAGACTAGTTTAGCCAGATTGGAGGCTCAGTTTGTCCCATTATGAGATCAAAAGCATAAAACAGCTGCATATTATATATGTGTTCAAACAAGTCAGAGAGCTGGCATTAGTCTTTGGGATAACTTCATGTGATCCAGTTTGATCATCTCAGGAGTCAAATGTTTCAGGAGCACTTTGTGTCCATTTTTCGGTGCCTGGGTGTCTAAAACTGACAGACTGTGAGTTTTAAAATAGCAGAACCAAGGCTGTATGATTTTATTTAAGGTGACTGCTGGTTGTTGAGGACTCCAGCGCACAACAGTTTTCACTGCTTATTAGTGTCAATGTGAAAGAGAGGAGGAGAGCAGAGAGGAGTGAGTTAAGATAGATGGGTGCGGGAATGTGGAAAAGAGGACAGGTTGAGATACAAAGTGAAAACTATGGCAAATATTTCTGAGCGTGGTTATATTTACTTTGTGTGATCCCATAACTGCAGTGTGGGTTTAAACTGATGCCAACGTCTTGTCTTTGCACCTGCTTTTGTTAGAAGAAACATTACTGACACGAAACAAGCCTGGTTTGCATTTTATGTGAAGATGTTTCCTACAGCATTTGTACATTTTTGTTTGTTTTAAATGCAAAATATAAACTATGTCCAAAAGATTCAGAAAAAGCTTAACCATACTCTGCATATTTTACATGTGTAATTTTGACCAAAGTACAATATCATCCGTATACAGTACTGTATATATTGCGAGATTAAAATGCTGTATTCAAATTCCACTTGCACAACGGCAAACCTTTTTCTTCCCCCAACATTGGCAACCCTAAACTGTGAAAACTGTTTTTATTTTTGAAATTGAAGAGTTGAAGCCTAATGAAATGGTGTACTTAAATCATATTGTTTATCTTTAGCTCTCATTCATTCAAATAAAATTATTGAAAATGACCTTATATTTCCCCTAAATTCATGTCTTTATAAATCTGATGGAAGCATGTCTTCTTCTCTTTTCTCACTTGCTTTCTGTCCCCCATATTAAACTCCTGCCCGGACATTATGGCTGCAGGTAATTAATGATAGTGTAAAGTTCATTAGGCGTGTTAGCTGATATTTAGGGGGATGCGGGCTGTAAGCTAAGAAATACATTTCATTTTATAGCTCATTAACCTAATGGGCAGACACTCTTTTGCTCTCTCTCGCTCTGCCTCGCTCTCTCTGTAAATTTAACCAAAGAATGTGTTTGATTCTCTTATTTCTTTGTGGACTGCACTTTGTCACAATACTTGACCATGTGTATTTGATGGCAAATTAGAGTCAACAATTAATCTGAATCTGTATTTGTTTGGTTATAGCTGCATAAATGGATGAAAGCTGGGAATAAAAGCATATGCCAAATGACTAAATGTAAATAACATGCAAAGTCCACATAGAAATAAAATATAAGCCCACAGGCTGTCTTTGTGCACATGAGCCCATGTTGGGTATGTTGCGTTTTTTTTAGACTAATTGATGTTGGAACAAACATAAAACCTTTTTTTATTTCAAAAAGAATTCCATCACATTTAATGTACATGTGTATGGTAAATAACAAATTCCTGTGTACGTATGTGGGAGGGGGGACAGTTCTTTCAGGCCCCATATCTGGAGTGTACTTTCACATTCATTCACAACAGTTTTCTGCAAGTTCAGGACAATCCAGGCAAACTGTATTCCCCATTTACATTCAAACTCGACCGTGTCTGCCTGTCCTCAGCACTATCCTGAAGGTGTACTCAACATTTCTCCAGTCATCACGAAATGGCGATCTAGAGAGGAGTTACTTATCACTGTGAGGAGTGCAGCAGTCGCAAGTATTAAGGGAACATTAGCTGCTCGCCAACCTGAGTTGTCTGTCTGCATGTGAGAAATGCTGACTGTAAGTCTAGCAAAGGTGAGCTCCCTAGATCACATTCAAATGTTAGGAATACACACATACACACATACAGGTGAGATCCATACAAATGTTGCTAATAAGCAGCCCCACTGGGCCAGATCCTATTTGTCAAACCCTTGGGCAGCGGCTGCAAGACCGAGTGTAACCTGCTGAGCTCACACTTCTGAAGTGCAGGTGTGTGTGTGTCTGTGTGTGTGTGTGTTCTCACAGGAGTGTGCACGAACTTCCTGCTTGTCTGTTTGTTAGGAGGGTTTGACAACAGTTTAAATGGACTTAAAATTTATAGTAGTGTAATTTGTTTGAAATCAGTTTCAGTATTTCTCATATACTATTGCAAGCTGATAAATATATGCAGACATGAAGTTTATGTTTTGTCCACTGTAATGCATTATATTAGACAAAACTATTATTTTTAATTTATATCAGCATAATATCGATAGTATAGATAAATCGCTCTACCGCAGTTCAGTACTTAACTCTAGTTTCTCTACTGTTTTCCTAAGAAATCTTTAGGAAAAATCAATATACAGTGTCTATATGTAAGAAAGATGAATTTCATCTATGCATTGTTGGAAAATCACCTTTCCAGCAGTCCTTTGTTCATGAATAATGACTTGCTGCTGTGTGTCTAAATGCACCTGCACCAGTAATGGATTCTGCCCATGCAGAGCCGTAGGCAAGTGAAGCATGGAGGAACATTTGTGATACCTTTTTGTTGCTGGTGTTACCGCTGACTGCAGCTGCAGAGTGGAAGTGGGGCCTCTCTCGCCCACAGTGAGTCGGCTCACCCATGCTGGGTCACCAGATTAGAGCGTTTACCCATATATTTCACTGTAGCACAGCAGGCGTTACTGAAGGGCCTAATGCCACACCCTTATGATTTTTACTGGTATTGTTAAATTTGTTGAAGGTCTGTACTTTTTTTGTGTCTGTTTTGGGGATTTTGGCAGAGTAAGAAATGCATCAAACCGATGAAAGGTTTAGATTTGTTTTCTCCGATAGCATAATTGATTCCAAATGGTAAATTGACACAGCCATGTTTGCTGAATGAGCATGCTCCCCTAGCATCAGAAATAACAAGGACATTGCAGTATGTTCAGTGTTGCCTCTTAACATGACATCAGCTTACTGCAATAAACATTTGGCAGTAGAGGAAACAATAATAGGACAGACAAAGAAACGGAGAGGCCTTAGTACAAATGGCAGCAGTCTAGTAGTGTATTTCAATTTTTTATTTCTCATCATTTAGATTGAGAATGATGAGTGATCTTAACTTTAAGTAAATGATGAATAAGATGTAAGGATTCAGCATATCACATCCTTGTCTCTTGAAAACAGGAAGTATATCACATTTATCTAAAAACATGCCAAAATACCAACATTTTATGAACATTCAGACATTTCTATAATTGTTAACATTATTAAAAATACTTTTAATACAGGATATTCTCATTCCCACAGAATTTGATGGATGCTTTTGCTTGGGACCCTTGTAAAGAGACACACTATCACTAAAAAAGCAATTTGTAGTGCTAACTTTAAATGTACAGTCTCAGTCTTTTAGAACACCGGCAGCTTTAACATAAAGCTTGAGCTTTGCACTTAAACCTTTATCAAAAAAGTCAAATGCAGAGACAAGAATACAACAACAAAAATAAACTTCAGTCATCACTCCTAAAGTAGGAACTCGTGTTTGCCTCATGGAGTTCTCCTGATTAGCGTCTGTTGTGTGTCCCACAGTGTCTACACCTGCTTCAGGCGCCTACTTTGAGATCTCAGCATGGGTGGATATGTAATGAATGATAAAAAAAAAAAAACTACTGCAGATAGGATGTGCTAGATAGTGTCCTATTTTTGTAGAAGTAATTTAAAATTTTCTAAATTTAAGAGATTTGTGGCAAGATCCGACATCTTAAAAAGATAAGATTTCAATCCCGACTCCACTTAACTCTTTCCGAACAACATCGTTTAATGAGATAAGATGTTTGGATAAGCAGGTTGAAATGACTTTTTGGTTACATGCTTGCACACAGTTCCATTTACATTGGCCATTGTCACCCCTCCCACCAGTGATTACTAGAGTTTTCCAGGGAATGATGGGTTGTTTGTTTGACCCACAGTTTGTTTGACTTCACTGCTGTAACAAGTTGATGAGGTATGTCTTTGTGTAATGTGATATACCAATGTAGAAGAGTTTTTAAATTTATAGTGCGAGTTCAGGACCATTTTGACAAGATACTGAGTGGGAAATGTGTGCTTTCTGGTGGACCAGTGGAGTAGACATGTGCACCATTTACTAATCAGATCACTGTGCAAGAGAGCACACTTCCAACCAAACCTGACCCCATCCATGAATGATTGTTGGTATGTGTCAGAGGTTCACGAAACATCACCCTAAGAGGGCAGTGAAACTCAGCTTTTAAGTCTTGTGTTAAGTTACCTTTATTGTTTCATTTTACTCTGCAGTTTTGTTCTACCGACAGTATCAGCCAACATATCCTAATGTACTGATCATACGGTCATAAACTAGTATTTGTAAGACATATGCCCTGAGGTAATGTAACTTAACAAAAAGCAGATAAAGGACTAAACTGCAAAACAAAGTCTTTTAACAATCAATCAAATGTGGGTGAAAACCAGTACCCTTTCCCCATTCATGGCATTTGAGTCCCTTGTGCATCCAGTTTTTTGAAACGTAAGAGACAAGTAACGTGAAAGCCGGCACAAACAGGGAAAACATGGGGACCAGATTGTGTTGATCTTTGCATTTGCAGTGACTGATTCATTTTACCCCAGTATTAAGATAGATGGGGATATGCTTAATGGTCTGTAGTTTTAGACAGAATGGAGTAAACAAACCCAGTGCTGGGTTCAACATTTGGACTTTTTAACCTGGTTGGTTCCCAGGGCTCCCAGTCACCATCTGGAGGTCCAGTTGGCTCTACTGACAAAAGGAGTCTGGACCACTCAACCAGACCTGTACTCACTCACATGCGCACACACAAGCAGTTACCCTGCCAAGTAGTCTTTTGGCATTTAGCACACAGGAAATAACAATCACAGCAGTGACAGAAGAGACATTCTAATAAAAATTAATTATGAAAATAACATATTTGATCTGTAACAAATATAACATTAACCTGAATATCTTTGGGACTGAGTCTTAACATAATATCTTAGGACATCACTTGGGTACTAGCAGATTGTACATGTATTTTAAGGATATCTTTCTGCATTTTTATAGCTGATAATAATAATTGTTGTGTAAAATAACTGTTGCAGTAATAGAGAAAAACAATGTCAAATGCGAAAAAATGTTCTTATCCAATTTTTGCTTGGTGTCAGATTTACCACAGTGGAATGTTCTACGGAATAATGAATAAATCCATTAAGGAAAATTTTGTCCTCATAAAAACAAATGTTAATCTTAAAAGGATCAGGAGTTGCAGGAGTTTAAATAAATGGCAAGGCAACCACTCTCACTGTCTACAGGACAGAATGACATTAATCTTTTTTACTTGTTTGAATCATGCCTTCATTGCTCATGTTCATGTAAAAGCATAAACATGAAAACACTCGAAAAGTAGTTTTTGTTTTAAGACATTCTAACAAGACCGTTGTTTAGCTGAAAAATCTCATCACTGAATAATTGAGATGGTTGTGTGCTGCTGGTAATTGGACCTTATTGATGAAAACATTAGCCCTAGCAATCAGTCATCTCTGACTGCATAATCTGATATAATGTGCAGCTGGAAAGGGTAGGCCTTTATTGAATTACATTTGTTATGTGAATGTTGTACACACACACATGCTGTCATGACATTTAAATATCAGTTTAAGGTAAATGTCTCTCCCTCCCAGGTGGATAAAATGCCTTTAACATCGCTCTAGATGGCACATTGAACTCTTATCAATCTAATAGCTCATAGTAAACCAAGCAGTGTTAGAAATATTTTGCAGAATGACCACAAGCAATGGGTTTTGTTTGCTTTCTGTATTTAATTGCTGTCATTTTTCCCTCTGTCTGCCTTTCGATGAAAAGGTTGGTGAGCCCTGCATCTGAGGTAAGCTGTATGAATCTTTCATGCAGCCCCTGGAAAACTGTTAATGTATTTATTAATTTTAGTTTTAACAAATACTTAATTCAGACACCTTTTTAGTCTAACAATATATTCAGGGGACAAACACAGCTGTTTTTTGCTCTTACTCATGTTTTGTTCGTGTGAATCCTCAGAAAGATTAGAAATGAAACTGATCACAGTGGGCTGCATCTTTTATGGGTGTGAACTAAGCACTAACAACAATGTACAATATGTTGTCATCCAAATGTTAGAATTGAGGTGCATGATTTATCATTTGAGCAACTGCATGTGTCCATGTGCAATGGTCGTACTACAGAATGTGCAAAGTCAAGTAAAGCATATTAACTGTGACACTAAGAAAAAGTGAAACTTGCTACTCAAGTGGTCCGCATTAGTCCTCTGTGCTGTAATTGGTTATGCGCGATAAAAAAAACTATCAAATCCCCACTAAAGAAACATAATTTAACAGAAGAGCGATAACTTCAGCTCTACTTGCAGTCTCCCATGCACTACCAGGTGTAGAATCTAACTTTGATATAAAGCCATCCTATCAGTGGTGTAAAGAGTCGAAGTATGCCATGTCTATAACCCAACCGTTCCGGCCTCAAAGAGAACCAGTGAGTAAAGGCGAGTGGTCTGAAAATGTCAAAACAAAGCTTGATCATGTTGTCTTTGTACCTTTAACCACTCAGTCTTAATTCTACCTTGCTCATTTTATTAAATAAAAAGGATATTTAATCACTGTTGTCTCAATCGCCGTTTTGACGACAGTCAATTTGTGAGGAAAAACACCATCTGCTCCACAGTAGTTGCGGTAGCACACATATACAGGCACCAGCTGTGCTGTGGTAAAGTTAGCAGTGACACCTGCCAGAACTCCTACAGTGTAACACTGCTGTGTGAACAGGGTATAATCAATGATAACTTATGCTAGAATTGTAGAGCACAGAATAGTTGTCCTTTATATCAAGTCACTTTAAACCTCAGAAATATCTGACAGACCATTAGGTGTTTTCTTGAAGACCATATTTACAGGCTATCATGACAGCATTGAAGCAGTGAACAAAGCTTTAAACACAACAGTTATACAGTATCAACTGTAATCGTCCAGCAGAAAGATCAGCAATATCATTCATCAGAGTCCTGCACGTGTCCAGTTTTGCAAAGCCGCACCCGCACAGCTCCATACCAGACCAGGCTGTTAGAAATCAAATCTGCACCCAGCCAGTTGATAACCACATAGACCAGTTAGCCACAGTATGGACATAGACACATTATGAAACTCTAAAGCCACCAATGCACACACAAACACAAACCACCAGGGGAAATTTACTGTTGTGGCCGGTGAATGTAGTCAGTCAGTTCAACTCATCCATGGTTGTAGTCTATTTATAAGAAGGAATTCTCCACTTGCTGAAGATTTTGTGAGTCAAGGACTACAGGGTTTTTTGTTTGTTTTTGCCTAGTTGAAAGAGTCAATTGCTCAAGTTCATTGGATATACATATTGGTGTCTATCATCATCTGAAGAGGAACATCTTTAACTTTCTAAGATTAAAGCTGTTTTTGCCAGCTAATTAGTAACTTTTTTTCAGTTTTGTGCTTTGCTAGTTTAATGCAATGGAATTATGCAGACTAGGGGTGTGGGATGTTGGAAAATAATTATTCTTACTAATATTTGTATTCTGGGATTTTATCTATGAGAAATGGACAGCAAAATGGGAAACCTTCTGCAGGTCATGGGACAGAATTTGGTGAATTAAATTTGATATTTAAGAAAGAGCTGTTTGAGTGACATATTTTCAGCCAGGTGGTGTGTTTCTTGGATCTAATGTAGTCAGATTTGTTTAAAATTAACTCTTTCAAACACATGAAATGCCTTTTTTTTTTTTTTTTTTTTTTTTTTTTTTTTTCTTGGTGGAGTGAAGGATTTTTGTGTCTGAGCCTCCTTCTTGTTGCTTGTAAAGGCTCATTTTGGAGGGTCAGGCTTGTTGTGGACTGCTGACACCTGAAGCTTTTCTCATTTTTTGTGCACATATGGTAAAACAAGATGGTGGTTTAGCTGTCTTGAATGGCAACTAATTTCTGTCAAAATCAAACCAATCTACTTTTGACTGATCATTGGTCAGAAGTTTGGAAATCCTCAGCGATTAAATTAAACTACGTTTTGAAATGTGCAAGTTATGGACAGGTATGAAAAGGACTTGTGTTCTGTGATTTGAAAAGCAATGTGTTTTGATTTCAATATTATTAATACATATAATATAACTCAATTAAGAAGACATTCACCATTCACTTTTTTTGTCATTTGCCACTGACAACTTTTAAATGGCTTGGGTTTGCCTGAATCACAGTCAGTAGAGAACGATCCATCCTCTTCAGTATCCCCACAGATATGACTGTGTTTTATCTGTTGTCTGTGTCGATTGTCCTTCACTGTCTCTCTTGCTGTGGGTAATTTATTTAATTTTAGTTTACTTAAATGTTTCGCTTTAGAACCAGATGAACGATCTGCAACAACCCAAAGCAGTCCATGTACTGCAGCATTAAGTGTTGGAAGATTTATTCTAGTCTAGATGGGGCCACTCCACAAGTAAGGTAGATAGACTGGTATTGGCCTAAAGTAAAAGATGAATGAAAGAGCAGAGAAGAAATTATATTCATTTCACATAACCTGCACTAAGCTTTTAAATATGTAAAAAAGAATCGAATGCCAACCATATTCTTTCAACACTTGAATTCTGCTAAAAATCTTTCTGCAAATTTAATAAGTTGGCAGGGGACCTTGTTGTTGTGCTTGTGGGGAACATGTAGTTTTCTAACAATTGCCAATGTGAGCTACACAGTCATTGTCACATAAACTAATTCTTTTTCTGAGGTTCACAGCCTCAACGACTTTGCACAGTGGGATCACTCTCAGAATGACTGCAATCACTGCACATTCAAAGCTGCCAACCAGACTTAAATATGAGATAGGAGAATGCCAAAGATGTATCTCTAATTTTCACACACTTAAATCATTTGGATGCACTGCATGAAAAAGTATTTGATTATTGTTTAATGACAAACGCATCTTTAATTAGATTAGCCTTAAGCTCAGTGTGCATGGATTTGGTGATGGAGAGAGGTTATTTGGGTGCCCAGTTATCTTTTGGAACAGAATTTGCATTTCATATATACAAACTAATTTTGCAGTACTGGATTTTTTTAGGGAGCTTTTCTATTCATTTCTTTTTTTTTTATAACCTTCTAAAATTGTCCTGCATATTGATATTAGCTCCCCAACACCTGGAAGTTATTCAAAACATGCCTGAAATTGTTTACCTCTTTTTGTATTTAACTGCATGTATTACCTGCTGTTGTGTGCAAGCTTTATGTGTATGCAGAAAGCTCCCTGAAATGCAATTTCTAGGGTGGGATATCTGAAGTTAGTCTAGCTCAGCACTAATGTTCGATTCTGATTTTGGCAGATGTTAAATCAAATGGTTACAAATGTTAAATTTCACCTGTATATTAATTTTGTTTCTGATAAATTGTTAGGACACTTCCTCATCTGGACCTTAAGATAACTGCCTTATCATCAACATTTTTTCTTTTCTACTGAATCCACGATTCAGTACATCTGAAAGTCAACATTACCAGCACAGTATGAGAGGAAGTTCATAGTGGGAAGGTTTAGACAGCCACCGTGTTTATCAGTCTATTTTGGTGACTACAGCATGTCTCAAACAAACAGCATGTTTTAAAGGATCGATTGGAGATTCATAATAGGGAACATTTATCCAAAGTCTAGACATGTGATCTTAAGATCCAACTGCTGCTGGTCTACATTCTGTCCAGCTGGGATAAGCTGAGTGGGGAAATTGGTCACTTCCTGCACAATTTTTCCAATATTACTGTGCATTGATGCAAGACATTTAATCCCCACCTCAGCCGAGCTGCTCAACCACTAGCAGCTTGAAGCTGGTTCTACTGGGCAGCGTCCAGATTTGATTCTTTGTGCATCTCTCACTCCCTTGTTACTTAAAAAGTGGAGATGATACAGAATAACTGAGGACAATGTATTGCTCCTTCTTATGGTAAAGGTTCCAAGTAGGGACACAAACGCATCTTATTATCACAGAGCACTGTGATACTCTACATTACTTGACAATTATTAGCTGTCAACTTTTTTTTTTTCCCTGGGAGTCGGTTATTTTTAATATGTCTTTTCTCTTTTTTTAATAACAGCTAAAATTATTATTGATTGATTGATTGATTGATTGATTATTTTGCCTGCAAACCTTAACCAAAGATGTAAATGCTTAATTCTATTAAGAACTCTGGCTCGTCTGCCTGCAGACTGATTTGCCTCAAAATATGTTCAGTATTTAGTTTTGTACAGATTGCTACAATTAATTACTTTTAATGGAAACTTGTTTCCGTGCTAATGATTTCTGCTTGATTAGTTAGTTTTGCAGCATTCTTCTTTGTAGTATTTTTAAAATGACTAATTAATGAAGGGCTGTGCAGAGGGCACTGGAGCGTAGCAGAGGCTAAAGCAGAGTGAAGCAAGGGAGGGCTGGATGGAGCAGTGGATTGATTTTGCATCTCATGGTAGTGCAGGATTATGGTACACATTGTAACTTTAAGTATAGTCTGCTACAGTTATCCTAGGGGTCATAACTCTGTAACTCTCTCTTACTCTCCTCCACACGGAGTGTTTGCTAACGTTGGATTATTAGGGTAGCTGCTGTAAAATCAGTTAAACAAGTTCCACACACAGTGCTGCTGTTGTTCCCTTTTTATTGAAGTATATTTGCAATATTATCCTGGCTGCTGTGTTTATTTCTCTTTTGACATTGACAGTGTGCCTTCTCAGATTACGGGCTGATTGATGGCAACGTCCCTTCAAGCATGTCCGCTCTCCCCAGACCGCTCAACCCAGTGTGTCCCTGCATTGGTAGAGGACATTATAGTTCTGATATAATGAACAGGTGTAAGGCATTATGCATCAGAACTGTTTTTCTTTATGTTTTTATAAGCTATACTACTAATCTAAAACTGCATGTCTCACTAGCTGTAGACAAATTACACAAATATTGTTTTTTACATTCCTAAAACCACATAACTGCCACTGCGAGTAAAGATACAGGCTGTTTATAGAATTTGAAATGGACGATAGCAGCAGTTAAACAGGCATTTTGGTGGATCCTGCACTGATGGATGTGCTCTCGTGGAACTGTTTGAATGCCTCCAACATCTTTACTTACTTCATAATGGTCGAGTTTGGGGCTTTATTAAACATAACGTCAGTTCAGTCCTTTCTTTTGTTTAAGTTTAAGTGCGATTACCTTTTTATGTTGTGACAAACAAAAATAGTCTTGTTACATATGTATGGTACAAAATAAACCATTTCAAGCATATTCATCTTGTCCTGCAGTACACAAGGAAACAAACTGAAAAATATAGATATTGAGGGAAAAGCAATCTGAACACTTTAGAACACTTTGACTGTAAAGAGTAAATTGTACATGTAGTTGAGTGTGCAGTCAAACAACAAACACAAACAAGCAACATGTCAGCTTTGCCCTTTAGAAATAACATTTTTCATCAATTTCTGACATGTTAGATACACCCTTTAAACGCATATTATATGAAGCATATGATACCAGCTTTGGCAGATAGACACATACACTACAGCATCTTCAGTGTCCCATAATTTACAAGAAGCTCGGGGGAGAGGGAAGTTTGCCTGTAAACTTTAGTAATTAATGCTTCATGTTGTTGGTGCTGCAAAGCTGACCTGATCAGCTCTGTTGAAAAAAGCGTACAGTCGCTCTGGTGATTGATGGTACAACCCGACAGATTAATACAGCTGCTATTTTCAAACTATAGCTGGAGAATTAGGCCACTGATTTGCATCTTGCTCTAAAGGGTAACAGCTAACACCAGCTAATGCAACTAAGTCCCTTGTGGATTCATAATGTTAAAAATACATATTGGTCTGGCTTTAATCCTCAGAGGGCTTTAATTCAACCCCCGTCTGTAGATCGGCCTGCATTCCCTTCTATCGTTAAGAACTTTGTACCTAATGAGAGTGTTGTTAATTTTACAGCTAAAACTGACAGACCCTCTCTTATTTCAGTCGACTTTGTTCTTTTGTCATAGTGTAATCAGGACTGTGACACCAGAACTTTAGTTTATTAGAGAGTTTGTTGATATAGTTATTTAGCGGAACGGGGTTCATCTGTTCACTCTTCTATAAAATGTGACAACACTTGTGTGATATGTTCACTCTGTAGCTCTGATTATAATGTGAATCTTATGTAACCAACTAAAAACATAATAGAGCTGAAGTGATTAGACAATGATTCACTTTGTTGACCTATGAATTGGCAGCTATTTTTATAATAATTTAATCATCTTGACATGTGCAAACAAGCAAAACATTACCCGGCTTCTGTTTCCCCGGTATGGGCATGTGCTGCTTTTCACTGTCATTTATTATGCGCTACTTCAGTGCTGAAAACTGTAAACTGATTTTTCACAAATGTGAGGCTAATAACATACAGTTATCAAAAGGCCTGTAATATTGCATGTCTTTCTTGAACACATCTATGAAACCTTCAAAGGTAAAAAGGTAAGTGAACCTCCTTAATAAATGCAGGTAGATCCAGGAGTTATAAAATCTGGAGTGAATTTAACCGGAAATTGGAGGTGTATGTGCCCTACAAAGTAGAAAACTTACAATAAAGTGTTGTATGAAGCTGGAATTGATTACAAAGTACTCTTCAGCATTTATTATGTATCCTACAGGATAATGTCAGAGGTTGTCTCCTAGCAGAAACTCGGTTAAAGGTTGGGAGATCCTAAACATTGTTGTAAATTTACTGCAGATCTGGTTCAAAAACAACCATTCACATTCGGTCAGGTAGAATGGTCCAAAATTCCTTCTGAACATTTTGCAGATCTAATATACAGCGACTTAAGACTCTCTGAGGTTACTGTTGCCAAAGGAGGTCCATGAAGTTATTAAATTCCAGGCTTTAGAGTTTTCCCACCAGTACTTGGAGTTTTTATTGGGTGTGTTCGACAGGCAAACAATAAATGAACAATTGTAATAATTTTGTGTATTATTTTTTTCATACTAATGCAGATTCCAAATTTGATATTTCCTGCCACGAGAAAACCAGTGGTGCCTCCGTAGAAAACAAAGCAATTCTTGATCGTTATAAAAACTAGAAGTTTTTAAGAGTTTTTATTTAGAAAACAAAACTGAGAAAAGTTCAAACTAAGTAAATGTTTGATATTAAAATGTTGATTCTCCACAGCTGCAAAAGTTAGTGACTGACCATTGTTGAACTCCCATGAAGACATGTGTGACAAAGAAATGTAAATGTTCTGATAAATCCCAACAGTTTGAATAAAACACTGGATGAAATGCTATTTCATCCACAACCAAGTAAAATCCTCTTATTTGAAAACATGCAACATGCTGTGAAATTGCTGATAAAATATTTTAAGGCAAAACATTGCTTCTTGACAATGTTTTATCACAAAATATCTGTTTTGATTGTCATACCGTAACACAGCGGGACTTCTGAGCATCTTATCTGGTTTACTCCAATGATGTGTCTTTCTTCCCTTGCCAGCAGCAAAAAGCATTTAGTAGCCAAGATGGAGAGATACTACTACTTTTAGATGCTAATAATTAAACGGTTTCATAAATAAAGTAATAATTGGGAATTGACTTCTGCTACTGTTGAAAAGGAGACGTTCGCTCATATGAATTTAAGAGAAATTTCTTTTGTTCTCCTTGCGAGTTGTGACAGATATTTAAAATCTGCTTGTAACAAGGTGTTGAGCTTTCAGTGCGAGGTACAGTAGTTTTTCCTTGTTTTGTTTTTTCCTTTTCTTTTGCTGTGACTGCGCAGACTGTCTGTTTGATGGATTGTCTCTATTCTCTCCTTTTAGTTCCTCTGTTTACTTCAGACTGCATACTTCAGAAAATAATATGGAAATGCCTATTCTAGTTCGTGCACACATGGTGCCTTCGCTGCTTTCTTTTAGGGAGTTCCTGTCTGCTTCCTCTTATTCTATTTTCTCCAGCACATACATGTAGGTCTCCAGATTACTTTCACCTTTTCTGAACAGTGTTTTTTTTTTTTTGTTTTTTTCTTTAATATCAAGGTGCATTTGCACAATTTATTTCACTTAACCTGGTTGATGCATTTTAGTCATTATTCAGACTGACGTGAAACTATTTTAAGGGAAGTTACCTTTTTTCTGCCCCATCCAGTAGTGGGTGGTAATGGTTGTACAGAAATGGCTGCACTGTAAATGAGCACACCACCAGGCCTGTCTGTGGCCAACTCAGCAAATGGAGAATTTGGCAGGAATGTATTGGCTACAACCAGAATAGTGAAGATCTGATTACAGGAATATTTATGGGGAGGGGGCACATTCTTTCACATAAAACTGTAAAACTGAGCAGCAATTAAAAAAATTGCTTGCTTCTTTAGTTTACAAATCAAACTAAACGAGCAGGGGATGACAGGTAAAGCTGAACATCTGTAAGTGTCTGTATCCCCCAATTCTAATGCTATGCAGGTGGAACAAGGATCAGAAAAGATTAGTTTGTCTCTCCTGACATCCTTTTCCCCTTCTGCCTCATTAGTCATTCTTATCATTTTACTCAGAAATTCCTTATCATCTTGCCTTTCATCCTCTGTGTGTCGCCTGTCACTTCCATCAGTCTATATCTTTTTCTGCTGTGTAATCTCTCTTTTTTTTTTACAATCTCAGTCTCCTTATGGTTTGCTTGCTTCCTTTTATGTATCCAGAAAAGTTTAAATAGTAAAATCTTAGGATCTAGTTGCTTTTGAATGTTGTCTTATTTGTTCTGTCACTGTCTCATCTGAACAACATACGCACTAACAACAGTTCTGCAGATGATACAGTTTTGATGTGTTTGTTGTGCAGTTGTCAGTATGCGGTGACAAGGATTAGATTAATCACAGGCTGATTCACTATAGCAAGATCCTACGTATTTTACACAGAATAAAAAAATATCATGCATTCATGCCACATGCTGTTAAATTGCATTTCCAGCTTTAGCTGCTATTTTCTGCATGCTGTTGTATTAGCTCACTAACTACACAGCAGAGATTGTGAGGGGAATTGTCTAAAGAAGTAGTTCCACATTTTATGTTATATGTGCTTCTTGCTATTCTAATATGACACACTGCTTAATCGATCCTTGTACAGAGGTGAGACATTACAGAAACATGTTAATTTCTTCCTGGTCATTCTCACAGCATTCACACTGTCAGATTGGATATTAATCTCATCTAGGGTCATATACAAAATTCATTTGAAGTAATTGAAATAATCAGATTTGTTTTGTCCACAGTTTGGTGGAAAAATCCAATTTGAGTAACTTGAGGGCAAAATGATAGGATTTGGTTACTTCAGCATGGAATTTGGACCTAATATTAAATGGGTTTTATGTTTTGGTGCCTAGTCTTTATGCAAAGCTAAACTTAAAGACTGTTGGTCATAGGTTCATATTGAACTGAAAGATGTAAGAGGGTGTCCTTCCTAATATGTTGAAACATTTCAATCCTGGATCCTGAGAATTACAAGCTGGGGCCTTTTTTGGAGTCGGGCAATTGTCCTACTGACATGCTTTGTTTTTTCTCTCTAGATGTTGGATATCTCTCTAAAAATATCTCTCTTACTCGCTCGCTTACTTACTCACTTATATTTATTTGTGTCTTGTATAAACAAAGTCCAGGTCATTTGGTTGGCACCAGTTTAAAAAAATCATGATCTTTTTTGCCATCCGGGTAAAAAAAAAAACAAAGATTATAAAGGACCCTGTAATTCACAGACAAGGTTACATTACTCACTCTGTAACACCTTCAGGAGCACAAAGGCACAGAATGGCTGATGGAGGGAGGAGGCTTTGTAGTGTGAAAGTCTGAAGTAAGGACTTTTAAGGGATACCAACTATTCTGTTGTCTACTGGGACAGCTCTGAGGTGTTTATTATTACACCTACATGTAATAGGTGTAATAATGGACCGATGGGAAGATTAACAGTTTGAACACGATTTTTTTACACTGATTTTTAAATTTCAAACCTATGCTGTAATGGCAAAATTTCTGTGAGCCTTCACTTTGTCGCATTAAATTCTAGTTGAATAATATTTATTGTCATCTATAAATGTCGATGTTACTTTTGAAGGAATGCTAGGCTACAGTACTACAGCATCAACGAATGTTGATATTGGTGTTGGATTTTCTTTTTCTATGACTCTTTACTGGGAAAAAATGCAACCTTAAAAACTGTCTATAGCAATTATGCATTTGAAAGAAACCTGGTAAAGAACAAGCACAAGGTACAATACAATGCTGTGAAGCAGAGAAACTATGTTATGTTTTTAAGTGAAACAGATGGCTGCAATTTACTAATTTACTGTTATTACTCAAATCAGTGAACTAAAACCCAAAAGGCATTTCACACACTGTATCATTGAGTTTGCCTCGGAGGAGCTAAGACACCCTCAAAAAAGGCGTGTCATCTGTCTTCATTTGTCTGACTCTCACTTGTTAGTGTTCAATTATCTTTCAACAGTTTGTCTTCGTTCTCTTTGAGGAGATTTAAAGGGTGAGAGAGAGGGAGACATTGACTGAGTGATGCTAAATGGGAGACAGGAGTGGAAACAAGTGGGCAGAGAAAATGTACGAGGCACTGAAAACCTGAAACCTTCTAGGTTTGTAGTGCACGGTTTGTAAGTCAAATTACTGTTTGGTTGAGAGACTAGTGACAACACGCATTCTCTTTAGTGTAGATGGTATTTAAAGGTAAAGGTAACTTGAAGATAACTTCGCTCTAGTCTTTGTTGGTTTTGCATTCTATATTTGCCTTCTAAAAGTCATTCTGACTTTAATGCTCAAAGTAGTTAGGAACTTTAAAACCTGCTTGGACATTTGAAAACAACAATAGTCGTTACGCTTAAGTAATATGCAAAATAAGATCGACTACAGTACAGTGGCAATATGCTTGGTGATTTAATCCAAAATTACACTACAACAACTTGATCATACCCCTTTGGATATTTACATCTTAATTTAATGATACAAATTAATATCATGTCAGTTTGGCTTTTATTTGAGAGTGACCAACAGAAAATAATTCTTTCTCCTCACTGACTTCAACATTGAAATGAATATTCAAACAAAAAACTTGCTTGGGTCTCTACTGAATAGAAAAAATAGCAGCAGATCAAAAGTTGCTATCAATACTATGTTCTTATAGGGTTTTTCTGTGCAAGTTCTGACTGACACCTTTTTAATTGCATCACTGTTTTGCATCTTACTGTACAACCCTGTCTGCCTACTTTGCCATAGACTCACACGCCACTGCAGATAAGATAACAAGATAAAAGTGATGAATCTGTGTTAATTTGAATTGGGAAATTGACATTCCAAGCAGCTGTGCAGCAATATTAATCACATCATGAGATCCATTTGATTTACAGTTAAGTGGTTTGCACACTGTGACAGCCTTTTACTGTATTTAATGGAGGTTTCAGGTAAAGCAGTGTCCTAGAGTTACCATCTACAACGTATAACTGAAAGAATGTGCGGATGACATTTCCCTGTGGCATGTCTGCATCTGACAGACACTGTTTCACTCCGATCAGCAGATTAAGAGCTGATCACTTTACATAGGGTTGTATTGTAACTACTGTAACCACATGCACACACACAGAGCCCAGACCCCCACACACAAACACACACACCTACAGTAATGCTGCGTGCAGGTCAGAAGAAGATACGCTGCAGTCTGCTGCCCATCATAGCTGCATTGATTTTCTTTCTCCTGCGTCAGGCTGTCTTGTCAACAGACTCTTTCGAGCATGGAAGATGAATTATTCACGGGACAGCTTTGCCAGACCCTGTAAATATATACTTAACTAATATTGGCCCCCACAACCCACAGGTCTCCACTTACTGTAAAGGGTTGCTTTAAGGGAAAAAAAAAGTGTAAAACAAAATCTATTCTAAGTTTTCATTTGTTCATGTTGGAATGTTCATGTTGAGTGTTTAATCATGGCTTTTTGTGGTCATCTCCATTATAAGTGAACATTTGTAATTAAAATCCTAACTTATGCCTGTTACCTGTCTGGGTTCGCAGTAAGCACATTTAGATGTTAATTTACTTTGGGCAAAACTCTACGATGGCTTGGATTTCTGTTTAATTAAGAGAATTTATGTGGATCAACTTTTGGCAAAGCAGCTTTTAGCAAATCTGAGTTTTTACTTTTGTTAACTGTGTAGTTTGACACACTGCTGAAAATGTTGATTGGTTTTATTTATTTAAATTGCATAATTCAACGCATTTCAATTTATAGAGATCACGTTTTTTCACAGGTAAAGACCGAATCTGCACCACTGTTCTTACAAAATTCTCAGTGAGTGACCATATGGAGCAAAAATATGTAAAAAAAAAAAAAAAAAACAACAAACACTATTTAAATGTGGAGGTGCTTTAATTACAATTATGGACAATGTCTGAGATGTAGCTTCTATTTTCCAGGAATCTATAATAAGCTCCTCTCAGAGGGGGTTTGTAAAGCATATCAATTTGTTGCAATTTCATTTTGCATTTACTTTGCCAGATAAGAAAAAACACAGGATCAAATATGAACTGGACTGAGAGATGGTGAGAGTGATGTCTTAAAATACTTTAAAACATAGTATTATGATACCCAACCTTCAGAAGCTTTCCCTGTGTTGTACTTGAAGTCCTCACAGATGGAACGGGATTGTCACTTTAAATGAAGCCCATTGGCCCGCACGTCATTTAGAAACGTTCTGCAACACAAAAAAAGAACCCTGTTCTACAGATTGTTGCTGGCACTTTGGTCTTTTTAGTTTGCTTCCCCATATTTGTGCATCTTAAACGTAGGTTATATTGTGCCCAAAGTTGTTCTTTTGCTTTAAGCACATTAGAATACATACATACAGACAGTAGGACATTAGACATTATCTCTCGAGTAGCTTTTAACTGTGACGTAAATTACTGCGTTTGATTGTTTTAAGTTAACAAAGAGGAGGTCATGTTACGATAGCCACACTTGGTTTAATTGTGTGATGTGAAACAACAGGTCTTGCCCCTAATTTGTGATTTATCAAAATTTTTATGAGCTTTGGATTAAAACATCTGCCATGTGGCATTTGCTACATGTAATGAGGTTTGTAAAAAAGATCAGCGTGCATGACACTGTGATCACAGCTTTTTCTCGGTTACTGAGAGTTGGGCTTCTGTTAGTGTTTGATCTTAACAGACAGATCTTTCTATCTCTGCGGATTTGTAGAGGGAAAGGAGTAAGTCTTGTTATTTCTGTCCTCTTAGTGTGTTCCTCCCAATATCAAATTCAAGCTCTTTTTCATGTAACCATGGCCACTACAGAGAGGCTCAACAGAAATTCTCAGAAACCTGCTATCGTCTCTAATCTCAATTCAAACTGCATGTTGGGGTACCAATGAGCAATTTAACATTTTAAAAATAAATTAATATTTTTAATTAAGTGTTTTATTGAAAAATGTCAGAATATGGTAAAAGAGGTGATATCTCCACTTTTCCCTTATGTTTAAAATACACTTTGTAATTATACAGTGTGTGTTATTCCATATTTATTCTGAGTGTATTTTAAGCGGCAAATGACCATTAAAACTATTATAACAAACCCCCAAATCATGTTATGCCCCTGGTCGTGGGGAACCTAGACATAATGTAATGTGCTCTTCCACTCTACCCAATCCCAAGCAAAATTTAAGTGGTCGCATTTATAGACTTCTGGATGTGTACAGTGACCAAAACAACAAAAAAAAGGTCCAACAAAAACCCTGCCTTACCTAACCTAACCAAACCAAAACTGTAAAATAAGAGAACATACGTATATCCCCTCAACGCAAAACAGGAGAAAAGGGCCTCACAGGCCCACTGCAGTTTACTGCTGCTCTGTTTTTTACAGTGGAAAATATCCACACAAAAAACAGAAATCACAATATTCTATTCTTTTTTCTTTTACACATTTATATCTCTTAACCACTCAATCTTACACAGTCAGTACGACAATCGTGGGTTTGTAGGAAGTCGCAGAGCTGGAGAGTAAGAGGCTGCTGTCATCTAGGGTATAAGTTTTTAATGGCAGCTTGTCCAATGGTGCCGCAGCAGTTAATTCATACAGGCCAGTCCATGGATGTGACCTGTCCCTCAGACACACCCAAATAATACAACAGCACCAATGCTGTCCTAACCGAGGGTCATTATAACAGATAGTAACTCACTCTTTATAATAATAATAATAATAATAATAATAATAATAATAATAATAATGATAATAATAACAAAGCTAAAACTATGAGGCTATATGGATATCAGGTGTGGAGGCACTTTGGTTTTTTTTTTCTGACAGATTTGATTTAAAAATTAAGTAACATAGCTTTGTAATAAAATCTCCCTCATTCAGCCTATCACTCAGCTGCTTGCACTGCCTACAGCCTTTTGCTGCACATGCGCTGTTTGAGAAAGCTGATTAGAAACCCGGTTACGCATATAGTGTTCATGGCAGAGAAATTGGGGTATTTGAAACCACTTATCCTGTTCAGGGCTGCAGGGAGCTCTAGTCTATCTTAGCTTTAGTGATGGGATCCACCCTGGGCAGGTTGCCAGTCTATCTCAGGACCGACAACGATCCAGAGAATCCAGAGGAAACCCACACAAGCACCAGGACAACATGCAAACTCCACAGAGAAAGGCCCCAGTTTTTGATATATTGCACAAAATTATTTCACTTCATCTTTTCTATTATATAAACAAAACCAACAAATATTCAGTAGTGAGACAAAACTATGTTTTTATGTTTTTGTAATTATTATTATACTGGTATGACTAAAAGAAAATAATAGTTTTATCATTTTTTAGTACTTAAAGTAATTCAATGAGGATATCCAATGTGTACGTCTGATTTTCTCCCTGTGTGCCTGTCTCAGGGTTTGTCTATTGCTAGTTGGCTGTCTACTTGTCAGTCAGCTAGTCATTTTCTGTTCTGTGTTGAAGAGTAAAGAGCTTAAAGAACGAGAAATGAAAGAAATGGTGACTGAAGGACAGAGATAGGGAGAGAGAGACCATGAGAGAGCAATGATGGACAAAAGGGTTGGGGAAGAGAGAGAGAGCAGTAATTGCTCCGGGGGATTGTATCCACGTTGGACCACTACTGGGGAGATTGGTGACATCCACCATATTGATCAGTGCATTTAACACCGAGACGCACGCACACACACACACACACACACACACACACACACACACACTTGTATACTTGCTTGTATAGACAATGGGATTCCATAGCCACACTCCCCATTCCAAATCTGTTGGACGCCTCTTTTGTTCTTTCCTTCCTTGTCGTAACTACACATTCATCTGTATTTGCTTGACCTAGTAGATTTAGAGCTTCATTGTACAGCTAGCTTGGTTCCTAAGTGTTCCATACTGTTGCCATAATATTGCTAAAAGCAAATAAGCTGTAAAATATTAGGTAAAATCAAGTGACTGACGGAGTGCAGATTTTTTTTTTTATTTGTGTGACTTTAAAATTATAAATATAAAAAATATGTGTTTCTATCAGTGCATTTGCTTTTATTTTGGTTTGAAACATAAACATAACATTCAGATATCAAACTTGGTAACAGGTTTGCATTAAAGACTGTCACATGGGAAAAAAATGCTGAGGGTCAACACTTGATAGTACTTTCCTCATGTTACATTTTGGACAGTTAAAGATTTTAATCACACTAAAAAATAATAATAGTTCTATTCTTTAACTGACTGTACTTTTAAACAGTAACTACTTCAGTGCCATTTTTTTATTGCATTAATTTGTTTGTTACTATTGTCAACAAACTGGAAAATATAGATAATATAGGTTCACAAAATATAAGGAGGTTCCTTTTGTGTGTGGTGCCATGATTTTTTTTTTACAGTTAATATAAATAAATTTTGTAACAGCATATTTTATTCTGAGTCATTAACCATGGATCATTTTGTACTATTAGTTTTTAAAAATATTTTTACTCTGATGTAATGTCAGTTTAAGGATTTTTTTTGTTCCCTCTAAAAACAAAGTGACACATCTGTCTGTGGAGGGTTTTTGAAAACCACATGATTATTAATATTATTACATCTGATCGTCAACCATAGGTTCAAATGCTTATGAATGGTGAGAGCCTGTAATGTGAGTAAGTGAGACAGGAGTCACCTGACTCTCTAAAGCTGAATTCATATTGACTGAACTGTCATTGAGACATACAGACCTCTCATGCATCTGATATGCAGATGTCAGGATGCACGCTGACTACATGACTGTCTCTCTTCTCGGGTGAACCCTCCTCATGTATTAATGACGTGTCGATAAAGAGCTCTCCCATTACATCCACACCCATCTTTAACCTTGATGCTGATCTGTGTTTGTGTCTGCCCTCTGTCATAGCTCTTCTATTATTTACCACACGTCTCTGTCTGGGAAGGGCCTGTGTGTGAGGCCAGCGATTGCCTCTAGGTAAACAACCACTGCAAATGACACGGATGACCCTTAGACACACACACACACACACACACACACACACACACACACACACACACACACACTTATAACCTCATCCCTCCTCTGACCACATCTCATTTCCGATCGATATGTTTTAAATGAAGCCCCATCTGCCCAAAACAAACTTTGCTTGCTGGGTTGGTGTGTGTTTGTTTTTGTTTTATGGGGAGATGCAGGTGTCATTTTCAGGGTTGCTGCATGATGCCCTTTAAGTTGTCTTCAGGTGACAGTGAGAAAGATCTATCATCCTTTCTTTGACACCGCAGCCTATCTCAGTTCTTCTCCCTGAAGACAAATTAGCTGGTTTGGGGTTGGAAAAAAGCAGGGTCATTTATACTTGTGTAAAATCTTAACTGTCTATAACATCACATTGGATGCTTTATATAATAGATTAGTCTTCATATATAAATGATAAAATGGACATCTTTAATTTAAGGCTTTGAACCAAAATAATTGTTAAATAATATGGTTTACCAGCTAAATTCCTAATCAAAGTACAGCTGGAAGGCACCAAAATCATTCAGGAAAACAACTAACTTCAAAGTGAAGCCTGAGTTCTTACTTTTCATTGCAGCTTAACTTGTGAATATAGCTTCTAATAGTTAATAATTGTTTCAAAACAGTCCACACTCATGGCCGCTAACTACTACTACTACTTCATGCCACAGGGAATCATCCTTTTCTACCTCACTCTGTACTGGGCATTTTCCACTCTGAACTCATGGCCGCAAAGATTATGATAATAGCATAATGCTAAATAATTATCAATTGTCAAATGTAAATTGTGAAGTTTTTCTTCAAGCATGCAGCAGATTTGGGATTTTTGTTTTGCAGTTTTTTTGCCAAAGCAATAGAAAGAATTTTGACATTTATACAAACTGGAGCAACATTTTCTTAGCCTATGTTTATCTGAGATTACAGTGGATACAGTCTGTAAAGTGTGAAGAAAAGCTTTAGAAATTAAACAGGCGATAGATTTCCCCTCAAATTATATATGCATCGATCATCAATCACAACATCAATACCACCTCTGGGCTTTTATACAAAATTATCTTTATTTATTTATTTTTTTAATTAAAAAATATGAACTAATAAATCCTGATCTGTCGTCAGCATACAATGTGGTTAAAATCAGCTAACAATGGACTTTGATGCTTATTTGGGACTGTTACTGACCCTTGTCCTCCAAGACATTATTAAGAGCACCAGTGTTAATGTTGTGGATGATCGGTGTATATAAGATTCGCACTAGTATCATTTAATGAACTTCTGATGTTGAGTATTTGTTCCAGAATCTGAGCCGCCTTTCTGTCCTTGTTGCTCAGTAGCTCCATCACTAGGAAAAAGAGGAAGATTTAAATAATGTATATGTATATCAAGTTTGTTTGTTGAACTTGTTTCCTTTAATTTACTTGTCAGATTACTTGACAGAAGACCTTACCTTTGAGGAATCGCCACATTAGGGTTTTTCTTATGATCTAAACAAAAAAATTTTTCATAAAATTCAAAAATATTACTAACTATAATGTGACAAAAACAAACTTTAAGATTGTCTAGATGTTTATAACTCTAGTGTTTTATTTAAACAACACACAATCTGTGAAGTAAATATTAAAAGCCTTGATTTGGCAATGTAGTCACTAATTTAGTTTTTAACATCTGAAAAAACTACAGCTCCCATAAAGCAAAGCTACAAATGTAGCAGAACAGGTATTTATTTAATTGTAATGGTGTTTTTTTTCACATCGTAGAACTTCCGAACGCATCATTCTGACTATAATCTCTGCAGTCTAAAACTTCAGGATTTACAACTACAGCATTCACTCCTGTCAGACCTGCTTTGACCTTGTCTGCACTTGCTGGAACCCGTCTATTCACCAGCAGATTCTCTTCCTCTGATGAAGTGTAATGTTTTGATCAATATTGGGTCAGATTTCTTAAACCTACCATACACATTTAGTATGATATGCGACATACTGTAAAAAAAAAGCTTTATTCAGATTTTGCTGATATTGAGTGTTAGGAATTACTTAATATAATACTACATACTTTTTTTTATTTTAGCCATGTTTAACCTAAAGACCACAAATTAAAGGAAAACCAGCCAGGTGTTCTGCAACAGAATGCCACACGCGATATTAGGCACTGCTTCTTCAAGCTTCTGAAATTACTGTAGGCTCCTCAGTTGATGCTTTGATGATTATGGTATATCTAAAATATCACATTGATGAATTAAATTTTTGCATTCATAAATCAATTATTCATTGACTCTTTGTGTCCTGTATGCTTGCATCAGATCATATCTTTCTCAACTACTTTTTTCAAGTTTTTCTTTTCTTCCTATCTGTAAGCGTGTAAATGTATTTTACACATTTAGACAATGGTGTGAATACAATAGTAGAAGAAGAATTCAGTTGTGATTTACCCAGAAAAGCTTTCCATGCAGCTCTCAGACGTCCAAAAAACACTCCCCCGGTTCAGCCATGAGGACAACCAATGTTACCACAAGAAAGATCACTGCACACTTCATCCTGGTTTAAAACAAAGCAAAACGTCCCTCAAACTATTTAGTTTATGTAACAAAAACATTTAGGATTTAAATGCAAATTTAAATTGCATTTCAAATGAAAAACTGTGCTTTTTACCTGCAACTGCTTGAAAGCTGGAGCCAAAAAGTAAACTGTGTAATGTCAGCCACTGGCGGGTCTGTAGAGCATCTAAATCTAGAGACTAAGAACTGGGAAGTACTTGTAGGCAATAAAGGATGGACGCATTTGCACTCTCAGTTCTCTTTTGTATTCGTATTTTGCAACGTCATTACCGTTTGAGATAAGGTTAGTTTCAAACAGGAAGTAGTTCTGCTCTTCAAGAAAAGTCTTCTAGTAGCTCAATTTGTCATTTTAAGCCTTGTCAACAACTTACACATCTTAGCTTTAGTGCCTGGATGGACATTTAGAAGATGAGTGGTTATCCTGTAGATATTCCCTGTACTCACAATGTCTGAAAGCCTGCAACCGAGATATGCTTATGTGTCTGTGTTTTGGAGTTCTGTTGTGTCCAAGGATTGAAAACCCATCCAAAACACACCTCTCCACTGGATGCCATGTTTGGTTTTGTGAATTTGGGTCTTTAAAATATTTTTAAAAATGTAAATTCAACTGAAAGCAGATTTTCTACTGCTGTCCTTACAGTACCAACGGGATTGTAGTCACCTGTGGCTAGTACCTACTACCTAGAACGTTTTTTAGTATCACCTCTGTGTCCAGGCCATCTGAGGCGATGGCAAAAGATGTGAAAACCCTGCAACCATCAATTCAGCTCTTCTTGCCAGTTTAGATTTGGATGCTTTATTTAGCGGAATCCTCAGGCCCCACCCAAATCTGTTAGGACTATTAGGTATGTGATATTTTTGGACTTAAGTTTATTTGTTTTTTAAATGTATATTTTTAATGGTCTATAGTGACTGTTTTTGTCTTGATCCCCTTGTTGAATTACTAACTTTCAATTATTGTATTTGTATAGCTATTTATTTATTGTGAAAATCAAAATGGCAGTTGGTGAAACATTACTTCCTAGAGAAATAAAAAAAAAAAAACAACAGATCACAGATTACTTTTACAAATTACTAACACTGGCTGATGTTTTTAAGGAAAATATTAACTATTAACTACTGACAATGTCGTGGGCAATTGGTGTGTTTTAAAAGTAACGTTCTGCTGGAGTCCCATCTCTCACGGCCTTCGTACTACTGGTAAAGACGGGTACTACTGGTAAATACTGGTACTACTGGTAAATACTGGTACTACTGGTAAATACTGGTACTACTGGTAAATACTGGTACTACTGGTAAATAATGGTACTACTGGTATGCTTCTCAGGCCAGCGGAGTAAATTATTGTGGGTATATGTTTAGTGCTACATATGTAGTCCAATACAAGGATGACATTAGTTTTGTTTGGAAATAAGTTTATTAAAATAACTTTTCACTTTCTACTTAAACTAATTGTTTACAATCTCACTGGCAGACTTGCAAATATAATGGAATTCAGTTTCTTCCCTTTTTTGTGTTTATGTACTTGCTTTTAGTCTGCTTGTTTTGTGCTGTTCCCATCAACCGTTATAGTTAAAAATGGCGGTAGTGCTACTGTGATGCCCTTTAGGGGCTTTTGTCAAAACACATGCAGTCTGTTGTAGGTCATTAAAGTGGAAATGCAAGGCAGTAGGCAGGGCTCATTGAACTTGTAGTGTCACATTTACACGTTGCAGTTATGTCAGTTGGCTTTTAAAAGTAGAGTTAAAAACAACATACAGATTCAAAATTCAGCTGGACAAAGTGGCATTTGAGAATGAATGTGATAACTGCAGTTGGTGAAATCCACCCATGGTTTGCTAGCTTACTGTGAGTCTTAGCCACAGATCGTATGCAGGTTATTAGCTCAGTGTTATATGGTGACCAACAGAGAGCGCTTTAATTCGATCAGTTAGTTACTGAAATTGTCTTTGGAGCGATGTCTTGTTGTGTGATGTGCTGATAAGTGCTTACCTTGAGGCCTTTTTGGCCACCTTGAGTCTGTCTCTATATGTTATATAAATATATGAAATTTACAGTACAGAACAATCAATTTATCTTAGTTGTAAGAAAAGTCACCCGCTAATTGCCTAAATTGGAAGTCGAAACTAAATGTTTGATAGTTACTTACCTTTAATGCCTGCCCTGGCACCCTCACATATGGACTCACATATGGACTTTAAATGTTTAAAAAACTCTTCCCAGGTTCAGCCATGAGGATGACAATTGATAGCACAAAAAAGCTCATGACACACTTAATCTTAAAAAACAATAAAAGGGAATATACATTTTATCCTTTAAACATAAATACCGTAATCAAATATCCCTTTTATAAATCTTTTCATTTTGTATAACGAAGAAAAAACACTTTACTCGTCGACTGATTGATGGTCAAATGAAGTGAAATAAATAAGTCGGCTGTTCTGAGATCTACAAAGACTTATGAAATACCTGTTTTATCAGTAAGTTGGACCCTAAAGAGTTCCTCAGTATCAATGTGGCAAATCCAGGAATATGTATTATTGACAGTAGATCTTTGTTGCCACAGCTATTTTCACTCTATAAGGACAGTGTCCATCAGCCAGTCACCTGACTTTCAGAAAGGAATCCACAAAAAGGTCCAGGTACGTGTACTGTACCAAGCAGCATTACTCAGTTATAGCCAGGTAACCAGAGCGTGAAGTTAACGTTTTCATTGTCCCAAATCAAACTTTTAACCCCTTCTGACTCAGTAACCACAGTCCCATATTAAGTCAGTATAAAATTTTACTTAATTGACAACGGTATATATCGAAACACTTACACAACAGTTTATTTTACTTTAATATGGCATCTGAAATATCAGTTTATACTTTTGTTGAATACAAATAATAATTTAAAAATTTCGTGCATCACTTCATACTTACCATTATATTTTAATCTTTAGGCTGGCTGAGCTCTGTCATAGGGAGAAGCAGCACCTCCACAACATATTTACATATTCAGCAATCTCACTGATGTCTTAAAGAAGTGATATTCAGATAACACAGAACACAAATTATATTTTAATTAATATTTTATACTTATGACTAAATGGCACTGAATATTTGCAGCATTTAACAAATAAGGATTTAAAACATAGTAAGGGAAAATGGACACGAATGAATTAAATATTTGCAGAGACCGTGTAAGTAGAACATATAAAGCTGTTATCACAGGAGAAAGATGCTGCAAGAAAGTCAGAGGATGCCTGTTGTAGCATTAGGAGCCTATGGACATGAGGAACTTTTTCTTGGTTAGTTTATTTACGAACTATTGTAAAATGCATAACTTCCTTGTTTTAGACAATTTCATCTGTTGTGACAAAGATGGATGACATGAAAGGTCTTCAGAGTGAAGTATCTTAACCCACAGTTTTTTGCATACGTTACAAAAGCCACCCCTTAATGTCATAAATCTTTGTAAATTGATCATATCATGCTCATTTAGGTTTAAAAAGGCCGTTTTTCACATGCATTTTTTTCAGTTCAATTGTCTGCATCAAGTCAAAAAGTCATTTTGATTGGATGCAGACATCACAGGCTTAAAACCATGTGTCTAAGGTGGCCATAAACTTTATTTTGCCAGTAGATTTTATCTGAAGCTTCAAACACTCATCCTGTAGCCTCACCTTTTACCTTCCTGTGGAGCTACAGGAATGTATTTATTGAATACCACAAAGCAAAGTTTGCGTTTTTATAATGCTGCTTTATTAATCAGGAAAGGTTGCAAAATCAAACTTTTACATTTTTCTAAATCAGTTTGAGCTGTGAGCCAAAAATCACTACATCTAAAGTGCTTTATGCAAACTCAAGACTACTGATTTTTATTCAAAGGTTTCCTTTTCCATTTGCTTGAGTTATTGTAAAGCAAAGCAAAACAAAAGTGGTTCATTTCTGAACATAGTTTTCCGGAGGGTTTTCCTCGTTTCCGTACCTAGTAAGAAGAGCAAATTAAAGTTAGAGCTGTGTGTACGTGGTTAATCCATATACAGTACCTATAAAAATATTTCACCATTTGGGTAAAAGTAAAGCCAGTTACTGCTAAGTCAGTATACTGGCCAAAAACAATTCTCCAACATATCACTAACTGGACCTTTCAGTTACAAGTTTATTTTTCCTATGCTTATGTTTATCTCTCCTGTGTACATTTAAACACATTCAGTGCGCCCGATTAAAAGTTATGTGCAGTTATGGATGCACTAGTGATGAATTAGTTGAGTTAGGGCTGGGTATCAAACTTGGATACTTTTGACACCAACCGAACAGCTTTGACCCTGATAAGTATTGAGAAATGTCCCGTCGTTTCTTACTAAAGTTTGATACTTAAGAATGCGTGGGTAATAAACCCCTTTGGGCATGTAGGTTTCACTTCGAGGGGGAATGCTCACAGATTTAAATAATTTTATTATTACTTGGGGGAAAAAAAAAAGTGAATGAGATCAGTGCATCTGAAAATACAGTTATGGTATAAATGATTTGCTCTGTCTTGTGTGTGTCTGGCTGAGGGCTGAGCTCCACACAGACTGGAAAACTGCATGATAAGAGAAAGGTGCACAAAAAAAGTTGAGCTGCAGGTGAAGAGACAGAGCCCAGTTGAGATGAAACATTCAACTTTTTATTCTCGTACAAGCAAAACTCTGCAAATACGTAGTTTATAAAAGTCCCCTTTAAACAAGCAGAAACATGCAGCGAAGTGATGATTACAGCTTTGCTTGTGCACTTTCTTCACTGTTGGTACATGTTAACATAGAAGCATGTTCCTAATTTCTACAACCACACTTAAATAAGAACTGTATGCACAGTAACATTCAGCTGTATCCTAAAACTGAGCATATTCTGTTCTTCAGCTCCCCCACAGGCCCTCCCCCTGCTAGCAGATCCTGCTCAGCAGTAAATCACATCAGAGAGGAGCACAGTGGATCAGTGTGTGACACTTTCTGGTTTCTATGGTCTTCATTGTGTTTAAAGTTCATCCAGTGATTGGAGTGAAGACCATTTTTCATTTAATGTCAATTTTACTTTTACTATTAGCTATTGAATGGTAGTTTTATTTTATAGAAATTTACTTACTTCCACTATCAATTTATTTAGTTCCCCTGGCAAAAAATAAGTGCAACAGTCCTCCTCCATCCATCCTACACTAAGTCCTAAAGCACTGCTTTCAGTAAAACAGTGCGGAAAAATAAACCTTAAATCTTAAGTTAATTTTCCTTTTTATTGAATGCTTTTAATTTATTTTATAAAAACAATCTAAGTATCTTTCAAGAATTGGTATTGAAGGAGTATGTACTGTATCAAAACATTTTTTAATACCCAGCCCTAACAAGGCTCCTTGACCCCCTGAATGAGTGGACTTGCTTTTTTTTTGGCATATTGAATTAGATTTTTTTTTCATTATGTTAGTTTTTACTTGTTAAACCATACATATATTGCACACCATCAAAAGTGCTTACCTTTGGCGCTGCCTGGCCAGTCTGTGCTCCCTGTAGCCTTGTCTAAATGCTACACAAAGAGATGAAAATAACATAAGATAGCAAAATAGCTGAATTAATTATAGTCAGTTTCTTATTGTAGTATATAATTGTTGCTCTTTGTACCTACGAACACATTTGAGCTATATGTAGAAAATAAAAGATTTTAGTAAAACTCAAGACTTAGTAGTTGATACAATGGTATTCTGGTGGTGGGTATAAGTAAGTAGCTTCCTGTTTGCAAAAAAATGGAGGTTGGTAGAATGTGATTTACCTCTAAATCCAGCTTTGCACCTTTCCACACAGCTCTTAATCGTCCAAAAAAACACTCCCCAGGTTCAGCCATGAGGACCACCAGTGACAGCACAAGAAACACCATGACCAACTTCATCCTGAAAAACAATGATGTGTGTTGTCTTCTCATCCACGTTTAATTTGTGTTTCTGGTAACATTTTAAATCATAAAAAGGATAAATTATCTTTGATCACATTACAGATCTCTTCATTCAGTTTATAACACATCACATGTCATAAATACGGACAAACCATACTATACATTGCAATATATAAAAACAAAGTCAGAATGTTTACTATTTACCTGTCCACTGATTGATAGAGGCAGATAGAGTGGTTAGTGGTAAAAATTAGCAGTTGTGAGGTCCACAGCTGAAAATTTTATATATATATATTGCCAAACAGTTGTGAAATGCCTGTTTTTTTGTAAGTGGGTGTGACCAAATTGAGTTTCTCAATCAGTGTTGAAATCATTGTTGAAATCGACTGTAACTTAGAAAGGCTCGTACTCCATATTGATCAGTGGGACCACCGGCTAAACTTTGGAGTGCATTGTGTATAGACAGGGGCATGTACATCTTTTCTTACAGTACAGTTGAGTTCCAAACCACAACGCTTTAATGATCCAAACGGTTTAAATCCCATGTTATAACTTTAACAGTATTATTACGTTTAGTGCCATTTCTCACTTTCAGTAGGTGTTGATCTCGATTTATCAAGTTTTTGAAGCCCGGAGAAAGTCATTATTAGCTTCAACTTCTCTTTGTAAGTACCGCAAAAGTTTAGGTAATTTAAGGCTTTAGTCCATATGTAACATTTTGAAATGTACTATCAAGCGCATGTGTAAATGGAATTGGTGTGTCATTTTGGCTTATAATGTTAGGAAAAGCACAGGCATTAATTTTAGCATTAACACCAATTTATTCAAGTCATTGTCACAGCAAAAAGCAGTAGCATCAGACATTGTCCACAACAAAGTCAACAATTTTCTTTGCATTCCAGCATATTTCAGATTTATAACTGCTTGTTTGCAAGGCGAATTGTTCCAGTTCTAGTCATTGCTACATTAATTTGGCTTGAGTTTTCCAAAACAAACCTTTTATATGATTATTGGCTGACCCACTCTACCCCCAGTCAAATTAAATTTACCCTTCCCTCAAGAAACCTACAGTGCCTCCAAACACACTCCTAGCTCCCATTTTATCACGGTGTTGGAGCGGCAATGGTTATTAACCATATGGTCAGCGATTCAAGCCCCTACATGGCCAAAAGTCAAAGCGTCCCTGGGAGAAACGGTGAACCCTCCAAATTGCACAACCTCAGATATTGCACAAGCCAGCACATATCTAGGTATCGCTCTCAAACAAAAAAAAAAAAAAAAACTAAACGTTGTCATTTGCACAGAACAGCTGTGTGGTTTTAAAAAATGTCATCAGTGGAAGAAGTGGAGCTTTGTTTATCAGCAACATGTTGTGAAAGCAGTATGATGAAGGTATTTTAGAAAACCACTTGGGGAAACATCCTCATCATTAAGTCTTGCAACATAGAAACCTATTACATGCTTATATTACTCAAGAAATTAATTATATAACTGAAAAAGATTTTTTAATTCACTGTTGGCCAATTGCTTGCTTTTCTGCATGCACTTGATTTGCATGTTGTATAACAGAAAATGTTAATGCCATGCTCATGTTGTTCACCACAGTTGGCAAGATATTAAGTCAGAGGTGGAATGTAGGAAGACAAAGGAACAAAATGTTTACTAGTAATATCAATTTAATCATATGACCAAAGCATTAAAATATATCAATATTTTAAACTAGCTTGACAAATAAGCCATGAGTGTTCTAAACATACTATCAAACACGATCTCAAATTATTAAGGAAGTTTGCAGTCGTTTTAATGCCAAGTCACTGTGACAGAGTTAAAACAGTTATCAGCAGTCAACACATTGATCCTTCCATGCCAATACCTGCTGCCTTTACTTATAGCATCTACAAATTTTACTAATAGATTTTTTAGTTAACTCTAAAGTAGTTTTTGTTGGTTTGTAGAAACTTCATGGTTTCAGTGCTAAAATATCACAAAATTGCTAAAAATATTCAATACTCTTTAATACTTTATGATACTATTTCTTTCCAAGCATCAAAGAGCAAAGAACACAACACTTCAATTGTAGTCGCTTCTAACAGGTTGTTTTGATAAATTCTACCTTTATATTATACACGCAACTCAGAATATTTGGTAACTTTTTTTGTATATTTTTTACATTTGACCATGCTAATCTCAACCAAAAACTGAAATCTTTCTACAAAATTCTTCTTCTTTTGTCTGTTGTCTTCATTTAACCATTAGTTTTTTTAATGAAGTTGTGCAAAACTTTGAGGTCCACAGCACAGCTAATGTGAAGTGCTTGTGCATCAACTTCCCTTAAATAAAGAAAATGAGATGTTGTAACTGGCGCATTAAAATTTGCTTTAATTTGGTAATTTGTACACATTTTTAACACATAAGTAGTGCAGTGTTACACATGCAGTTAGCCTTTTTGTAGATCATGCTTTATCACTCTTAGTCATTCTGACTACTTGCAAACCATAGCGGTGATTTACATTTGGACTTAGCGAGACTTTGTTTTTATCAGATTCTAAAGTCTGGATTGTGAAACCCATATATACAGCTTTACAACATCTTCACTCGTGGCCTTGTAGTGTGTAGGTAAGCTTGAAATCAATGGAACATTTCTTTCTTTTGGTTTTATCTGAGGAATTTTCCTGTCACTTGCCCGTAATGAAGACACTGAGCTGGTCTCCAGGCAACAGCGGCACAGTAATTTGCAAATGCTCCTAAACTGGTTGATTGTCTTAAGTGCAAAGGAATTTATAAAATGTAACTTGACTCAAAAACACAGACTGTCAATGTGACTTCACAGGTGAAGTCTGTCATAGACTTTACAGTCTATGGTTTTGCACTGCTAAGATAATAAGGGATCACACTGAAGCATTTGCAATGTGTGTACCATCTTTTTTTCATTTATTGTTTGAAGTATCTCTTCTGAGAATGGAACTAGTCCTATACATGAATCATTTTGCCGCTGCTCTTTTAAATGTCAGGTTTACACATCTGTGACAAGCATGAAATACTTTAGTATTTGGTATCTCTCCATGACTCCAACTTAGAAAAATATATTAACGTCATGAATTTGAATCACTACATGAAATGTATTTTTTTCCTTATGAAAGCACCATAGCATTTGCTGGTGTATTGTTAAGTTTCTGGGGACCTACACTTCGTACTGTCCCCTAATAGCACAGGTGATTTAAATGCTTTGTCATTGGACAAAGACAATACCCAAGACAAGACAAATGATTAATCTGAAAGTGGCCAAATTATGCGTTTCATGGTTTGGTGTCATGTATATACTTTAGAAAGGTTGGGTGTCTATGTTACAAATGCATACAGCTTTACTTTAAGTGAAAAGCCTGGTTTCAACCTGCTTTTATGGCAGGGGTTAGGTCATTGTTTCCTACATGCCCGACACAATAAATAATTTTCGTGAAAGACTAAACATGGACCTCTGCTCTGGGTCTCAGATCCAGGTCTAGAACACATCCACTTTATTCTGGCTACAGCAAAGCTGGTTCATGCTGTGTGTGGGAGAAGGTTTTCCTGTTCATGTTACAGGTGAAGGATTATATTATATTTTCTTGAGTCGAAAACTCAAATATGATATCATATAGTATATATGTTATTGTTGACCTCAGACAGCAGCACAACAGCTATCTTTTTGTCTGAACACTGCATTTAAATAGAGTCAGCACCAGCTGCCTTGTCAAGATTGCCAAATGACACTTAGTGTGTTGGGCCATGTGCTAACTCAAAACCCCTGACTATTTTAATAAAACATTTGCTCTTATCTTATTAAAAGTATAAGACTTTTTATTGAGTCTGGACATAATCAGTTATTTCAGCGAGCACCTGTAATGTTGGTGGGGGTTTGTGTGAGACTGCAGACATGATTTTGTTAATGTTAAGTTTCTGTTGACTTTTTATATAGTATTCAGAAAGCGTTTCAAACGCTCCAGTCTCAGTAAAAATGGCATCTTCCTTTCCTAGCTCCTAGCTAAAGATTGTAGCCTCAGAATAATGCGAGCTCTGAACCGGAGACAAATGTCCAGTTCTAAAATAGTTATGATGTAACATGAACAGGTAGTTAATGTTAGACTGTACACATACAGTATGTTTTGCTGTGTGAGCTGCTGCAGAGATTACTTTACTGCCATGACTTGAAACTACATGTGAACACCATGCACCTGTGTTCCTCTGTTAAATGACACTGCCGCAGCTGCAGATTTTTTTTGTCTTGGAGCTAATGAAAGTAAAGTAGTCGTGATATCCAACATTTCAGCTCGAAAAACTATTCAGTTGTTTGACGTGGATCACAAAGCTGGATGTGGCTCATGTTTTCCTACATCACCATTACACTGCACTGTTGAGCTCGGAGAAACTCTACATACTCGCGTAAACATTGACAAGAGCTGTTTGTTTTTGAAGAGGATGGAGCTTGTTAAACTAAAGCTTGTAATTTTTCCTTCTCACCGTACATCACAGCAGGAACTCTGTGCCAGCATTACAGCCTCTTACCGTCATGTATGATCCACAGAGACCCTCCACAGCACCTGTGGGTACACACTGTCCATGAGAGCACAGCAAGAACATGTCAGAGGTGAAGATATTTAATCAGTGGATTTTGTCTGTCTGTTTTTCCTGGAAGTCTGTTGCTCAGTGGCACTTGGTGGCGATCCTCAATCCCTATCCTCGCTATATACTGTAGCTGCCAGGCATCTGCTTTCAGACTGTCTCCCTGTGAACAAATGTAGAACTTTTCTTCGGTCCATATTAGACAACAGGAGCATCAGTGCGCTGTCAAACTGAAAGTCTGGTGATGTGTATTTTTCCACTCTTGGTTTCATGGTAACTTCATTAAAAATTCCTCATTCATTCCTTAGTTATTAGTATTAATGTTTTTATATTAATTTTGATTCTGTCAGGTGGAAAAAAACTCACTGTGGGGTTTCCTCTCAACTCACTGATAATGTTTAAAAATATACATGTATCTTTATTTGATCATGTTACTGGCAGTATTTTAATGAATGCATGAGAGACAGAGAAGCCGTTTGCGTTAAACTGTATGCCCATAGTACTGTTCTGGTAATTAAATATCGGATTTTTTTCATGTTCTACTACAGTAGTAATGCCACTGCCATTTACACCTTCTGTGTCTGTAACTGCAACCAATTACAAAATACTTAAACAGCATTTCTTGTATAATACACAACTGGCTCCTCCCTAAAATGATGATAATGAAATATATTGCCTGCATTGCATATATTTTCATATATATAACATATATACATATTTTTCTAGATTTAAATGTAATTATTAAAAAAATATATAGTTTGCACTGAAGCCATTAAGATTACATTTAACATTTGTATGTCTCTTTAAGACCAAAAGCAGCATATGACAGTGTCATAGTTTTTGACCTCTGTAACCTATACTCTGAACTGAAAGTTAAGCAAGAACGGCAAAATATAGGGTGGAAAATGTGGTATATTTACCTTTCTAGCTTCATAACTTCCACGTAGACCACTGAAAGTTTCATAGGTTGCTTTTTGAAGAGTGACGATCGCTGTCGAATAGAGTTAGGAGAGCCACATAAATGCAAAGTGCAGCAGTTACTGTGAGGAGGACAACAACAGTTAATACAAGATTTATTATCAAAAGTAGAGCATGATTTCTGAACCACTGGCAAAGGCTCAGTGAGTAGAGGAGAGACATGCTTCGGGAGAAAGAGGAGGAGGACTTTGACAACTTTGTCTGGTTCTGAGATGAACTGGAAACCAGGAATTTTTACAAATTATGTTAGAGCTGAACATCGACCTGTCTTAAGATGCAGCGCATTTACAGTGTTTTCAAAAAGTGAAACAAATTAAACCAGCCAGACCTTTTGAAGATAGCTTTCCCCCAAGGTATGACGATGTAAAGATTTACTCTGATGTTGAAATATTATTAGTAATAATGATCATGACTATAACATAATGATATCATAATGATAATCATAATGATTATGATGTGTGATACTGATAATATAATAGTGATCTCAATAAAGATGATGATGACGACATTGGAGGGTTACATTACATCCAATGTCATATTAGGGCCTCTTTTTTATAACGCCACAAATTTATTAATGTTTTCTGTTTTTTTGGCTTATTTAAAAAATATATTAAGAAGGTAGTCATTTCAAGTTAAAGCCAAACATTTAGGCTTTCAAATGGTTTTTATTTCATTTTCTTGTACAGAGGCTGAGTAATAGAGGTAACACTGCAGAGCATTTCATAGTACAAATTAAAGACGGATCCTCAACCCCCCTCTGGTATTCAGGTTGTTAACATTTCCATTGTCATTTATTGTCATTATTATTTTCATTTTTTTGCTCAATTTAATATGTCACAGGAAAATACTTTGGTCTTTAGAATCTGTTACAAGATATTTTTTTTTAATTTTCTTTATGTTGAAGACAAAGAAGTTTAAAGAAGTTTGCAGTTTAATTTTTTCAAGTGTTCTCCTTTTTAGCTTCCAACAATGGTGCCTACTTTCCCCAACAGTTAATGTGCTCTCATGTAACGTCACATTCTTTAACACAGAAATACTCTATTCCCATTCCTGAGGCATTAAAAAGCGCCGCTTTGCCCAGTCCCCTAAGTTACAAGCAGACGTTAATATTTGAAACCTAAATCAATGACGTAAAATATGAAGTGAAAAAGTCTCAAAGGGAGGTTGAGGAGACATTGCATGGTAAGACAAGACCGGACTTTTCCACAAGAGACCGGGGTTCAACTCTAATGTGAGACATTGGTCTTTAATGTTTAGTTCATACCTTTTTATGACTGAGAGCAAAGGCAACAGACTGTTGTCTAAGAGCAACCCCCTTGTCATTGCCTGCCTGTGCTATGTTGCAAAATAGGAGGGCAAAACTGATTTGGGCATTACAAAATACAATGACAATTTTACAGCTCTGTTAGCGCTGGCGTCAGCTTACTCATACTGAAGTCATGGTTGCTAAGTGGCTAAGAAAGGGCCTAGTTTTAGGTAGGAGCTAAAGACGTTGTTCTAAGAACTTTAATTCTTCATAATTTCTGCAGTGATAACACATAAGTATAGGGGAACTTATGGGCATAGTTCTAATAACAAAAAAAAAGTTCCTTCTGGTTAAAGGAAATTTTAGATAATTGTGCATAGAGGATAGTATAGACGCCACATAAAAACACTACACAAAAGTAAAATAACTATGATAAATGGTTATAAATAACATTCATTAATGAAAAATAAGGGTCATAGAGCACTGCTCCTATAGGTGGAGCTGATTTTAACCAATTTTTGTGCTGACAGGTTGTTTACCCTGATTACTTCAGCATTCATTGTTTTGTGATATATTTATAAAACTACGTCACTTTATAAACGTGTGTCTGCAGCTGTATCTAAGTGTATTGGAAACCTTAAATCAGGAGACTTCGTGTTACCAGTTATCAGTTTTGAATACAAATATTGAACAAGTTTATTGTCTTGTTGTTACGTCATAGTTGAGATTATTCATGAGGTTGTAGTAAATTTTCACCATTTATAAGCAATGTACTCAAATAAGAGACTGGAGTTATACTGTAATGCAGATTTATTTTGAATTGCTCATAAGACAGTATATGAATACAACAATAACTGTTCTCAGGATTGCCACTGTTGGTAAATATTTTTGCAGGATGAAAAGCATTAATGAAAAAAGCAAGCTTTTTTTTTTTATAAATCAAAAATAATTCAGAACGATGACATCCTAGTCAAAACCAGGCCTCCCTGCGTTGTAATCGATTGAACGTTTGTCTAGCTGGTCTAGCTGATCTTCCTGTTGGCCATGTTGTTGGATAAGTCTGGTAGAGGAAGACAGAATCAGGATTAGAAGGCAGATGAGTTGTTAATAATAGTTATTATTAAATAAACTGGTAGCTATGGTAAAAGCATTTCCTTACCCATGAATCAACTTGCCAACTGTGTGAAATAAGAAAAAAAAAGATAACAAATATTGAACTGAACTCATCATTTTGAGGTAATACAAAAAATACACCCTACAATAAACTGTACAATGTCATAATACATTGTTGTTATTGTGAGTTATTAGTCATGTTGCATGCTAAACAGCCACAGTGTGTATGCACTTTTAAAGTTTGACCTGAAGCTGTATGATTAAGTTACTTCCTAGAAAAGAATAACTTGGCTGTGGATATTTTATTTCTTAAAACATACCTCAGTCAGAAGTAGATGCTTTTTTGGGGTGAAAGGGTTTTCTTTTAGCTGCTGAATTGGTGGTCTTCTCAATATTTACAGAGGCAGAATAATCTAATTTGGATTTACTCAAAGTAATTATCAATTACCAATGGAACATAGTAGTCCAGCAGGGGGCTTATTGATATGTTGTTGATGTAAGAATAGGTTGATAAAATTAAGCAAAGAGCCTTAATAATGGGGATTTGATTGGTTAGGCTGATTGGACAATTCACTTGCCCCGCTCACTATTTCAAATCTTGCTGTACTATAAATAATAATAATAAAAAAAAGCATTTAAAAAAAGCATTTCCCATTGTGATTATGATCTAAAGGATTTGCTCATAGGTCTGGGTGATGCCTGAAATGCTCAGAAGAAGGTTATTTGACATTAAAAAGGGGCCAGAGATCAGAGTCCTGCAATGGTTTGAGTTCCTGAATTAATCTGCAATTGAGATTGCAGCTGACGGACTAACATGTTCTCATTCCACAAGGTCAAAAAATGATACTTCCTCTTTTTGAAGCCCTTATAGCTGTATTATATTGATCTGTCAGGTATGCTTTGGTATTACTATTGGACACTCCAGCAGTGTCACCATTTGACACCACGGGAACAACCTCACGTGCGTTAGGGGAAACAACTTCAGGGTCAGTGACAACATGCATTAGTTTTAATTACAAGACAACCTGCTACATACAGTAACAGCAGCACCCAAATATATCGTTACTGTACTAACCACATTAGCCATGTTGTGTTACGTTTATCATTAATATTATCGTCTCACACTACAATCATAGCCTGGTGTTCTGTGGAAAAGTCCTTTGTCTTATTGTACCGTCCACAACCTCATCCACCTCCCTATGAGACTTTTTCACTTTCTATTCTACGTCGTTCCTTTACGTGTCAAATATGGAAATATTGAAGTGTATGAATGGGCAGGACAGACAAAAGCTTGAAGTTTGGAAATACATGGACAGATTAGTAATAATTCAGTTATTTATGTGCCTCTTTACAACAACTGGATCTGGCTGAATATTTCACACGTATGAATCTGACACTGTCAAGTCATTCTGCAAGCTTTGCCTAAATGGTCTACAAGTTTTAAAGTCACTGAATATGTGTTTAACTAGCATTATGTTTAGATTAATCTTAGTCACATTTTAAAGTTATGTGAATGTATTTTCCTTAAAAGAACAATTGATTATGTGACTTTACCATGAAGGGCTCCATGGAAAAGCATTCCCAAGATACACTCCCCAGGTTCAGCCATAAGAACCACCATGGACAACACAAGAAAGGCCACAGTACACTTCATCCTACAAAAAAAGCAGAGCAAAGCAACGTTTTATTCCACAATAACAAGTTTCTGCACTTTGTTTAAAATGGTTTGTGATTATGTAGTTCTTACCTCTGCACTGAAAAAACGCTGTGATCACTGTCAGATTCTGCAGGTGATATAGATGTGTCTACTGATCTGAAAATAGAAGCCCTCTCCTTAAATATGCGGGGGCGGAACTCAAAGTCACTGTTTGTATAATTTGGTATTATTAATATTTATTAGTCATTGACTTTGGGAGGGGTGTATAATGGATTTAATCTTAACCACAAAACCAGTCATTGTAGTTCACACAGGCCTTCCTCCTCCTATTTCTTCTACTACTGCCCTCTGACATACAAGCTTCAGGGTAGTTGAAGTGAGTTAATTATTAGTCAAGCTTGTGCTTTGTCTAATGTAAATGTCATATTTTCTACGGATTCTATCTTGTCTTATAATTATAAGACACAAATAATGCATAAATGCCTCTCAGCTGTGAAAGTGGTCGTCAAAGAACATTCAACTCTGGGTTCTTCCTGGTTACATGTCCTAGTGTACTTGAGCACTGAACCCCAAGTTGTTGTCTGTGAGTCAGGCTAGAACTAATCATGGCATCTGTGTGTGCGAATGGGTGAATGTGAAGCAACGTTACGAAGTGCTTTTGATAATAGTGTTAATATCAGCAGACTATTTACAGGGCTAAATTTTAAACAATGGTGCTGACAAGCATTTTTTTGTCATTTAGAGAGTGGCTAAAGGAATGCTGTCGTCTGAAAGAGGAAATAACCCAGGCTTCTTTTTGCAAACAAATACATGAATTTATAAGAGGGAAAACAAACGCCTTTACTCCATACAATACCGTCAGGAATTATTCTAAGACTAAAATATTTACAGTAAATGCTTCTGAAGCTCTGTTTGGTTCTTTGACACCTCTTTGACCAGGGCCCTTCTTCCATATTAGTCATTTTATCCAGGTAGCCAAGTCTCAAAACATGTTTAAAGCTCTGCTTGAGCGAAATTGGTTTCAATTTCAGCTACTCCAGTTAATAAAAGATGTGTTGCATTTATAAGGGTTTTTAATTTACCTCAGTAACCATAGTTACCAGCAAGTTTATCATATGTAGCATGGAAATCCTTTTGATAGAAATACAAACTGCGGGCTTTTAGTTTGGGGAGACACTACATGCTACCCCTCTACTGTGTGGATGATGGTTTTAAGACTAATTGCTAATTTATTTAAAACCAACTTGTACTATCTCTCCTGTAGTGCAGGTGTGTATAAATAATTATATTAAGAATTACATTTTTGAAATAAGCCTTGGTTTTTTGGTCCCAACATAAATCAGCATTTACACACATTTAGTTCATTTTTCTTACAATAATTACTAAGTATTCTTCTAACTGCAGCCCACTTTTTTTGTCTGAGTTAACAGCAGTCAAATGTGGAAGTAATTCTGTGGTTTTTCAAGATCACATTCTTAACATTGTCACTGAATGTACAAATACGTTTCACATGCTAATAGTGTTTCCACTGCAGATTGCTGGACTCCCCTGCAAGCTTTAAAATGCAACATGTATATGCTGGTTTGAGCTTTTGCAAAATATTTGTAAACTTTGTGAGGAGCTCATCTGGCAGCTGATTTAAAAAAAATAGAATATTGATTTTCTTGAGTACCTTCACATATATACACAGATGTTACCATGAAATGTGCGTTTTGCGTTAAACCCATTTCTCTGGGGGCAACACCTGTTTGTTATGAACTAGATTAGTATTGTGTAAGATTGAATATTTTTCTGCGAGGTTAAAATATTTACCTCCAAGGAATAAATCTTTTATTGTTATTTTATAATTGAATTTTTCGTGACATATTCGAAGCCTGTTAGGACAAGATCTGCAGTATCTATCTGTAAACAATAAAGAACAGAAAATTAGTGACGTATATTCTCTACTGTGAAAGACAAGAGTTGTCATAGCCACACTGAGCCCCATACGCAGTAAACTGTGATACACCCTGTGAATCGGTGGTAGAAGTACATAAACCCAATACCCAAGTTAGTGTATTGTAAAAGTATTGGCCAATATTCTTCACAAGTAACACTTCAAATCTTTTATTAAAGTAAAAGTGGTAAGTGCATATCTCCATTTTATTAAAGTACAAAAGTGAAGGTACGTAATAATAATAACTAAGAAACCACTGAATTTTAAACAATGCTGCTTATGGTAATTATGGCAACGTGCATTAAAAAATGAAGTTCTTAGTTCATAATATTTTATGAAAAACATTACATATTTGTATTAAAACCGCATGTTGTATTAATTTTGTAGGTGATCGATATATAGCAGCATGTCTTAAGGTTTTTGATGTTTTCCTCCTAACTGTGTGACATACTAATAGAAGCCATGTCTCTCCATTTTCTCAAAATGCAATAATGCCAGGCAGCATTTTGGTGTGTGTGTGTGTGTGTGTGTGTCATAAATTTGAATGTGGCAATGACAATGCAAAGTCCTTGTATCGGTGTTAACAGCTTGATTATTATCTTATCACCTCCCCGTGCTCTATTTCCTCTTTTGCCACTCAGAGGAACTTAAACTGAGACAACTTTAAAGACCAACAACCAAAATAAGGAAATCATTTTAGTTGAGTTCTTGTTAGGCTTTTTTTTTTTAATCATTTAGACATAAGCCATTTAGAAATTTGTTTATCAACGATTAATATTTTAAGAGATTAAATTATACTTTTCAGTTTTCATGCATCTTTGCTGTTTTTGTTTTTCTGGATTTTCTAGAGCTCAGGCAGACAAACAAACAAAAAGAGGCAACAAAAAAGTTTTCTAGAGAATTATGTTGAAGGTTCTGCATGTTGATGCTGGTCTCTTATATTTTTATTTTTTATTTTTTGTTCACAGTGGCCATTTCTTTTACAAACCCCTTTCTGGCTGGCCAGTACATACACAGTATATTATTAATTTACATTTCAAAGAAGGTAGCTGCACAAAGTAATGATCAAGTATTACATTGGGTCATTAGCAAAGAGTGGGTGTTTTCTGAGGGCAACATTAAAAACGTCGTATAACTCAGCCGAGGTCTATAAAGGGGTAAAATTGTTTTTCTTGTGCAGTCTGATAATCTTTGCTGAAACAGTAGTTTGGCTTTTGATTTGGCTTTTCTTTTTTTTTTTTTTTTTATCGTGACTGTTGCACCTTATGGCAGTTCCCTGTCTCTAATGTTAACACATTAAGGGCATGTTAATAAAACTTTTATTATAGTAAAAAGTAGTCATGGCTGTCACATAAGTTGAGGTTTTGAGGGATAAGCTTAACATTTCTCCTCATCAAGCCCTAATTGAACCAAACATAGGCCAGCTAATTGTGTAAGATGAAACTCTGTTGACAGCATTTGCGGTACCTGGGCTATAAATGGCCCGAACAAATATAGCTTATTGATTTTGTTTAATGGCGAATTTTCAAGTAAAAAGGCCACGTGACCATGCAGAGACCAGAAATGTAAGTCCAAGATGTGTTACAGCTACACCTCCATCTAACCTGATCCCCCTGGATAGCTGGACAAGTGGCAGCTCTCAACTGCTTCCAGTTCTGTAACCATGAGATGTTTTTTAGGTCTGTATGTAATTGGGTATACAGAGGAACCAGCATCTCAGGAGGATCCTGACAAACCAACAGACAATAAGGAGCCACGAGCTGAGGGTTTGTGTTTGATCCCGGCATAAACCCCTCTCTGCAGACAGCTCAGTCAAGTCTGAGGACCCACATTCCCAGCTCTGAAAATAAACAGTGACTTTGAAGAGTATTCTGACCCCTTCAGTTTTTGTTCACTTGTTTTGTTTGTAGATTGAGCTTTATTCCTTTGTGGGTCAATTCTTTTCTTCAGCACTGTTATCAGCATTTGTGTGTATTCAGTAATATATTTAAATTTCTTTGTGGCTCATTTTGAACTGCACTTCTGCCTCAGTATAATATCTGGTTTGGTCAATTTATATTAAAATAGTATTTTAAATATACAAAAACAAAACTGAGAAAACCAAGCAACATAAACCTTTTTTCTATCCCAGTCTGGCTCTTCGTTAAGTGAATTTTGTGGTAGCCTTACTGTTGGCGCTTCTGCAAGTTCACAGACCTCTTTTCCACAGTTGGTTGAAAAAAAAAACCAACAAAAAATGCCACTGGTGCAGGCCGCTTTTTAGCCAGAGCCCTGATAAACGTAACCAGCTAACAATTGACATACATTATAATGAGTTACTACATAATAAAGTTAGAGATGATGCCTTTACTCTGGTAGGGGTAATAACCAGTTTCACCCTCACTGTGTCTTTGAGGTCAGCAAGTCAGAGAACACATGTAAGGCGGTATCCAAAGATGCAGGTATGGAAATGGTGAGACAGAGACACATTATTCAGGACTGAATTCACCGCACGCCACTTTCTCTGTTAACTAAAGAACGTTTTTCAAAGTTATTATCCCCAACGAGTCCATAACAATGCAGTATTCAACACACACACAAGCAGACGCGCTCTCTGCTGTGCTCTCGTCCTTTCATTACACATGGAGCAGCCACTCTCAGCCTGCTCTCTGCTGGGGTTTAGGGGTCCTGATGCCACTCACTGGCTATTGAATAATGACCCTGAGAGACCCAGCTTTAGCCTAATCCCTACTTGAAAGCTATCCTTCCTCTAATTCAATCCCTCTTTAAACCCTCGCTGGAGATAGATGAGTGGTGCACACATGCACACCTAGATTAATGCAGACAGACTTGAGTGACTGTTCCAACAACATTCATGTGACTGAATAATGTCACAAGCTTTGATGAAATCAGGATGTAACATTTGAAAAATGGATTTTACTGTTGACGAGTATTTTGTAGGTGGAATGTTTATCCACTGTCTATACCTTTTACTTTTATGGTTAAGCAAAATGTGCATAGATTGTTTTTCTGTCTTATTTGTATATTGTCGAATAAATAGAATAGAGAATTTATAAAATATATGGTTCGAATAGAGAAGCGACAAGCTCTGACAAATTAAAATATGCTTATTGCAGTGACAGATACACTCAAACACGAATGTTTTAGGGTAGAAATGTTTCAACACACCTTACTTTGAGCTTAATATTCAACTAGTGAACTTGTTCTTAAGTTTTCTGTGGCAAGTCTACCCTGGAATCCTGTGAGGGTAGTCACATTACAGCACAAAATTAGAAGAGAGTGGTAATATCGGATCACAAGAGTGACATGTCTTTGTGTTATAGGAACATGCATGCAAGTAAAAAATGTGTGTCAGGGATATGTGTTCATTAGTTGTGCAGACCTCGATTTGCCAACATCAAACAGCTGCATGGATCCAACACATTGCTGATGCTTCTTGTGAACATATGTTGCATTCAAATGTGTTTTGTCCTTTGAGTTTTTACTGGCTTTACCATAGAGGTTGATATCCTTTTTAGGGTAGTTTTAATGCAGAGAGGGGTGGTTATTGGATTACATCAAATACCCCAAATGTATCTCAACCTAACTGTATATGGTCAGAATGTGCATCTTGGTGGACCGCGTATTGTTCGAAATTGCTGTGCATTAATAGAACTGATCCTCCCCCAAGAGGTGACTGCATTCATCACAGCAATATCTGTAGATGAGAGCAAACAAACTCACAGAAAAAAAGCAGAAGCAGCTGATGGCCAACACAGCAAAGTGAACAAATAATTATTAAAGAAAAACGTTTAATACGCAAACATTTTTTAAGTCTTAATGTTAAAACTTTTGTCTGTCTAAAACACATCCACAGCGTATGCTTTATCTTACATATTTAACAGTAATTAGGGTGTGGGAAAAAAATTAAAGGATCGAATAAGTTGGATTGACATAGAATCCTTTATTATACCTTATGTTTTCAACACTCAGAGTAGAACGGCTCTGGTAAGTAGTGTAAAAGTGTAACATTTTAAGGTTCTGATTTCATTAAATTACTGCTTCAGATACATAGAACTGCAGCGTAAGGTTTCATTCAAACTCACTCTAAACTTTAGAAGTGCAGAAATTTTCAAAAAAACACTTTCAGTGACAACATCAGTGTCAAAGTCATAGAATCATTTCTTGGAAATACAGAGCTATGAAATGAGGAGGGAGGCACGAGGAATGGATTCTCAACGCTGCCTAGCAAACCCCACTGCCTGCTTCTTAGGCTTTTGATATACAGCTTGAAAACACACACACACAAACACACACACACAAGCTTTACCTCATCATTGCCACAGAGCATGGAAGATGAAAAACCCATGAGTGTACGCATTTTGATTCTTAAATCAACAGGGTTTTGATTTTGGTTTTTCTACAGCAGGGCGTGAAGCAGCTTATTATCTGCTTCATTACTGACAGGAGGACAGAGGCGCGCTTGAGAGGGAGTGTGTGTATGTTTGTTTTCCTGTCTGTGGGCAAATGTGTGTAAGCCAAAAAGGCATCCAAGCAAATTCCTTTGACTCATTAGACATGTACAGGACAATTTTCCTTTTATTATTTATCAAATATTTTTAAAAAAGCAGGAAATTGCAGTGGCATCAGGAGAAAGACAGTAAGGCACTTAAAATACTTCATGTTCCTGCATTGAAGTCACTGAACCACATTTCTGCCTCTCGACCTTTCTGAGTATTTCCAAATTAGTTCACCTTGGTGGGTGACAGCACAAACATTACCAAGTATTAAACTAAACCCTAGATGACCATGTTCTAGACTAGCTTGTGGAATAACTTTGGTCACTGAAGCTGCATTTTACTCTATGTATTTTACTCTACGCTTCTCTGCACTGCCAGAAACTCTCATCATACACATCATTTGAGCAGCTCTGTCTATTTGAACAATGTTGACAAAAGAAAAGGCACCTGATATTGGTTTACAGTTACAGGACACAAAAAAATAAAAACTTCCTCTGCAAAAAGAACAGAAGGGATAGCTCACAAATTTTGAACCTGCCACAAACTCCTGAATAGTGATGATTCAATATTTAATCGAGCATCGTAAACCTCCTCTAACTGCACGTCAAACAAGAAATGATCTGATTTTAGCTCAACCACACCCACCGGGTAGAAGTTCCTATTTGCATCTGTTTTAAAATGGTAAAGTCTATAGTGTGGGGATTTGATTAATGGCAAAGAACTTTGTTTTAATTATTGCAACATAGAATTAAAATATAAAAATATTTAAAAATTAATCAAAGCTTGGCACCATTTCCATCAGTTAGTGTCCAGTTTCAATTATTGAAAAAGTGCACTGGATCATAATCTATTCAGTGACTGTGTCTCCCATTCAAATAACCAGAGTTCAGATTATTTCTGTCAGTGAGGTGAGCCATATTTAGGGGCAAGGTCACTAAAAATCTCTGTCATACTTTAGTTTTTTTTTTTTGTTTGTTTTTTGAGAGGCGGTTACCGCTCTTGTTACTATGCATGATTGTGTGTTTTGTGCTGCTGTACCATTTGTGTGTGAGACAGAGGAACAAATGAAAGACCCCACATGACTTTACTAAGAGGTTTCCTGTCTGAACTTGAGCGCTTAGAGGTCTGCTGTGGCAGATAGGACTGCTGCCTTTGTTCACATTACAACCCTAATTAGGCAGAGCATTGTGTGTGAGAAATATGAGAGCAGCTCTCAGAGCGTGTGCAAATAAGTGTGTGTGTGTGTGTGTTGTTTGTGTGTGACTGGGATATTGAGAGTGACAGCTGAATGTTGCCACCAGCACGCTCCGCTTGTCTCCTTGTTTCACTTCAGACCAGCTGAGTGAACTGATGGCAGCAGGCCAAATGGAAAACACACACACATTTTTGTGCTGCTATACTTGTGAAGACGGTTCTCATTCTCAAAGTACTGTTTGGTATAAGCTTCAACAATGAACCAATGAAGCAATGAACCTGGACCTGATTAGAGCACTAAACCTAAAACGGTCTTCAGTCTGAGGCAGCTGGGATGGCTTTCAACCAGGTTTTTCAGAGAAATTTTCTTGTTTATACATCTGACTAAGGCACTTCGCTGCTAAACATTTTTGTACGTTTTTGTGTCTAAATGATTGTTTTTTGCGCAATGCAACTACAGTTTTCAACAACTTTGTAGTTATTATGTGTCACACTTCAACTGTGTGCAAGACATATAGTGTATGTTTACTTTATTAATCGCTGTTGTTTTTATTTGATTCATGCTACATGAGACTGGTTAATCTTTTTTGGGATTTTTTTGGCAACTGCTGATTTGAATGATCAGTGTCATAGTTTGAGAGCTAACACTTGGAGAGTTCGTGAGCTTTATGTGCGGCCCAAAGCAGGTCATCTCTCTTTTAGGAGTATTTTACATTGTTCCATCGAGCGGTATTTTCTTGTAAGAAGGCGGTTAGGTCCTCAGCTGCTGTCATCCTCATTTTCTTTGTCCTTGGATGAGCTGCTGAACCCCCAAGTTATATGTCTTGCATGGCAGCTCTGTATACTGTATTTGTCCAACAGAAGATCAAAAAAGTAAAAAAAAAAAGCTTCAGTGAACATTAAGTAAAACTGCAGCATGGTGCTATTAAGTAAAATAAATTTGGGTACATTGGTTATAATCGGATGCACTGATTTCTGTTTGTTTGCCAGTGTGTTTCCAGAGAAAGTGATTCTTTCCTGACTTGCCCTGTGGGACGTCATAACTGGCAAAGCTAGAATCAGCACATGAACAGGCCGCTCACCCCCTACCGTCTGTCTATGTGATCGTGTATGAAATGGTGCAATATTAAAGTTCCTCCCTGGTGAATGGCAGGCATATCAAAGACCTGAGTCTGCCGGCGCTGCCAGTGGCACACACACAAGTAGATACCTACATACAGCTAAAAAGCTCAGTCTGCTTATAGCTTTCTACTGCCCAAGGCAAGATGATGTAATTTTTATGTTTTACACAACTCTGTCCTTAAACACTTTAGTATGCAGACAGCTTTGCTTGTGGTTCGTACTGTTGTTAGCCTGAAGCTAAACACGCAGCTAAGCTGGATGTGTAGTGGATGCTGCAGAAGAACAAATGCCCTGCAGTTTTGTTGTTTATTTGCAGAATTTCAGATGTCGCAAAAATCCCGCTGCTCTCTGGTATCACCATGACAGATGTCAAAGAGAAGACATCAAGGCAATATTGCAGTTTACAGGTTAGGTTTGTGTTTTATAGTGTAGTATAGTCATTTAAAGACACTAAGCTTGACATTTTTAGTAGTTGTGAATGAGGGGAGGAGACATTTGTGGCTGTGGGTAGAAACCGGAGTACCTGGAATACAAAAGGCCACAGCAGGCTGTGGGATTTAAACCAGGGACCTTCCACCTGCGAGGCGGCAACACTAAACTACTCCACCGTCATGCAGACAGATGCTACCTCACACAAAGGAGGTGCTGGTACCTTTTTTTTTGTTTGTTTGTTTGTTTTTGGCTTCATCTTAGCCAGGACAGATTTTTCCAAAAGATTATTTTTCCTTAACCTAAAACATAGTCTGCGTGCAGGTGTAAGGCCAAAACCACATAGAAAAACCTTAATTTTATGTTTTCCCTTAGTCTTTGACAGTGGTCACAATTTTATTTGTCTCATCTAAAAATAAATACTTAAAGCAAATGCTGCAAATCATTGCAGGCACTAAATTGGAGGTTTTGTTCTGTAGTAGTGACTGTTGCCCTAACTGTACTGTATGCCATAGCAGTGGCTAAGTGTCTGTGTGTCACGGCTCACTGGCAGTGTGACTAATGTGCTGTCCGTGACTTTGCTCACTCCACCTTTGCCTCCACAAGTGTTCTGTTTTTTTTAAAATATCATCTTAACTCTCACATAATCTCCAATATCCCCCTTTGGTTCTCACCATAAGCTTCATCCCTTCTTGTTTTCTTCCTTCTTGTTTTTGTCTTTATAGCCAAACAGTCTCCTGTATTCTGCTGATTGTGTGAACATTGATCAATTTTATTTGGAATTAATATGTGTTTTTATTTTTATCATATTGCAACATTATTTAACCTAATAACACATCTGCTGCACTTACAACCACAGGTTATTGCTTTCCTCATCAAAGTTGGGTTGTATAATTATTTTAAAAAATGATGTTGCTTTGTACTTGAAATCCCTCTGACCTGCTTGATACATGTTTGTGTTATTCACTAAAGTTTATTCATTTAGTCTAATGGGGATTGGAAATGCACTGTGCTTCCTTTGTTGCTCCTCATTTGACCTATTGCTTCAAAGGTGGTTTGTGAGATCAGAGACACATCCTGGCTGAATCTGCACCCATGTTTGATGTATTATTGACTTTAATGCAATATAAATGAAAAGTGTAGCTGTTTTTGTTTGGTGGGTTCAAATCTCGATCTATTTCTTGTGAGGAAGAGTGGGAACATGAATTGTGTTTGTTGATATCAGAGAGAATGTAAAACCTATTTGTGGTTCCAGCAGGAAAACAAAACGAAAGTAGAATAGCAAATAATTTGCCTCACAAAGCCAGACAAGCTCAATTTTCGCTGCAGGATCAGTCTAAAAAAGTACTGCATGTCGAAATTCATTCGAGGTGTCCAATGGGTCAACGGACAAAAAATGGTCTTGGGCTAAAGGAGATCTGCAAGTGTTCCAACTGAAGTGGAGAATGGTTTCATGTAAACAGTAGTTGAACATGAGCCATATTTTGACTCTTAGCATCTCAGACACTTCGCTTTCAAATAGTATGTCAACTAAAATGAAGCTCGAGCCTGCGAGTCAGTGGTAGATAATTTTGTAGAAATCTGTCCTAAGAACAGCCGTCTTGCTTTTACTTTTTGGAGATTTGAAAAAGGAAACAATAACAGAGTTACAGAGACTTTAATATCTGTGTGAATGATATAATTATCAATCATCTGTTGAGCTGTAATTTAAATGGCTAGAGTAAGATCACTGAGTGAAGGCAGTCTTAGGTGGTAGCTATTAGGCTAGTTTTATGTTGTCATAAACAACAATAGTATAAATCATGACTCGTGCAATGCTTCTTTTGGACGGACCATCCCATATCCCTCAATATAAGTTAATTGTAAATACATGCATCATATTAGTGCTGTGTGTGTGTTGAAAAGGCAAAGTAAGATTCATTTAAATTCAGAGGTAGTGTCACAGTTCACTTAGACACGTAGTTTCTATAGTTTCACACTCATGACTGACATGACATGTCAACACTCAGCATGTTGTTTCAGACATTTTCCATTTCTGCCTGATGCACAAGCCCCATGCCCTGCTCCATTAATCACTCTGCTACTGAGCTGTCTGAGGTGCAGGGAAATGTTGTGGGTTTTCTTTGTGGTTGTGCCTGCTGATAAATAGGCCTGCTAAGCTAACTGTAATAGACTGAATATGGATCCTGTCTTCACCCTAAGAGCTGCCTATTTTAATCTGACTCTGCTGTTATATGGTCTTGGTTTAGTTCACTCTGAAAAGCTTAATCTAAGTTGACTATACAACAGTTGATAGAAACAGGTTAATGTCCATCATTCAGCAACAAAAATGTTTTCTTGTATCACACTAATCAACTTAATTTCTGACCTTTTGAACTAGTCCTGCACTTTATTTTGAAAGAAACCCTCATGGTTTGTACATGAGGATTCAAGGTTGTCACAGTCACAGAGCAGCGGGGTGGTTTAATGGAAAATGATGGTTGAAGACTTGCCTTACAGAAGCCAACAACCTCAGACCTTGGCAAATGAATGTGGAATTGTTGGCATATCTGTATTAATATCTGTAATCTCTTAAAAAACAAGTACAGTAAAATACGATTAGTCCTATTCTAAGAACACTAACACTCTTAAACATTATTATAAATGAATTAGACCCAATTCATTATCTGAACTCCCAGACTACATTTCCAGCTGAATCAATTTAGGTCTTGGGGCTAGTACTCTTGTTTGATTGAGCCAGGTCCAACCTTGATATTTTAGTTTTCTATTTGAATTCTACATTTTGTCATATATATGCTTAGGGACTGTCCTCTACTGGTTGAAACCCAGCTAGTGCAATTGAACATTGCTACTGGGCTGGTCTGGTGGCAGGTGATGTATGGTAGCAGCCTCTTACCGTTTCCAACCTCCCTCATCTGCCTCCTCATCCCGTCCTGTGAAATCAGTGTGCATTATGGAGAAACAGGACTTGAAATTTTGCGGATTGAGTATAGTGACAGAGTCGTTAGATTGTTCGCGTTACTTTTTTCTGTTGGTTTTTTTAGTTGTGTGTTTGTATATTAGATAGAGCTTTCTATGACCGAATGACTGCGTTATGAGAACACTAAATGACTAACGCATGTGTGCCCTAAACCTCCTTTAACTGAGCGTATGGCCACTTGGAATCAGCCAAAACATGTTGGGGTCCCACATTTTCAAACCTGTTACCAATCCATTCATTCTGCGTCCCCTTTCTGGCCAAATTGCAAATGTAAGTCTAATAGTTTTTCTTTTTTTAGTTCAGCTTTTAGTCTCTGCCCACCGCCAAGGGGAATATCTCTTTAGCTGTTGAATGCTCCACTACATTTACCAACCGGTCTCTTACTGTGTCCATCTGTCTGATAGGTGCTGTGCAGGTTGTCTACATTGGGTTTTTAGAGTATTTTGCTGAAAACAACTGACTGCTGCTGCCTGAAAATGCCACAGTCAGAATGGTGAGATTGAACAAGACAGCTAAACAATGACCTGAAACTTACTATACAGCTGTTAAAAGCAAATGGGAGCCAACGATCTTGGTGATATTTCTCTGTAGCTTCATTTGTGCAAGAAACCTCTTTTACATAGTTTTCACATTTTATTTGTTAAATTTTGAACTTTTGCCTTTATGTCCCAAAAAAGGAAATTTGTCTCCCAGCCAGGAGAAACTCAGAACACACACACACACTTGAATGTAAGATACATAACATCTAAAAGTGCAACAAAATATGATAAAGCCCAACACACATGTTCACATGAAAGGTGACAGAAAAATGCTGGGGTGCAGAGGAAATGCCCCTTAGACTATTCCTAACCTTCTCTCTGTGTCAGTAATGCCTCTTTCCTGCTGGTGTTTAAATCTGAAAAGGGCAAGTGTGACAAAAATGACAAAAGCTGACGTGTTAACACCTATGTAATCATATATGTGGAATGTCCCCCTCTACACAAACGAGCAGTATACATGTGGATAAATCAACAACAGTGTAAGGCTGCTAAAGCTCTCAGAACAGCAGCACCTTATTATTTCTTATTTGTAACATGTTATATTGACCTATATAACATTTGTGATTAATAAACCAAGGCAAAATACTGGCAGGCAAGTAGTGTTAGTGTGTGAAACAGGTACTCCGAGCTGTGTGTGTAGGCTGTACACACAACTACAAGCGCACACACACATCCTTACACACTTGCCTGAGGAGACAGCTTGCAAACAGCATGATTTAGGAGCTAGGCCATTGGCAAACAGGAGTGTTTAGTAGAGAAGGAAAGAGACAAAGCAGAAAGAAAGGATGAAAAGGGAATAGTGGATGGAGGACAAGACAACAGGCCCCATCAATTAAACTGTTAAATGAACAAAGAGCAGCTACAGAACAAAGGCTAATTTTAATCAATAGAGACATGTGGTGTTCAAGGGGCAGGAGGCAGATTAACACTTGGAGCAATTAATCTGGTCCGGAGCCGACTCTTTACTGCAGAGGAAGAAACAACAGACGATTTGTTCCTCATTCAATCATACCAACATGTGTAATTGATCTTTACTGGCTTGAGGGTGCTGCCTTAATGGTAGGGTAATTATCAGAGTTTTAATATTTGCACCACATGCTTATAAATGTTGCACTTTTGAAGGCTACAGGTATCTTATTTATTCTGATTAGACACCAGATTCAATGGTAATCTCACTATTAATAGATTTCAAAAATTTTAATACATGTCATTGCTTTTATGAAGTGCTTATTCATTTTATATTAAGAAATACTGTTATAATGTAAAGCTAAGTTTATAAGGGGCACTTGCAAAGCACCTTTCTACTTTACTGATCCCTGACATATATAACATTGTGAAATCTCAATCTCTTTCATGAAATGACTTGATGTCTCACTTTAACACAACAGTTTTGCAGAACTTATAATCAAGAGTCATTAATCTTAAAATGATGAGTTCTCTAATGTGCAACTGATTGTTTACCTGCCTCATTAAATTGTTAGCGTCTGTCCCAGCATGGCTTGTACAGTGATTATGTTGAGTGTCTTGAAAGAACAACAGTTATGTGATGGAAGCTTGTTAGCTGTGTGTAATCATGATATTCTCACTGATCAAAATTAAGAGTTCTAACAGAAGCTAAACACTCTCATATCCCTATGTTGTTAAACGCACATCAGGGACATTTTGTATGTGAATAGATGAGGCAAAACATTCAGGAAGCCTTTTACACAAAATCATTCAGCACAGTTTTTTTTTTCAGAATGAGGACTCCATGATTGCTCGTTTTATCAAACGTGCAGAAAACTAATGCTTTGAAATTTTTGTTAATATACAATTGCGAACAACATATTCCCAACAAGAATCTGGAAATGTTTGGTACATTTGCCAAATTAATGTGAAAAAAAAAAATACTGGCACATTTGATGCTGAAAATACCAAAAAGACAGTAGTAGATGTCGTATTATTATTATTATTATCATCAAATTAATAATAATATCAAAATCATTATCATCATCATCATTAATCATCACTATCAAATCATCTAGAGATGAAGTGCAGGTACAGCAACAGGTTCACTGCAACATGACGGAATACGAACATTTTGTATTTCCATCTGATCAGGGGCAAGTTATCCACTATCAAATGCCTGTGTACAATCGATGCTGGAACTAATGAAGAAACAACATAAACTTGGTTAAGCACCTCAATAGCAGACATCCAGATCTGTACTAAGAGTTCCAATTGAGTTTTGTTTGAGCAATTTCAAAGCTGTAATAAAGCAGTATGCAGTGTAAGTAAAGTCGTTTGCAAAACTTCACACACAATGTTTACAGTGGTTAGCATTAGCTTGGTAACAAAGAAATTGTTTATAATGGATTATGATTATAGTGGATATAACAATATCATTGGTAATATCAAATTTATGGTATTTTGACATCTTTATTAGTAACACAACTGTCAGGAATATTTTCTCCATAAGAAATAGTCTCTAAAAGACCTGTAGACAGTTATCACACATGCTTCATTTCTTTCTCACCTGCCGTCTCTCTTTCCCTCCACCTCTGGGTACTTCCTACCGTCTAGCTTATTTACTAGGTAAAGTTAGCATCAAAGTTGCCTCTCCGGTTTTTCACTAACCTTTCACCATCCGACTTGTAGCAAACCTGCTGAGGTGATCGCCATTTTAACAAGTCCTCCCATCTCCTCCTCAGTTATGTGATTCAAACTAACTGCCGTGGCTTTGCTGTAAAAACGAAGACAGTCATTGCCCACCCTGGCCAATTAAATGGAATAAGACTCCATGATTTTCTTTATCTTAGCATTACAGGTAATATTTTTTATTAAAAGTGGATTTTTTTTTTTTTATTCCTTCTGCTGCTCTCTTCTTTTCAGTTTGCTCACAAACTACAAACATATTCTATGTTAACACTACAGCGGCACACACACACACACCCTACCACTCCATCAAAACCATATTGCCACCGGCCTTCCCATTAACACTTGTCTCTTGAAAAGGAATGAGAAAAGGATGGAGAGTAGGAAGAGGTATGGCTTTTTCTCTTTTTAATGTTTGAGGGGAAAAGAGAGAGGAGTGATTGAGAGAACCAACTTCAATTATGTATACCCCAACAACTTCAATTAAGCATTTGAGCAGGAAAATCAATATGGGAACTGATGACGTCCCGGACCTTCATTCCTCACTGAGGAACTGGTCTGTCTAGAGGCGACACACACACACACACACACACACACACACACACACACACACACACATACTGTATAAATACTGACTGGGTATAAATCACTCTACATCCAACAGCAGCACAGCCTTCGATCCCAAGCCCTGGGCTTGGGGCCTCGGTTTCACATCCATCCATAATGAGTAATGATTGTCACGTATTTGCAAAAAAATCCAGTGTGAACAGGGAAAAACTGTTGTTTGGCAGTATCAGTATTTTATGGTCTGCAGACAGCCATGACAACATGACTTGTGTTTCTGAAGACACTGTCAGCGAGTCTTCAAAAACCATATTTTTCTCATTTTTTGTATCCATGACTTTTAACATTTCGTGTTAAAAAATAACTGATTGTAAGCCCGTTTTTTGTTGTTTGTTTGTTTTATTTTCAATAATTGATCCATAGTGAAACCACCAGAAATATAAATGCCATTCACACCAGCAATATAAGTGACATTCCACATGTGGCAAAGTACTGTTGCTTTGCAAAACATTTGGATCCCTTCACTTTTTGCAAAATTAATCCATTGTATCATTTTAAATTGAGAAAACAAATGTGCCATTGTCTGTCATTTTCTAATTTGCGAATGGATACATTTTAGTTTTAGGTATTAGTTTATAAATATTTTCCAAGCAGCCCAGCATACTGTCTGTCAGTAGTAGTTAGTAGAAAAAATATTCATGAGTACCTAATCTGATTTGGCTGGAGATTTGGCCTTTGCTTTATCCGCAGCTAAAGAGAACATGAACTAATGAAAAATACACATTGTAGAATGTTGGATGTTAACTTCAGTAAAGGCTACTGCTTGAGACATAAATAAAAGAACTAGTAGTTGTACAATCTCTAATCTAGCCCCACTGAGTCTGAATGTGCTGGGGAAGAACCTGCAGTTACGCAATTATGACTTCAATGGGATGGAAAACAGTAGGATTGTCTAAGGTTTGTAACAGTGTTAATTAATTTCATATCTGACTGGAGGGAGCCAACTTGGATGTAGCAGAGAAATGATGTATTCATTCAGCTGAGTAAAAGAAATTCACCTTGTGCACAGCTGTGCTTGTTTTAAATGTTTATCAGGTGTATAGTGTCTGAATTTAGCATTGCTGCAGGCCCAGCTGCAACACAAGCTATGATCTACAGAAGAATGTATGCATGCTTGGACCCCCTCAGGTTCAGTGTGATGTCACAAAGGATGCGGTTTCAGTCTCCTGCTGGGAGATTTAAAAGTTTGAATAACTATGAAAAATGCAGTGGAGATAGAGTTCAGTAATTGAACGGCACAGGAGGACATCCACTATCATACTAATCCCTGTCAAAGCTCATGTTTTTGTAAATATATTTGCAAAAATTTCTATAAATGTTTTCACATTATCATTTTGAGTTATTTCATGTAGATTTTGGGGCAAAATTCAGCTTTTTTTATGCATTGTAATTTATATTCTCAACACAAAGTGTGCAAAATGTGAAGAGGTCTGAAAACTTTGTCAAACAACTATAAATTAGCTTTTTGTGAACTTTGAAAAGCAAATTCTAGCGGTTGACCAGTAGCTCGCAGTCTTCGAGTGCTGTCTTCTAAGGGAACAAAGAGTCAAAGTCAGTCAGCAAAACAACTAAGACCCTGACGTGATAATCATTTGCTTATAATAAGTCTTAATTTTAATTAGCTGCGAATTTGTACTGGCACCTTGTGTTGGTGACATTTGCTCTAAAACCAACTGTTCACTGCCATTGAGGCAGAAAAGAAGCCTTGAGACAGATAGGGAAAGTTGATTAAAATGCAGTAACATGCTGTCTGGGCCATCCCACAGTATATCAAAACCATCATCGGTATCTTGGCTTGAAATTCCATATTAGTGTGTGTTTTTGCGTTTAAGTGTGTGTACACGTTAGCTACCTTTTGTAATGTTCAATAATTCAGCAGGAGGAAGAAGGCATTGTTACATCTCTGATTTCCTGCCCGATGTCGTTTCATGTCGGTCACTGTCTCTGGAAACAGGGAGAACTTGCAAAAGTGTCCGGCACAGGGATGGGTACAGCAGGGAGGGGGGGAGGGGAGGAGTGGCATGACTTTGACTTGCCCGTTTTTCTCTTCTCCTCTTGTGTGGAACAAGGGCGATGGAGAGTGACTTGGTGGCAGAGAAGACCCAAGTTAAGTGGCGTGTATTCAGCTTTATTGATTTCTGGCTGCCAGCACTGAGGGTAACCTCACAGGTTTATTTTCCATCATCTGTAAGTATGAAGAGTGTGTGTCTGCGGTCATCAGTGGATCTCCATGTACAGACTGGAGCCTGTCATGCTGAATAAAACTGAGCCCTTGTGGTTCAATTCATACGATACAGTTCACAGGAGAAATTACAGAAGCAGCGGGAAAAAAAAATGCTTGTTGAACTGATAAAACTTTATTTTTGGTTTTCTAGATGTTTTCTACCCCCGATCAGCTACTGAAATTGTTTCTCTTACTCACCGTAGTCAATTTAGCATATAAATACTATATATCTGAAAGTATGTGTACTCCTGTCATCATACTGCATGCTTGTACATTTTTGGCTTAAGTGTTCTTTCTTTTAATGGCTTTAAATAAGATAAATTATGTTCTACATACAATGATACAATGATTCAGTAACAATCTTAAGTAAATTGTTTAAAAAAGCTTCCAGCAAAACAGTAATTTCATCACCTTCATATTCCCAGAGACTGAAGAGATTGTTGTAATCAGGGTCAGGTGTATTTGCTTGGTGAAATATAAAAACAATTTTTTGACCTTGCCCATTCCCCATGCCTCTGTTTAAACCAATATTCACATAGTTTTGTGCCTTTTTTGCTTTATCTAGAATAAGAACAGACGATACTACAAAACCAAAACAAGAGAATTGTTGAGTGTAATAAATCTGATGTTTGTTCATGGACAAACTGGATGTCATAGGAGGCTTTTGGCCTAATCACATCTTACACTGTAGTAGCCCCTTGTATTTTATTGATCTGCAGGCAGCAGATGAAAATATGACATCTGTACAACCCAGAGCTTACGTATTTGGACAGTTAGACATTTTGCAGTTTAAAGACATGAATTTCTTACAGTTTCATTGTTTAGATAAAGCTACTTAAATGAAAGCTTACAGATTGTAAACACTAAATGACGACGATTCATTAGATGAGCAAGGATGAACAAGTTACGACCTCAGTCTATAGCTGAAATGCGATTAGACAATGTAGTGTCATTATTTTTTTAAAAATAAATTTGCTGAACCTGAGGAGTAAACAATGTACGACTGTCCAATACATTCTCATATTTTCAGTCTTGGTCCATGTTTAATGTTCTGTCTCAGAAAGGAGTAGAGAAGGAAAAAAAATCACAGAACAAGGAGTGAGACTGATGTGTTAAGTGCTCTAATGTACACACACACACACACACACACACACACACACACACACACACACACACACACGTCCATCATGGCCCTCTGTAAACTGCAGGCACACAGGGAGGGTGCTAATGGTGTCTCACAGAACACACGCTTCCTCACGTCCGTGTGTGTGTGTGTGTGTGTGTGTGTGTGTGTGTGTGTGTGTGCCTCTCATCCGACGTACCTGGTTTGTGGTATTAGAAGTAACATTTAACTGGATTCATTTTTTTCCCTTCAATTTCTGATGCTTTTTCCTTGGAATCATCTGCATTTTAGAGTCATATATTTTATGGTCTTTACTCCAGATTGTTTAATTGATGACTGTAAAGCCAGAGCACTGAATGGAGCATTGTTTTGAATATTTTTGTAGAAATGTCTTCTACAGCTTGCTGTGGAGAGGTGCTGGCGATGCCTCCCGTGATGACAACTGATTACTGTCTGATCAGGAGAGGTGAACTCTGGGCGCTTCGAGGCCTGCTTTTTCTGCCATCTATCCTTCTTAGCTGTAGCTGGTGTGCCACATACAGTCTGTTCAAAGTTTGATTCAGCTTCACTATCTATATATGGTTATTACTGTTCAGTCTTGTAGATATTGCACACAATAACAGCCTGCCTCTGCGATTTAGAAATGTCAGCCCATCACCTGCTGATACTGTATGTGCTCAGAAGAAATGCCTGCTTGTTTGCTGCTTTTATTTCTTTGCTTTGAAGGGTTTTTTTTTTACTGTGGTACTCTGGGAGCAAGATGACGAGGACCCTGAAAGGTCACAGCTGATTGGTTAACAGCAGAAGGCTTTTACCTGTTTTGTGCTGGAATGTCTGCCCGAAGCCAACATCTCTTGTTCAGCCCACTTGAATGCTATTGGATACCACTAAATTCTTTTTAGCCCTACCCAAGGTCAAATAGTCGCTTGTTGATGTGACACTGTTCAGTGCTTAGGTGAAGAACACGCAGTGATATAAAAGTGATGACATGTTAAAAAAAAAAAAAAAACTCCTTTGAACAACTGTTGTTAGTTACAGATATCCTCAAACTTAAAATGAGTGTGAATTAATATTCTGAGCCAGACCAGTCTGCAACATTAAGCTTTAATACCAGCCCAGAGACCTTTGTTTCAACTCAGCCAGAGAAGGGAACAGTCTCAGCTGTGATGTTTACGTACACAGACACACACACATATATGCTGGTGATAAATATGGAAATTTCTGTCTCAAAGACAAGCCGACACAGCAATGAACATGCAATTTCTTCTCCTTAAACACAGTCACGCACGCACACACACACACACACACACACACACACTTGAAGCTAAGGTGTTTCTGTGAAGTTTTGCCATCTGCCTTCTGATATTTTTATAAACTTGACGGGAGCAGACTTCTATAATATTTATTTTCCCATCAAAGTGTTTGGGGTGTAACAAACTGTGAGGAACCACCGCTGGGACTGCTCACCTCCTCAACCTCTGCCTGTCCTGCTCTCACAGAGACTGCTGGAGCTGCTGTTGTTTTGATATGAAGGTTAAAATTGATGCTGCCAAGCATTGTAGTGGCAAGCACACAGGGTGCACCCATTTGGCTGTTGTTTAACTCACCGTCTCACCCCCTCTAGTCTTTCACATACTCCACTTTTACTTTTTGAGGTCTTTATTGTCTCTCCATCAAAAACATGATGATGTTGATGTTGGTGATAATATATACAAAACAGGTGACTACAACAAAAAACAAAACTCATATACTACCATTCTTAAGTTAAAAAGCAAATAGAGAAACTTAATTTTTCCCGTTTTCTTGTAGGCAGTATTAAATAAAAATACCAATGGCACATTTTCTGAGCACCAATTGGATTGTGTTGTGACTACATGCAAATTGCAACACAGCTTCAGTCAGTCTCCTTGTTCCGCTGTGCTAAGACCCAATTTCCTTTGTACACGCCCCCAACAAAAAAGTAATGAAAATTGATTTGCCTAAAAGTTAATTAAGCTCAATGTAAACGTTCGGTATGGTTTGAAAGAAATAGTTCTTGCATTGTGTGTGTGTGAACACATTTTGATGTTTAACTTTGCTCTTGTAGTATTTTTATTATATTTTCTGCAATCTCTGTACAGCTGGGCCCTTCCAAAGGTGCCCTACAGGCTGCACATTGAAAAAATATGGCCTGCTTGGAAAATTACTCATTGTTGGCAGTACCCCTGCCAACAATGAACTGCCACTGCTCGTGGGTAATATCTGTCGGTCTGCAACCATGATTAGCTTATTTGTTTGTGTCCAATACCTCCGTTGTTGTCCAAAAAAATAAAATTATAAAACACAGCCAGACGTGCCACTCTACTGGGTGACATGTTCCTTGAATCTAGAATGCTTGAGGGACGGTTTTCTGAACATGCAACATACAGGTTTGACACTTCATGAACACTTGAACCTTCTACAGCATGTGCTTAGGGTAATGTCTGCGTTGTATCCACACGACCACACAGGTTTCTTTCTGTTTGTTTGCAGCATGAGCCATTAACGTATGAAATATTTTCTATATGGCCTCTGATTTATGCGACAAGTTGACTATAGATTGGAAGAATGGCAAACGCACAAGCACATCTCTGCACTAATGTGTGCACATACTCTTTTAAAGCAACTACAGCTGAAGGCAGCAGCTCAATCACACACGCTTGCACACACAGAGCCTGCCATGCTCTTTGATGGTGGACTAAATAGTTGATGCCTTGATTAGTTTTTAAACAGCTTCCAACAGCCTAAAAAGAGCCAGTTGCTGATAGACTTGGCTGTGATGTTGTAGCAGCTCACACTTTTCCCTTTAGTCAGTTTTTAGCATTGACCACAGTTCTTTTCATGGCTTTAATAAGATTGATGTTTAGTTGTTTCCTTTGAGTTGTTTTTGTAACTTTAACTTGGAACAAATTTCTCTGCTGTGGACTGAGTTACGATCATTTTTTAAACTCCACATAAGAACAGCTAATATATGTATTTAAATATTTCTTCATTGTGCTGGACTGAGGGACCATTTACACTAATATGCTTTGCATTTTAATTGACACTAATTCTCATGTGTATATGTAGCTCTAACTGAGTAGTAGGTCTAATTTGTTTTAACAGCACCCTGGTCTACCTCCACTGAATGGAAACAAATTAGCTCTAATGAAAATACATATAGAATTTCATATAATTTGTTTTTACCCTCCTGTTTCTTCATTTACATTTAAAATATTGTTTCAAATTCACAGCAGTGAATCAAAACAGTTTCTCCATTAGGGAAAAAAAATAGATGGTTAGTGTGAAAAAGCTCAACACTTGATATGTAAACAGTTAAGTCATTTTTGGAGACATTATTTCCCCTTTCTACTGTTCACAAAATAAACGCCAAACAAGTGGTTCCACAAACATTAATTTTTATTTGTTGAGTCTCACTCGTATTAATTGCACTTCAGTTACATCATCAGTTAGCAGATTTTTGTCTCTAAAAATTTGCAATTTTCTGCTTTTAAATTCAATATTAATTACATTGTAACACATTTCTGACAAGGTTTTTGCAACTGAAAATGTTTTTTAATGGGAAAAGGGTTAAGAGAAGGTTGACGCAGTTGTCATTGTGGCATTTCAAAGAAAGAAAATTGATATTGTTACTTGTTCTAAATATCTTAGTATTTGACTTGATGAATATCTTTAAACAGCCGGTTGAAAGACTTGTAAAGGATGAAATTAAAATGTGTCACAAATTCTGGTCTTTACTCCACAGTGAGCTGTCATTTCTCATTATTTGCTGTTTAAGAAAGTGATCTTTGCAAACTTGGTTCATCTTCCAATTATAAGATAAGTAACATATCTACTATAGGTCCATTTATTTATTATATGGGCAAGATGAAACAACAGGGAAATTTAACTGTTGATTTTCATATCCAAGGTTATTTTCTAGGCTGCTGTATTCTATGTAGTTTTCGTCAGAACAGGATGTGGGTTAGAACTTCTGGCCAACTGGTGTCGAATGTGATGTTTTTTTTTTGTTTTTTTTTTTTGCTTTACTACATGATGTTCTTTACCAGGAGATTGTCGTGAAGGCGTCCTGTCCAGGGTCTATCTAACAAATGTTGTAAATAATTCCGTCCCTAATTGTCTCTGTTTTTAGCTCAATTTGACTTTCTTGGTTTTGTATTTATTTGTGACAGCCATGGCTTGATGCATTATGTCTTCAAGTCGTCCATCCTTCTGATTCTTGTGAATGCAGGATATGAGGAGCGCCTTGAGGGATTTTAGATAAACCTACTAGAATATTAGTCTGGACAAACATATAAACTGCAAACTGACTGACAACTGCCAGGGGAAATAGTAGTCGTACACTTTTCTGTTCTGCACTTTTTAATGGTGTCATTCTGGACTTAAAAAAACAAAAAAAAACAAAAAAACAAAGGAGGATTCTACTTTGGTGAAATAAAAATAAACAAAGAAAGGTCTGGGAATAAGTTGCATCTTTGCTGGGTCGACATTGTAGACACACATGCAGACATACAAAAACTCTTAGCTCCCAGCCTGACTTATAACATTTTTGAAAATAAGCAACAAAAAAAAAATCACTTTTTCTGTTTTTGTTTTCTTCTCTGAGGTGCAAAAGTACATGCTGTTAAAGAGACGATAATATTTAGAAGGAAGCGAGGGAAATGCCACAAATTTAATGTGACTGTTACTTGTTGCCTCAGCGCATTCACACTCTAACACACTCTGACACATAATGTGACGATCTCGAGGGATTTAGGCAGAAAGTCGTGATTGAGTTTTTATCCATTTTATTGCATTAGAATTCATTTTGCATCTAGACAGAACTGAAATTAAAGCTAAGGAGTAACTTTATTGCCTCCAAAGGGTAATTATTTGTGCATCAGCAGAGAAACACCAAGACCGACAACACAATATCCAACATAAAGCATTTAAATGAATTTGAACTTGCATTATCAGTATCCCATCCTTTATAGATTCGCCATATTGAGAGCAGATGGTAGAAAAGTGTTTATACATGTTGGTTCTGGTTTGTGGCTGCGTAAAGAGCGAGTTGGAAGGTAAGACCTCTAAATGCGTGGGATGGGAGCGGTCAGACGCTGTTAACCACCTCATAGAATGAAAAGGCGGAAGTCTTATTTTGTTACTCTAGAAATATTGAGGACTTGTATTTTATTCTGAGTAGCAACTTTGACTCTATTAATGGGGGACTGTGGTGCAGACAGGCTACTTAACTGAGTTCCAACAGTTGTTGGTTTGATCCCCGGCTCCTCTGCCACATGTCGAGATGTCCTGTCCTGTGAGCCTTGCCCAGCTGAATGAAAAGTGTGATTATGTCTTAATTTAGTTACTCTAGAAATAAGAAGAAAAGAACTATTGTGTGCAGACCATTTTATTCTAGACTTTGCAGTAACATGTTACAAATTTGACTCTATGTTTTTGTAATTTATTCTACATCAGCAATATTAAAATAGTCAGATTAGAACTGAATCCATGTGATGCATTTAAAGACATTCCAATCCTAAGTTGTTGGTTTGAATCCTGTTTCTCCTCTGCCACATGTTCTGTTTGTCATTTTGTCCTGTCAACTGTGAGCCTTTCCCTTTATTCCCATTATTGCATAAATTGAAGTGGAACACATATTAGTCCTGCTTGCATTTGATGAACAAATATTGTCTTTTTTGTCTTTTAGAACATCCATATGTCTGTCTGCTTCATATTAGAAGGGACCACCCAGTGCATTTGAAGCCTTAAGCACACTCTTTTTAGTGTGTCACCTACAGGGACTACTAGTGAGACGTGTTGACATTTAATGTAAATGCCAAATCACATGTACCTTGATACTGATCCTATCAGTAAAACATTCTTAAATGTTTTTGTGAATCAAAATATCAGATGTTGCTACAGAATATTCAGTGTTTGACTCATTAAATGTTATATGGCTGAGCTCCAGGGGTAGTCAGCCTCGGTCCTCGAGAGCCCCTGGACTGTTTCTTTTCCAGATATCCCTGTCCAACCCACTGCTTCAAGCTTGGGATGGTAAGCAGTGAGTTAAGCAGGAATATTTGGAAAATAAACAGTCCAGGGGCTTCCGAGGACCAAGGTCAGCTACCCATGGTTTAAGCATCATAGCATTTGGACATGAGAAAGATGGTGATCTGGCTTAATAGAGAACAAATAAACCGTCACTTCACACGTGTTTGAGCTTTAACCAAAGCCACGATATTTGTGTAAAGAAGACAGTGCTGCTTCTCTGCTATTTTTCTTCAGGGTTTTGAATATGCAGAGTTTTATACCAAAATATGCAGAAATTCTCAATGTTCCTAATTTCAGCCACAGAGAAAAATTTTACCAAGGAATAAGTTATATCAGAACCTGGCCAAGCTTTTGATGCCTTTTGATACAGCGATACACTTTAGTGCTGATGACAAAACAAACACAACAGGACCTATTCAGAAAAACACGCTGTTCTATAGCGCTGTAATAGTAATGAAAAACTCCACGGGGAATCTTAAGGTTTGACAACCGAACATTAACCTAACAGCCCAACTCTACAAACTACTGCCACCAGCAGAGGCTTCACCTGCTGAGAATGTTTCAGACTGAAAGACAAACTTTTGAATTATTTTTCAGACCATAAACAATAGACTGATACACAGAGCTATTTGTTATGTAATCACAAAAAAATGATTTTTGCCTGGCTGTGGAGAGCTTTTATTTTTGTGTGTAATATTTTGTTATGTGGATTTTGGCTTTTTGTTCGGTATAAAAACACACATTTGTCACTGGTGTAAACCAGACCTTAGGGTCTACTCTGCAAGGCCTCATATTGATCCAGTCCTCCTGAAACTATTTAGTATCTTCTACTGAGAGAACCCTTTTACTTTATAGCGAACAATGCTCTTTCTTTTGTTTTTCAGCTAAAATGTTCTGAGTGATTCTCTGTGGCACATATTGATTTTTAATTCCCTCTCAGCAGGTATCATCCAGCTTTGCCTTGCTCTTGCGCCACTCTGTTTCTCTTTTATGTACACAAACGGAGAAAAACAATCAAAATTTACAATTTTTTTCCACACATGCAACATTGTACATACTATATTTAAAAATGTTAGTGTTTTGTTTTTGTCTATTCATTTCCTCTAAAATGTTCGTGTAGGGAAACTTTTGAAAAGAAAGCAAAGATTAGCTTAAACAATTTCCACATGCATTATTCCCCCATGCATACTAAAGTTGTTTCCTGCTGCTGCCGACATTCACCATAGTTTAAGGTAACTGAGGTGTTAGGCACCCAGGGCTTATTGATGTGTGTGGGCAGTGACGGATAGACGCTCTGGTCTGATCCCACAGAAGAGCTACTGTGGCACAAACTGCGGAAAATTTAGTGCTAATGTGGAGCTGAAGACCGGTCCGGGTGTGTCCATGCAAATACCTGTCCCTCACCTAAAGTCTCATATGTATAATCAAAACAGTTTAATGTATTAAATCTTGAGAAACATATATTTTTTAATGTTTTATTTATTCCTGATTTGTGGCCACTAAGCAGCTCCACTGCAGCAGTTTACATTAAGGGCGTTCCAGTCGCGAGCTTGCGTCTTTGGCCACCTGTGCCACACTAAGACAAGCACCCAATCTGTGATGGCTAGGAGACTGGGTCAGAGCAGCTCCAAAATACTTCTTGGTCTTGTCGGGTTTTCTTATATGCAATGGTCAGTACCTACAAAAATTTGTCCAAGGAATGACCACCGGTGAAAATTATTTGGTTTTCAGATCTCCAGTTTCTGCAGATGTCAGTCTGATCAAACATCTCTGACATGTGCTTCAGAGGTCCTGTGGAGCCCTTTCCTTGATGGGTCAGAACTCTTTTGGTGGCAGAGAGGGACCTACACAACCATAGGCCTGTGTAGGCATTGCTGATTGTTGTGGGTTATTTTAGCCAATGTGAGTGCCTTGAGTCTAAATAACTGCTTGGTTAAACTAGTTGTGATATTAATTTTAAAAATTTATCTATTAGAAATTTACCTTTCATTGCACATTCTTGTGTCAGAGTACAGCCGCAGGATAAAATGGGTCCACATTGTTGGTATTGCCCAGACCTTTCTAAAAACAGGTTTCTGACTTTTCCACTGATGCAAAACCTCCGGGATAAGAAGAGAAAATGACACCACAAAAACCAAACATGCAAGAATTGAACCAAGGTCACAGAAATGGGTGTGGCATAAACCCTGAAACCGAGGAGTGATGTGGTGAGCTGAGATTTAATTGTAGTCAAGCTGTGTGACTTGTTATTCCTAAATAACAATCTTTAGATGTGACAAACTGTCTCTGTATCTGTCCCAGCAGCAGTCAGAATGACCTTGTCTCTTGCTGACAAACTGAACATCTGACATCTTATTTTGCTCTCATCCTCTTTCACACAAACACAATAACACACCAACACACACACACACACACACAATAGGTGCAGTGACAGTAAGCGATATGCCAGACTCTCTCATCATGAAGACTTATCTCTCTCACACACACACACACACACACGTGTAGTGGTGAGGTTGTGGGGACAGTTGATCCCCAGACAGATTAGGCTGCAATCTCAAATCTCCTCAGGCCAGCCCTGAGATCATATGTACACACACAGACCAAGCTTTAAAATCACAGACTTTGGACGGACAGATGTGACTTGCTAGTTCCAAAAGTTTTAATGGTTTGAAAGAAGCCAGCCATCAGAGAGTTTTTAGAAGGCTGCTGTTTTTCTAAGTCAACAGAAATTTATCTGTGTTTTGTAAATATCCAATATCATTTTGAATTATTTTGTTTCAACATATTCATTTGTGCAGAACCCAGCAGGGAGTCAGATGGCTTAATGCTGGTGAGCATGCGGCATGGGCCCAAAATGCACCACTGAGCAACTTCTTTACAAGTGAAAATGACTGAAGCCAGGGTTTTTAGAGTTGTTTTGTTTAGAGATAGATGGTCTCTGTGGCTGATGGAAAGGATCTAAGGATCATGACACACCAAGCCACCAAATGACCAAAGGTCATTTTTGAACAGGGTTTATCATTTACCTCAGACATAAAACAAATCTTTAGAACACCTTTCTTCCAGCATTGCCAAAATTAGGAGCAGCATCGATGCTGAAAAACCGGTCCATGCATTTGTTACTACTAAATTGGACTACGTTGTAATCCTCTACTTTCAGGCTGCCCCAGTAACTCTCTAAAAAGCAGCAAGATTACTGACTGGGATTGGTAAAGGAGATCATAGTTCACCTTCTCTAGCCTCATTCCATTGGCTTCCCATTAAATGTGAAATAGAATTTAAAACACTTCTTCTTACCTATAAAACGGTCAAGCTCATCATACCTAAAAGATCTCCTTCTACCATATCATCCTAATAGATCACTTCGGTCTCAGAATCCAGGCCTACTTGTGGTTCCCAGAATCGGAGGCAGAGCCTTTAGCTATCAAGCTCCTCTCCTGTGGAACCAGCTCCCAGTCCAGATTCAGGAAGCAGACACCCTCTCTACTTTTAAGACTAGGCTCAAAACCTTCTCTTTGATAAAGCTTCTAGTTGGTTATAGTCAGACTACTGGTGGACCAACCCTTGATGCACTGAGGCACTTTCCTCCTCTCTTCCCTCTCTCCTCTCACCCCACATTTATATTTTATCACTGTATGACATTATCTCTGTGTCTTCTTTCTCCCCTAGTTCTGCTTCTCTCTCTCTGTATCCCTGTCTCTGTCCCTGTCCTCAGGTGTCCCCAGCTTTGGAGCTGTGTCTCTTCCAGTGCGCAGTTACTGGCCCTACCAACCTGCCCATGTTCTGCTGTTGCTTTGTTGCCCTTTTCTCTCTCCACTTTCCACTCACCCTAACCGGTCAAGGCAGATGTCCGCCCACCCTTTGCCTGGTTCTGCTGGAGGTTTCTTGCGTTAAAGGGAGTTTTTCGTCTCTTGCCTATAGCTGCTCAAGGGGGATTTGTAGGGTTTCTCTAAATGTCTGTATAGTCTTGACTTTATTATGTAAAGTGCCTTGAGATGACTGTGCTGTGAACTGACGCTATATAAATAAAGTTAAATTGAAGTGAGTCCTATCTTCACCTTCCATATTTAGAGGACATGCTATTGCCACCTGCTAGCATGGTATTCCTTCATTTACAGTTGTAGAAGATTTATGCTGGATGGCTGTTGACTGTAGTCTTTGCCGTGTGTTCAAGTGCCCGCTTTTGTCCCAGAAAAAGCAACAGTTGCCTTTCATGGATACTACTGTAGTTTTCAATGTCAGCCTGGTGTTTTCGCATTTAAGAAAATGTGTGGCTTACAGGAGTTTAACACCACCCATTCAACATTGTACTGAATATGGTCCTCTTTACTGAGTAGAACAATTTCTTAGGTGGTTTTGCAGAAACATTTAGCTCAAAGTAGGTTTACAGAATTGGAAGCGAAGTGGATGTTGCTGTTTCACATTTTGAAATTGCTGTAACACTACAGGATTGTTTCTGTGGATGTTGTTTGACCAGTTTTGACACCCTTTGATGACATTGTGTCACCATTGAAATCAAATCAACACTTGTAAACACAATTGATGCGCTCAACAAAGAGGTCCAATACTGTACAATGTGAGTGTTTCATCCTTAAAATAGTCTTCAGTCATATTGCAGTAGGTTTGCTTAAAATCACCCAACCTGTGAGTGAAACTAACCTCAGCTAGCTGATTCAACAAAGTTGAATGAATAAAATATTTGTATTGGCCCTCAGACACTTTCCTTTATCTCACTTGACAAGAAAAAATACACAATGCTGTCTGATAAATTGTTTTCCCCCACAAAACTGAGTGGAACCTTCAGCAGAGGTAAACCTATGTGGGGATTCTCTCTTTACGGGTCGCAGCTTTTTGATTACATAAAAGCTGTGAACTGCTTCTTTTCAACACATTTTATTATATATCCATTATGTATGTATCTTTTAAAGAGTAGGAGCTACGACTGTTGTCTGCAAGAAACATTTTATGAAAGAGATCAAGTCCTTGAAAAAGTCTTTGCTGGCCATTTAGAAGTAAGCCGCTTTTGATTGTTCCTTGAAATGTGTGTGTGAATACACAGGAGGAAATGGCAAACTGAAGAATGGATTCGGGGTTGGAGGATTGTTTTTTTTTTTTTTCACTTTGCCCACTGTGCTATAGCTTTATAGAGCTTATAGTTTAGCATATATTACAGTGATGTTCATTTGTAGCCTATTAAATGACATTGCACACAAAAAAAAGTTCCCTCTTTTTTGGTCTTTGCATTTTTTATATTCTAACCTTCGTGTGTGTGTGTGTGTTTGTGTAGGTTCGACTATCAGGAGCTGCTTCACAATTCCAGTTTCTGTCTGGTTCCTCGGGGTCGGCGTCTTGGATCCTTCCGATTCTTGGAGGCCTTGCAGGTGTTCTTTTTGTTCTTTTTAATAATGTCATTACACATTGTAGTTCTAAACAAATCCTGCGACCTTCACACCCATATATGTTTTTTGTTCCCACCCTCTCAAATGACAAACAGGACCATTTGTAGAAATTGTATTTAGTGCAAGTGGTGGTTGTCAGCTCTTACAATGGCATCAAAAAGCTGTGCCATTTTTCCAACAAAATTTATATTGTGCTAAAAACTTTGATGTTCTGCTCCATTTATATTTAAAATGTTAGTTCAGTGGCACCTTTTGTACAAAGTTGATTGTTTAAAATAGTTTGCTGGAAACAGACCAAGCTGAAAGCTAGTGTGAAGATTCCCTTTAAAGTGTGGAAGTACACTCGCTTTTCTATTTGTACATTTCCACTGACTGTTAAGTGCAATTATTATGAATTACCTTTGAAACTCTGTTTCAGTATTCATGCCTAAAGCTGTCAAAGTTGAAGATACCAGAAAATCTACTCCTAATAATAATAATAATAATAATAATAATAATAATAATAATCAAAATAAACAGTTTTCTTATTTAATGCTTAAATTGCTGAAGACAATGACAAGAGCATTTAAACGTTTACTGTAGATTTGCTGCTATACTCGTAATTACTGGTGGAGGCACCAGACAGCTGGTGGAGCTCAAGCTGTGCACCATGAGTTCCCAGGCCTCTTCTTACCAACAGCTGATCTTATTACTATTGACATAGATCTGTCATTTCCTTGCGATAGAAGATGCTTGTTTCTGTAGATACACACAGAGAAGAGACACATTTACGTGCACGTCCTCCGACCTCAGATGTGCTCAGCTTTTATTAGCACCTTGTTTTACATGCCTCTTTGTAGCTGTGCACTGTGCCTGACTTTGGTTGTTGAATTCATGGTTCTCATTCTTGTTGTATGCTCCCTTTCTTATTATGTATTCTGCTGAGGACAGACGGTTTACAAGTTGAGGAATAAAGGAAAAAAGTTGCACATTGTACCACCTTCAGGACTTACCAAAAACAGTGGCTAGTGGGAATTACATATTTATTTTAATTTTTTTACAAAATACTATCGAGTTCTTCCCTTTTTCTTCCAATATTAAACTTATGTTGACATTGATTTAAATTGTTTGTCCACTTGTTAGGCAAACACATATTACCTCAGTGATTCTACTGTTTGTAATTAGTCCAAATCTAAAATCACCAATTAGTTATTAAGCAATGCTACAGATTAGGATCATTTTAAATTATTGAGTAGAAAAGAGATCTTTGATCTGAGGAAGTTTAATTTCCATGGGTACATACAATAATAAAATACAATGTTACAGAATATGATAGACATCCTCCGTTGAAAAAAGCAGCATTTTATCATACAAATACAGCCTAAAATACTATACAATACTAGCATCAACAATAAATGATACATTTGACCAGACCATTCGCCGTTATTTTTTTTAAAGGGTTTTAAGTATAGGGTCAATTTTTAGGTGATATGAGGAAACATAAGAGATTTTCTTTGGTAAGATGCACAAATAAATTGCAAGATTGGAAGGGAAAAAAGAGGCAATGCTTTTAATTTCATTTTAATTTTAAATGCACTCCAATCATTTTAATGTGTTTTTTCATCAAGTGGGGCCAATTTGCCAGAGGTGAGAAAAGAAGTGGAAAGGAAAAGCAGTCCCCAGTGTCAAGGTATACTAATCATCAAAATTCAGAGGACGGAAAAACAAAGGGACATGTAAGAGGGTGACGGGGAGCAAAAGAAAAGAGAGAGTCATCTCCCAAAGCCAAACTAATCAAAGCAGAAAGAATTTGCGTAGACAGGTAACTGATCATACACTCGGCATTTTGTGAATCTCCTTTAATCTCTCAGCTTCACTTGATTGAGAATCCAGTCGAACTTGAACTTTAAATGAAAATACCAGACTTATTGAATTTTCAGTTTTTTTATACCTGTCTCTGTCACTGCTCATCGTCTTCAGACTGCACGCACAAATCATAGTATGTGTTATTAAACCAAAGCCTTTTGACCCTGTATTCAAATCCAGCCCAGAAATACCTTTCCCCATCTGTTCCCTGACAAATAAATACGTAAATAAATAACTCAGTCAGTCATATTATAATATGTCAGCAGCATACTTTAAACCATTACAAACTGGAATATAAAATGATCTGTTTTTTAATTTTTTATATGTAATGGTTAATTACTATTTTATGTATTGGCATGTGAGGTTTTATGTCATTTTTAAATATTTGTATACGTGTAACAAACATTAAACAGTTACCAACATTCTACAATGTAGTGGGTCACACTTATATACACACACACACACACACACACACAAACAAATGAGTTATAGTTGGTGAAAATGCATTATTAATCCAAATTATACTGCATGAAATAATGCCTAGTTGCCATTGATTTCCCTTTACCAGTCAGCACTTGCTTTTGAAATAAAAAAGGAAGTAGTCTTTGTCTAACTTCCCATACTTTACTGTTAATTTATTATGTATTATGTACCTGTAGCTGGGAATATAATAAACCACATGTTTATGGACGACACCTACTATATGTGAAGTGAAAGGAATTAGCCAGAAACCCTCACATTTTCCCTTTAAATACCGTTTAATCAAGCAGTGGAGCGCACAATCATCTCCACTCTATTAACCACAAATGATGAAAAGTTTGAAGCAAGAGCCTCATCATAAAATTAATTTACAGCAAAACACGAAGCTCCTCTGGGAAATGAAAACGACTCCTGATGAATTAAGTCACATTAATGAGTTCTCTAAATATTGATGCATGCAGGCAAAATAAATAAATACTCTTCTTGTCCTTAATGTTTTTGGCATCTCCATTTGTTTTTTTCCAAAACTTGGAACATGCTGAAAGTGTCTCCTCGGACAGAAAACACCTCAGAGGACAAATCCCTCAGTGAAGGAAGCAAGTAAAGACAGAAAAGCAGATCCTTCCAAGTGCCCTGCTTTAATCTTTTCTTTAAAATATACAGTGTGTGAGACGGAGATTTTCCTCTTTTTTTTTTAATTCAAGCTGTGAAAAGGTTGTAAACATTAACATTTTTTCATTTTAGGCAAAACAGTGCGTCACAGTTTTTTACACAGCTGAATATTAGAGTTGTTTAAATTAACAATGATACCTTTACCATCCATGTTGAAATAAAACATCTAAAGTTAGTCCTTAAAATAATTAGAAATACACTTGAAATTGACACTAGTGCTAAAGTAGATGCACGTGTACCCAAGTACTCTAATTTACAATTTTGAGGAAGTTTACGTTACCATTTTGTGCAATTTAACTTTTAAACCAAATCAGAGGGGCACACGGTATGTTTATTCATTAGTCAATTTGTCAAAGTAGTGATTCACATTACAAAAATGATTAACAAATGATGACACATCACATAGTTGCCAATGTTGTTATAGAGTAGCACAGATCTTTGCTACTATTTTCCATTTTTAGTAAAAACTCTTTTTCACCTTCCAAAGTTTGTTTGCAGTTTTCACTGGTGTTTAGTATTTGCCGAAAACTAGAGGTTACATTTGTGAAATTAAATGAATGCGAAATAATTTTTTTAGAGGCATGATATTGTCCCCAAAATATTGTGATAATTTCTCCCCGTGAAAGAAGCTTGTCATATCAGGATATCGATACTATAGCTACATGACCTCCGGCTTCCATACACGCTGTTCGTGGTCATCGCTCACAAATGGAACAAGCAATTATAAGATGAGTTTGTTTAAAACAAATAACGAGTTGTTTGGAATGATTTTAGCTTAAATTAATATCTGTGGTTTACAACTTGTGTCAGAAGCCTAAACTAATGAGTGTTGGAAATATGAAACACTGACTTTGTGGGAGTCGAACAAAGACGGTTTAAGTGCATAGGAAGTTGTAGAAGAGTTCCCCTTTTAACGACTTCTTAGATATTGGGAGGGAGGCTGCTCAGTGTGCAGAGTTTGCTGGATCCACCATCGTGAGATCACTCAAGCTTGGTGCTTGAAGTAAATTTTCGAGCACAGATTTACAGTAGTAGGTCCACTTGGGCACAGAAGTAGAAGTACTATTAAATGTTGGATTTGTGCCTTGGAGCTCTGCAGTATATGTATATAAAATTTGCTGAGCACTATCACCTCCATTCCCCTAAAACAAAACTGAGTTTTTTCCTTTTGGTCTTTTTTTCCTATTCATCCATCTCCTCGCAGGCAGCCTGTATCCCAGTTATTCTGAGTAACGGCTGGGAGCTTCCCTTTTCCGAAGTGATCGACTGGAGGAAAGCTGCCATCGTCGGAGACGAGAGGCTGCTGTTGCAGGTACAAAACACTGGACAGTTAAATTATGAAGGGTTAATATAACTGAGCAAATGAAGAAATGCTATAAAAAAATACACTACCTATGCATGTGAATATACAAAATTATTTATTATTTTATTATACAATTACAGCAGATAGATAGATGGAGGTTAGTAAATTCTGTCATTGTGTTTCCTGGCTGAAGTGGACAAACACTGTGCAGCAGTAAGCATCAATCCATAAAAAGTGGCCTTTTCAGCAGGGACTAATTCACTTTCTGGGTGGTTAAATGTCAACATCTTCCCAGTTATAATTATCATCTCTGGCTCCAGACCACCGCAGCCCCCGTCCCCCACCCCCCTGGCAATAACAAAAATCCAGCTGAGACTGATCCAAACCCAGACGTAAACCACATCCTGTAGATCAGTGGCTGTGCAGACCCATGGTAGCAGATGTGTGCCCCTGTGGCTGCCGTCATCAAACTGATTCATCAGTCTGATTTCTATTTAATCAACATTACGCAAATGCTGATGTATTCACTTGGGGAAGGTGAGTAGAAATTGCCAAGTGCTATGCTTCAAATCTACTCACTTGATGTGTAAAAATCATTTTGCCTAGTAGTTTTATGAAGCATTTCTAAGTAATGTCATTGTGAGCTGGTTATGCAAGTAGGGACAGGAAACCAGAAAATGATATTTTATGCGAAATGTTGAAAATTACCGTTACATTTTTCATTAATGTTTCCATTAGCTGGGAGTGAATGTGGAGGTCACACCACCAACCAGAGTAAGAGCAAGAGCATCGTCAGTAATGCAAATACAACATTAATAGATGTAGAAGTGGCGAATATGGGCTGTTTAATAAAGGTGGATTTAGAGAAGTTTAAACAACAGTGGGTGAGTAAAATGTCACAGATCTGGTTAAAAGGGATATTTATGTATTTATAAGAATAGGCGAAAATAAGCCATAATGTTTTTATCTTTTCTGGGGGACTATGTTGAACTATTCATTTTCTGTTTGTGTCCCCATGTCCTTACACCTAAACAGCAGGTGGGAGTGCGCCAGAACTTCCTATTTTGCTTCACTAATTAATAAATATACAGTACAATAAATTTACAGTGCTTAAAATTTGTAAGTCTAGCTGACAATAGCATTGAAGTAAACCCTTTCAGTGGAATCATAAATGGCAGCATATGTTTGAAACCACATTACACGAAGAACAACTTGGAAAGAGGCATTTGGGCCAAACTCCTGTCAGAATTTGGACCTGTCAACACATAACTGATGTGTAGACATTAATTTCAGCTGAAAGAAAAGGAATAATGTGCAGTAATGTGGCTTTTAGTAAATTTTATGTTATTCTGACAGCTGTGATGTTCACAGTCAGTCACTACTTAGCCAGGAACTATTTTTATCAAAGGCTGATTATTCTGCAATTGGATCACCTTCTGTTCCTTTTAATTAAAGCAGCAGGCAGAGCTTGTGGTATTTACATTCTCTAATTACTCGCTATATTACTACATGCCACCTTCAAGACCTATACAACCACCTGGACAACAACGCAGAGAAAGTGTGTGTGTGGGCTTGTGTGGGCTTCTGTAGACAGTATGTGTCTGCCTTTAATTAATGTGTCTGTTCCCCTATCAGCCTTTTATCAGAACCTAGCAATGATGATAATTACATTTTTTTTTTCAGAATAATAGCAGAAAAACACCATTAAAAGAATTACAAACTTGGCTTTTAGTGAAATAAAGGAGGCCTTATTTCACCCACAAAGATGCACTAATGTTGTTAGAGGTTTTGTTGTTTGCTTCATTCCCAGCAGCTAAACAAACCCATTCATTTCAAAGCGTGCTAATTGTTACTTAAAATAATATGTGTAAAACGAGTATTATGTTTTGACAGGGTAAATACTGAGGCCGATCACTTTTGTTAGAGGTTGAACAAAACAAGCAATTTTCCCTTAACTTGTTGAGTCTTGATGCAGAAATATGATTTATTCATATTTTATAAACTTTATATAACACTTGCAAGAACGAAACTTAATATCAAACACAAATGACAGTGCAGTTATTTTTATGTTATGTCATACAAGAACAAACTTGGAGACTTTTCACATTTGAACATTCACTGTGCACCATTTACTCCTGGACCAGTATTGAACAAGCACCAGGTTCTTGTCGTTAGCGGTTCTGCTCTCTCTGCTAGAGAAATTAAGCCAATACACTTACTGGCCTCTTTATTAGGCACACCTGTGCACAGCAACTCTGCCACGATTTCTACTTTTACAATTTTATATTTTCTAGGTTTTTAATTTGAAACTGTCAGAAAGACAAAAAGGCCTTGGTGAGGGACCTGCCCGCAGATAAAGATTGACTTTTAACCTCAGGTAGAGGCTGTTCACTTCCTTAGAATCATTTTGAACTGTTTGTGGGTTTTATTGCTTTAGCTGGTGTCTTTCCCTAACCCTGACCTCTCCATAGCATCACTGCACATTCAATGTTTTGGACTATAGGTGTGACAAAAAAAGCAAAAGTACAGTGGCCAAAAAAAAACTAGTTGTAGAGTGTGGGTTTATTGGTTTGACATTAAAAAACATGTTCTGAAAACTATGTTCTCAAATAGAAACTTGGACACTGAGGACACCTTGAAGTTGCTTAATTTGTCTCCTGCAGGACTGAAACAGCTGGCAAGGTTGACAGCAATGAAATCAGTTTCCAGAAAGAAAGTGCCAACACGTTGAATAGTCATTACACGCATAAAAATACCCAGAAACCATTTAATAATTTGGTCTAAATGACAGCATCTGTATGGTATATTAAAAAATATAATGACAAACACGAACATGTTTCTGGTCGGTAAACAGATTCTGGATGTTTGCCCCTGTTGTCTTTGTCTTTTCTGCGTAACACACACTCTTCAGCACAGTGGCACTCTAACACCTGCTGAGAGAGTTGAATCTCATTACTTTCAATTACATCACTGAGAACTGCAATACCTGACTGTTTAATATGTAGAGTTTCTCTCCCCCGTGGAGAGGAGACATGCACAACACACACACACAATGTCCCTGCTGAGAAACATAAACACTATTAGAGTCAATCGAGGGAAGAGAATGCAGCTGATTTGATTGGTGTTGTTTATATTCCACCTCAGAGAGCTGAACAATTAAAGCTTGCTCTGCTGTTGGCAGATCCCGCGACGTCAACAGCTACACTACCACCTCGATTATTTTAGGGATTTTCTTGGCTTCAGAAATAACTGCCAAGTTTGAACAATCGAGCAGCATATCTAAAGTACTTAAATATGAAATCTATGACATGACACTGCTTAGGACATCATTTGTGTTCATACAGTCTTCGCATCATATTTTACTTCCCTCAGACTTCTGATCTGTCTGTTACCATCTGTGGCTGCACTAGTGACATACTGGTGTTTTGTTTTGCCATAAGCACCCATTTACATAAATGATTAGCTGCCTTTTTTGGTGAAACTGTGACCTCAGCCTTACTGTGAGTTAAGTAAGAGATTTAGGTTTAAAGTGATCAGCTATTTAAAAAATACATAAATATTAATTGGAAAATTACCTACAACATGCTCATTTTTGCTGGCAGCCGGGGCATCCGGCTTCACAGAGCCCTACCACTTTAGGAGAATCTTTTTGCCTGCAGTTTGACACATGGAGTCAAGCAGCTGATGCCTCCTGGTTCCATAAGCCTCGTTCATGCTGCGGTTGCTCCCAGCAGACTGATAGTCCTCCCAATCAATTCTGTGGCTCTTGTAGATAACAGTAGCCTTCATGCTAGCTATATCAAGCAGGTATTGCCCTTTATTTTTGGAGTGAAGAGATTTTGGGGCTTAGGTGAGAACATCAGAAAGGTCCTGGACTCCACTTCTACTTCCACCTCTTGGGGCCTGATGAAGCCTTTGTAAAGTAGCTTCCTGGTCTCCATTGATTTCATCCCGTCACTGCCTCTCTTAGAGCATGTTACCGCCAGAAGCCCAGCTGCACACGGCTTCCGTAGCGATGTGAGCTGGGACCTTCATCAGGAGCAGGGTATTCCACGGGCCAATGGAAGGTGTGCAGAGTGGTTAAATACGTTTCTAAGCGAAGAAACAAAAACACAACTCGTCTTCAAGTACTAAGATTTTACAAATTGTATGCTATTAAATAAGAATGGTTAAATTAAACCTTTAAGTCCCGTATGAAGCTACAATATGAAATTGACCAAGATCTGATTTAGTTTGTTCACATCCCCGTGAAACAAATTAAACTAGTCATTTAGCAGCGAAATGATTTGAGCGACAGGTCTGAGCATGTAACGTGAAGAGTAGATATGGACAGCATACGCTCCTGCAGTAGGTTAGTTGATGGGTAAGATGTGGGGACTGAAGAATGTCCTATAATCTTCACTCCACAAAATGACTCATGTTTCCTCCGAATGTCCTGCTGTCTGTACTTTTTTCCACACACCAGTTCTCATCCCCTCACAACATTGTTTAAAATCCAACTTAATCGTCTCACTGTCATTTTTGTCCCCCTGCTTTCCTTCCTCTCCTCTTTCTCTAGGTTCCCTCCATTACCCGGTCCGTGGGCCGTGACAGGATCTTGGCCCTCCGCCAGCAGACTCAGTTCCTCTGGGATGCCTACTTTTCTTCTGTAGCCAAAATCGTCTTAACTACTCTAGAGGTAAGCCAGCAAAAATGGTCTTAATGGGAGTTTTGGATTTAGTTTTGTCAGGAGAGCTTTACTTAATCAGCCGAGCGGCTGTGTCTTGTTCTACATTGTACGTCGCCGCCGGCCGCGTGTCACTACTTAAAGCTGAACCTTTAACATAAATATTTCTCCAGTTGTCAAGGATTGTGGATCTTTTATTTTTTCAGAAATGTTCTGCTTCATATTCATACATTTCCACCCAGAATCAAGCTTAAGACAAGCAGCTTTTTTTAAAGTAAAGCTCCTCCAAAGTAAATTAGTTATGTCTTGATCAATAACAACCAAAACATTTTCTGATAAATACAGTTTAGAAGTAGTTTTACTTTTCAGCCATATACAACAAAGCAACTGTGGACATGTGACTTGATGAAATCCACACATCCTTGGATCTAAAACAATCAGTAAATGGTGACGATTGTACCAGCAGAACTGTTTTTTTGGTCAGTTGGATACAGTGCAGAAAGTTTGAAAGTTGAATTTAATATGGCAAATGTGTTTATAGGTCGAGGCATCTTTACACATCCAGCAGTCGTAGAGCGAAGTTGACATATTTACTACAGTTTTATGTGCATATTGATCTCGGCTGCTACGTGCTCCTCTAAGTTTGCCAGTAAGTCCATAGCATACTGCTGTTTCGCGGTAGACAGGTAGCACACATTTGATTTATTAGAGCATTTTAGCTGAAAACAAGATTAAAAAATGCTAAAAAATGTATTTAAATTATTGTTTATATAGAATATTTCATAAAAGCTCAGGATGTAGAAAATGTTCACACTTAACCGTACCTAAACAAACTTTGTAAAGAATAAATAGAAAGTGGACACAAACATCTCCACAGTGTGAAGGAGGCCTGTACTGTCTGACCCTCAGGTTAGAGAGGCTGCAGCGTGTGTGTGTGGGCGTAGACGCCTGCTCTAAACACTAGAAAGCTACAGACCGGCTCATTAAATGACCTAGCCAGCCGAAGCGTAGAAGACGAACTTGTCTCATTGGCGTTGAAGAGCCTTCCTCAGCTCATTTTATTCTCTGTTGTTGTTAGTTTATTTCCTTGCAGCCTTGATTCAGTCCTCAGGGACTATTTGCTCTCTGCAGCATCTCTGAATACAGACACAGAAGATAATAATCCTCTTTATCACCCTCATCAGCAGCAGCATCGTAGTCTACATCACATAAACAGTACGAACACCATGATCTGTCTTATGGCCCACATTATTGTTCGACTCATCACTTCGATCATTGCTCTCATCATCCTTGACTTAAGGCCTGTTTATAGGGGTTTAGACTCCCAGAGAAATAATGTTATACCTGCTAGGGTAGAACATCGGTTTGTGTGAATTGTTTTTCTAATGTGAAATGAGTAAATGCTGGAAATTTATATTTGCACACGCATAAACTCAGTTGGTGGCTACAGCTAAAGCTTGGCTGTCCTCCAATCAGTCATGCTTCAGGAAGGTGACGTTAACTTTGAGTCACACAGTTTGAAAGAGGCATCGATTTATCAGTATTGTCATTTGGAAGATGTTATGTATGTTTGTGCTGCTGCTGAATTGCTCTGAGATTTTGTCCACTCCTTCTCGAGCGACGTGGTGAAATAACACAAACACCTCTCTATTTAATGCCACACAGTTTGACAGCAGCACAAATTCTGTTCTAAATTATTATAATGCATCAGTTAATCTCTAAAAAACGTTGAAACAAAAACACGTTAACATATGCAGGAAGGGATGGTTTTTGTGTTTAACTACATCAGTTTTAGCCTGATGTACCTCAGAAAATGGCGAGTGTATTTTGTCAAGTTTTACTTGGGCAGGGAAAAGTTGCTTGTGTATTCTTGTTTGCTTTTCTTAATGTTGCCATTTTAACAGCTTTTAATAATGACAAAAACTAAATTAAAACAAATGTACCTTTGTAATAAAGTCTATTTATTAGTCATAAAGTAATACCGACTTTGTAAAGATTTGTAGTGGTGCACGTTGCTTACATTTGGTGCACGTACTGTGACTTTAAGTGGCTTATATTTAACTCAGATTGATCAACTAAAGCTGGGCCCCAGTGCTTCCTGACTCACTGCTGCTTTGAACCTATTATGAGCCCAAATGATCCTGTAGTGTGAGCTGTTTACAGATATGACCCCAATGCTCCAGAGTGGCTCCAACTTCAAATTGTAAGACTTAAACTCACGCAGTGTGCAAGAAAGCTGTGTAGATAGGTTGACACTTTGTGCACAGGAGAGATTTTGTTCCACATTTTTACATGTGCCAAATGTAAAAGATATAGTATTATTACTTTCATCAGCACTAATTAAAAACTGACTAATATTAGTGAGTTCACATAAGATGGGATAAATTAACTACAGTTTATGACTTTTTAATTTAATATCTGAATGGCTGCTAGGATGAAACCGATTGTAACCCTGGACCAAACCTTCCTGTTACAGTTCAAAACCACTAGCCGACAGTTGAGTTTTTGGTTGTTCAAGTAGCGGGAAAATTGTTGACTATTAGATTAAGCAAAGTGTATTTTACTGAGCTCTACTTTTAAATTGAATTAAGATGAATGTGTTCCTTTTGCTTTGACGGAACCTGCATTTAGGACTTATACATTTATCATACATTGAATTGAATCAAGACATGAAGTAAGATGAGAGATGGATGGAAATCTGCTGCACCTTTCTCAAGGTTTCATATCATAAACTTAATGCACAAAGCCTACTGTGTACCAAGGTCAATATTCTTAGGTTGGAATTTTAACATTTCTCAAACTGCATAATTTTTTTCCTTTAAAATCACAGCAGACAAAGGATCTTAGCGACTCCACCAAATGGCCAATGCTAGCAGGGTATGAAATTAGACAGAAGCCCACTGACAGACATATACTGCCAGCCAGATGTGCTGAAAACTCGGAGCCAGCACGCCACCGGGCTAAACGAGTGAAATGAGGCGTTGTTGATAACTGTAGTGTCCCACACACTGTGAGCCTGACAGGTGGCGTCAGGAGGTGTGTGTGTGATTGTGTGTGTGTGTGATTGTGTGTGTGTGTGTGTGTTCTGAGCTGGCTGCAAGCGCCGAGCCGATTCTCCACAGATCAGCAGTCACAGAGAACAAGAAAGAAAAAAAAAAGCCCAAATATGTAAATTGCTCTATATGTCGAAGATGGAAATTATATAAAATAAATTGGGTTAGGCTCTTACACTCTTTAAATACAGCACAACTTCTCATTTTGTAGTGACCACAGTGAATTAACGTGTTAAACTTCATAAAGAGATGCATATAAATATAGACCAGTAACGAACGGCTTTATGCTCTCAACAACATAAACTAATATTTCCAGTATAACACTAGTTTTCACAGACTTGTGCATGTGCTTATGTCATGGCACCTTGATAAAGCATGCCTTTATAGTGAAGAAACACTTCTTTATCAGAAGTAAATAAAGCCATCACACCTTTAGAAAGTCTGCTGGGATAAGTCATACGGGGATCTGAAAGCTCTGCCTGAACTGGTGACATACGGAGGGAAAAAGAATTAAATTACCGAGGAAGAAAACTGGGAAAAAAAACAGAAGTAGTCGCTGTGAGCTTTCCTCAATTTTTCCGCTCAATCCTACAGAAGCTTCCTTTCATTCAGCTTCTGGTGAGAAAACAAGCAACATGTTCACCCCCCTGCCACAGATGGTGTCAGTCAGATTCATTTCAGAAATGCAGTTTGTGTGTTTGTGTCACTCTAAATTTGTTTTTGTCATTGTGAATCTTCATAGCTGCCATTCAGATTTGAGGTGCTTGTGCTTCAGTTATGTACTTGTGTTTCCTTGAGCAGTTCACATGGAAACATTACAGTACTGTTTTCTTAACTAAATATGACGATTTCTCAAGCAGTACATGAAACAATATTAGATCCACCTCAAACAATATTTAAGTAATACAAATATAACACATTCTTCACCTGTAAACATCAATAATAAAACAGTTTAACAAGTATAAAACACCTGGCTAGTAATACATATTACATTTTTATCTAAACATATTTTTTTATCTTGACAGTCTATTCTGTGATATTTTTTAGCAGCATACAGTTTAGGTTTGCACACACAATCATGAAATGAATTTATTTTAATTTTGCCTGTATATCTTTTTTTAATAATTTGGAATTTTAGAGTTTAATTAGACATTTGTTAATGTGGTGTAACTTTGTACAACACTGCATGAATTTTGGCCCATTTTATGATAGAGAAATTGTGCCACTAATTAAAGAGGATCCTCCGCACACAGCTTTTTTTAATTAGGCCACGAATCTCTCAATGTTTACCTTTCATTTGCTCCCCAGATTTAGCTTCCTGGCTGACGACTTCAGGTGACGTTTCAAAATATCTGCAGAGTTTGTTAGGATTCAGTCGGTTTTCACCAGTCTGCTTTGCAGCAACACAACCCCACAACATGATTCCACTAGTCTCACGCTTCATGGCTGGGGAAGCTCAACTTACTTTCTCCATTTATATGTTAATTATTAAGGCCAAACATTTCTATTTGTTTCTTATCTAACAAGATTTCTTCAAAAGGTAAAATTGTGGCACTGCTTATTTGCAAATGTCCAGGGAGACAAAAATATTACTTTCTGGCTAAACATCAGTCACTTTAAAAATAATTGTAAAACTTAAAAACTTCAGGAAGGAAAAATAAACAAATTCCTTCCTTGTTGTTTTAGACTCAAGTGGATTGAATTTGTGGTGGGGTGTGTTTTTGTCTTTTTTTGTTGTTTTTTTTCCAAATGTCCCCACAAAACTTTGCTCACACTCTCAACCAACTAATGTGACCTTTGGTAACAAGCCAGAGGGAGAACATTGGCTAAATAACTAATGGACTGCTCATGTTGGGAGCAAGCTGCTGCCTCTAGTGAAGGAGGTTGGGTATCATGGCTCTCTTCTGTGTACTCATGCTCCTTGTAGACCTCTCCCAGCTCCCGCTGTCAGCTAAGCAACGGGCTATTTTTATTTCCAAATATCAGCACACGTTTGGAGTAATTGGAAAAATGGCTGTATGGAGGAAGGTGGTTTTTGCTACACCATTGTGCTTGTCCACTCGATTTGTTGTTGCTCGTTATTAGATAGAATAATGAAAAATAGAAGCACATTGGAATTAAATTTTTAAGCTTATTAAAAGTATCCCATCTTTCAGTTCCTACAAAATTCCATTCCGTAGTATTTTATAAGAATGCTTGTCCATGGTTGATGCTGTAAAATTGTTTCAGACAGTTGTTGTATTTCCCTAAAGAAGGAGTTTGTTTTTTCAACTGGAGATTTTGTTGGTTTTTTTAATTGGACTTTCTCGTATGTGTGGATACTGCAAACTGTGTGTCTTGTATCAGTACTCCACTTCTTACATTTGTATGTACGTTAAATGGAGAGACTGCGATTAAATCCATGAAATCTTGTCCCACATTTATTTTTCTCTCCAGTCTTGACTTTTAGTTATTCATGTTTCTCATTTGTCTTATCTGGCCCATGTTTACATCTCTAACCTGTCTCTTTTTCTCCCCTTTTATCCACGTCTCTGCTTGTCTCACTCTAGATCATTCAGGACCGCGTGGACGCCCACGTGTCGAGAAACCGCTGATGTGGAATTCCCTACCTGGTGGTCTCTATGCACTGCCCCAGTACTCCACTGACCCTGCCCAGTTCCCTTTTTACTATGGCATACTGGGTGAGTACTGAGCTCATCCGTTCAAGAATTGATAGGTGTTGTCATTTAGTTGATAATTAAGAGTCTTGAGGAATTAAAATGTGATTTGATCTTAATAACTGGGAAGGACCTAGTTGGTCCTGGTCATTGAGTCAGCTTACAGTGGGCAGAGAAAATCACTTGGTGTGTGCTGTGTGAAGATTCCAATCTTTAGGCTTAAGTCATACTCGCAAATAGAATTTAAACAGGTTTAATATTTATATTAATATAAATACTGATATTCCAATGGAGGGAAACCTACAGTAACTTCAGCTTTACCTGAACCTTTTACCTTCATTTTCCTCTGTAGGCTCTGTAGTCTGCGTTGTCCTTGGCTTTACAATCTTGTTGCTTTTTTGTCTTTTGTACTTTTATGTGCACGTTTAAGTTAAAAAGTGAAAGTTCTTGTATGTATATTTGTTCTAGCACAGGATTTGTGAGTTTTGCCTCTCATCAGTCAGTAAATATGTTGCCCACAGTTTGCTCAGTCTAAAGGCGTGTGCCATCCCCCAGACTGTCAAAGAGTAGAAATCTGTTCTAGGTGGTGGAAACGGTCCTTTTGTGTGGACTGTTCAGTCTTTGAAAGTCTTCAGCTGTGTCCTCAGCTTAAGAGGAGTTTTCTCTGGACACAAACTACTGCATCTACCAGATACCAAAGCAACTGCAAAATTATGTAAGAGTGAGCAAACTTATGCCACATAAGCTGCAGGCAAAGACTGAAGAGACGTGGTGTGTGTGTGTACATACAGTATGTGTGGGTGTGTATAGTTATGCATGCAGACTTGAGTGATTCTCAATAGACTGAGGCTGTAACTCAGATCGATGTTTGTCTTTCTCTGAGGAATTGTGGGCACAAGGGTTAGAAGGAAGAAAGAATAGATTGGGGGGACAGAAGGAAAGATGGAGCAGTTTGGTTTATGCCACTGCGGTAAATCACTATTTTAGCTGCTGCCATCTCCAGCGCTGCTCTCAGGGAATAACTTGTTGTCAATGTGCTGTGTATGATGCTCTCACTCTACCACCTTCCCATAACTTTTGATGGCAAAGCATTTGCAACTTCTGCTTGGTAGTTTGAAAAAGTTTGACTTGCTGAAGAAGCAGTGTCCTCGGGAGCTGGACGAATACCCTGATTTGATGGCTTGACTTACAGCTGTAGTTTGTGAAAAGTTGTGAAAAACAAATGAATATTCTTTTTTCCTTTCTGGGCAGATTAGTTCGCAGGCTCACCAGCTGATAGCTCAACACTCCTATCTCGACCAGGACAGAAGTATACGTTTAAGAGAATGACGAACAGGAAGACTAGTGGTGTGAAAAGATTTAGTCATTTGTGTACACACATTAGTTTATTTTATCGTGTTGGGAGAACCCAAATATGTTAGGACCCATAAAATAATCAGGGTCATATCTGACGAACAGGTGCAAACCCACATCATGACTTGTGGCTTTAAAAACATGGACCTTGAATAGAGAAAAACATCCTCTCTCTGTGGTGCTGAAACCTTCTGTTTATAAAAACACAACTTCTTCATAACAATATGACATAGTCAAGGCCAAAGCTAAATATATTTCAGTGTTTTTGCTGAGCAATGCAAAGTAGAGAATATCACCTCTGTTTATATCTCCCTGGTATTATGTCATCAATCAGTGGGTTGCACTGCTGAGACATGAACTGCCATTTGCTACTGATGCAAAAAAGTTTTCCTAATAGAATATTGGGACATTATTTGGATTTCATCTTTTCTCTTGCTTTGGAACAATGGATAATTAACTATTTTTGTTTCTTTCTGGGTCTTTCTTCTGCCTTTTGTATTATGATTCAGTAGGCCAGTGTGTCGGGTACAATACATATTTCATAATGGCAGCAGATGCAGTAGAGTGAAGGGTGATAAGATCTTAACACAACACAAAAAACCATAGAACTTTTACAGAAACATTTTAATAAGCACCACACGAGCAATTTATGGTACAATACCATCCTGATAACCCTTCCCAGTTTAAGACCCTTACACTTATCAGCCGAGGTGGAATATTTATGAACATTTGACCTCAGCCTCTACCACCATCACCCCTGTTCGGCATAGTTTCACAGATCGAAAGCTAAATGTCAAGTGAAGTTGTGTCTTATTTAACAACCTCATACAGCATGTCAGAAAATGATTTTGTCATAACATACCTTAAAAGAAACAACAGTACTCTCTGCAAAAGTAACGTGTTATATTACATAAGCCCCAAATCCTCTACAGCCCCCTCCCCCAAAGTCCTCTCTAAGATAACTTACGGTTTAGGGGCGGAAATCTTGTGCAAATGTGTGATTTGATTTTAAATCTTAAATCTTAGTGTCCTCAATCCGATTCCATAAAAATAATGAAGGGTAAACTTTTTGCTTCTTACTCTAGTGCGCTGTGTGTCAAACCATTAATCCTTTGTCCACTCATCTGCATATGGAATGTAAATGACTGTATAATGTCAAATTAGCTGGTTGTGATGAGGGTCATTAAGAAAGGGAATAGAAAAAAAGACACTTCAGTGAAGGAGAGGCTCCGCTGTGTTTGTTACATCTGCAGCAGTCCTCTTTATCCGAAATGCTGAAAAGACTGAGGTGATACCAAAAGAGTTTATTTGCTCCACCAGATTTGACTGAGGTCTTATATCTCATCGTGTTACTGAGCTCGCCACAGTTCGATCTGCTTTGCCAAAGTTAGTCTCTTTCTGATGGGATACAGGGCATTTACAAAATCCCCCCATTGCCTTGCAAGTCACTAAAATGGACTTAAATGAAATTTGAGATAAAGTACAAGCTAAGCCGAGCACGTGTGCATGTAGTATGTTTGCACAGATTACCACGTGTCTTCCTGATTCATTTTGGCCTGTTTTCTGTCAACTTTATCACTAAAACTATTTCCAACATTTGTTAATCGATTTACACAGAAGGTGTGAGGCAGTGAACAAGCTAAAGTTAACACAACGTCACATTCATTAGTGTTATAATAAACATAATAACTGTTGTCATTATTGAAATGATAAATGTAATCCCTTACAATAGTCAATACTGAAAGTTAGTTCCATTATTGTAACACTGTGCCAAAATGCATTACTGGCCAACAGTGTGTCCAAACATTGGGGTAATAAAGGATGCCCATGTCACCTAATAAAACCAAGGCGGCACAGCTTTTTCCCAGAACGCGCAATAAAAACACAAGGACCAAGCCTGTGTCTGTGACCCCTTCAAGGGCAGAACTCGTGCTTCCATAAATACCGCTAAGCCCACCTGAGATGGCTGCTCGGGGGGCTCGGTGTCAGAGAGATGGATAGAGCAACACTAAAGAGCACTCTGGCTCCACTTATCCATGAGGATGCTTATTCCCGTATTCCCATTCCTACCCAACACTTGGCATGCGATGTGCCTGCGGTTCCGGCCTTCTATGGTTGTTCCCAACATGCTGTGTCTCCATGTTCACATGTCAACCTCCAGTTTAAATAATTTTTGTGTGTTTGAAGCTGCGCTAAACAACCATAGTTTAAATGACCCATAGGGAAGTATCACGTAAACACGAGTCCTAGCAGAATTTTTCATTTGCACATTAAGAAAGTATCTATCTGCTTTAGTTTAGTTCTTGCATGTGAGTTTGTGCCGCCATGTTAGTTTTTTCTTTGTACAAAATGTGTAGGACTGAAGTACATACATTAAGCAGTGTACTAAATATTCACTTCTCATTTACAGTAATTGTCATTTTTTAATGTGTGATGGAATAAGTTCTGCACGGCAAAGCTGTGGATGTTCACCTGCATCTTGGCATGTGTTTGCTGCCTTGTTTGGATCACACATCTGGTCATTGTTTTATGTTACGTAACTTTTGCTTCAGTCTCACTAGTTTCAAGCAGCAGCCGGCAGCTGTGTGTTGCTGGGCATGTGCTTCATGGTGGGTTTATCCGAGATTTTCCACAGCAAACGGCAACTAGACAGAATATAGAGCTTTTAGCCAAATATTTCCTGCAGGAGCTGCTGATATTTCAGTGTTTGTTTGTTCTGTTGCCTGAAGTAGTTAAGAACATTAATTGTCTAACTCATTATGTAATCATAATTTTAAATTTTACATGTTAAAAATAGTTACACAATATCCTATCTTATCCTATTGATGCACTGTGTAATGGTTTACATTAATAGTATACTCAGAATTTTGTTTAAAAAAACAGTTTTGCTCAATGTTCCTCATTTCCAATGTTGTTTGACAATCGCATTAATAATTGAACTCCTCAGCATTCACAGAGAATTCAACAAAGCTGCTGCTGTTTGTCTGTGGTTGATCACATTTGTTTTTCACTGATCATGAACATAATGGTGTTTACAGTATGATAAAGCTGCATTTAAAATGCATTTTCTATAGCCACGCCTTTTAATCGGATAATCCAATTATTAGTTTACAGTAAACACATTGAGGCTGGATTTGTCAGGTAACATTTGCTTTGTTTAGTCTTTATGTCTGCTCATTTAATCCAAAGTTACAATGTGAATAGATTAATTTATTATAGAATAGAAAACACGTTTAAAAAAAATCCAATTGTAGAAGCCAATGCTCCATAATATTGATGCATTTCTTTGGCGTCGGCTGCCGCAGGGGGAATCAATTCCTCAGCTCCATTTAGTCATTGTACTGTATGCTGGGGATAATTTATCAAGGCAGTAATTTAAAGTTTGGTTCTGCTTCTTGACTTCCATTTTTGTCTTGTTTGGATTGTGTGTTTGCCGGAGTAAAATGCAACAAACTAACAAGAGCTGGTTTGTTGGAGGTTGTTGAAAACAGAATTACTCATTATAGGAACAAATCAGCATGACTTACATTTCACTAACAGAGACTTTCAAAGCAAACAGTTCGCTGTTGAATTAGACATGTTTACTCATGCTCAGTCATGTGCACCAGGGGTATATATCCTGTCAGAAAGATGGATGACGGGTGCAGCACAGAGCTCTCTGTGTCCAGTTAACCGTGATGGAGCTGTGCGGAGAGCTACATCTGCACAAATCTGTGTTAAAAAACCTCAAAACTATTTACCCAGGATTTCTGCTTGCGAACTGTGTGTGTTTTCAGGTAAGAGCCCGTCGCAGCAGTTCACAGCTGTGATCCATACGGTAACTCCTCTGCAGTCCCAGGTCTCCCCTGTGGTGAAGCTCATCATCGCTGTAGCCAAGTCCAAGTTCTGTGCACAGGTGGGAAGTGTGCCCAGACTTTACTGTGACAAAGAAAATCATGAGACGCCGTGTTAGATGTAAACAGTCATGTATACGATGTTCATAGAGTGTTGCACCACAGTGACACATCAATCACGCTGCTGCCATCATCATATTTGTATCAAATTGCTCATTAAAAGACTTTTGGGGCAATAATGTTACAGTATGTTTACTCTTTAGTTTGTGACGGATCAGCTGTTTTTTTAAAAGCTACTGGACAGACTCATGTGTGAAACGCTGCTGATGCTTGTGTAACATTAGCTGCCTCCCTGCGCTTTTCTCGTACAGATAGTGGTTTTATGGAACTGCGACAAGCCTTTACCTCCTAGGAACAAGTGGCCCTCCACCAGCGTGCCTCTCACCGTCATCGAAGGACACACCAAGGTAACAGCTGCTGGCTTTTTGCATCCACTTTGTTGTTTAGCAGCGAAGACATTTAGACATTCGTGTCCCCTTTATACAACAGTCTTGCTCAAAGTTGCTTGGCAGTAATTTGTTGGCAGTCTGCACTGGAATTTCTCAAAAAAAAAAAAAAAAATCAACTTCATGCCTTCTAGCTATTTACTAGATTCTGCACTTAGTGGCACTTATTGTATAAATACACTCTTATTTTGTTGTGTGTTTGAGAGTAAAAGTGTTTCTTTTGGCCGCTGACAGAATATTGTTCAGTTTTTATTGCTGATACTTTGCTAATGTCATCACTATATAATCACATTTTTAACAAATCGACATGATAACTCAGGATATTCCTCACACTAATTCCACTGCTTGTGCAGTTTAACCATTTCCTTAAAATCTTTCAGTTTCACACAGTTTTGCACTTAAACTTGCTTATAAAGGTAATGTTGTCGTTTTTTTCTGTATTGTAAATTTAAATAGACCTTTTATAACGTAAGATAACGTAAACAATGGCAACTGAGCCTCTCTGTTAACAGCAGTAGAATGTGCTGGAGCACAAGAGGAAGCAGATAATATAGGAGTATTATACAGTGTAATAGTTGTTTACTGTGTAAATTAAATTCTAATGCAGTGATGTTTCAGGTTTAAATAGACTGTTGATTGGGAGATTGACATGCCATGGGCTTTTATTGTCAGATGTTAGAGTCAAGCTGGGAGTGTGACTTTGTTGGAATTGTTCTCATTTGCCGTATAATTCAGTAATATTCAGTCTTCACATTCACACACATGATCTCACAACTGTTATGTGATATTTCATAAAGGACGGGAAATTGTGTATCAAGCTTCTTTTCTAGAAAAACACTCAATCACATACTCAGTGATCACTCCACAAGGATGTCAACCTCTCTCTCGCTAATTCAGATGCTTTGCCGTCTAATTGCTTGTGTTTGTTTTCATGTAAATGCTTCCCCCTTGAAATTCAAGAACAATGTTTCCGCCGGTGACAATGAAACGCATCTCAGAGGCAAAGGCGTGTGTGTGTGTGGTGTCTATGGTCCCATAATTAGTCATGTGGTATATTGTTGTGCAGCCCAGACAGATGCTCCGTTGTGCATTTTCTCCCATGTGCTCAATGTTTTTGTTCTAGCTGCAAAAACAACAGCACACATACACACAAAGTTTGTCATTTGCCTCAGCGAAGCACAGCAGCAGAGTAATTTGCTGTTGGTCATGAGTGTATAGACTCTGTAATGCTGAGTAGATGCACTGCATCAACAAGCTTTTACTATCTCGCGTTCCTTCCTGAACTTCCGTACTGTTTGCCTCCACTGTTTTATGACCGGTCACTTCAGTCACATTAACAACACCTTTTTCAATTTCATTAATATTCAACAAGTACTCATACCTCATTGAGAAAAAAGGCTGCTAATTCCTCATGATATGTAGAAAACGTATAGCCACAGCTGATTATCAGTAAAAGGCAGTAAGGAGACCAAATACTAGAGTCAAAACCAGTGTGACCAACCACTTATTACATAATACATCCACCCTTGCTTCTGAGAGAGCCATTATCTGAAGAGCTGAAAGCCACTTGTAGGGTTGGGTTGCCATAGTGAGTTCCATTTTGGATCAGGTTCCCAGTTTGCAAGGTACCTGTACTTGATCCCAAGGCAACAAATCTCTAGTGAAAGTTTTTGTTTCCTCACAGTTTCTTTTAGATTAACCGATGAATTGGTCCGGTGTCATCAGCAATAATTCAGGCAATCCCTGTGGAAATGAGCACATGTGTACCGCCCTCATTTCCAATCCCCAAATCCACCATGACTGGAAGCAGATAAGCTGCCATGAAACACCAGTTAGCATGTTGACACTCTGCCACTCATTAAACCTGTCAATGAGAAGAACAAATGACTAAAGGAAAAGCGGTTTTACTGACTGCTCAATTTCAGGCTGAAGCTCCGGCCTATAAAAATCCTTAGGTCACATGTTAATTAGTTTTTTCTTCCTATTCTTGACACTGCTATTATAATCTATTATATTTCTGTTTGGACTGAAGCACTCTTATAATTCATGATTGTCCAAGTTTCCTTCCTAATAAAAATCACTGTGTAAACACTCAGCAGGCAAGTTGTTTTTAATTAGAAACAGCTTTATTGGCAAAATTATTTTGTACAATTATATTTGTACATAAATCTTGCCCTTAAAATTTCCAAAAATATAAGAATCTTCTATTCTTGAGCATACAGGGAACATAGTTTGGCTCTGCTAGGGGTGAGGCCCTGCTTACTAAGCATTTGTGACTGCACATATCAATATTATCTAAGGAGTGATCCATGGACACACCACTAATATGTTTACTATATCTCACCTTCATCAATCACTGTGCAATATTGCCTCACACACTGACTTTCATATTGATAGATTAATTGTCAACATTAATCCTGACTTCTTAGATTATACCAAGCATAAGGTGAGCAGGTTAAAGTTCAAGCAGGACCCTTAAACCCTGATTGAACAGCTGGTTATTTAATATTTATTACAATGATAGACTGCCTTTAGGTTTGATGGAGTTATTGGTAAAATGAAAAAATGTCTGCGCTTTTCTACCTTTTGGTAGTCAAAGTGCTTTACACTGCTTCTTATCTACCCACTTTGACATGTGACCCCAGGAGCCGGGGATTGACTGGTGGATGGCTGGACCACGGTCAAAAAAGGAAGTGAAGTTACAATTTTTTGCTAAGTTCATGTTTGCAGTTAAAGTTAATGAGCTACATCTATAACAGGCATTAATCAGCATTAGCATTCACAATCTAACTTTTACTGCCTGCTAACTCATGCTCACCAAGTAGCCTATAGCGTGTTTATTGCTGGAGGAACCAGACAGTCAGTCAAAGCAGCAAACTTGCCTACAACCAAAACAATAGAATGAAAAATCTGCACATGCTTCACCCAGCTGAGAGGACCTGCCGAGTCAGTCGACATTCCTCCAAGTTCATAACTTGTAATTTTACATCCAATGAGGGAATTCAATCTACCCAAGACTCAAGTCCAAGACTCTAACACATACGTTACACTTGGTTGGCAGTGTACCTAGCTAACATGCAGCTGCCTTCAGTTTTTGTTGAAACTGGGGTAAAAGGTTGCGATTCAACCTGATGATATTGTTTATTTCGAAAATTAAGCTGCTAAATTGAAAGGGTTTCCATCGCTGTGGTTTTTTCCACACCAATTTCATCAATGACTTCAGAGTAACCAAAGGTGAATCAGGACTTTTCCAAAATACTGTTACATCTGAAACAAGATTTCTCAACACTGAAATTAAATTAGCATAATTACCATTTTAAAATTCTTTCAGTTTTATAATCTATATCGTGGCTTTGAGAGGGGGGTTAATTAAGCAGGTGGCATCTAAAGGCTGAAGAAGATTACTGATTGTTAGCACCACACCAAAATATTGATCAATTCATAAAGTGTCTGCCTTTAGATTATGATGGTCCTATGGGAAAGCTGTGTGATCTTTGACTTTTGTAATTTCAGACATCTTAGTATATTTGTGCGAGATAAAGACAGACCTGATGCCACCAAAGACTTCCCTGGAAGAAGCAGGAGTCATGGTAAATACAACGTCAGGAAATGGGAGGAAGCAGAGCAACAAAGATAAGGTTCAGACCATTGAACTGCCGGTGATCTCTGTATCTAATCTCTGTCCAGAGGCAGAAAAGCTTTGACACCAGCCACGGGGAAAAGGGGGGGCATGGGTGGGTGAGGGGGTGTCACTCAGACAGGTACAGACAGACAGACAGAAATACTACTGGGTTCAACTAATATGAGGTTTTTAAGGTCAGTGCCAATACTGGCGTTTACTGAACTGAAAGTGCCAAAGGGCGATATTTTAAGTTATTAAATTTCTACAAGTTTGAGCATTTTTAAGCTAAAAACATTTTCTATAAATTATTTTCAGAATATTTAAAAGTGCACCTGACAGCATTTATTACTCAGAGCATTATCACAGTATCACAATAACAAAAAACATTCATTTGCTTTAAATTGCACAATGAATATTAAAATATTAAATTAGCTGACACTGCTCTGCGCTGGTGCCAATATGAATACGCTAACATGTTCATAGTGACAACACTAACATGCTGATATCCAGGATAAACCCAAGATGTTTTACATTGCAACTACTTTGGTTATTATATCAGCTACTAGTGAATCGATGAAATGGACAAACAAAACAAAAAAGGCAGAAGAAACATAGAAACAACAGAGTGACAAACACGCACAAAAAGCAACAGGTACTCTGAACGAAACCCAGGTCAGGGTCTGTAAAGAAGGAGCTGAAGGATCCTGGAAAACCGCGATTATACGAGAGCTTGTTCTGTCCGTCTGGCCTATCGAAAATTGAGAGTGTAACTATGTCACAGTGCATAGGTTTCTTCTTCCTTGTGCAATACTCTGATCACATGAATTCATAATGTTCAGCCATTAGTCTTGTGGATTATCAGGCATGTTGTTAATTCACTACAGCAAATTACACTGATGGTGTTATTTTATAAAGGAAGCTGGGAAACTGTCACGCTACCATGAGCACTATCCGGACTGAACTAATTACTCTGCCTGCTGATTATAGGGCATTCGTCCAAAGAAAACACGTTTGCTGCCAACAGATCTCACTTTAAGGAGCGATCTAAGGAAGAATTTAATGTGGCTCTTTTGAATAATTGGAAGGAATTTATGGTGCTTGTGTCCAGATTTGTTTGATGTGATGCTGAGTGTACATTCATCAAGAATTTAAGCATCTACTGGCTCATAAAGCAGAGCTACAAACAGACATTCACGTTATAGATATTTATGCTCTTACTTTGCAAAATAAGTCTCTTAACATAACTGGGGGTGTTAAATCAATCCTTTTTATTTTTTTATTATATTGAATCCAAGTTAAATATTAGAGAAGTTGACATTTTAATCACATAATACCTTAAACATTTTACTGCTCTTAGGAAAAAACATGGCCTATGTAAACTAAAGTTTATTATGATTCATTACCTTTTTTGTTTTACATTTTTTATTTTTAATTTTGCAATCATTTTAAATAACATAATAAGGACTGGAATAAGATTTGTTCAGACTCTAAACACTTAAACAAGTAACAATTGACACTTTTACTTCTAATAAAAAAATTAAACAGAAGTTTGAGCAGTAATCAAACCACTGCTTTTTAATAAAGGGATAAAGGTAACATGATGGTAAAACATGGAAAAAACACTTGAATCATTTAAGATGTTTTTAAAGTTTGGACTGTCTGAAATGCAACTCTGCTGAACCCAGCTCTTTGTTTAAAAAAAAAAACACTTAAAATCAACTGCAGACCCTTAATCTCTTTACATGTAAATGAAGCAGCCAACTGTGGGTCAGTGTATAGAAGTTGCTTTCGTTCCTACAGTTCAAATATTCTCAACTAAAGCCGACAGTCTAGATAGAACATTTGGCCCATGTTGCCAGCGTCATTCCAAGCTAGTGTGGTGATGTACAGAGCAGGAAAGATGAATGCCGTCTGTATAAATATGCATAATCCTGATTGTAATTTTTTTTTTTTGGGATGCAGCTGAAATGTTACCTGAACTTTTTTCCACCAGCCAATAGCCGTGTCTTTTTTACAAACCGTTAACTCATTCACACTTTAAGCTCCAGTCAATAACGTCATCAGCGCCCCTCTTTAGGCTAATGGATCAAGGGCCGCTACACTTTCCGTTGGGCAGTGAATTGATAAAGACCCACACAAAACCTATTAGGCCGGCTCCCTGATCGATAGACACACAGCAGGGAGGGAAAACACATTTTCTGGTTTGTATTCAGCATACATTTTTTCACACCCCTATACCGACTCAACGCCTTTAAAATAAAGTGTGCCGGATTTCTGAGACCCCCGCAACAGCCCCGTCTCACGGGAATGGCCGAGTTGAAAATGTGATCAATTTAACAGCTTTTCCATTGCTTCCTGAAAATGTTGCTTTCCATGGGTTATTTACATTGACCAACCTTTACTGAAATTGACTCTTTTTCTTCCTACCTAGATGATGAGCAGTCGGTTTTTCCCCCATGACGTCATCCTGACTGATGCTGTTCTCAGTCTGGATGAAGACTCAGTCCTCTCAACCAACGAGGTGAGTCACTAAACATGACTGTTCACACGCTGGTAAATGGAGACACCGATGCTCATCAACATACTGAGGTGAGACGACCACCAAAGCAGCTATCAGACATCTGAATCAGAATTACATGTGCTTTAATTTACCTAAATACAATGGTTCAAAATTAAGCCCCGGCTCTGGGACCAGCCTTTGAACTGGCTTAGGCTTTGAAAACTATTCAGCAGTGGTCCCAAATCAACAAAAAGTACGAAAATGGATACTCCCGGACATATTTCTACAACATATTTCTACAAATTATTTTGACAGAAACAAGCACTTAAATAAATGCATATAGAAACAACAGACTGCCTCTGGAAACGTTTTTATGACCAGCTGTGGCCTACATGGTCTTGTGATGTCTTAACAGCGTATTGATCCGTGCTGAAATCAAGCAGCCAGTCCACGCACAGTCGTGAATACCAGTCAATACAAATGAATTGCCTTCTTCTGACGAACACTGAACCAAAGGTGGAAATGTGCTCTGCCTTCAAAGGACAAATACATCAGATAAAATTATAAACTAAAGAGGAGCTTGACTATAGCAATGGAGCTGGACAACAGACTGAAGACGCTAATGTTATCGGGGCGCAGTAATTTACCACATAACAGGGATGTTCTGAACTCACTCTTAGAGAAATTGCTGTGCAATGTGCGGGCTGGGACAGACTGAGCTAAGATCACGTTCGTATAAAGTAACTTTAACACAAAGTGGACAGGGAAAGAGTGCAGAGGTGAGAAAATGGACGTGAGGAAATGTAAGCAAGGAAAAGTAAAGGTTAGGAGGCCCGTGAAATGAACATGAAGTAAAGAAGAGAGGAGGGACGCAGCCAGAGGAAGATGGTTAAAAAAAAACAAGAAGAAATGAAGCAATGGACACAACATTATGTAAAATCAAGCTTAAAGGAAACAAAAAGCATATTGAGGAGGATATAATGAAAACAGAGTCAGGGGTTTTATGAGAGCCATTACCTCTGCGTCTGTATCATTTCACTGAGACGACGTAGCGCACCTCTTTGATTAAAGTCTGCAGAGAGGACAGGAAACACCCCAGTGGTTTGTTACAATGACACTTCTTTTAAAACAAATTAGAAACCACCGAATTGTTTCAAGCATTGTCAAGAGAGGAAATAATGTTCCAATTCCCCTTTTTTAAATCAAGGCTTTGACATGTTAGCAGAGTTAGTGGTGTCTCTAAAACCCCTGAATTATATCGAAATAAGAGGCTCGGATTTTCAGGCTGATAAAACATCTACAATTCAAAGTAAAAGCACATTTATTCTTGACTTGTCTGAGGTGAGATGTAGGCTTTTTTTTAAATAGATGTGTTTGTCAATGTAAGCTTGATTTTGTAATAATTTTAGTGTAATCAAGGTGTCAAACCTAAAGCCTTAAATAAAAACTATTTAACTGTGGTCTAGTAAGCAGAAACCTGCTTGTAGTGTGTCCTGTTAAAACCTGTTGTGTACGGCACCTAACAAAGTTACAAAGGTTTTTATGGAGCAGAGAGGAAAGCGAATTATTAAGAGGGAGGAGCTAGTAACATATGTCAGTGTAAACAAGCAAAGGAATAATTCCATATCTGTGCGATTAGGCAGGGAGCAGGACAGGAGCTGTTGAGTATAGATACACCGAACATGCAACATTAGGTCTGAATGCCGTGTAGATTCTGTAGTGCAAGAACTGAGGGCTCTGAAAACTACAGAGACGACCACAATGCAACTAAATGTGCCGCAAACTGAGACACTAACGGAGACCGTCGACAGATTTGGCTTTTCCCTCAAGGGGTCACCACAGCGGACAGGTTCCGCATGTTGGTTTTTTCACATTGAGTTTATTTTTTTAAAACACCATATGCCCCTGCCACTTTTTTAATCCGGGCACGAGGCAAGGTAGCCCTTGGTGGCACACAATTTTGAGGTCATCCCCACTTTGTCCACGGTCAACTTACAGCTTTTTAACTAGTTTGTAATTATTGCTTTTCATTTCTCTCCTTAAAAATCATGATTAAAAAAAGTCAGTGTTTAAAGTTGTTCATTAATTAGGATTGCTGTAATCGTCACAATAGCTATTAAATGACCTTTAACCTGGACTGTCAACAAGCTGTAACTTGTACAGTGAAATTTTATCCATACAGTGCAGGTGCTAACATTAAATATCTGTGCTGTACTGGAATTTGATAAACTTCCTACATTTGACTCGTTGCCTTTCCAACCTGGACTCAAATCTGCTGAAAAATATTGCAACACATGCCTCTTGTATTTACACATTCCCTGTTTTAAACTGCAGGCAATGAAATCAGAAGAGCTCATCTGTGATGCTGAATTAGAGCGTTGAGAGACATTACGAGTAGCAGCCTCCTTTCTCTACAGATTGTCGGAGTAAAAGATGCGATCCATAATGGCTTGTGAGACCCAATGAGCCCAAGAGATCCAATATATCTTTAAACTCTGAGATGTTTTATCGATTGGTGCAAGTCAATGTTCACCTTTTCTACGCTAACAGGATCACAATTACACTTTATGGCACTACAATTTGTGACACTGCAATATGAGCGGCTTTCTACAGCTAAACTTTTATGGGCACGCAGCTTGTTTTATGAAATGAGAGGATGGCGACGATGTCAGAGACAGAGGGATCATAAAGAGGAAGGGAATCTTTGCTGTGCTCACCAACCGTTGGCTCTAATTGCCCTTTAAACGTGGTGAGGGGATTTATTGAAAGCATATGAAATATGTCAAGTGAGTAAAAATGTGCTGCAGAGAACATTATACTTTTAATAGGACTTATTATAATACCTTAGTGGAAGAATAGCTGTGCCAATTTTATAATTGCATTGTTTCAGCTCATTAATTGTATGATTATTCTATGAAGAGAGATTAGAAAAGTGAATCTGAGTCAAAGAAAAAAAAACTGACAAAGCTTTTGTCTCCCATTGAGCAGCCAAGCATGCTGCTGCATTTTGCCCTTTGGAAGACATTTTCAATATGGTGGATAAAGAAATGTTGATGCTCTGCCCATTTAAAGGCATGACTGAAGTCACAGAGTCAAGACTCTTTAAAAAAGTCATTCTAATTTTCATCTGCAGACAAGGTTTGCAGGGTAGACTAGATAGAGAATTTTATCTAAATATTAATATTATCTAAACTGCATTTTCAGTCTCTTAATGGGACAATCACCTTTTCTCAGCTTCAATCAGCAACATCTAGTAATAAAGTGAATGAGATCAACGCACATCTGGAGATTAACCAACAAAATGGGCCTGGCACAGACAAAAGCTTGTTTCACGCCGGCTTTTAGGTCGTGGAAGTTACATTGTGGTTGGTTTTAAAAATGTCAGTGCATTGGAATTAGAAACTTTGAGCGCCCGTTATCAGTATCAGAGACGGGACTGACTAGGATTGGGGGTGTATTTTTTTGAGACGGGACATTAGCACGCTGGTGAGAGGAGCTATAATTCCAAACGTGTTGGAAACTACAACCTTTGCAGCACATGCTTGGAGCTGCCGTTTGGACTTTAAACCCCAAGCGCTTGTTGTGGCTTCAAAACCACAGCGCTCGAAAACAGCTGCATACACGCTCAGTTTAAGACACATTTTGCTCACTTTTATCACCCTAAAATCAAATGGAAGTTGACAGGGAAAGAACCACAGTGGCAACACTTCACAAGGAGCAGAGAAAAACAGACTGAAAACACAACATCTCCAAACACATTTGAAAGACCACATACTGAGGCAGGATAAGGGCTTCCAAATGTGATGTAACTCTTTTCATCTTATAACACTGGATATGTTAAACCCAAATGTCAGAGGAGGATTGTAACATCTATTGCTGGATTGACCCTCTGCTACTTGGATCAATTTTGGCCTTGTAGAAGCTATTGCTATGCATTACACACACAGCCCTCAAAGTGCGGACATTCTCTGACATCATGCATTCCTCAGCCCATGCCCTAACCCTCCAAACTGAATGGCTAACCCTAAAACCAAAGTCAATGCTGTTCATGCAAGGCAAAATGATATTTGCACGGTATCATTAATCTGACACATGTGCAGGCGCACACACCCGTTCATCAGGGGCTACTCAGAGAACGGCAGCTCCAACCTTTCTCTCGGCGCAGCGCTGACGCTTTATAGTAATTCCTCATGCGATTGATGACAGAAGCCGCGAGGTATCGCTAAAGAACATCCACTTTTGACTCTCCCTCTCGTGACTAAGTCTCTCCACCTCTACTATTCTGGTAATTAATTTTGTCCCCTCGGCTCTTGAGGTGGTGTGTGTGTTAAGTTTTCCATTGTATGCTGATCCCCTTATTCTCTGCTGTGTATGACGGCATGTCTCAGTGGTGTTTTTAAATTCAGGAGAGGGTCTTTCTCCAGTATCTCAGGCTTCCTCGAGGACTGCCAGGAGGCAGAATTTAATTTTCAGAAACTTGATGTTTTTAAGCGAAACAACTGTGTGTTCTCGGCATGCTGAGGCGACGATGTGGTAGTACGCGTTACCATGTTACAAATGAGCTGCTGCTGTTCGCTCAATGACAAATTAAGCTTAACGTCTGTGATGTAAAGTTCTCGTGGAGGCAAAGACCTGAAAGCTACTGTATGCAACCTAAGCTGGTGCTAGTAGGAGACTCAAAATCTATGGAGTCTACTTCACCCAGCCGTCCTCCTCAATGCTCTGCTATGCTCTTCTCTCATCAGCCGTACTCTACCTCGCCCTGCACAGGCCTTCAGGTCTTAGTCATTTTTAAATTACATGAAATTTCAACACTGAAAGCCGGGTTAGTTAAAAGACTTGCTCACAAAAATGGGCTGGGGAGATTTTTCTTAGCATTTACCGTCTTATTAGATGTTGTAATTACATGGTATATTCAAGAATTTTAATCATGCATTTACCACACAAATACTAATTGGTAAAAGAAAATTTGATTTGGTGGAGACTTTTGTGATGGCTGAAAACTTGCCATTTCACTTCACCTTTTCTCTCTAGCCATATATTTTCTTCTGTTCTTTGCTGTTCCTGCTCATCGCTCTTTTCTTTCTGCTCCAGGTGGATTTTGCCTTTATTGTATGGCAGGGTTTTCCAGAGCGCATTGTTGGTTATCCAGCAAGGAGCCACTACTGGGACAGTTCCCGATCCCGCTGGGGCTACACCTCCAAGTGGACCAATGACTATTCCATGGTCCTTACAGGAGCTGCTTTCTACCACAGGTACAAAAGCCGCATCGCCTCCTTCTTTCTTTAATATCTTTGTTTTTTTCACACTGTAAGATTTTTAATTCTTAAGAATGTGTTTAACATTCAGTTTTATTGTGCACTGGTTTGTACTGTACATGGTCAGGATGATCTAGTCCTAGCTCACATTTACTCGTGTTATAGAAAAGGAAATTGTATAATTCAGTCTTTCTCAAGAACACAAAGCTGCGACTGAAAGGGGAAAAAAAGGTAAACTGAAGTATTAAGCAGAGCGGTAAATTGAATGGAGAAGAGTGTTGCTCTTCTAAGGGATTTGAAGCACCTTGTCACACAGATAAACAGCTCTCTCATTGTTCTATTGTTAGGACGCCAAAAGCGACTCTTTACGAGACAGGCAAAAATGAGTCAGACTGAGGCAGAAGGCGACAGATACGTCAGAAAAATTCTGAACAGTAACTGGAGCTTCCCATAATCTGAATGCTGTGTTTACACTACACATGGACGTGTGCACCTTTGCACGATGACTGAGGTTTATACAGCAGGTCCAGGTGTACGTGCGTCTTTAGAAATCGGTTTCTGACCATGTGCCTACACATGCGTGAGCATCTGGTCTCTACACTGGAAACAACAGTTAGAGTAAGAGCGTAAAGTTCAGCTCTGACCCACTAATAAGAAGAGAGAAGTGACCAGATCCCATTTTCTGTTTGTGTGGATTAGATACTACCACTACCTGTTTACCCACTACATCCCAGCCAGCCTACTGACCATGGTGGACCACATGGCAAACTGTGAGGACATCCTGATGAACTTCCTGGTTTCAGCTGTTACCAAGCAACCACCCATCAAAGTCACACAGAAGAAGCAGTATAAAGAAACCATGATGAGCCAGGTAACACGGGCTTGTTTTATATTCATATAGACACACTGAGCTCATGTTTGGTCCCTTGTAGTCATGATGAATGAATGGGATGGCAGCAGCTAACTAACATACACACACACACACACACACACACCCCCCCTCTATGATGTGGCATGTTGCCAGGTGACCAGCAATGCTCGGCAGCCTACTAACGGGCTCACATCTTCAACTATCGCTTTGTTGCCCTAAACAAGATCATTTAACCTCAGTGAAGATTTGCAGCTGTCACAATTCAAAACAATTTTTATATTTATGACAATTAATAAAGTATCAGAAAATGTATTACATTACCCAAGTGTATTAATATTTTTCACACCCCTAATCAAATTGCGGAAAATTATTTTAGCCCTTTTTTGATAACTCATACATTATAGAGCTTTAGCCTGCAGTACATTATTCTTCTACTTTGGACTCCTGACAGTGTTTGTGCTCATTCTTGGCATGGATGGCATGTCACACACAAAAAATGTCCTTTGACAAACACTGACTGCCATACTCGTCCTCCTGGTCAAAGACCCCACAGGCCGCCTCTAAGAGTGATCGACAGTAGTTCAAAGAAGAACGATTAGTTTCCGGTGTACGATGAGGGATTTTCAGCCTCGTAAAGCCCTGACCTTCTCTCTGGGAGATCCCTATATGTGCGTGGTGTGTGTGTGTGTTCGTGTGGCCGGCCCTGTGTCAGTTCTGATTGATGGTCTGACCACAGGCAGGACGATGACTCTGCAGTATGGACACAGTGATTAATGTCTTAATTGAGAAGGCAGCACGGCAAACCTAGATTTACTCCTCCGTTCTCGTTTTCTGAGGATCTTTCTTCCTGCTTCCTCATCTCTCAACCCTGATTTGTTACTTTGCTTCAAGCAACCACAGATAGGCATTTAACATGGAGAAGGGGAACCTTTTGCAAAACTTTGACCTATGCGTGAAAAAAAGTTTTGACGAAGTAACAGAAAACGTGACTAATATTTCCGGTGGGTTTTTTATTACATTAGAGTCCTAAACTTAACTTTTTGTAGTTTCATTATTGTCCCTGAACACTAGAACCCCTGCTGCCACCACACAATCAATCTGCTCCAACGACAAACCCAAATGCCCAGGTTTATCAAAAAGGTTCTGCTGGCGTCCACATCATCCGCATCTGTGCACTGTCCAACTCACACGCCAGCAGCCCAGGCCCAGTCGTATTCCGCTCACCACCACTCATCTCAGATCGCCAGATGAGAGCAGCGGGAGATGAGCGCATTATAAAGTCAGCCAGAAACTATTCGGGAGGCTTCAATGCTACTGAGAGAAACAAACCTCAGCTACTTGATAGTTTCAGTACCTGCAGAAACATTTCTCAGTGACTTACCAGAATCTAGCCAGACCTGATTCGAAAACATATTGCTGGAAAAAAAAAAAATTAAATTGAAAAGACATTTTTTAAGGCCCTCCCACATTAGGGGACATGCTTATAGCAATACAGATGGATCCCCCTGACTGACCAGATCTTGCCTTAAGGCCAAGTTCAACTCCTGACCTAAATTTAATTCAGCATGCATCTCAATCACTGAAGGCAAAACACACCGAACCCAAGCAGGAACTGAAGACAGCTGCAGGAAATGCCTAGCAGAGCATCTCCAGGGATGAAGTCCGCATCTAGTAATGTGATTCCAGACATTCTGCAATTATTGTGTACAAAGCCAAAATTATGACCTGACCGCAAACATTAGTCCCTCAAAATTTTCACAGATATTTTTGTGCTTGTTGCAGCCTAAAATGTGAAATTCTTTTAACTTCTCTTTAAAAAGCTGAAGCTCATTTTATTACTGCAAAGTAATGCGGACTGAGGCAGTACTGCCACAACTTACTGGGACCAACACAATAAAAAATTATTTACACAAGCTACCAGCCTGAATTTCTGCACTGTTGTTTTTCTGGGGTGTCAGCAACTACATCTGAGATTCCCACTGAGTGAACCAGCTCTGTCAGTACAATGGACACGGTGGAAAAACAATAGTGAAAGATGTTTGCCTATGAGAAACCTTTCCTGTGCTTGTCCTGATAAGCTCTTCAGATTCTCATGAATATGATTTTACAGCTGCTACTAACAGTCAATTAATCTATTTTACAGTTAGTCCCTTTAAACATTTAATTTCCCTCAAAAAAAAAAGGGTTTTAATAATAATAGCATATGAAACAAGGCACAAACAAAGTGGCACCTTCAATCAACGCTGAATAACAACTGTCCACTTTAAATAATGGGCTTATAGCAGCTATAAGGACACCGGAGGATTAAAAGCTTTCTATACTTGAATTCAATAAGCATTAATAGAAAACATGTTTTGTCTTTTCTGGTAGTTCAACGGGTGCTCGTACTAACGCTGGCTCTATTATAGTATGTATATAAAACCCTGTAGAGTGTAAATAGCCATTTTGATTTGAAAATGCAGATTTGAAATCTAACAAGTTCCAAACCCTGGATTTTACCCTGCAAAGCAAAATGCTCCTGTGACTAAGCTAAATGTTTTTCTAACCCTGTAGGGTTTTATATGCCCTGTGCAATCTGATTATGTGTATGTGACCACAAAGACAGAAATTAATCAGGATAATTGTCAATAGTGTGTGTGTGCACTCACCTGCCACAGAGCTGTGTTGATCTCTCAGTTGTACTTTATGTTCACTGTCCTCTCACTGTTGTCCCTTCTCTGTTTCTTCAATCCAAGGGCTCCAAGACGTCTCGGTGGGCCGACCCGGACCACTTCGCCCAGCGTCAGACCTGCATGAACGTCCTGAGCCACTGGCTGGGTTTCATGCCCCTGGTGCACTCCCAGATGAGGCTGGACCCTGTGTTGTTCAGGGACCAGGTTTCCATCCTGAGGAAGAAATACAGAGACATTGAGAGGTTATGAACAAGGATACGCTCATATCAATTATAGAGAACATAAGGGTGGGCAGTTTGTGTTCACTCTCGTGTGAGGCTGTGGTGCAAGAGTGCACACTCCGTGAGCCCATAAAGGAACAACGACCGCACATGCACTGGACATAAAAATAAAGCACAGAGATGCACACAAGAAATTGAACAGCAAATTTCTATGAAAAAAGAAAACTGTGACACTACCACAAAAATAAGAATGCATGGATTCACATGCACCTACGGCCTGGACACATTCAAGGCCGTCCTGACCACAGACATACAATGTGTTGCATGGTTTGAACAAGGACCTGAAAATGTTGTTGAAACTTACCAAAAATATCTTTGTTGGCCTGTTGTAAGTAGACAAATATGTAGTATGTTGTTGGCAAAAAAGGCAGAAGAGATTTATAGGTTGTATTCATAAAGTCTAAAGACAAAGGAAGGCCTTCCTGGTGTTTCTGTATGTACAGCAAACACACCGGGGGACAAAAAGGGACAAATTCGAATATCTTCTGGATCAGACAACATGACAGCTGCTAACCCAAAACACCCAGAGACAATGGCACCAAGCCTCTTGTATACTATTGTAGATTTTCAGCAGCGGTTCCTGTCTGTATGAAGCAAATAAAAACACAATAAAGAGATGTTATAAGGTGAGAGGCCAGGTCTCGACTGTTTCTTGCTGCTGCTTTTTTATTTTTTTGTGATGGGGTTTTCTTTGTTGCTTTTCATTTATGTATCAGAGAATTGAATCAGTGGCATTCAGTTCTCATGCTGTATTGATTTTCTTGTTGAAACGCTGACTCTTATGCCTTTACTATCTGTGTTGGTGCACAGCTACACAGGCAACTAAACACAGATGAAGACACACGCTTGCCTTTGAAGTCTTTGTTGAAGGCACTGGACAACAAAATCAATGAAGAATCAAAAGCATGAGACTCAACTTAAAAGTAAAAATTAACATAATAACAATGAAACTACAGGCCGACCGAGTGTTAATTGTATTCAGCTTCGCACCAAGATAAAAGCAAAGTATCACTAGTGAGTGATTAACAAAGCTTCTCTGAATTTCAATGTCCGAGCAAAAAGGAATAACTGCAGTTCTGATATTTGATCTCAACTTCCTGTCTGTACTGGAAGTGGGGATGTGTTGGTATTAACATCTGCTGCTTGAGGTCATGTTACAGCTAGATTTTGGTAAATATCACACAACTTTTACACAATAACACAAAGCATAAAGCACTAACAGAGCTGGAAGAAAGCAATAATACAAAAAAAACTGATCAAAATGATTATTACAGTTATATGCACTACTAACAAGGTCATGAATTTTAACAGACTTACTTTTAGTACTTGTTTATCACAATTAAGATGCAGGAAATAGCAAAAAAGTTTATATTTTTCTGTAAATTAATTCATAAACGTTTAGCTGGCAACTGCCTTTTTTATTATTTATGAGCTGCAGCTGGAGAAGAGTGAGAAAACCATGGCACTCAACTTTGCCTGGAGATACAATTAAATAAAATTACATATGTAGATTTCTGACAGTGATTTTGTAAACATGCAAGTTTCTATGAAGCACCTTTGTCATTTTTCATTAGTCTTTACCTTCATCTACTATTCAGTTTCCCCTCTCACCTTTCTTCTCCTCCCTTTCTCTCCGAGACAATAATTATCATCACCTCCTCTTGCTTTCTAGTTTTCCCCGAACACATTTCCTTCATCTATCCTCTGCTTTTCAGGTGTTACCTCTTGTTTCCTCCCTTCCTTCACAGCCAATAATCAGGATCTCTTTATCATCAGAGCATTTTACAGTTTATTCTTTCCACATGACATGTTTTCAGACTTAATCCACCATCTCAGAGGAACGCAGCCGTCAAGGCATGTTGGATTTCCTTCAGGCAACATCTTTACACAAACCCAACACTGACATGCCAACACTGATCCGACAGAATATGTAGCTACACAGGCTTACGTTTATAAATAAACTATGTAAAAATCATGGTGAATTATACAACTGTTGATAGGGGAACTAGTAAAATCTATTGCTGTCTATTAAGTAAAGGATTTTTTCTAAAATATATTTAAAGTTCTTCAACATGCAATTTTTCCCTGCCGTTGAGAGAAAACAAATACACAGCTGTTATTGTTCCACACAGAGCGATTTTCCTCTGTTGTACCGGTTTAGTTATTGTAACAACTAATCAAGACTGACATCAATGTTCATTTTGTGTTGATTAGATTCCATTTATTACAGCAAAAACAGACGCACTTTGTCCTAAATGTTGGCAGGGAGGAGAGCGAGGGATCATAAAACAGGTAAGTAGTGAGATGAACATTAGTTGACAGGAAAGTCTGCAAAGAAAGTCCCTGTGAATTCAGCAGACGCATGTTGAAACGTGTTTCATTCACAGGCCGCTTGTTTAGTAGACACTGAGATTTAAGAGACACCTGTCAAAAAAAGTGACACCATTGTAAGTTGTCAGTGTATGAGACTAGAATGGACCGTTTTTCCATTTAACATTTAAAGTATTTCGCCCTGTAAGTCTGACAAACTACCAGCGCCAACAGATGATTTAGCGTGAGCTACAATGGCTTTCATTTCACTTTGCTTTAGGGAATTCTCCTTTTGCTCTTATGATGCATTGTTATAGTCCCTGCAGCCTCTTAAGTAGTGTGTGTGTGTGTGTGTGTGTGTGTGTCTAATGTATAACAATGGGGTTTGAGAGCACTCTTGAGGCTACCACCTACTGAAGCTTGTAGCTGTGAAAAACATTATTCTGATGAATATTAAATAAACCTTTGTGGCGAAAGTATAAACAGTTGGGCTGTTTCTTTGCGTGTTTGATGACTGGCTCTTAAAGCAATACAGTGTTCTTAAAGCTTAATACAGACAGATGTTGTAATATTCGTTATGTGCCATTTGTGCTTTGTTTTCCCATATGTAAAAGTGGGAAAGGGTCTCATTGGTCAGGAGTGTTATTCAAAGTGTGGCGGTCTTATGTAAAATTATGTGAGCAGAGCACTATAGAAAACTTCACAAGTACACAAACACAACAGATGACAACTTGATTCTTCATAAAAACACTGTTTTGAATTTCAAGTTTTTGGTCCCTTCAGGCTTTCAAACCATTTCTCCAAAGACCTGAGTAGCTTCCTTCCTGATCTGCTGCATTTATAATTGAAGGTCTGGGCAATTTAAAATAACTTCCTCTTTTAGAGTTAGTAAATCATATAATAAGCTGCTTTCTTATCATCATCTTGGTCTAGTGCTCATTTAGCTCACGTTCACCCTTGACATTCCATCTATTATCAATAACCACATCCTGCTCAGAATCGCAGCGGGCTGGAGCCTATCCCAGCTGTCATTAGTGGGGAGGCAGGGTCACAGGTCTATGTTAAGGCCAACACAGACACACAAACATTTAAACTCACGTTCACACCTACGGCCACCAATTAACCTCACACGCATGTCTTTGGACAGTAGGAGAAAACTAGAGGAAACGCACAAATGCACTGGTAGAAAAACATGCAAATTACACACAGAAAGGCTGCAGCACTTACTATTCACCACTGTGGTGCCCACAGTGAAATTGACAACTGACAATTTAAAACTGACAATTTAAAAGTGAAAAGCTGATGCCAAAATTAACACTGCTCCTGCACGATCCATTTGTCGGTTTGGTCCAAACACTGAACACAGCTTTCCGTGATTTTCGAAACCAAGTGTGCATCTTACAAATAACCCTGCTCTCCTTTGATCATTGTCTTCCCATGGAGACAGCGAGATCTCGATTTTTCTATTTGCCAGTATGACCAGACGGCACAAAGGCCACACACCACTACACACCCACACCGAGCTGAACCTTCTTCACCCACTCGGTAGACAACCGCGCTCTCCCCCTATAAATGCAAATCATTTAGGACCTTTGATCGGTGAGATACCACAACACATTACATATTTCAGCATGTTGCTCATCTGGCCTGTTTTATAAGGTGTGATCTGGAAACCATTTAAAGGCAAGAAAGTGCAACCAAATAGCAACATGGCAATGGAGTAGGCGTGAATCTATTCTTCTGTCTAACTCAGATTCAAGTTGATGCCCTGATGACGTTTCTATTCAATCTGCAATGTGTTTAGAATTTTTATGTCCACGGTTCCCTCGAGGGCAGCAGCAGCTTTCTCCAGCTCAGTCATGAGTACATTTGTGTTTGTGTGTTGGTAATTTGACAATCAAAGGTGCACAAATCAACCACAAACAGCGGTGAATCCTACATATTCATACTTTCTACCATTCTTCTGTTGCCGGCCTCCTGTTCCATCTGAATACAACATGAGTCAGTAAAGCACCGAGAAAAGGCCTTTCTGCAAAGAGCTGTCAACAGGGAGAACCAGACAATAATATCTAGCAGACTGTTTCTCTCTAGCAGACACAGGATTTTTTTTTTTTTTTTTACTTTTCAAGGCAGAACAGCACACACACACACACACACACACACACAGAGTCCTCCTCTCCGTAACAGCCCGTTAAAGGGCCTTGTCTCCACTGTGATCAATAGAGGTCAGTGTTAGTCATTGGATGTGATCATCCATGGGTTCCCTCAGGAGGAAACTAAACCGCTTCACTTCTCCCCTTTTGTATTTATTGGACAGTGAGCATGGATTCCAGTTTCTGCTTATGTTAGAGGAAGCCAGGCAGCACAAAGAAACATGAAAAAATAAATCTGACGTGGGGAAAAGAAAGAGGCACAGAAGGCCTTTAAGTGCCGTGGAACAGTAAAATGTAGACGCCACCAGAGATCCATGAAGATGTCTCTGGCAATATGACCTCTACTTTGGTTTCACGACTGGGCAAACCACATTAGAGATTATTTGAAAGGACAAGTGTCAAGGTGCATTTACATGGAGGAGTAATAACAGGGCAGTTATTTCACATAAGCTCCAAGCTTCAGTTTCTCCTCTTAGCAGCAGTTAGACAGTTTGTGCTAGTCACAATGAGGAAAGTCACACATCACTGGCTTCATGGCAACACAGAAACAAGGGCAGAGAACTATTTGAACAACAGGTCAAAGTAGAGGTAATCCCATCAAAGTCTAACCCAGACCCGAGCAAATCTTCATTCATTTACAATCACATTAGCCACCGTAGGATGTACTAACTCTGCAACATGAGTAACAATGAATGAACTTGTGCTGACCGATATGTGGAAAAAGTTGTAATGTAATTGTAGGAACACTCATTAATCACACTTGTAGTGTTATTAAAAAAATAATTAGAATTGCTAAACCTTTGTTTAATTGTGATAAGAATATCTTTTCAGAGGGTTTTTCTCATTAACAAAAACTATGACCAACATGTTGAGGACCAATTTTTCATGACAAAGTTGAGACAAAGGTAAATTAAAATATACACTGAAAATATGCTTGACATGTTTTATCAGCTAAAAAAAAAACCTAAATGACAAACGGACATATAGTGAATACAGTATTAATGCAAAGTTTATACGAGACTGAGGACGTGTAGCAGCACCCCAATGTGATTTACACTGCGGCTAATTTTGTGTTCGCTAAAGAATTCTCACTGTATCATGAAGCTTTGATTGAAAAATATTTTAGATAGAATTTGAGAAAACCAGCTGGGGAATGACACGGCAGAGCTGACACATGGACTGTGTGAACATATCAAGTCCTGATAGAGGAGCCAACACCTGTAACCATGATGACTGCACACAACAAGGTGGTGACCGGCGTTGCCTCAAAATGTCTATACATATTATATTGTATATGTAGATATAAAAAAAAAATAATAAATGACTATAATGTTTTCAGTTTTACTTCACAATCTAAAATCCAATGACCAAATGTAATTTAAACTGATTTATATTATCCTGAAAAGGATTGAAGGAAAACAGAAAGAGATGTAAAAACCGACGCAGTGGGACAGTTTACATCAAGCTGCTGTCGATGCAGGTTTTGGTTTAAATCGTCCTGGACAAGTTTGAAAAAATAAATAAATAAAAAAATCACTGTCCACACAGAATGTGAAAAAAAAAGAAGAAATCCAACAAGTCAAGGAACAGATGGTCTCGTCCAGACGAGCATGTGTCAGCTGTGCTGTGTATAAGGCCTGTTCACCTTCACTACACAGGCGGCAGTTCCGACTCTTTATGTTGACTTATTATATTGTCCCATGATAATAAAAGCTCATTTTTACTCAATATGTGCAGTGTTAGTAATAACACCTGTGCTGACTAAGAGTACCGTATTTTCCGGACTATAAGCCGCTAGTTTTTTCCGACGTTTTGAACCATGCGGCTTTTACAGAGATGCGGCTTTTCTATGAATTTTTCTGCAGCCCTCAGATGGGCGCTGTAGATGGAAGTCAGTGCAAACAAAAAAGCGCCAGTTTTTATTCTTAACGCATGCAACCCAAGACGCACAACAGCAAAATACAGTAATATTTTTACACCCTCACCCCCTCATAATGGAAAACACGCGAAGAAATTCCTATGATGCAGCTTTTAATTTGAAGCCATCGATCTGGCTATCCGTGAAGCAAATCGAGTGTTACAGTGGTTTCAATGCTCAGGAGGAAGATGAATAGCGATTTGTGGTTTCAGTGCACGGGAGAATGAAGCGACTTTAATAGTTGCGCAGTTGCGCTTTAACAGTGCGCAGGAAGAAAAAGTGACAGTGGTTTGGTGTTCAGTGGTTTCAGTTCGCAGGAGGAAGAAAAATAAAGCAACTTGGTTTTAGTGCACAGGAGGAAGATTAATAAAACCATGACTTTTCTGTTTTGTGTGATCAGCACTTTTACTGCCGTGTTACAGGCACCATTCAGGTTCAGGTGTATGAAGAAAGACTTATGGTACAAAATCTTTTGTTGAGCGCAGCAACTCCTGCGTAATTCGTGAAGAATAAGAGACGTCTTCTCCTTTGGCTATGGAACAAGCCGTTTATTTATAACAAGGACGTTTTTGTCGGCTCTGTACATTCGACATGTGTTATACCAGCCACACATACACGTAAACGCACTCTGTACCGTAATGCCGGTAAAACAGCGCACAGAACATCCTCATGCCTACTGTGAACAATGAGTAGGAGCACATACAACAGACATACAGATCTTAACATCTTTCTATGTAAATATTATTTCTCAGCCTGGATATTGGCGGCTTATAGTCCGATGCGGTTTATATGTGACAAAATATATATTTCTTTTAAATTTTAGCGGGTGCGGCTAAATTTAGGTGCGCTCTATAGTCCAGAATTTACGGTATGTGTTTTATGCCGTTTACTGTTGCAGATGGATGGATGGCCTCTCCAGGCTACATTTAAAGTGCTGGGGAAACCACAGACACACAATTTCATTAGTTTCTAATAAATACAGCATTTACAGACTAGGAAAGACTAGTTCAGACTAGACATATGGCGGTTAACCCTGAACGGGAGGAGCAGTTTTAGGTGGAGGGACTGAAGTGTTGGAGCTGTTCACAACATGTGGATATACTCCATCTATGTCTGAGTGCAGGAAATGATATTTCTCTTTAAGTCTTTGTACAAGAGTGTTACAACAATAACAGCTGACAATAAGACAAAAACAAAAGCAAAGATTGTAACAAGTGCGTCACAGCAGCTCCATCATGTGTGGGAGACAAACAGAACATCCGTACATCTATCTTGCCTTCATCACTTCATTTGATTCAGTCAGTCCTGACAGTCGGCCTCTCCTCTCCTGTCAACCCAACCCCCCCGTCAGAGTCCATTTCTTGCGTCGCGGCTCTATTATGCAGCACGGGTTTCACAAAATAACAAACGCATGAATAAATCATACCCAACCTCAATCTCTGTGATTTGCGGAGTTGGTATAATTATTGAGTTTTTCATGAGAGCGCACTCATTGATTCACCGTGACCCTAAACAGTTTCCAAGGTTATGGGATGGGAAATTGATCGGCACGCGAGCGCTGATGGAGAGAGGAACGAACTCGCTGAATATCCAGATATTCAAATCTCTCTCTCCCTGCTCTCGCTCCTCAAACCCCCATGACCAAATGGACTTATAATTGGAAGTCAGGAGGCCCAGAAATACTCCTCACCTTCTTTCTGACTTGTCTCGATATTAGTTCTGGTGAGTTACAGGGTTGATATAAGCACATGGGGAGAGGATGAGGGAAAGAGAAAGTCATTAGGAGGAGCCGGTCGCCACTATCTGAAAGGGAAGTTCTCATCCTGTAATTTTTTCACTCACTCTCTTCTATTCGTACTCGTAGTTTCTCTTTTTCAGACATACAAAACACACACTCCCTCGTCCATCTTTTCCTCCCTTACAACAATGTTTCTCATTATGGCCCGTCTTCTCACATTTGTCATATTGGGCAGTCACCCATGATGATATCATAGGGTACTGGGGTAGTGTGTGTGTATGTGTGTGTTTAGTGGTTTGCAGCAGTAGGTTTGCTTTTCTGAACATCCCTAAGAGATTCCTCACGTGCCCCCTATCACTCTCTCTCACACACACACACACAGAGGAAATCACAAAGTCCTATTTGCTTCAGAGTTATTCTTATTTCTTCCTGGTGGGTGCTGAGGGCCCCCCATTGTCTGAATTCAATAGGATATGTCTCTGGATCTATGAATCCTATTATGAAGGAAGTGAAAAGGGTGAAAGGGGGGGAAGAGGAAGATGGATTTTAAATGGAGTGATGCAGCAGCAGAACATGTACAGACACTGTCCTCACCAGACGAACGGCAGCACTGTTCACTTGTTCGGGTGCAAAAAATGGTTTGTGTCGACGTTTTCCTGATAAAATCAGGAGCGTACGAATAATGACTGAGCCCTGTCAGAAACAAGAGTTTGATATAAATGAGGCTTTTCCTGTTCTAACAAGGTGACGAGGAAACACTGTGCAGCTTCTTTAAAAACAAACAAAAAAAAGAACTAATCCTAAATCATCCAGCCCACGATCATCCCCAGAGGAGGTTTATTCTGCAGCAACTGGTTTTTGCCTTAAGTTGTGCCATGTTGCCACTGAAATGTGCATGTTTGGATTCACGCGATATTTCAGTTTTCACTACACCCATTTAGCTGTTTGGATGTCAAGGTTTTGTTCGATCAAATCCTCCCACTTTGTGATTAAACAGATGTGATTTTGGAGACTAAGTAATGTAAGTGGTGACATAGCAAAAGTCATCGGGGAAGCCGACATTATATGTTTCTTGTTTTAAAATGGCCATTACTGACCAATTTCTATAGATTAACATTAACATTTAGTCTTTTGGCAGACGCTTTTATCCAAAGCGACTATAAGCGGTTCTTATTTCCAGCTTGTTTTCCAACCATCCCTGCTCCATCCAGTGCCGATTCCCCGATTCAGGTGTACGGGAAGAAGCCATTTTAAGGAGGGTCGGGTGGGGGTGTTCCTGCTTGTGAAAAACTGAACACACCTGATCCAGGTAGTCAGCAGTAAGTAGGACAAAGAAAGTCAGAAAAGATCACCTTGTTAAATTACTAAGAATAGCTTCTAGCATCACCTGGCATCTCCTCCAACATAATCTTCTGCTCGTCACATCATATTTGTTTTTTTACATATTTTGAATAGAACAAGCAGGATCCCAATGTGCAATACCCCTTTTAAGCAGTTTAGAAGGTAAGTAGTTAATATAATATGAATCCCAGTCGTTCCTAAACATAACCGACTTGTTATGGGTATGACTATTTCAAGAATTCCTGCCATAGTGAGCAGCATTTTAAACCTCGAAGAGGAAAAAGGAAGAATTTAATACACCACAAAGATAAAATGATCCCCCTCATTGTCCATGTTTGTTAGACTGACCAGACTTGATTTTCTGGCCACTTGGGATCCTGTTAATAGTTTATTATTTTACTCCTCCAGCAATTACTCGGCAACAATATCGTACATTTGGAGTAGTGTTTCCGGTGTCCTGGTGTATGTAAGTAATATTCCCTCTCTTGTGCCAGCGGCAGATAGTAATATTATTCTTGGTGTCGCCTGACTCTTGGTGGAAATACTTCCAGTAGCTGTTAAGCAGCCAACTGCTGCACTATAATCACCAGCTAGTTGTTAACAGTGTCTGTCTGCTGATGAGTGCTGAGCAGGGAATGTGCGGTGCGCATGTAGAGCAGATTCACTCCAAACAACTGCTTGCACTGTCCAAAAGCAAATGAAGATACTGATTGTGGTAAAGGTGAAACTAAACACTGGAGCTCAGTAAACATGGAGAAGCTTAAATGTGGATTATTTTTATAATGAACGATGACAAAGTTCTTTTGTTTAAACTACAGTAACTACTTTCCATCACGCAAAAGTAAGTATTTGTAGCATTGTGGGAAATCAGAACAGCTTCAACACAACCTCCTAAAGAAATGCAGATCTCTTTTTTTTTGTCTCTCTCATCCCCGCAAAGTTGAAGGAATGCACACACAGACACACACCCCCACACAGACACTGAACTCTTATGTCAAAATGTTAATATTTCAAATTGATGCTTTAGAAAATTGTACTTCACCTTCATGCCAGAAAAGCACAATGAAGATGTATAGAAGAAAATTATCCCTCCAGAAGGATGTCTTCTACTATTTCTGCACCTCTCCATCTCTGAGATCAGAGAGAAGAATGAAGCACAAGGACACATTAGGCCTTGTGTACGGCCGATCTGTGAACGTTGACACTGGGGCTTCAGAAAAAGGCGAACAATGCGCTGATGTGATGCACAGAATTCACCTGGAGAGGCGACTCAGAAGATGGAGACAGGATTTTTATGTTTTGGTAAAAGAAGGGAGTGTATAGGATGAACTACTCTAACACTACATAGTTTACTAATGGACACAAGCTACAAATCTATTGTTAATACATAAATTTAGCTTTAGTGAATTGCTTTCATTAGAAACCATGAATAACTGGGTAACAAATGCAAAAAATGCCTCCAACATCTGCAAGGCTTCCAACTTTGTTCGAGTTTTCTGCTTCTCTAGTGTCTTTTGCAGATGAATAAACATCTCATCTGTATGTCAGAAATGAAACTTTCACGCACTGCTATGGTCAAACACACACACACACAGGGTCAGATTGTTTCAGTGGTGTTGATTTGTTTTTCTTATTTTAGAATTCAACTTCCTCTCCTCCTGATCCCGATCTCATTTCCTGACACTAACCCCCTTAGGAGCCCTGTGCACATGTCAATTTGTGTGTGTGTGTGTGTGTGTGTGTGTGTGTGTGGGTAAGTGTGGGTGAGTGTGTGTGCGCACGCAAGTGTAAATGAAGTAATCTGTAGACTAGTAATTACTTTTTACCAAACAAGAGTGTGAGAGAGCAAGAGAAACAAAGACCAAAAAAGAAACCTGAAAATTAAGTTGTAGAATTTTCGGAAAGGCTCCAATCAAGGTGCTTTCACAATTAACTGAGCAATTTCTCAGGACTTAAAATATGCAAAGTGACTTTCATGACATAGTTGAAACAAATTAAGTGCTGTCAAGTCATGGATGCAACTGTCTGTTGCTACCACCGTTCCTCTGTTTCGACCTGAGTGGAGATACTTTATAATGCGCACTACAGGAACCTGTAAGTACCAATCCAAATACTACAGACATTTCTCACCATTACGCATAAAGACTTCACAGGCTTCTACATACACTCAGTTTCCCAGAGTCCTCTACTAATCAATTTCCTGCCTGAAATCCAGCCATGAACACAGCCTTTACAGGAACCACAGGACAGAATTTAGGACTTAGTGACGCAACATTATCAATACAACCCACAAAGAGACAGACTAAATTTCATCTATGGGCAATAATGAGATGCCACCTTTTGCAGCGGGATCATTTTCGGAAAGAACCACAAATTTTTTCAACAAAAGGAAAGACAGAAGATTAACACGATTCATATGCATGTAAAGTGCCAACTACAACTACTTGAACAAGCCTGTTCCTATTTGAACATTCTGTCTTCCAAGGCCGCACCTGTTGGTGGCGCAGCATTGTGAGCGGCTGAGGGAATCTCGCTCGGGTAAGTCATGGGTTGTTTTTGGATCCTACAAGCAATGCAGCACGTAACAGGTCGCACATATTGTTCTTACCTTGTACTACAAGGAACAAGGTAGGAACAATTACTGCTCTGTATCACGTTGTGGGCTTAATGATTCGGAGCTGCTATTAAAATGCTTTAAAGAGGTTGTGAATTGCCTCTGAGGTCAGAATGACTAAGTGGGTTGGTGACATACAAAAGAAAAAAAGGTGGACTGATAAAGACACATAGAACAGATTTGTCTTTTTCACCTCTACAGACAGTTACACTGTCAGGACTCCCTCTTTGGTGCAACGACAGTCTGAGAAGAGCAGCCCCAACGGACGGGTGACATTTACCTTTTTCTGGCCTACAAAGAGCCCTCGACCCCTCAATAGGCAAAGACACAAACACACACACACACACTCACACTCACACACACACTCACACACACTCACACACACTCACACACACTCACACACACTCACACACACTCACACACACTCACACACACTCACACACACTCACACACACACACTCACACCATTACAGCTCCTGACAGTGTTTCTTTTGAGCCCTGAAATTGTGCCAACATTGTTGTGTCTTTAGCGCACACAGTGTGTAGATCACACAGAAGTTTGAGATATTTTCTTGCATGAAGTTTCTGGGCACATGCATCAATAGTGAAAAAGTGACAAAAATAATAAGGATTTAACGTTCATACCTTACTTCATGTTTTCCTGGTCCATGCTGGACACAAGAGGACCACTGTATGTTGGCACAACAGATATATTGATAACATATCAACAAACAGCTGTGCTTTTGCTACAAGTCAGAACGAAAGAGACCTTTCATGGGATCAGTTAGTTTGATCACACAACAGATCTTAACTGTTCTCTAGTGATGGTCAACGTGTCCTAAATCATTTCCGGCTAACTGTGAATATTAAATCTACTCCATTCCTCGAATGACGCAATAATTAGATGTATCTAGTACAACCCCAGCCTCCACTGAGGAGCTAAGCTGGCCACCAGCTGGCAGGTATCGTTAGCTAAAGGATTTCATAAAAACGCAAATGAAAACAGCAGCAGTAGAGCTTTCGGAGTAAAGCATCCTGCAGCATGGTTAACAAGGAGTAGGCCTGCAACATGACCGCGGCAAATGGGTCCAAACTCTTAATTTGTAAAGTAACACTAAACTCACAATTGCACCAAATGTGTACGAGTCCTCATCTGAAAATATTTTCTACTGTTACATGATTAGATTATTAACCAGTGCTCGATTTAAACACGTTTGTTTCTATAAAATGTTATAATCTCAAGAGGCACCAATGGGTGTGCGAGTATAAACTGTTAAGTCTTGACCGTCGGACATAAGAACTCTATCTTGGCACATTTCCTGCTAAGCAGAAGAAAATGCATCTATCCACTGAAGGTAACCTTCCCATCTATCACACAGAGAGGAGGGGGAGAAACAGGGGTGGCAAATAAGCCACACGCTTCACCTCTGATATGCACACACACACACACACACACACACACACACACACACACACACACACACACACCTCTTAAATCTCTCCGTCTTTTGTCAGTGTTTCAATTTCACTGTACACCTCGTGCACCACTGAGCAGATGGAGACAGCAAGAGGAGGAGGTTGCAAAGGAATGACAGAACAAAGAAAAGTGTCACTGTCAGCTACACTCAAGACTCAACCAATTGGATAAAGCTCCTCCAAATTTCTTCTATTATCAACCGGGAGCCTCTGTTCATCTGAGGTCTGCTGGGAGAACTGTGAATTATTCTTTAAACAGAGTGACTCCACACTTTTCCTCCCACCGTTCTTCAGCTTTAGGAACAAAACTTTTTTGCCATTCATAATTAGACTATGACACCGTAATACTTCATGAGCAAATCACCCTCTGCTTCCACAGATCGTTCCTGTTGACACACAGTCCTAGAACAAATGCTGAATGTCTGATGTGACTTCTTGTTCCCTCCAGAGCTTGGAGACAGCATCAATTCATTTACTACGCTCCTTTGCAATTTCAAACACCATAAAAACACAGTGACATGCACCACATTTTTTTTGAAAAGCTGTTGCTAAGTAATTTCAGGCCACATTTTAAAAATGTATAAATGTTTTTAATTATTTGTAATAAAAAGAAAACCAAGACATTTAGTTTGAAACTATGTTTAAGGTTTTGAAAATAACCCCAACGGAAGATTCCCAGGCATTAAAAATGTATATCTGATCTTGGAAACAGACTTTGGGCTGTCAGTCCCACAGTTTAAGCAGACATGAAAAATTCAGCATTTACAAATCCATGCACGCCAAGGAAGATTGCACTATATAATCTAAAGCTCCATTAATAATTAGACATTGTTGAGAGATTGTTGTGTCAAGATCAACTTTAAGATATAGCCAACAATTCTGGGATGCTTATTTTGTGTGTAAATGTGTTTTTTAACTACTCTTATAACGCACAATATGAAAGAAATTTGGACAGAAAGTAACAAAAACTGATGATGAAATGACCTTAATCTTAGTTTAACATCACTACCGCTCCCTATTACAGATTTTTAGATGTTTTCCTGATAAATCACATTACCGTGGAGCCAGAAATGATGCCATTCCTTGTGCAGCCCCTTTTATTTCCACCCAGTGCCTCGGGGCACTCGTTCATTTATTTTGATTTGTATTTTACCTGGGCAACTGGATAGCAAACAATCCCACATTTACAGTACGATAGCAGGCGGGCAATTATTCCTCTCGTTTTTCACACGTTCATACTTAGTTCTGGAAGATGTGAGATTCTTTTACTCAGTGATACGGGCAATTGAAGCTGCAAATGATGTTCATTAGCATCAGTAAAGCAGCATCAGGCTGGTAATGATTATAAAGGTTATATTCAGTCGTGCTAACAATAACTGCAGCATGGAAAATCAGATTTAACATTGGTATTCACAACAAGGCAGTGGGAATTTCATTTTCATTAAAGCTTTACTTATTTAATATTCTGTGCTTGTGCCGTGTGAACACAGACAAACAATACATACACAGTGCTTGAACAAAAAGCAACAGGCAAATCCGATCAGTATTTAAATAAGAAGAACTGAACTGTCATCAGAGTTTGATTTGGATTGTAAAACGTCTTTTCTGTGCCTCACGTTGTGTGTGTGTGTGTGTGTCTCTAACTGATGAGACAGGGCACTTTCTATTGTTGTCCCGCAGTTTTCAATTCAAGGGCTATTTGTTTGCATTATCCAGGTTATGACAGGCGGGGAGGGAGAATGCCACTGTTGTATCTGATTCTAATTATTTAGCAGCTGTAAAACACTTGTCGCTGCCTCTTCAGTTTGCCGCCGCCTCATTTGTCTCTCGTTGTCTTTTCTGCCTTTTTCCTTTCTCTCCTCCTCACACCTTGTTTTCTCACCGGCACTTACTGGTAGCAGTACCATTTGAAGAAACACTGTAATATTTTAGGAAACGTGTTTATGAGTCTGAATGAACGAGTGCAAAATTATTTTTTTATTCTTGTAGGGATTGGGCAAAAAGCTCAGACAACTGGAAAGAACTGTGAAAAGAAACACTGCTTCTTCATGACAAAGGATCCAGTTAAACTGGTGTCTGGTATCTGCTTGTAAAATCTCCCTGTAGAGATTTTCTGAGCATGTCTACTTAGCACGAGATGCTGGGGCTGACCCAAAGCACATTAGAGGGATTATATAATCCATCTGTTCTGGGAATAGTGGGAATACGCTGGAATACTCCAAGGAGAGCTGGAGCATGACGGGGTAGAAGCAGATCTGGGCTACCTTGCTTTGCTCTCTGCCATTACTGGGGTTGTACGACTAAACAGGGTCAAGCTCACCCAATCTGTTGGATCCCGAGCGCACACACAGCGCCACACAAAAACTACGTGCCCGAAGAAACAACACCTTCGACAGGCTCCAGGACACATGCCACCTCTTTCCATCTCACCATCTCTGTCCCCTTTTCAGAAATTAATTAGGCGACATGTACTTGGGAAATGAGGTGACATTTTCCTATAATGAGAGCGATGGGTGGAAGGGAAGGAATCACTGCGTTTCCAGGACCCGCCATCGACAGAGATTGACATTTTCCATTACAGAGTCAAAATGTACATGTGTTGCTCCATCTGATTTGCCGTGTTTGTGTGCAAGTGTGTGTGGTTTAAGGTTGGCTTTGGCAGCAGACGGCAAGGAGGTCATCCATCTTGTTATAGCCATATCCCACGGAAGGTGTGTGTGTGCATTTGTATGTGTATGTGCCAGGATTTGTGCATGTGTGTGACATGTGTGTGCTTGGATGCGAAGGAGTGTGCGTGTGTGTGGCAGTAAGACGAAAAAACCATGATTTATGGAAGGGACCGATGCTGGAAAGCTCTAGGTACAGCAACGCCTGTAAATCCTGATAAAAAACCTGGATAGAAGCAATTTAATGCCATCAATCTTCCTACCTAGGGGCTCTGATATATTGGCAGGTAGAAAGAAGTATGTGTGTATGTCTGTGTGCCTGTGTGTGTCACAGCATCAAAGAAATAAGCTGAATGTATTCTTTAAATAGACAAACATGGTTTGAACAATTGGTTAAAATGTCTTGTGTGTTTCAAACTCGTACACCATGACGTGTAATACGCACTCATTGTTGAACATGTCAACACTGGCTACTGTCGAGTTGTGGATCAGTAAAATGCCTGCGCAAGAATAATGAGGAAATTATTGAAAAACATTGCAACTTAATATTTAAGCTAAAGCCAAACTTAAGATTTAGGCCTATTAATACAAGTAAGTAAGTCTGTTGGCTTGCTCCAAATGCCCAAGATCCATCACCAGAACAAGTTTTTACGTCCCCCAGGAGTCCATCACGATGCAGGTTTTAATGTTTTCATTTTTTATTAATAAATTCCCAATATCGTCACCAACCTTGTCTTCTGTTCACTGTATATGGTGCAGATTTGGATGAAAAAAACATGGTGCAAATTAATCATATAAAATGTGATTGAAAAGGTTTTATATTTATTTTTTAATTATTATTAGATGGATTTAACTTACTACTAGAAAAACTGCATAAAAACAAACCTGCATTCAAAAGCAAAAAGAACCTTGAACACTATACGTTTTGTTCATTTGACTGGACACTGACCAAAAATTAGGCGTTGCAACGACCATGTGCCACAAAAAGTGAAACAAGTATTTCACAATATTTCAACTGTGACAGATCTTTACACCACTATTACTTTAAGCAGTAGGGGACTATCAACAAAGATCACACCAACAGCAAAGCATGTCGCTGTCCAGCATATCATGGGGAAACCAGGGGTAAAGTCTACAAAGCTAAAGGCATCTACTGCAGTGGCTAATATCAGTCATCATAAGTCCACCATTAGAAGAACATTAAACAACAATGATGTGCATGGCAGAGTTGCAAGGAGGAAGCCACTACCCTCCACCAAAAAAACCGCGGCTCATCTACAGTTTGCTTAAGGCCACGAGGAGCAGCCACAAGGATATTTAAAGAACGTTGGGCGAAAAAACGTTTTGGCCCTTTCTGAAACTTATGTGATGCGTGGTGGTGGAAATTCAGTGATTTCTTGTTTGTGAATCGGGATGATTCACCATCATCGATGGATACTGAATTGTACAAGCAAGTTGTGCAGTGCAATTTCAGGGTATCTGTTCGTAAAGTGAAGTAAAACAAAGTAAATGACACAGCAAAACAACGGTCCTGAACACACAGAACAGTTAAAGCAGAAGAAAAGTCCCGTTTTGGAACATATGTGCAAGTACACATACTGTACAAACTTCCATACAGATATGCACACACACACACACACACGAGAACATACTGTGTATGTCTTCTATATCCTGACTGTGAATCCAAAGCATTATGTGTGTGTGTGAGTGCAGACTGAAGTATAAACAGTGTTGTGTTGCAGGCTCCCCTGAGGCCAACACAACTTTACATTTGCTTGCCTGTGGGTTAATAAGAGTATGATTTATAGCACAACAAGGTTCCATCTATCTAACCACAGCTAGTGTCAGTGCTCGGCTTTGCTGTTCTCCACTAAAAGGTACTAAAGACTTCAGCAGCATCTCAAATGAAAACCCACATGTACCGCTGGTGCTGTTTTTATAGAGCCACTAATGCAGTAAATGATAGGATAAATTAAATTATTATTTAAATGAGCTGTTAATGTATTCATTCTTTGTCCCCCACCTTGTATTTATTATCTGCTTGCATTGCAAGCTTAAGATAAAGCTATAAAAGCCTGATACATTTTGTAAACACAAATAATATTTTACAAAGAAACTAAATAAGAGCTCTGCAGAGATGAAAAATAAAGAGCATGAGCATGATCACAAGGTGTTTCAGTAAATTCTTAAGTAGTTTTCGTTTGAAATTTTAGATGATGGAAATTTAAAAAAAACCTGAATCAATAAGATTAAACCAAATGATTACCTCAAATCAGGTGCATTATATATGTTTAATTACTAAGATTTATCTCAGGCCACTTACCTTCTGCCTAATCTCCTCCAACGTTTTGTGTAAAGCTCAAGTTGCAACGACAGCATTATCTTTCTGTGTGACAGACTTGACTGGAGAGACCTTGAGAAATGATTTAATTTACCACTGCAGGCACTAAATCACACACACAGTAGGAATATCTACTTTACACACATACGCGCCCACGCACACACATACGCACCCACACACACGCACTACAGTGCATTAGGGATGCATTGATAACCACTTTTTTGCAGCTCAAGTACATGTACTTACATTTGAGAACTTGCCGATACTCACTGTAGTACCACTACAAGTACCTAGCAGTCATGAAGCATTTCTAAGAATTTCCACAAGCATGAAATGACTGAATCTGTGAGGTTTTCCAAGAAAGTAATAGACAGAAATAACAAAGACAGGAGGCCGCTGCTGACGATGAAAAATTAACATTAAGCATTAGGTGTAAACAAACAATCCAATTAAATGTAGAGTATAACTGACTGAACATGCTGCAACACACTTAACTTCTAAAAGCAGCATCCTGAATTATTTTATTAAATACTGTACCAAAGTATGTCAGAAATGAGTGCAAACCTGCATTTATAATTGCTACATTAAGCTACTGTCTGAATGGTGATGGCAGCTCTAAGAAAGAACAATGTAAGTATCAAGCAAAATACACCACTCAGCCACAACGTTAACACGACCAAATGGGGTTTTTTTATGAAAATTCATCTGACAAAGAGGTGCTTTTAAACCCATCCATCTATACAGTATACTGTCTCTATTGTTCCTTTAATAACAAAGCAGCAATTCAGTTTTTCAAGAAATGATCAGGAAATAACAGGCCTCCAAAATAAAGTCTTACACACAAAGTACATTTCCTTATTCACCCAAATGTCAGACATTTGGAAAAGGTTTATATTACGTTTTTATCTACAGATAAAAAGGGAAGGACGTATTTTTTCTGTCGATGGCTGTGAAAAAAAAAATTGACTGGAACACAAAGCTTTTGACTGCACTACTCGGAATTTGTGGAACTGAAATGGTGAAATTGTTCTTTTTGTGTTCCACTCTACACTTTCCATTTAATTTATAGCAAGAATCTGTAGTATAATTTTAAAAGATACATTATCAACTGTACATTTTTTGATTGATTTTATAGCAATTGATGCATGTAATATCTGAGTCGTATTTGTTATATTTCTACATTACTAGTTAGCATCTACATACATTCCTGTCAATGTTTGTACTTTTCTTTGCAGACTTCCTGCTGGCTCAATTTCGTCATTAGAAATCTAGTGTTTAACTGCACTGCAACTGTACCTAAACAGAGTCCTCCGCATATAATTAGATCCATCTTCCATTCGCTGACAGTGTACGGAGAAAGGTCATACAGTCAGCTGGAAATGTGATGGACATTGGCTGTCCAAATAACACCTGACCAACATCTCGCCAAGTTTAAACCCAGCATCCACTCAACTCGTGACAGACAGATTAAGATTCTGACAGCTTTAAGCCTTCACCACTCCCACCATGACACATTCTTCTATGGACTTTGTTGCTCTCTCTGTCTCGCTTTTCTTAGCTTGGTCTAAGACTGACCTGTACGTGAAAAACAGTGACTGTCAGACATGACATGTCTTTCTCTGAACTACTCTAGCCCGTCCATCTGACTTTTCACACACAACCTCTCTCTCTCTCCCTCACACACACACTCACAAACGCGCACACACACACACAAACGCACACAGACACACACACACACACACAGACAGACACTGTTGAGTCATAAAATGATTCAAATGCAAGAAGACATCATTATGACTTTTATGGGGCATATCAGTGCAGCATGGAGCTGGCTTTTCAAAAGAAATGACCGAATAATGTTTCTATTTTCCCAATATAGAGAGTGTAAAGTTAATATCCTGAGGGCTATCTTGAAAGCAAAAACATCCAGGTTCACATCTTTGCCATTAGGCCTAAAGGACATAGAAAAATAATTGAATATTGTTACAATTTCACATGCAACTTTTTTTCAAAAGTTCCTCCTCTTCTGTATTATCTAGTGCAAACAAGCTGTAATTGATAATACCCAGCGTTGCACAAAATGTCATAAAAACTACTACTCATATTTCCCTACCAGCTCTCTCCATTTCTGTCTTACCCCCTGGCTCGCTACAGCCCACCCCCCCAGCACACATAACCAACACAGCCAGCCATACCAGTCAACAGTAGCATGCAAACATGCAGCCCCTTTCAGCTTGTCATTTGAATATTGTGTTTTTTCAAATTGCTATATTGATTTGAAAATTAATAATTGTGAATTAATCATGATTAAAATAAGTCAAACATGACAGTGACTGCTAAAAATTCCTTTTTTTCAGTATGCTCTGTTTCGTAAGAAAATGTCTAAATTATCCAACTTTACATAAGACTAACACACAAAAATACATTGTCTCCTTCTTAGATCTGAGTTTCGTGGAATAACAGGCACCTTTGACACCAATTTCTCACACACTCACCCCTGCTAGCGCTCTGTCACCTTTGCCTATCATCAACTTGTCTTGACTCCAGACGCAATCACTCAACAATGGCACACTGAAAAATTTCAGCAGGGACACGGCAGCAAAGTCACTGCCTCAAACTGATGCGCACACACACACTGACTATAGATATAACTACTATTAAGGTAATAAAAGTAGAAATAAAAATATATCTATACAATTTACTATGCGCAATAAACAGAGTGAATGAAGGAAAATGGACCAAGTATTAAAAATAAATAAATTACAAACGAGCCAACATGCTAGCTGTTTAAACAGCTGGACTAATGAAAATAGGAGGGCATCAGTTCTAGGAGACTTGTGTATCACACATTTGAAAGCTAAAGTGCTTCCTGTGTACACACAGCGTAACTCCGCTCCTAAGGAACATTTTCTTAAGAAAGCTCTGATCACTGAACTAAAATTCAGTTGTCTGCAGTTAACTAAATCAAAACGCTAGTTTTGGGAAACCTGACTAAACTTTTAGCAAAGTGAGCTGTAACTGCTACTCTATGGGGTTACATGCACTTTTAGAATAATTTTTGTGAATTCACTGAGCAAACACACTGCATAGATTTGTGCAGAGCTCCTTCTGTAAGTTTCAGTTTTATTCTGACTGCAGGGTGTGATTATCTCCCTTTTCCTCTAGCTGAGGGAAGGATCAGGTTCTCATAAGCCAAACCCTAATTACAGTGGCTATAGTTTTCATTTACTGTACATGACAGGTAAAGACTGGATGGGTAACTTGAGCTTGTGCTAGCATGAAAACCACTCTGCGGGGCCCAAGCTCGGCCACACTGTGCACAGTGTTTCAGGTGTCTTTGGTATAAAGTTACGCTAAATGAGACTGCTCCAAAACCTAATCGAGCACAAATAGCTGCATTCTCTGATTGGTTAGGACGACCGCTCTTCCTCAACAACCTTTCCAAGCAGCTGCTGAAAGTGCTGTGAAAGGATCACAGCCGGCTTTAACAGCGCCCCTCCACAACAATCACCCTAGTTATTCTCCACACCTCTGGCTGGCTTCTTCTCCAAAATGTGGAGAAGGCTAACATACTGAAACGCTAACCAATTCGCTATCATTAATAAAAAGTGTTATTTAAATTCTACTTTACATTGTGGGATAATATTTCTATATTTCCACAACTTAATGTTCTGGTAGACAACATTGCAAACACCTGCAACAACGTGCATAATGGCGTTCTTGTGAGTTTCTCCTTGACTTCTCTGAGGGTTTGAGGAGTGTTAGAAAGCCTCTCCTCTCCTCGGCCCTGCAGCAGGGAGGGCAGGCAGCTTTGTGATAACCTTGCCCTGTCATTGCGTTCTTAAAACAAATCTGCTCTTATCAGGATCTTGTAGCAGGCAGCAAATGCAATTTCCCAGCTCCCCCGGCGGGTGTCTGCCTCAAATCCTCCACAGGCAATCTGCCTGTGTGATCTGACGTCTTTAAGAGGGACTTGAACCGAGGCAGCATTAGCCCATCTGACAACTAGCTCTGCCTCTGACAAAGTGTCAACCTCGCCCAGTGCACTCTCTCGCTCTCTCTTTCTATTCACACTGATTGCTTTCTGTCACTTTCATCCTTTTTGAGTATTAGCATCTCTCCTTTTCTTTCTTACTGTATTTTTTTCTCTCTGTGGTGCCACTTCTCAGGCCACAGATCACAGGAATGCATTAGTGACATCTCTTGTCTATTAGGCCTCTTTCTCTCCACACCACGTTGCAGGCCACTTCTTCTCTTCTCAGTAAGTCCCATTCTTCCACATTAGAGCACATCTGTTCAGTGAGGCTGCTGCTGAGATGAGAGTGTGTGCACCCGTGTCTAGACGTAGTGTGTTAGTCATGTTTTATGGTGTGAGCTGTACACTTCAAATGAACCGTCTGTGCACCCTATTCCAGGGCATCGGCGTAACAACAGGCTTATCCTCTAGTTTCCTGATTTAACTAGTGCATTTTATAGTTATTTACCCAAAAGTCTACCTTTCTTTTAACCAAACCAGTTTTTAAAAAAAAAAAAAAAAAAAAAAAATTCTATGTAAAGAAAAAGCTCAGAGAATATGGGCAGAGACAAATGTCACAAATACTTAACTATCAACTTTTAGATTATGTCATATACTGTGTGTGCAAGAGGCAATAAAGGGAACAGTGACCCACATTACTGGAGCTCTTATTAAGTTGTGAGGAATTTAAACAGCTGAACAGCTTAAATCGAGGATAAGAATTAAAGAAAGTTTCAGTAACTGTGTAGCCTCAAGAATTTAAGCATGACATTACTAAACAAAGATTGTAAAACTTGTTCCACATGTCTGGTAGTCTATGTACACATGTAAATTCCAAATTTCCACAATTCATACACACATTTTCAAAATAGCTGACTAGGCATCAAAAATCTCAGATGTTCTCCGCATTTTCATGTATAAATCATATACCCTTATCTGTTCTTTCAGTTTTAATTCAATAATTTTTTTCCACTAGCAAACCATCAAATTTAAGAACACTGACAGAGTGAGGCATTAAAAAAACACACTGTGTACTTTGTGTAGAAGAGAAAACTGTCCACCAGTCATTAGGTGCCCAGTGTTCTACAGAAAACACCCATGACCCAATTCGGTATTAACTGTCGTTTCCAGTGTTGTCACAATAGAAAAATTATGACTTTGATACATACACCTTCCTAAATGCAAATGGGACTGAAAGTGTCAAACTGCTGAGACAACAGGACAATTTTGCCAGGCGTGATCATCATATCAGACAGCATGGCATGAATTACAATATAACTCAGCTGAGCACATTACTGGCATGAAATAAAGTATTGTCCCTTCAACACTTTTCTGTTTTTCTCACTTGAACAAAAGGTGGAACGAGTCAGGGGAGACCAGCACAACTGTGTGAAGGTTTTCATATACTGTCATTAACTCCTCAGGTCCAAGACCATCTCCATGGTTACCCACCCTGCCCCTTCCCAATGCACCTTTTTTAGAGAAGTTCATTTAGGGGAATTCACTATGACAGTAGATTTGTGAGTGAGACAGAACAGAGAGTCTTGAAAAGCATATGAAATGAAGAAACTATTTCATTTAGGAAGCTGGTTGCAGGCTTGATGGAGTTATTACAAACAAGGGACTAGCCACCCAAGTATATTAACAGCCAACTATACTTAGACACAGATGGCAGGGAAACAACTCCCAGCAACAATAGATCACAATGTTATAAAACATGTCCAAGTAACCAAAAATCTCCTTTAAAAATACAGCAATCTGGGGCAGCAAGCAGCCACTGGTGGCCAGGAGGTCTGTCTACATAAAGAAGCACAGATTAAATTTAGCACCAACACCTAACTACCCAACACTTCAAGAGACAAAACAATACTTTTTGTGATCTCTTTGTATTGTAATTATTAAAATGTTTTTTCAAACTCTATTGCAAAAAAAGTGAAGGTATAGACTGGCTGTTTGGCAAGTACATGATGTTAGGTCCTATTTGATAGAATATGAACATCCTGTTATAAAACAAACAGCTACTGACAGAAAAAATAGAAATTATTAAAATCTGTCGAAAATTCAATATAAGATTCTGACACACCTTGAAGTTATGCTGACAGGTTCACAGTGCTGCCGGAGGTGTGTGCGCTGCTAACTGCTATGTTGTTTATGTTGCATCTAGTCAGCTATGATTTCATGACAACTACAAATCCAATCATAGAGCAATCGTTTTGTTGCGGGCTCTAAAGTAACTGTAAATGCTACTAATCACAATGCTTTACAGCTGTTAGTTTCTTTGAGTTACTGTTCCTTGTTACTATGATCGTCAAGGTCTTTGAACGTGATTTTCTCATTAGTATGAATACAGATTATTATATTAGATTATAATTTGTTGTTACTCTTTACCAATTTAGTCAGATTGCCTTGAAACAGGGGAAATTACAATACAACAAATATTATACGAGCTGTGAGACTGTATTTTAAAGAATAGTGTTCAAAATGGAAGCTTCCTGAATTTCAAAGAAGAAGCAAGGTCTTCTCTGAGACTCTTAAATAAATAAAATAGTCGAAATATATAGACAAAAAATTTCAATCATCCCTGTGAAAGTTCTTTTTCCCCTAAACACTTCTGCTGGACATAACCACTGAGTGAACTTCACTTTTCTTTCTTTTTGAACTTCACTGATGTATGATGGATCTTTAACTTCTATGAATTGAAACAACATTTCTTTTCCAATGTCACTGGTGACATAGAAAAGGTCCAGTAATATGAATAATGGTCAACAAGTCTAACTGCCCAGTACAGCACACTGTTCCAGGAAGCTCCTACTGTATAGATTGTGTTTTTCAAGTTTTGCGGTACCTATTCAATAACGAAACAGTGTGATCACACTACACGCTTCAGAAATAGACATTTCAATATCAGAACTTTGAAAGACAATTTTAGTAACTATATAAATAACATTAATGCCATTACACAAAATCGCTTGGCTGTGATATCACTGTACATTCTTGGGAGCTTACCCTAATCCTAACCATAATCACAGAAAGCCTGACCACTTATAAAGCAACACATTTGCACATAAATGACATTTCTTTCACAGCATGCTGTATCTAGGGTCCATTTTTGTAATTAGTCCCCGGAATCCCTCATTGTCAACTCTTCCTCACACTTCACAAATGTGCATGTTCACCATGCTTGTTCTGTTTGTATGTGCACACAAGATGCCCACGTTGTGGCAACAATGCAAACATGTTTTCACAGACATCAATATGGCAAATTCCAATCATTGTGAGAAATTATCCTAATACGTCATAGACAACTGGCATAGCCCTACTGCAAAAAGGGTGTTTAATTTTGCCAAGAGTTCTATAAAACAACTAAAACCAATGTCATCTTTACATTCAAAATATGAACCTACAGCCAGAAATTGTTTTGCTTTCTGCCAAAGCCAGTTTAGCTCCCACTTCCAGTCCTGTAAGCCATGCTAAGTGACTTCCAGCTGCAGCTCTATGACAAAACAGACTTTATTTTGGGGACTATTACATATGTGGTGAAGACCACAGCAATAGCAATGAGGGAAGCTAACGGAATATTTTTAATAGTAGGTTGAGTTATCGCCCACAGGGACCAGTTCTCAGTAATATGCCTGTGTGTGGCCGTTGCTGCAAGGAATGTGCACAGACATTGCTGTGACCCTCACATTGTGTTTTTCCAAACACTTTGACAGTAGCCAGATAGTGCCCATGTGTGTAATGCCCTTTTAAGGAAACACATGAAAAGATCAATACAATTTTCTGCTATGCCCGCTCCCTGTATATCTGGAGCTATGAGCCAGTTAGCTTAGCATGAGGACTGCAAGTACACAAACTGCACACGGGACAATCTCTCTCTCTCACACACACACACAAACACACACACACACACACACACACACACACACACACACACACACACACGGTATTACTGTTATGTGAACATTTCTCGGAAGTAACTCTTTATGCAAAACTAATCCCAGTTATTTCCAGCTTCAATGATATGATGTTCTCATCTAACTGTGCAAAAGAGCAAGAAATCCAATGTTCAATATTTACCAAAATGTCAAACTGCTTCTCAAACAAAATGAATCTGGATAATAAATACATCTTTAATAATGGGAAGTTTTACTCACTCAAACTCTACAGTTATTTTCCAAACTATGTTTGAAAAGCAAGACTAAACACACAAAATGTCCACCGTTCAGGAAATTGTCTGGCAAAGACAACACAAACACAAAGGGGACAAAAAACAGACAGATACCTGCCAGCTGCATTTATTGAACCTGTTCTCTTTTTTGTGTGAAGGAAAATCTTATGTTCCAAAAACCTGATTCAAATAAAAAACAAACTTTGATCTACAAAGGAAGTTCCACTACAAACACATGCAGAGACACACATTTTTGTTCACACACTTGCACACACACACACACACTCATGCTACCTCAATTAGATTCTATTGGATTTTATTAAATCTTCCTTGAGCTTTCACTTCACAGCAGCATCCATCAGAAGATTATTATTTATCTTGCTGTCAAGAACTGGCAGCTTATGGAATCCCATAGAGACTGAGAGGAGCCATTATGGGTATGTATGGAGAAGCAATTCTGCATACAGATGTACAGTATGTAGTGTGTTAGCATGTATGAAAAACTGCATTAAGATGGAAGGAAAATGCTTAAAGTAAAAGTCACATTGTGGTTAATTACAGACATTAGAACAACACATTAGATCCTTGTATGTATGAGTTATGCAAACAGTTTTCAAAAAAAGCGAATGTTTTATTTACACATGTTATAAGAGCTTATTTTATGCATTAGGAGGAAAAGATGAATAATTTAAAAATAACTGGTGGAAACAAAAACTGTAAATGCTTCACTTTATGTTGCATCAATCTCATGCAGAGAGGCAAATGCTAAACATATTAAATATGCAAATAACGGTATTACACCACAGCTGTTGTTGTCAGATGTATTTTAATGCTGCTATTAATATTAATGATTTAAGGTGAGAAACAAAAAACAGCTTGAAGTTTATTTATGTTAGTTTTGGAATTTCCTGAGGGTCACATAAAACCTAAAAAAATGTAAATTAAAAATTACTCTAGTTTAAAAACACAGCGTACCTGTGCGTCTGTGTATAAATAGAAATGCACATTGGTTTCCTTTTGGAGGGATTAAAGTCAATTGTAATGGTAATTAGATAACTGTGCCTCAAGTATAAAACATGTTATAATTTTACCTTTTTTTTTTACTTAACCCGTTATTCAAATACAGCAATGTGCAAAGTGTGAGGGGAAATGTTTTTCTATTTCCACAATAACACAGTGCCCCAGCCAAGCACTCTTTTTTTTAAAAAAAACGCAAAAGCCCCAAATAGACAATTTAATGTTTACGTATACATATTATGGCAATCTGAAAAAGAACACCACCTGAAAAATAAAGCAGTTTTACCTTAACTAGGTAAAACTTTCAATTTAATTAACCAGAGTGAACAAACTTCAAAATGCCTAACAACACAGCATACAGGGCTTTTCCCCAGTAAAGAGAATTAGAAGGCAGCCGCCTCCATCAAATTAAGTGCTGCCTCCAGCTCTCAACAAAACTAAGGTGAGTCTCTTTATGGAAAACACAGTTTCTCTAATTAACATCTACTTCTCTTCCAAGGGTCAGTGGCAACCACATCAGTTACCTGTACAAAAAGTTCTGTTAATACAGGGGCAGGGGGTATCTGGAATATACACAATGTTCCCAGGTTTGTTCTCTGTGAGGTGTAGTAAATTACTCTATTACGAACATAGACTAGAAATTGTCAACTCATTTTTAAGCCGCCATCCTGAGACTTCGGGCCTTTACATCTGTCCCTCTAGCAGACTCTGCTCTCAATCTGTCTACGAATTCTGAGTGGGCTCATTTTTAAAACACATCCCTGCTTCAGGACCTATCCTGTTAACACGGTGCCACTATCAATCCACCTCCCACTTGTGTTATCCACACAGCACGTCTGAGAAACATTACTGCTTGATACACTGTCAGATCTATAAAATGGAGATGTCTTATGTTTCAGTGTATGCAGTACAGTACATGGAAAAAAACCTAAAGAAAAAATGAAAGTTACTTTTTTTTTAAACACAGCCATCCACCATATTAAATTATATTTCTTATGCTCTGAAAATGTATTTGCAATAATAATGTTCATAATAATGTGTAACCGCCCAAGTTTCAGTTGTGATAGACAAGCACCAGGCTGCAGTATTTCGGTCTAAAACATGTATTTATGTTCACAAGCTGTTAACAAGCTGTGGAGTCGTACAGGAGAGCATTATATTAAGAGGTGGTCCGCCCTATTCAAAATGAATGAGCGATCGCAGTCCCGAAATAAGATCTGAAGTGAGAGGATGGAGACGCACTGTAGACTCTTAAAAAGGTACATGGGGGTAAAATACCGAGTGAACTTTGGGTAAATTTCTCTTGGTTTTCACCAATGTCCTTTGTAAATAATACACGTTTAAAATAATCGTGAGAAACATAAAAATGAATGTTAGTAACTGGCTCTGAACACTTGCAGTCAGTATTATTTTGTCAGTTATCTTAAAAGATCAGAAATTTTTCCACTTCTACTTGCAGAGGGTAACAAGGTATCTAGTGTGATAAGCCTTCACCTAACACATCATTGGTGCAGACTGCAACATCAAGTTAAGACAGGAAGACGTTAAAATAAATGGTCTGACTTTGCTGGATTGTGTAGCACACCGACACTGAAGAAGACTGATGCCTCAAGATTTAGGTATACTAAAAAACTCCCACAGACAGATCAATATTTACTCTTTGGACATAACACCCAGACATAAGGTATGTATGCAGTATAATGCAGCCAGGAATACACAGACCTTTACACTCGTGAAACTAAACAATCCCTTTACAAACACACGGCACAACACAGGAGACCCGCCTCCTCAGGGCAAGACACTCCTTTGAAGACTGCAGCATCCTCACCATGGCCAGAAAAATCTGACCGCTTGAAAGAGAAGTAAATGAGGATATCTAAATGCAATGACCATCACTTGACAGAGGGGTACACTGGAACACCGCTTGACACCCCCCCTGCAATATAATCTTGGCGTCCCTCCACAGGCAAGTAAAAGAAGTTCACATTCTAGGTCACATAACCTTCACAACATGGTGGCCGAGCGGGACAACGATTCACAATTAACTTCAACAACCCTTTAGGTATCAACGACTGAACAACTCCACAGAGTTTAAATCCTGCTGACTCTACACCCTAAGTTAGAACTAATGAAGCCTTTTAAATGAGAGCTAAAACGTCTTTAAGAACCACAAGCAATTAGCACTGAACAGCAACTCTGGGATTACCACGACCTGGATGGCTGAGAATCTTCACAGGCATTTAGGAAAAACAGCAGGGAAAAAAAAAAAACTGGGCGATTTGAGTTATTTTTGTCTTTTAAAACGTGCTCATCTAGGAGATCTTAAAGGTATTTTAGGCTGTAAAGTGTAATTTGCCTCAAACTGCTCAAACTCACAGTTGAATTCATGTATGATTTATAGATGATATCCGATTCCAGTTCCTTAAGTTAAAAAAGGGTTTACCAATTGAGGTGGGCTCTCAGAGCACCTTTTTCTTCTCCAACTTGTCAATAAAGAATAAGATGTGCGCTGTACAGGTGTTTCGTGATACAGGATGAAATACTAGCTGGTAGCTTTTCTATATCTGGTTTGATTGAGAACATCTTTAAATGTCCCCTAATTAGGAGTTCGTAGACTCTCCACAGGAATCGTGGGCAGTCTCCAGATCTCACTTGGGGTGCTGCTCCACTGCTGTATGCAAATATCTCAGCCTCCAGCATAGCACTGATAAACAGGATCTGCTGGAGCAAATGAGCTGAATCCATCAACCTACCATTACCTAAGGTTAAGTGCTGAAACATTAGATGCCAGGGTCCCTTTTCCTTTAAATCAATTCCCTTTATATAGACCTCCACCAAAACCCCTGTGGGTACAACACTAGACCCATGTATATTCAGTCACACCTATACACGCACACAGATGTCTACACACAAAGTAGTAGTAATAGGTTTGAGAACAGGCCAAACAAAACTAAAACATACTGCACTTATGGTCATAAAACAACAGCTTTGTTGCCCAATTGCTGTCACAGGTCAGGCAGCATTTTATTGGGTTTTTGCCCTCGTGTGTGTGTGTGTGTGTGTGTGTGTGTGTGTGTGTGTGTGTACCCCCCTTCAACACTGCTTGTCATAATGTAGCGGATAAAATGCTGATGCAGCTGTGACTGACACCATTATACACCACCACCAAGGAGACAAGTATGGATGGTGAAAAAGAGAAAGTGGCAGGAGGGAATGCGTAGGTGGATGGACTGATGGACTGGAGCGTGTATATAAGCAATTTGGTATGGTAACTTTAGATGAACCTATAATTTGTCAAAGACTGAGTGAGTATGAGAGAAAGGGCAATATGGATGGAAAGTTGTGGATTTCTGGCAGCAGTCTCTTACTCAGCAGCAGAGCCACAAAACATGATGAAAAATGCTGCTGCTGTTGTGTGTGTGTAAAAGGGAGTTTGTGTATACAACCGCTTACTGAGGGTTCACAGAGGTGCAAGTCTGACACCTACAGGTTTAATATCTGAAATGATGTTTCCCTGCACTGCCAGCTGTTGCCTGTGAATGTTGTGATTCAATACGGCACATTTGATTATTTGTCATAAATTTAAATTTGAGATGCCAAAAAAGGATGATTACAGAGTGATTTCTAAGCTGGGCGTTAGATCCTCTAAAAATGTCACACAAATCCAACAAGTTTAAAGTTTAAATTTAAGAAGCAGGAGTTATGTTTCTAACACACTAAATTACACATACAGCGCTCTGGTGATATGGGAGCAGAAGGCCTGTAAAAATGGACAGACCTAAGGATTTCATTTTATTCATTTTTGATAAATCTGTTTTCCTGGTGTCATTGAAGGTTCTCTGTCATCTGGGCTAAGTTATGTTGAGGCTGAGTCATGTCAACTGGATTTTCTCTTGTTTTGCTGCTCATTCAAGTAGTTTCCTCAGTCTGAGAGAAAGTTCTATCCTCCACGATGGGCCTTTCCCTGCCGATCCTGCTTTTGTAAATATTCTAAGCTGAAGGGGGAAAAAACTTTCTTAAATTCCCACCACACAATCTGGCATCCCCACCGGCTCACGAAAAACCGCGCTAAAATAAGCCACCGTCAGCCCACAGTCATTTTACATGTCAGTGTCACTGATCATTTTAAACTTTTAAACTCATTTTACTGGTTGTTCACGCACTTTTAAAGCCCTGCACCAGCCCACGTGTCTGACGTGGCTCCGGGGCAGCACCAACACTTTTGCAGAGGCAGCTTTTCATTTTCACTTACCTCGGACAGTTTGTGAGGGAGACGACGACGACGTGACGTGGCGTGTCTTCAAGCTGAGCGTGGAGTCCAATATAAGCTGCTGGTTCATGTTCCTAGGACGGAAAACCCAAGACGTCCAGACCAGTGCCGCTCGCTGAAGACTGGGGAGACGTTGAAATCCGGTTTGAGAGCTGTGTCAACCTACACACCCTTAGCCACATTTAAGCTAACAACTAGCCAAACACTAAGACGTTCCAAACGCTTTTTCTCCTCATACAACTTCAGTTTTTACTTGGACGCGTTAGTTATCAAAGTAGTTGGTTGTCGTAGTTTTTGTTTTTTAAATTTAACCACAAAATGTGAATTTTTTTTTTTTTTTTTTTTTTTTTGAAACTCCTACTTTACCGCTGCTGCAAAAGAGGCCGGACGGACAAACAGCTAGCTACCAGCGCACACTAACTTATCAAAGGTTAATCCCGCCCACTCGAATATTCGTAACTTTTTATTGGCCTTAGTATTTTTGTGACGTCTCCGGGAGCGAACCATAATTTATGTTTAAATATATAATGTATTATTCTGTATATTATAAACAAATGTATAAAAGAAAAGCTAATTCAAAGTGGTTACCCTACTGGGACATATTGGTTCTGATTTACTTAAGTCAATTGTGCTTTTTTCCTTCAATCTGAATTTGCTGAGACTATTATTTTTATTGGCACTGCCAATTCGTGATAATTCTTTTTTGCATTAGTTCTTTTCTTTATAGTAAGCCAAAAACTATAAAAAGCTTTAACTGAGGGAAAAAATGATTGTCTTCCCTCAGTTACAGGTGTAATAATTTTGTTAGCTAAATATTTATCTTTCATAGAAATACAAATAAACTGGCAAAAACCTACTGTTTTTCCCCTCTCCCAGGATGATTTTTATGTTCATCAATAAAGGCAAATAACAATGTTTCTGTCAAACTGGACCTTACTTTTTGTTTGTTTTTTCCACTATGAGCAAGATGCAGAGACATACAGATTTAGTATGAAAGCTGATTAAGTTCTCAAGCTTTCTGTTTTGTGTAAAGCTTCTAAAATTGGTCTTATACATTATGTCAAACATTTGCACAAGCAGTTGTGGAGCTGAAGAATGAGACATTTCTATTTTTTCCCTATGTTAATTTGTATGAACACATCAGCAAAATTAAAAATGATCACTTCATTTAAGACCAAATTTCTAAACCACAAGACATTTGATCAAAGACACACTGAATCTTAAAATGTAATTACGGTAATAAAATAATTGTTCCTATTGTCCACACTCACATTTATCTAGCAATAAAAAGACACATTCTTAGCTAAATGTATTTCAAACCCTTTTATTAATATGCACTTCTGTTTCATTAGCCTGTACATTCTGTATTAAAAAGACCTCACCTGACACATACACACCTAGGCACAGCTACAGTTATGCATGAATGTTCACACACAGACACACACACGAACACACACACACAGGCACAAAGAAGTCAAACATTTAGGCATTAAACAAAAAAAAAAAAAAAAAAGCCATTATTGATGTTGAGAAATACAATTCAAACAAATACTGTCACACAGTACACCTGCTCTTTGGATGAAATATTGATGCCGACGTGCAGATTGTTGTTCTACAAATGTTTCTTTAGTGCAGAGCTGCTTTGTTATTTCTTGCATTAACCTCAGTGAGTGAAGCCAAAAACAAGTTTAGCATCTGGTGGATAGGACTAAAAAAGACACAGGCTTTACACAGATCTGCCAATGTGTGTGAGCTCACTAGTGTAGCCATACATCTAAATGGGTTTATGACTGTACCTTTAAAAAAAGTAAGTCTTAAACTACCTATTGGCAATCCTGTTCATAGGAGATCCAATAAGTCTACAGACTTGGTAATGACAATTAGGAGATCAATACAGCTAACAATAGCGTAAAAACACAGTTAAATAACAAACGACCTGTAGCCGTGATTCATTTTGAGGTGGACATTTAGTTCACATTGAAAATAAACTTTATAAGAATGAAGGTGGCCTCTGCTGCCATTTATCTTACATATCTTTGGCTTCTTTGTACTGTACTTTGCAATTGCCAACATATGAAGCAGGTCTACACTGATGCCATGATATCTTTGCGAAGCTAACATCAGCTGATAACTTCCCAAGGTTTATCTATTTGTTGGTTTCTAGATAGTAACTGGAACACAGTGTTTCAAATAGTGAAACAAGTTAAACTGTTTAACACAAATAATGTCAGATATAACATTTCAATTCAAACTTGTAGATGGAAAGTTTCCAACTTTACAATGTAAAGCTCCCTTTGAACAAATATTCAAAATAAAAATTGAAATATAAATGTATAAATTTATTCCAGCTGAACTGGGGTCAACATAGCACACAGCAAGAGGCTGTTGGGCTTTTACTATGAAGCCGAACCCAAACAACCGCACTAAGCAGCTCTGCCTGAAACTATAAAACTCCAATCTGCTGCTGACACTGGGATGGATGGTGGTAACAAGATGACACTACTCTTTAACTACTCAATAAATAGCTTTGATATATATGATAGGATTTTCTAAACAAGTCTAGTTTAAATTTGGATTTCATGTAATAAAATGACACTTCTGAACAATGTGTCAGCTATGTAGGTAATCCTGAGTTTAAAAAAAAAAAAAAAAAAAAAAATAACCCGTTTGCCTGATATTGCTAAAGCTTATTTTGTATAATCCCCATTGTTCCTCTGAGTTTTGGTTTTCTATTATTTTTATCTTATGTATCTTGCCCTTAATAACTTATATGAATATACATAAAGGCTCAGCAACAAAACAACTATAATATTATAACTCAGTAACAATGAAGCAAATTAAATACAGTATTCAAGACTTGACAACATGAGAAAATATGCACATTTTTCCCGACAGTTTCCAACCCATTTCTTTGGTGTAGCTGGTAGTGCTTAAAAACAACTACTTGTATTTTAATCTGGAGTTTGGCAAATGCACTGCCATTAGACAGCATCATCTCCAACGTGTAAACAAAGACAATTGTGCTGCTTCGCTGGAGTGTTTGGCAAAAGGCCTGGAGCTGGGTGGTACACTTGAACCAGCATGGACTCAAACAGTGGTACTTTTTATAAGCTGCATTTCAAACACACTGTGGGTTTACGGCAATTTCAACTCAAATATATATACGCTTTTTAGTTTAGAGAAAAATCGATTTTACTAGAAGTTATGTAACAACCCAGATTTTCTTACAACTCATTTTAGCAACTTTTGTTTCACAAAAACTAAAAAAAACATAAGAGAGAAGTATAGATCCACACCACACTGCATTAATAAATTCATTAAAGTGCTCAAAAAGAGAGAGAGAGAGACAACGAGAACAACAGATGCACACAGACAGAAGCTCAGATGAAAGAGCAGACTGAAATCACCACAAAGAAAAAGCCATGCTGAGTGTTAGAGGACACGTATTAAATGCATTAATGGAGAATGGCCACTAGCCTGAGCTTTCTGTGACTGCAAAAGGTCAGTTATTAAGAATGAGACAAATAAGCGTAGCAACGCCTTATCAAAAGTTTCATGTGGTTTCATGTAAGTTTATAAAAGTTTATAAAAAGGTATATTGAAAAGAGAGGAGAGACATTTAACAACAAAACATTTGAGGGATTAAGCTGTCTCCAGATGGTTTTTGTTCCATCTCTCATTGAACGCAGTTAGCTTGGACTGCCTTTATAAAAAGCTGGCCCGACTTGTACCGTACCGTGCAGAGCGGCACTGCAACGTCATCGCATTAGGCCGATGCAGGTGAAAAGTTTCAACCCTTCTCGGTTCCCGTTAACCAATAGGCTGCTAAATCAAAGGCGAGCAGCAACAGCCTTCTGGGTGGGGAGTTTTCCTCCTACAAAAATACACAAAGTTGAGATGTGTTTCAAAGGCAAGCAACATGCAAAATTTGGCATATGCCTGCTGAGTATTAAGGCCTTAAATGACAGCTTGTTTCTTACCTAGAGTGTCTTCCAATGAGTTCACCATCACCTTGTTGACCTTTAAAGCCTCAGCTCTGAAGTAAAAACAGTTAAGTGCACCATTAACTTCAACAAACAAGGCAACGCTCATGGTCACAGCAGCAGCAAAGCTTATGAAGTGACTATCTGTTTGCTAGAAAGCAAGAGAAATTTTCATAGTGCTTTTAGTGGATCATGTAAGTCTCAAGAGGAGACAGTGTCTTCAAACAGACGTTGCTGCTAAGACATTCCTGTTTCCATTTCTGTAGAAGACAGAAATTGCACAAAATGCACTAAAAGCACAACACTAATTAAGTATTTTTCAGTATGACTAAATATAGTCTTTTGTTATTTGGATACACTAAGTTTATAAGGTTTAGTGTTTGAATGCTACAGCTTCAGACTTTTTAAAAAAGTTTTACAATGATTTTTGTCCAATTAGAAAAAAAGGAACCAAAATGACAGTTTGCACTATTGCCAATGACAACTACAAACAGCCTTTACAGACATTCACAAATAAAGATGCAATATATTTGCCTGCAGCTCTGCACTTCTGGGGCTGTGTTGTTCTAGAAGACTAAAAGACTCTGACTGAATATGTCTACACACTATATTCTTTTTTTATTAAGTTTTTTCTATGCATATAACTTACATTACATAGCACATAACATGACACCATGTCAACGCCAAAGGACAAGTGTCAATGAAGACTAACTGCTGTGTTGGTTCGCGTTTGACTCATCTTCTCAGACAAGTGGTACCAGAACAGACTGCAAGAGATGAGAGCATGTAGTGCCCTCAAATAATTTTTCAATGTGTTAATGTAGGGTTAGGGTAGCAATTTGTGCGAATGCCTGATTGACCCGTCATAAAGACATATGCAATATATGTCTTTATGACACAATAAAGTGCAGTCCCACTAATCGAACCACCCCAAGTGGGGACCTTATAACTAGTGGGGGATCAAATGGGATTCTCGGTATGGACACCCTCCAGAGCCTAGGATCTTCAGTGCCCAAAGTGAGGATGTAAAAATCTGGGTGCGTGTGTGATGCAGACATCAAAGCCTGGAAGCAAAGCTAAACAGCTAAATAAACAAAATGGACTTGAAGCAAATGGAAATTTTTTGAGTAATCTAGTTTTTTTTTCTCACTGATAAAATGCTCCATCACTTGTTTTTAATTCATTCTTGCTTGGATGTTGCTTCAGCCAATGAAACCACTCAGGGACATGAGGATGATCAAAGGCAACATACCCTTTGATTTTCCGTACGGCTCCAAGCCTCAGCAAAGCTGCCAGTGTGTTCTTCTGGAGGTCAGATGACAGCACCTCAGTGTATCTTAGTCTACCTGGATAACACACATATAAATGTAACGACAATTTGTAAAAAAAAAAAAATAAGATCAGGGATGATAAATATGAAAACACAGCATGGAAATATGAAAAGTGTTCAGAGAGGAAAACCTGCTAGAAGATGTTTGATGATGAATTTGCGGACGGCAGGAACAAACTGTTTTTCAGTCAGAGTTTCAGTGGCCTCTTCACACAGGAATCTGCACACAACCTGGAACCACAAGCACATACAAACACACAAGCGTGTAGTTTAAGTCTAGTGATGTGTTAACAGCTCCCTCTACAGGACATCTGCGCCGTGACAACCCCCAGCTGTTCTACCAAGTAGGTGTAGGTGCTCATGCAAATGCACATATTGTATGTTCAAGTGACATTTATTGACATGTTTAATGTCACTGCTACAGGTAAGAGTAAAACTATATCGCCCTTCCAGACAAATGTTCCACTCTAACAAATTTCAGAAGCTTTAATTCAATATGCAGAACAGAATCTCCTTATTTTTTACCAGGTCTGAACAATGCTGTGCAGGGCTCGATATTAACGCTTGCCTAGAGCAAGCAATCTCTACAGCCAGGTGGAATGTGTCATGAAGTTGCCAGATTGTGCAAGAGGGGGGGTGATGGTCTGCAGTGTTTCCAAAACACTGATTTATTTCTGTCACTAAGCCGCAATATCAGCAATGACTTGAATCTTTATTCACTGTTCCATTCAATCTTCCACAATCACTGAAACACGCTCTGTTACAATAAATCTATTTTAAATATCACTAACTAAAACAGCTAACTGGTTAAATGAAACCGATTTAGGATTTTAGTTCAGTGTGAGGAAAGTTGATGACCAAAGCCCAGCAGTAGAAGCATGATGTGTGTGAACTCATACAAAACGTAAAAAAGTTCAAAAAACATCCTTAAATCTGGGATATAGACATTTTGGCCTGACGCCTACAAATCTTGCATCTGTTAACGATTCAAAATGAAGTGGGTTATTTTACTATTTTATGCCGTATTTGTAAAACTCACTTGATATCCCTGTAAAAAGGGGTCAAGCATACTGGCGAGGAAGGCCACTGTTCTCTGTCCTCGCTCTGTCACCAGAACGTCCTGCTGGGTGACCTGCAGAGCACCAGTCTTTACCAGCAGGTAACAGGCCTCCTCAAAATCCTACAACACACACAGCAAGGATAAAGGGGGGAAAAGGCAAAAACTATAAGTTAACTACTTCAGGAAGAGTTACATTCATTCATTCATTTCAAGTGTTCCTCACCTGCACTGTAGCTCCTGGGCAGAGAATAAACTCATTGGAGAACATGTTTCTCAGAAAAGTAAAACTGTTAAACACCTCCTCTGGAAGACACAATAAAAACAGTCAATTTTTACTATGATTATATCGAATATGGCTCTATATGTATATAACAGCTGGCTTTCTCGTGTAAATATGGCTGGAAAACGGTGTGTTAAGGCAGCAAAAAAAAGTTTTCCTCTTATTTTCTGTCTTTTCTATGTTTACTTACGTTTTTTGTTGGAGGAGGCTGTGAGGATGGCGGAGGCCAGCAGTGCCGGTCGGACGAAAATGTACAAACCCTGGTTCCTGTAGGAGGCACAGGAAAGTACGATGACCGCCTGGTTCAAAAGCTCCTCTTCTGGAGTGAGGACGCCAGGAAGCACCTCTGGCCCTGCTTGTTTTCCTGCTTCAAGACAAGATCAAGACTTGAATCACAAAACGGTTTCTAATCATTCAATTACATATCCTACATCACTGTACTACATTCATTCTCCTATGCCAGGCTCAAACTACAACACAAACGCCCAAAATCAGCCCAACCTGACAGATGTAGGATATCAGGACCCAAAACAGACATCAGATAAAACATTTGATCATTTTATTATGGCATGCCCTAGTGAGCAACAAGTGCTGCTGCATCTATGACACCTCACAATGTCCCAACAGAAAGAATACAATTTCAGAATTTGTTTTTCCAACTTCCGTGACTCCACAGACTTCTTATTTGACATTGCAATATTTTTTTTAAAAGAAAACTATTGTGTAGCCTGGACCAGGCAACACTCAAAATGCATTTTTTTATACTACATATCAAGGCAAGACAATGCATCTATTACAAACCTTGTTCCAATGCCAGCTGGACTCTTCCCTCAGAGATCCTCACTAGCCCTCTGTGCAGAGAAAGACTGGAGAAGACCACTTCTGATGGAGGCGTGTGGTCTGAATGAGAGAAATAAGAGCCAGAAATGGATGGACAACAAGAAAAGGGGGATGGAAGAGGCTTAAGTGATATCCTAACTGAAAGCATGTCAGGTGAATGAAAAAGGTTTGGTCGCAATAGAACTGGCGATTTTTTTCCATTAACATAATATTTAATGTCAGTTCAATTGTAGTACAAATGTTTCTCGATTAGACATTAGTTAGGGTTAAGTTTGCTTCGAATAAAAACTACACCCTGAATCTCACACGATAATCCACATTCAGCTTTTAATATTCTTTCGTCATCAGGACAAACTTGAAAATAATTTATTAAAAATTAACTTTATTTCTCAAAAGAACAATTGTACAAGCTGAATGTGCAATAAATACCATGTAGAAAATAATCTTTTACTTATTTTGACGTTTCAAAATAAGAGGATGCAAAATTTGCACTCAACTGTATGCTGCTGAAATAATAACAGAAAAGACACTGTATCAAACTTAAATGTGCAAATCTGCTATGCACAGAGAATTATATATATTTTTGACCTTGCACATTCTATTTGTATGTTTAATCAAACCCAATATATCAATAAAAAAAATGTTAAGGATTAACGTCAGTTTCATCTCCCAAACCTATAACAAAAATTCATGGTCAGCAGTTAATACCTTCGGAAGGTCCAGAAACATTCAGGTCAAAGCCTGCTCTGTAATACTGAACAGCATTTCATGTGATCTGTATTAAAAAAACCTTGCTGCATACAGGAATTGTTTGGTTTTACTGACTTTGATAAAGCAGTAACTCCACTATAGTTTATCAAATATGAACGTTGATAATTAGTGTTTTAGCCAAAAGAGATGAAATTTACTGATGATACTGTATCTGCTAAATAACAAGGACGGTCATTCTGTACCAGGCCAGAGGAGAAAGGCTCCATACTGCCGGGAAAGGTCCCTGAGCCACACAGCCTGTTCGGTCAGCTCATCCAGTGCTATCGCTTGGTTCTGCCCCACTGCCTGGTTCTGCAGCAGGAGCGTCGCCAGGAGGACCCACGGCTTCAGGACCATGTTCTCTTCTTGTGCCCGCACCAGCCTGTAGGCAGAGTCATTCACAAAGTTGTGAATGTCCTCGGCGGGCTTCCTGGGGATGTGTCTGCAAACAGAACGCTTATGGTCAGTCTGTGAATTTCAATTACCACAGGATTCTAAAAGGTTTATGAAGAAACATATCATGGCCGCATATGTAGATTATAGTACATCAAATTAAATGCAAGTATAGATTTTAAATATAGGGCAGGTTCGCAACACAAAAATCCTAAATAACTCTTGCACTTGCTAATTCTTTCAGTTGGCTGCCCACTGACGCCATAAACAATGACTGCTTACCTTGGTATCAGGTTGAACTGGCAGCGGTCAACTCTGCCATGAGCTAAACTCCTCACAGACACAGGCTGTCCAAAGTACACATGGATACTGCCGTAGTCTTCATTGAGGATCTTTCTGGCTTTAAACAGAGCCTATGAAGTAGAGAGAGAACAACCAAAGCACAAATAACTTTTGTGTCATTTTTACTGTTTTACACAACATAACAACAAATGGCAGTAGATCACAGATTCTTTTTGATACTTCCTAAACAGGGGACATGTTTAAAGTGACTTACTGAAGTGGACTCCTTTGGTTTGGGCACGCCCAACAGTTCTCTGGCATACAGTGACTCCTCCAAGATCCTCTCGTAGCTGATACTGACAGGGACCACGTTAATATCAAAAACCTCCCCTTTGAGAAATGGATCCATCACTATATTTAAGAGACCTGAATGAAAACAGATAAGGATAACTGTCGGAAAAGGGCGACTGTTAAGGGAAATAGCTCCAAGAGCAACATATTAAAAAATACGTTGCTGATTAGGGGCTTTACTATCTTTACAGCTTATGACTTCTGTCCTTGAACCACTGATATATGCTCTGTGTTTTAATAAGAAACTGTACTGGCAGTAGACAGACAAAAGAGAAAAACAAAACACATTATCCCATCATAAATCTGCCTGCAGGGGCAAAATAACTTGTTCCTTACCTAATTTTGGAGTCAAAGACTTGCTTGTTCGGCTTCTTGTTCCCTCTAGGAAAAATTCAATTGGTGCAAATCCATTCTGGAATTAAAAGATAAATAAAGAGCTGTGCCAATAGTAGCTTCCAGGGCTCTCAACACAATACATAAAAAAGAAGAGGAAAAAACAATATCCTCACCCTGAGCATAGTCTTCACGTACTCTGAGAAGACAGCCCAGTACAGCTTGTCTCCACCAAACGATCTTCGGATGAAGAAAGCTCCAGACATTCGCAGCATCTCTCCAACAATCTTCATCCCCATGAAATCTGCAGTGATACAAAATTGAGGTAGACAAAACATAATTATACTTTTTAAAGCTATATTGCAGCTCATACAGCCATCCCGAGTACACCTTCTGATAAGAAAAACACATATTAAATGTTTGTACCATTTGTGGACACTATTTTCTTTCTATATCTTACCCATGCCAGCAGCGATGACAGGTAGAGCCAGGTCGTAGGTGTACAGAATGTATGACATCAACAGGAAGTCCATGTAACTACGGTGACTCGGAAGCAAAACTACCGGATGCTCCTGAATGGCCTGTTGCAGCTGTAAACAAAGCAAAAAAAATTTAAGAAGTTTAAATGAATGCTTCAGCCACCTTCTACTAATGCTCATCTTTTTCAACACTTCAATGTCCTCAGCTTCTTGCTGGTGCGTTTACTCACTCTCTGGATGCCCTCTTCATTGACACAGATGCTCTTGAACAAAGTTTTAAAGACTTTGGTAAGCGTGAATGCGAAGAAACGAACGGTGCTGAGCTGCAGACGATGGGCCATCTCCTCCAAGATGGCTGACGCTTCCTCTTGGACATCATCAGTGTCCCGGCCCGTTTCTTTGGAAACCTTTCAGGGATTTGTGATATATTAATTCAACGTACCCCCTGCATGACGGTCAATGTAGATTTGGCAGTTTGAAAAGTGAGACTCTAAAGACACTGCTAAAAATATATTCCATAAATAACCCTGATTAACTACTTTCAGATATCGTCCAACATACCTGATTGATGACATAGTGTATCTGATCAGACTGAAGCACCATGCTCTTCAGTGAACTGGATGTACAAGGAGTCACTCCTCTGTAAAGAACAGGAGTGTAACATCTGAGGGCGTATCTCAGGTCGCTGGAGTTTCTCCTTTCTTCCAAAATGTCCTCAAAGTCGTCTCTTTTCTTCAGCATAGGGTCTTTATGCTAGAGAAAGAAAAGCACCATGCTGTATTACAAACATGCTAGCTTAAGCCATAATTAGATGGAATATGTTCAACAATTTAAGCACAAACTGTATCTATCTGCATCAGCTCAAAATTGGGTGTTGCACAAATATATGTGACACTAGAGTTTTAGCCACAAAAAAAACCTTGGTTCAAGGTGACAAACCAGGTGTGGTGCCAGTAGTGTATAAACGGCTAATATGATGTTATCCTTTTTGTCATTTTAAGAGTCACAATAGGTTCTAGTAAATAATATGAAAAAGTTATAAATACTGCAAATAAAATTTTAGCTTTGTGAAAGCACAATGGTACATAACTATACTAACACAAAGCTTCAAGGTGAAACTTTAGAGCGAAGCAAACATTTTTTAGGGTAATTGGCAGATTTTTTTTATGAATATTTAACATTTAATGGCTTCAGCTTTTCCACCATTTCCAGTTTTGCACTGTAATAAATTAAATATGTTAGGGATTATGGAACTTTGGTTGAGTTTAAGAAACTTGCGCTTCATTTTTAATATTTTTTTTAAAACAATAATGCAGCAAACTGTTACAATAAACGTAACTGTTAGTTGAAGGTACATTTTATCAAGCTGGTTAAGAGAGCTGGCTCTGTCCTGTGCTGCACATTGGACTTCATCGAGGAGGTGGCGGACAGAAGGATGTTGGCCAAACTAACATCCATCATGGATAACAACCCCCCCAACCCACCCCACCCCACCCCACACCCCCCCACACCCCCCACCCCACATCACACTGTGGAGGCTCTGAGCAGCTACTCCAGCATAATACTGTTACAGCCCCAGTGCAGGAAGGAGGCTGCCATCGCTCATTCCTACCCTCAGCCATCAGACTGCACAATGCATCACTGCAGTGACACACAATGTGCAATTTTACTTGTTGTGCAATAAACCAGGAGATGAGCTATATTGACCTGTTACATTTTCCAATTTTAATATGTAAATATGCAGATCACAGGGTTTTTTTATCCTCAATTTTTAAATGCCTTTTTTTGTACAGTTAATAATGCTGTCTTGTTTTGTTTTTTCTTTTCCTTTTTATCTGGTTTAAGTTAAACCAAAAATGTACATTGTTCTGTGGAGATTCTTTTTTCTTTGTCTATGGCTAAGACATTCCCCACTGTGGGATCAATAAAGTCTTATCTTATCAATCTTATACCATCTGTACAAGAAAACATATATGTCCTTGTTGATCATTTTGTGGGACGAATCTTTTAAAAATCATCATCATTCAATAACACAAACACTATGAGGCAGTAAAACGTGCAATATTTGAAATGGTTTTGTAAAGTGCTGTAAAATGAAAAAAACAACTAGAATTACCTTCGATCTGCAATTAAATGCAATGTTTGTGGCTGTGACAATTATTGGGTTTGCCTCTATTAAAATAAGCTCATATTAAAAACACATGTATTTCTTTAATCTGTGCTCTAACTGAGTGGTAGAACCAGTACTGCGAAACACTGTTGCTGCTGTCGGCTTTACAGATTTCGCAAGGCAGGAAACTGAATATTTGAGTTGTAACGAATCACAAATACATTGGGAAGAAATCCTGCACAGCATTACCGTAGTTTACCAAAACCCCAAGATAAGTATTACAACATTTAAGGTAAAAAAAAAATAAAAAGTACAGCAAACTACGTGCATGGATAAATGTGAAGTTATTAATCTTCGTCTTTGATTCTGAAAATGCACGAAAAGCCCTTTAAACTTTAAGCAGCATGTCTGGAGGTTTTCCGGTACCTGACTGTCGATGACATTCACCTGTATGAATGAAACGACAAACACCGCTGAGCTACAGCAGAGAGCTAAGCTAGCTTAGCAAGCTGACATGAGCAAAATATACATACCGGAAAAGCAGCTTTCGATGCCATTTTTTTTGTCACCTTACAAGCAAAAACAGGCGCCTCATCCAGTTGCATTAAACGCGCATGAATATTTGTGCGGCCCCGTGTCTGATTGAAGAACTTGGAGTTGATGACAGCTGATGAACAACTTCTCATGGGCGTGTACACGGGCTTTTCCGTGGCATTTCCGGTAGTACGGCAGCCGGAAAGGACCACCGCGAAAACCGGTCCGCCGGCGATTTTTGCCCCCCTTAGCTTAACCCGGCATTACCCATTCCTCTAACTTCAGTCAGTCGTCCTCTGAGATTTTTAATCCGAGCCACAATTTAACAGTAACCTAAATACCTCTGTGGTCCACGAGAACCACGATCTTCCTACGGGAGGAAACACTTTGGACCGGGGACCGTTTCCGTCATAACACTGGCAGCAGACACGTGCCCCATGTGCTGAGACGGTTTGTTGACATCTGCGCTGAGCTGCGGTTAGCATTGACTTCGTCCGGACCAGCAGCTAGTTTTGCCCTTTCTTTATGTTAATTGACTGTAACTAGCTGACAATGAATGAATCAAAGACAAACGGGCGAGAGGACGAAGACTGTCTCTTTCTCGAACATGTTTTGGATAAGCTTTATGACTTCGGTAGGTGTAACGTTAGTAAGCTAACTAGGTAGCCTAGATGGTTTAAAGGCTTGTGTGTTTAAAATCAGATCTTTCATGTAGATTAGCCTTTAAATTGTTCTGTTATCTTCTGCTTCACTGTTCTGTGTGATTCATAAAACTATACTGTGAAATGTTGGGATTGACGAAGTTCAATAATTTCATTCAACATTGTCATAGAATGCTCCCATAGAATGAAAACTTTTCAATATTTTTTTACCAAATTACTCTGTAAGACGCTTTGGATAAAAGCGTCTGCCAAATGATTACATGTAAATGTAAATCCCTAACAATATTACCAATATTAAAAGCAAATCTACTTCCTTTGCTGAAATTGACCATTATTAGTTTGATAAATTAGTATTTGTTGGAGCGTCCTTATATTGGCCAGACAAAATAATGTGCAACATACAGATAAATGTTCAGATCATGTTCAGCTCTTTCATGTTGTTCCCTTAACTTCATTGGGGCTTGTAGCACAGCCAAGTTATTCGTGTTTATCAAAAACATTTTTGTTGTTAAATGATGCAGGTAATGAACCCACATCAAAAAAGAAGCTCAGGTCTCAGAAGAAGAAAAAACGAAAAAGGTACGAGGAGGAAGAAGAAGAGGAAGAATTTCCTACAGTTATCCCCAGAGACAGTGAAGACCTCAGAGAAGATCATAATAGTGGTGCAGAACAGAAACATCAACAACCCAAAACTAAGCAAACAGGTACACAACATGCCAACAAGCTGTGTGACAACACTGCCACTCACATGTGTTAGACCTGACATGAAGCATCCGTGTCTATTTCACGTCTGACCCAGGTCCAACCATTGAGCAGGGGAGCCAGGTGGAAATCGTGACCTTTCAGGACCCCACAAAGAAACCGAAGACCAAGCAGACACCAGCCCCCGACAAAATACCTGTGAGGCTGTGCTACTTTACCTTATGCTGGATACTTCATTTATAAAATCTTAGATGAGGCTGCCATGTCACCTTAGGGCGATGATAGGTCTCTTTAAGAATATGGCATGTTCTATGGATTTATACCTAGTTCAACTTTAATAACAGTGTGGAGACACTCTCTTCTAAAAGGTATTTGAACAAGGCCCACCCTTCTAACCAATCAGAAGGTTAAACCCTTTACCTGACATGCAAATGGGAATGAGAGCATGTCCATATTTATGGGACAACACAGGCTTTCACACAGAGTTAGGTGTTTCATGCCCTGTTCAAATGAAATAATTATATAGTAGCACATTTGTTGACAATTTATGTGACTTTTACAAAAAACATCCTGAAATAGGCCCAGTTGACTTTGAGAATCCCATTTTTCTGACTTTATCTGATAACTTCAAGATGTTTTTTTAACTTGTACTGAGAAAGCTGATTTTAAATTATGTGGCTCAAATGATCTTTCGTTTGATTAGTTAAACGGGGCACCTAATTTGAATCAATATCTCTTTCGCTAGAGACACCTGAGAACAAATTACTATAAAAAACAGTACATATAGAGAAAATAAGAAGACACAAATAGCCATTAGGCACATATTCTACAAAAACACTAATAAACCAGTCACATGTTTTACTAGTAACATGAGTAGTTAAATTATTTTAAAAGAAAAAGTGTCCATAGCTTCTTTGAGTAGTGAAGGGAATGAAACCAGTTTGCTACTGTTCACAGTTGATATGAGAAATCTTTAAAGTCAGTCTTTGTTGGGATCTGGTGTCATATTTATATGTACTGAACTGAAGTACAGTGTGTATCTGTTCTGCACTGAAGAAGTTATCAACCCTTTGTACTGCACTTTTATTAGTAGTTTTCTGTATTATTTGTCAGGGGAAAAGTGGCAGCGTGTTTATTGTCCTGAGAGATCGAATGGTGGAAGGAGTGAAGGGAAGTCACTTTTATTTTGCAGGAAGTTTGGCAACATCACATAAAACAACAAGATTAATGGAAACCAAAACCATTTGCTCTGACATTGCTTGTCATCAGGGGACATATCACAGACAATTTTTGCAGATGCAGCTCTTTCTTCATCCTGGAAACATGAATTTCTAGCCAACCTGCTCTGTTTATGTTCTTCTTGTCACCATTCATTCATTTCACTTTAATTCTTCTCTTGTCTCTACTGCCTTTGGGTTTGTGCTGTCTTCACCTCAAGGTCCCTCAAATAGCAGACAAGAAGCAAAGTGACCAGTCAGAAGACCTCAGCTTGGAAAAGGTGACACTTTATCACACTTTCTGCAACATTCACCCTGAGGCATGAAACAAAGGATTTTGGGCCATTAAATATTTAAACCTAATCAATTAACTGTCAAACCAGCACTGTTTTCTCACAGCATAACTACCTACCTTTAGAGTTAGTGTAATGTATTTGTATGTTTACATCAGGCTCGTCTGGATGTCCACCGGTTTGGCATTACAGGCTATAAAAAGGAGCAGCAGCGTGTTTTTGAACAGGACAGAGCAGTCATGCTTGGAGCCAGAGTAAGGAGAATCATTCTTTCCAAAGAGCTGCCTATATAAGCAGCGTCATGCACCAACATTCTCTGCTGTAACAAAGTCATAATAGCTGAGCCAAATCATTGAGTAACAGTAATTATTGTTTCATTTAGCCTCCTAAGAAAGACTATATCAACTACAAGGTGTTACAACAGCAGAAGAAAGAGAAGAAGCAGAAGGCCAAGGAGGAGGTTCAGCCGGTAAGGATCGAGCTTTCACTCATGAGCAGGTTGTTCCAACTTTACATCGGAGTAATTATTGAGGGGTTAAATTAATTTACCTATCAGTTTTTAAAAGCTGATGAGAAGTTATACCTGATATTAAATTCTGTCCCCATACCCCTGCACTGTAGGATTTGAAGAAAAAGAAGAAGCAGAACAAACAAAGGTATGTAACAGCATATGAACTGAGAATGTGAAGTTACATCACTGTGTGTTTATTGTTGGTGGATGAGCAGCGCCATCTTGAGAGGTACATACTCAGCCTGCCAGGGCGGTTACAGTTACCTGAATACCTTTTTGTTTTGTAAGGCTAAAAAGTTGTTTACAATTTCTAACATTAATGAAGATGAGGCAGAGGTAGGGCAGCACTCCTCTACTGGGCAATGGTTTTCAGAATTGTGACAAAGTCAACAGACAAGCCTCATACTCACCAACAGAAAGGCAGGAATATCCACACTAGATGGCGCACAAGAACAAAAATTCAGTGTACCATCAACTCTCAAGTTTGATACATGATGTACCTTTAGTTTGTATGTTTATCACTAATTTAGATAGCTCAGTTGCACCAAATGTCTTTACTGTTTTATTTTTTCTTGAGCTACACATGTCTGCTCCATATATATTTGCTCTCTTCTCTACCAGGGACAAGAAGAGGAAGGTGTCATCTGGTTCTAGCAAAGCCCCCTCAGGTCAGATGGGACGCTTCAAGAACGGCATGTTGATCCTCAGCTCCAAGGAGATCCAGAAAATCAAAGGCAAAAAGGGAGGCAGATAGGTGTCTGTGTTTGTTTGAGGAGTTCTCATATGAAATGTTGCCAGAGAAACAGAAAGATGAGGAAATCCTAAGTCCGGAATCTATTGTTATTACCAACCTGAGGGTTAAGGCAAGAGCTGCAAATCTTAGCATCTAGTGGTGAGTAAAGGGAAGCAAATAAAGATACTGATTGAAGAGGAAGGATGTGGAAGTATCTTGAAAACAGCGGAAGAACTGGTGTCATGGACTCGCTGCAGGACTGTTTGCAGCCAAACATGCTCTGAAGAGGAAATGAGAGACTGAAATATGGGACAGGTGACACACTGCTGAGTCAGAGATTATTAATTGATCTGTGAAAACAGACATGAACATCCACTTCTTCACTACCTTGAAGCACAAAAGCATCCACATAATGAAATCATATTCCATCACAGTCGATTTATTTTGTTTTTATAAATGACCAAAAAAAAAGACATCTGTGTTCGTGTAAAGGTTTCCAAATGATGTAGTTACAATGCAGCTCTCATATACAAAACATGAATTCATACAAAACATTTACATTGGCAGGTGGGGGTCGGGTCGTAACGAGACAAATGGGGAGGAGAAATAGAAATAGAATAGAAAAGCAATGCACACAACTTCTGGCAAGAATTTCATGGAGAGAAAGATGTGTAAACAGTTTGGAGCGTAAGAGGCGGAATGGTCTCTCCAATGCAGTATAACCACTATATGACACCTAATCATCTCAGAGATGTAAACATAAATCCTTTACATAATGGTTTATATTTTCTGTACAGTTGCTCAGAAAAACATACACGTGGACGGATAATGACAAAAGGAAACCTGTGATCTGGCAGTGTGCAGCCGGGTGAGGTCACAAATTCTCACACCACTTTCTCGAAGCAGCTTTTTGTGCGATTCAAAAAAGCATGAAGAAATACAAAGCTTATCTGCAGCACATCACACGTCTCAAGCTCTAAGCAAATCTTGGAAAATCTGTAGCTGGCAAGCTTCTTTTATACTGAACCAACAAAAGATGGCAATGAAAATAAACATGTAATTAAATCTATTTATACACATTAGAAAGAGTGGATAAATTAATATTGTTTGCTCTGCTGTTGTTAATAATGTTACAACAGTGACATGCTTTAATCTCAGCACCATGTCTTCATTTACTAAAATATGTCACATTCATGGGTGGGTAACTGTGAGGTAAAGGGACATGCCGTACATCTGGAGAGGGGGAAATACAACGCGATTAATTAAAGTACAGTTTGACATACCGTTTTAGAAAGGAAAAAGTGAAGCCTAATGTTTTCTTCGTATGGCGTTTGCACTGTGAGCAGCCCACAGACACGTAGCCACAAATCATCCAGACTTTCAGAATAAATTGAGGTGAAATAAATCCCCCTCACTTTGCTCATGGGTCTAAAAATCTATTCAGGCAAAACCAACCCTGGGGCTGGGTTCAGTGGTGTGGGAGGTGGGAGCAGGGTCAGAGTCGAGCGGCCAGAAAGCCTCACGTGAATCAAACTAGCCCTTAGGTGGTGGCTGGCAGTCCGGGGATGTCAGAAAATAAGAATCCCCTTCGGCAGGTAGTTGGACTTTCAGTTTCTGGGAGAGAAACTTGTTCAGATCTTGACATTTTGGCCAGTGCTGCATTCATGTCATATGGGAAGGAGGTAAACGAGTTAGAAATGAAGAGAACACTGTTAATAATTCCAGTGGGTGAACCAAGTGCACGTCGAATGAAATTCAAATAATGATTTATTATGTTACTGCTTCGATTCAAAACATGCAAATATCTCGATCATTTGACCACAAAGCAGCAACAGATACAAAGGTGTGAACACAAAGCTGAGGTTTTGGCGAACGTTATGGAGCAGTTGTGGACGCCTCAGCTCTTCTGACGCTTGAACATTGTATAAAGTCAGCGCTGTGGGTACAGGCTAGTCGTTGACATCAGTCCTCGTCTGTTTCTCTAAAGTCAAACCTTAAGATTTGTTTTTAAGTTTTTGCATCTTTAACTATTTGCTGGCTTCATGCGTATTGCCCAAGGCCTCAAATGAAACGCTGAGTAAACCTTGAAGCAAAGATGCCTAATAACGTCAGTCAAGGTATAATAAAATGTCAACAGATTATATGATCAAAATGTTACAGCAAATCACAGCCTGTTTACGATGCCTAACGGGGAATAATTGCAGATACCTGCATTTCTATTAAAATATATTTTTAAATGGGAATGGTTTAAATTAGATGCCCCTGTGACATTTTCTCTCTCTTACATCACACATAGTCATGTGGTCCAGTGTTATGACAAAATGCTGATTGTGGCTGCTGTAAGATAATAGTTCCCACTGTTCTGAATGCAGCATCAGGGCAAAATGCCAGTTAAACTACTCAGAGCTTGATGCAGAATTGATAAGGCTTGAAAAAAATCATGCTCTATACTATTCTATGGATATAATGTTTCTCAACATGTATCAATTTTGATTCATAAATAAAGTATTTAATAACTGGATATATACATAATTCATTAGAAAAGCAAAATAAATTATGAAGATACTCTAGAACTCTACTACATAAATTATTTTAAAATAGGGGTTGTATTAAAATGTAAGCAAGATGGTGCTGCCTGCAATTATAATAATTCAACGTAGAAAAACTTTTTAAATGTAATTTTCTGTTTTTTTATGTCCCTGATTTTATATTTGAATATCACAATACAACTTATTAGAAAGGGTAGAATCAGAAATATAACATTAACAGAGTGTCAGCCGTGAAAACATCTGGGTCATACACTGCCTGGCCCAAAAAATAAGTCACCACCTGGATTTTTTAGTAGGTCAGAGCTTTCCACTGGATAATTACTGCAGTTTATTACAGTCTCAACTGGCAACAACGTATTTAGATACTTCTTCAATATTTTATATACAACATAAAATCGATGCAACTCCGGCTGGAAATAAATGGCATGTCATCAAATTATTCTGCGGCGAATGCATGGCGTAATCAAAATCCAAAGATGGTCCAATGAAATATTAGAGCATATGACCTTTTTTGGTGGGCTGGGAACGTATGCATTACCAGGATGATTATGTCCTGCTGGCGCCACCATGGGACGGCAGAGGGCGAGCCGTGATAGCAGCTTTAACGTCACTCCTTGCAAAGACAACAGCACAGTACACTATTTACAATACAGCATCTGATATGTCGTAAACTTGCTTGATGCTTAATTCATGCCCAATATCACATGTAGTAATCATAGCTCATGTTTCAGTATGTACAGTTATACAGGGGATTTCCATTCACACTTAACCTTTGTATGGCAGGTCTGGCTAAACTTTTCTTTGTCTCACTCTCACTCACACACACTTTTGTAATTACAGAGAATAGAAATATTTATGTACTGTAATAAAATCCAGGATTGAATTGTTTTATAAGCATTTCCTGCTGCAGTAAGTGTTTAAATATACACGTGTAATATATGTTACAACAATCCGACCATATGTCCTCAGTCACAGTGGTCTGGTTGAATTTTGAAGCTGCTCTCCTCTACAGGCTCCGGTATCAATCCCTGATGAGAAGTGTAGCAGCAGATGTACCTGATGTGACTTTTTCAGTGCGACACATTAAGCGAGCAGAAAATTAATTTAAAATGAGATGATCAAACATGAATATCGGTCTCATAAAACACTAAGATTTGGCTTAGATCCACTTCATTTCTGCATTCATCCAGTCAGTGTGGAATATTAGGATGCTTTAGCAAACGTCTGTGTACTTAAAATGTCTTATGATCCAAAGAAAATAGAATTTTTACATTTGTGGGATTTTAGGGAAATACTTAATATTAATGCACATTCTTGTAGAGAGTTTAGACGAAACCGATGTCACTCTCCTTTCTGAGAGATAAATAAGTGACTAACAAATGTGCCCCACGATAGTAGAAGCATCATTTCTCATTTTGTTGGGCAGAAATACTAAATACATGACTTCAAATACAAAGGTACAGTTACTTCTCTATTCTCTGGGCATTAGTCCGACTGATTCAAACCTAATATTTTAAATACTGTTGAAGCTGATGGTGGTGATAGCATGAACATACAAGTCTAATCCTGGTTTGTTCCATATAAATGGATTTAAGATGGCTGTCAGATTCCTGCTCACACATAAGAAATAATTTCTCTCCCAAACTCTAACTAATAGGGAAAAAAGTGAAAAGAGTTGGGATGAAAGTGTGCGCTGAAAGTTTGGCTTTTAAATATTTCATGGGTGAAACAACCGACGAAACACTCCCTTCATCTGGCTTAAACATGAAAGCTGTGAAGCACCTGAAAGCAGCACAAATCAACACTGTGCACTGCTCCATCATTTCCTCTTTTCTCTGGCTCCTAAAAGCTCTTTGTTGCCGTCGACTTAAAATGGCGGAGGGATTTTCTGATTGTGCATCAAACAACCATTCTTCATGAGGAACTTATTCTACTGCACAGTGCAGACGTCTCCGCTGTTGATTCTGGTGGTTTGAGAAGCTCAGTAAGTTCGGTCTGATGTTTTAAGGAGGAATCCTCCTTCTTCTCGAAGTCACGGGGATGGCACAGGCTTCAGTAAGAGCAGAATTGTTGTTTGAATCCTGAAGTCCACAGGGTGAAAACGTCGACTTAAAGAAAAGACGATGGCAATCCACAGTGAGTCAGTAGTGACATCCACAGACGTCATTGTATTTATAGCCAATAATAACTCAGATTTATTCCTTCGTCCCACATTGTCGGGCTTCACATTGAAGTGTATCCAAAAGAAAGGGCACCTTGAGAAGAATGGGAGAGGGAGTAAATCCCATCTTGGACAAGGTCCATGTGGGAGCAAACTGCGGCTGCATATGACACTGTTGGTTTGTATCCAGAGCACGGAGCTCCTACTGTTTGATATGCTTTGGCACCTCCAGCCCCGTCAGTAAGGTCACCTGCAACAGACAAACACCCAGTGCTGAGGCAGCTCCTCATTTCGTCCTGTAAACATTTTCCCCGGCACCGATTTGTCACACCAAACACTTTTACTACTGCATGAATGAAAACCAGAGGGGGCAGAACTACACAAAGACAGTCTCCGCTACGAGACGTCCCACTTCAAATTCTCTACTCAAGTGCGAAGCACATGCTCACACATTTACAATTATACAAGTACTTCACTAACACCACTATGTATTTGAAATAGTCATTAATTTAGAATAGAACCGAATCAGCTTTTTTTGGCCAAGTGTGATAATAATTACAAGGAATTTGCTTCAGGTTTTTGGATTTGGGTCATTAGTAAACAAAATATAAGAGAACATAAAGATGACATAGAGAAGGAATTTTACTACAAAACAGCAGCTGGTTCCTTCCTAAATAAAAAAAAAATGATAAATTTGTCCAAAGAATGTTCAAATCACCTAAACCAACAAGATAAAGAAAGTCAGTGAAGAGAAAAACATTCCCCAGAATTTGTTCTTAGCTAAAATGAAACCTTTGCGTTGGATTGTACTGTCCTGTCCAGGTTTCCCTTAAAGTTGTGAAGTTCCAAAGATAAGTATAGTTGAATAACTAAGAATTTGAATATCAAGACCACAAATGATCAATTATGCTCTTAGATGCCCAAAAGATTGGCCCCTTTACTCTGTCTGAAATCAACCACAGTCCAATATATTCTGGTTATTGCGATATAAAACTGAGAAATGAAGCAGCTGCTCAGATTTAAGAAGATTAAACCAGTGGATGTTTGGTATGTTTTCTTTGGTTTCATGATGAATCATTTATCAAAAGTTGGTTTTGATGAACTCTCTGTCAAATACTAAATGATTAATCAAAATGTGATTTCAGCTCTGTTTTGAATTTTCCCATAAGAGTCTGAATGTAGAACAACACATTACTGCACTTTTCCCGTCAGTTGGCTTCAGCGCACCAGTAAATGTTGAGTCTTGACAGGTTTAGTAGCTACGAAAACAGTTTTTTCTTGCTGAATTTATCGCTGTGGTCATTTATAAGCAATCATTCTCTGATGACAGTGTGCAGCACGTAAACTATAAATCAGACACATTCGACACACAGACCTGCACGTTTCTATTGAGGCTGACAGCGGGCACAAAGACCCCATCCAGGTTCTCGAAGGCGGTCGGGCCGTGCTGCTTTTTGTTGATGTAGAAAGTCAGAGTGTGTTTGGTCAGATCGAGCAGGACGCCCACAGTCGAGCCCTTAGCGATGCCTCCCTCCGCCCTGCACTCACAGATAAAGCAGGTCAGATTGTAGAATACGGAAAGTGAAGGCAGAGGATAAACTGTACGCAGGTGAACGCAAAGTTCAAACTGAATTAAAAGGTAAAACTTTACTGTCAGTGTAAAAATGGGAGAAAAAAGAAGACACCGTGTGCTCCGACCTGTTGGTGTGGGAGTTGTTGTGCATGAACCAGGAGCGGTTGTTGTCCACGTACATGGCCCAGGCCTTGTCGTCTTTCCCCAGCATCATGTCTTTCATGGTGTTGATCCTCGCCACCCCAAACGCCGGGTCGGGGTGATTGTCGTAGCGGTCGATGCTGACCTCCCAGTAGTGGATGCCCTGAAGTTCAGCAACAAAAAAGAAAGCTGATGGAAACTATAGAGACCAATCATAAAAGGCTCAGTATGAGTTTTTAAATCAATAAAGTCAGTATTAGTGTGTGTTTACCTTGGATAAAGCTGCCGTTCCCAACACCACGCGGTCATCATAGCTATTACAGCTGACGGTCAGGTTTTCATTGGTCAGAACGATGTCCCGGTGAGCCAAGGAGGAGTCGAAGGTGAACCAAGCCACTGCACAGAAGAAATAACAGCCAGTCAGGAGGCAGCACTTGTTCACTAATGTTCAGTTTTGACACAGGTACGTCTGTCCCAGCATTCAGACCAGAGATCAACAGCTACCTGCTGGGGTGGTCTCCAGCATCCCAACACAATCAGTGAGCCACCAGCATTCAGACGATTCATTTTATAAAATATGAAAACCATAAATTGGCTTGGTAGTAAAACGAATCAGTGATGCTAACAGACCCTGAGCTAAGTGTCTCATAGGGTAAGGGGACAATTCTGGAGTTTAAAGGTCGTGAGTTTGATTGTTGGATCTGCAGGGAACTGAAGGTTTTCCTTCCTTTGATCCAGTTTTGCCATTGAGGTTCAGCTGAAGCATCACTTTCAGTCCTTCTTCTTTTCCTATTGTTTTTTACATGTTATTTTCTCCCATTTTCTCTTTTTACGCCATTTTATTTCCTATTTTCCATATATCATTTCTTTTGATATTGTTTTACTTTCCTGTCTTTGTCTTTCTTTAAATCTCTCTAATGTCTCTGTCCTCTTGTATAAAGGCACTACTTTTTACTTACTGCCTCTAAAAATCCACTTTCATTCATTAAATTATATTACACAGCATGAATTAAAATATACCACTAAAACAAATTGAGAGAAAATCAAGTGAGGTGACACAATAAAGACAATCGCACACAACCTACCATCAGAGGTCTTGAGCACAACCGTCTTGCTGTACGGTCCCACACCGATGGCATTGTAGGCCTTCACCCTTGCATTGTATGAGCTGTTGAAATGCAGGCCGTCCACTGTGCACACCGTCTCCTTCCCGACATACACCTCCTAGGGGAAGACACACACCCACAGACACATTTATCATTGCAACCAGTACAGATCCAGGTTAGGGGCACGCGGATGTGTGTGCACACAGGAAGTGATTGTTTGCTTTGCCCACCCTGTATTGTCCTCCATTCCCATCGTCCAGCTCCAGGATGTAGCCCTCTATGGGGCTGCCCGGGGCTGCAGTCACCCTCCAGGCCAGGGTGGCGCTGTTGTTTCGGGTGCAGCACTTTTCAAGTTGCAGAAGTGGAGCCGCTGGTACCGAGGGTCCAGACTCTACTGTCAGACGAAGACATGGAGGGACATTGTAACTGAGCGATGTAAAAGTCATAATTGATAAGAATATTGCCAGACAAGGGAGAAGTAAAACGTAGAAGGGATGGACCAAGGAGAGGAGACAAACAAAGGGTGGTGTCTTCGGCTGGTGGGTTTCTTTAAAAAACAAACTGAAGGGAGAGAAGTAGGAGCTTTATTGTGGATCTAGAGCCTCAAAGGTGACGGAGGCTTTAGGGGCCCATGTGATACCACTATGGAGGAAGCAGTGTGAATAGTGCAAAGGGTTGGACTGATATAACTTCATAGACTAATGAATATTTAGTAACGGAAAACTCCAGCAGCAAGGATTTGAAAACCATTTGGCCAATTTATTCCTAAAAATTACTTTTTAGTTCTTGTCAAAGTGGAAAAACCTTCCCAATGTTGTGCAGATTGATTAAGTATGTAGAATCAATTAACAGCTTGAGGATGAAAATCATTATTGACTTGAGGACCCAGAATCCTACTGATTTGTAGTTTAAAAAAAAAATCATATCCGTCTAACCCTTGTGGGGGAAAACACCAAATCTGTTTCATAGGACGTCTCAGTCTTTTGGAAGTTGTTGGTGTGTTGGTGAAGAAACACAGGAGGTAAAGGGCAGCAGTCACAACGGAAGGACAGATGGATTCATGTGATGTATTTGTTGTTTATAATTTCAGTATTCAAATGCAGTTATTTATCACTGCATCAGCGTCCAAAGCATTTACTTGAATTTCAAAACCAAGAAAATGTGTATTACATGTCAGATACTTTGCAGACTGTATTTAACTTTATCTCTAATATATATTCCAGCAAAGTTTAAAAACGTCCTTGAATTTCATTAATGTCTTTTCATTGTACCATTTTTACTTGGCATATAAATGAATTACCAGCCTGGTAATTAGCTAAATCTGGTACAATGTCTTATCTCTCAGACAATTATAATTATAATACACATTTCCTCTGTTTATTTAAGAGACACTAAGAATTTCTGCAACAAAAAGTTCTGTAAAAAATTGGCATTTGTAGTCAACAGCCAAATAAATTATTAAAAATATAAAAAGAAAAGGTATAAGGAAAAGAGAAGTTCTTCAGAAAACACTTTTCTTTCTGGAAACATTTTGTTCCAGTGACTCTGCAGAGACACCGTTCATCGAAGAGGAACTGGAAAAAAAAAACATGCAGAGGAACGAGACCAGACAGACGCTGTGGGACAAAGAGATCAAGGAGTTTCAACCAGAATGGTTATAAGGAGTGCAAGGGCTAAAGGTCGGGATGGGGTCAGGGAGACGTGACAAAATGTGCAAGGAAGGAAAACAGAGGTTTACTTTGAAAGTAGAGTCTCTGAAATACCTCCTGGGCTCTCTGTCTCCACCTCAGGCTCCTCACTGCCTGCTGCCTGGGTTTGTTTCAATAATGGATTCTCCTGCACATCTGGAAATGTCAGGTTGGTTTGAACAGATTGACAGATGACGGCATATAAAGCAGCTGGGACTGGTTTTCAGACCAGTGAAGACATTTAGTTTGTCTGCATCAGATCCTCGAAGCAATGAAGGGCACACGCCGTGTGTGCTGACACTGACAGAATTTCACTTGTAGGTCAGACAACATACAATAAGAGCGCTGTTATTCCTAGTCTGTAGTACGAAGCCAAACCCTCACTAACGCTGAGCGAAACGTAGCCTTAAAGGACAAGTCCACAAATTGAAAAAGCGTGTGTTTGTATGTACCTTTGCCCTGACAGAAGTCCAGCTGCAGGATGGTCTGCAGCAACGAGTCCGTGTTCAGAGTGAGGTCGAAGTCGGGGCCGACCTTCGGCTCCAGGGCGCCTTTCACCCACTGGTCCTGAGACGATGCCACTCGCTTGATCAGGGCGTCTGAAATCTGCACAAACACACACAAGCATGGACAAGTCAACGTGAGCCGACACATTTACAGATGTTACAAACGCCTCTCTGGTTTGGATTTAGGCATCAGCAACAATAAAGAAACAGTCATAAACACAAAGATAATATTCACTGGGAATAGAACAAAGTGGCATGTGTACGTCCCTCGGGAGTGTCTCCGTTTCATCTCTTCCTGTCACCCTGCTCTGTTTCTCACGTACTGTCTGTCTCCAGGAGACGAAATTGAAACTACTGTTCTGTAAATGGAGCTGCAGGGGTCAGAGACGGTTAAAAGTGTGTTTTTGTTTCTGTAGGACATTTTTCTTCTTTGTTTCTTCTAACCTTATTGAAACCCAACATCTAAACTACAATTATTGTATCGTGGTAAAAGTCTCCATGAACCAGTTTAGTTTTAGTTTACAGTTGTGTCTGTCCAGACTCATAATCAGTTCATCCACTGAATCCTAGTGGACATTTATGTCTGATGTAATGAAAGTCCATCCTGAGCTATAGCCACACAAGAATGAGATGATTGTGAGTTCACGGTGACTTTGAAAACCAAATTTAATCAGTTCATTCTTGAGTCCTAGTAGATTTACCAGAAGTGAATTCTGACATATCTTGTTCACAATAACGGTTGTGTTTTTGGACCCAGAAGTACAGGTGGAAGTTTTATTGATAATAGTAATACTCAGAAATGGATGGCAGATTATACATTAATCTGTTTGCCCGCAGACAGGCAAACAGGCAGGTGTGCTGTCGGCTTAGCTGGTGAATATGACTAGCCAGGTTACCACATGAGCAGGCAGACAAACCAGACCGGTGTCAAGGAAGTAATGGAACAGCAGGCAGACAGGTTAGCAGGGAAACAGGGTTCCAAGGTCCGGAGTGCAAAGCAGGAATAGCAGTAGACAGGTTGTCCGGCAAAAGGCAGCTCAGCAGGCAGGTTCCAGTGGACAGGTTAACATACAAGTTTGACTGGTAGACAGGTGAACAGGTGAACAGAGAGAGCTCCCTGTCCTGCAGCAGAGCAGTCATGACGAGAGACAATGTGGCAGGGAGCTGTGGTGAAGGCCTGGGGGAACAGGGGAAACCAATCAAGGGCAATGATTGGTGGTGAAGCTGGCAGAATTAACTAAAGGGCAGGAACAGGACGTGGAGAAAACAGGCAACAAAATAAAAGTCCAGGGGAGGAAGTGGAGACGACGGGCTGAATCATGACAAGATGTAAAGTCACATTTGCCTTGACCTTTGACCCCCAAATCTAATCAGTTCGTCATTGAGCTTAAGTAAAGGTTTGTGCTAAATTAGCTAAATTACATGGCCTGTGCATTTGTGAATATTTAATTTCATGTCCTTTGTCTAAAAAAGTCTTCATCAGTAAATATAATTTCACATTCTCTGCATATATACATTCATATATAATGTAGTCTTTTTACTAATTGTTTAACTTATTAGACCGAAGAAGAACAGACAGATTTATCTGGAATTTGTGCTGCATATAGCAACCTGTAAACACCTTAGTCTCTCAGTTTTTATTTTTAAACAATTAATGATTCAAAACCAAATAAGCTCTTAATGAAATGATCCGTTTTAATAAAACAATCTTAAAAGTGTTTTGCGAGCAGTTATAGAGGATCCAGTTTCTCCAGGCCTCCTCCTAAACATGTCACATTTGACCTTTGTCAGTTTGACCTAACACGCAACGATCAGTAACTATTGATCAGCTCCTGGGAATCTGAGCCTGCTGATGAGGAAACATGTCAGGGGAGCTAAAAATAAGTCGGCTGCAGATCAGATGTGTGTGAGTGAGGAAGGTGCTCCCACGTTATTCCCACACCAGCGGTAAAGACGGCGTTTTCGGCGGCGCCGGCTTCAGAGGCTCTCTGGAAAGATCTCCTGTGAAGCTCAAAGGATCACAACTCAGATACCTGCAGAAATCCACTGGGATCGTTCTCCTTGAGGACCTCCAGGCAGTACTCCATCATGCCAGTGGTCTGACGTAGCTTCATGGTGCAGTGAGTGATCTGGTCCCGCACCACCTGATACAGACACAGAGTAAAGAAATTACTTTGTTAATTATGTCACATAGAATTGATCTTCTGACATTTTTCACTTTGCTTTTAAAGCATAGAGACAATTGTCTCAAACATACAGTTGTCAAACATACAGTACTGTCTACAAACACACACCCAAAAAACAAAAACAGCAACTAAAACTAAGACACAACATAAGCAAAAAAGATCAAAAATATACCAAGATTTTTACAACGATTTGTTCATTTTTTATGATCACATTAAATGGCTTTTAAGCATCTGCAATTTTAGAAACAAAATACATTTAAGTAATGTACTGTGCAACTTTGAGCTACTTGTATTTTATTATAAATGATGATGTATTATTTGAGATAAGAAAGTACTCAGATGTATATTAGTAAAATTGGATTGAGCCTCTGATTAAAATTATGCATCAAAAAATCTAGTTTAAATAACACAGACTGTTAAAAAATTCTGAAAAAAAAAGACACAACATGGCCACAAAACAGACAGAAGTTTCACTTGAAGCTCTTTGCGTCAGGGTTTATGATCTGAGGCTTGTTTCCCCACAATCTGCCCATGCAAACAAGTAACGCGTTAAAGTGTGAGTCCGACACTTGTGACCCAATGACACGAACAACACAAGGAAGCTCAACCTGGCAGCTGTTGCACCACGTTACAAACTTTTCCTTTTGTTATACTGTTGGGTTTGGAGACGGGACACGTGTGGACTTGGTGATGAAGAGCAGGTGAGTGCAGGTGGAGCTGGAACAACAGGTGAGTCAGTGTCTGGCACGACAACAGATGCAGGATGAAAAGGTGCCAAAGGTGAAGACCGGCAGGTGGCGTGTCGCTGCAAAAACACGTCTGAACTCCCAGTAATATTTCTGTCACATTCTGGGCACATGAAGGCCTGTTTTAACATGTGACGCAATGAAGGGAACAGATTAGGCAAGGTGAGAGACACGTTATCAGCCTCCACCAGACAAACGGGACTTTTCGAACTCCCTCGCTCCCTGGATGTCACACACACCAACACACACATCACACCGTATCTGCAGGCTGAACTCTGAGCAGGTGGGAAATGAGATTTAGCCGCGTGTCACAACCAGGCGTTTGATTCTAATTGAAAGTCAGCAAATTGTCACCACCTGATTAATCCTTTGTTTACATTCAGCGATACCTGATCTTTCCATCGTTAATAAGCTGCTTGAAGTACAAGTGACACACGCAAATGTTTGTACTTTGCACTTCGGCTCTTCAAAAGGCGAAGCAGGAGATTAGATAGAAGCCGAGATAATCAACCAATCCGTTCACTGACGGTCGTCTTAAAGAATCAGAGAGTTAATTAAGCTGAATCTGGGTAATTAGGCCCCTCGTTTATTGATGGTTAAAGAGATGCGGGTTTATTTTTCACCTGTCAGCTGCTGTCTACACCGAGATGACGACCATGAAGAGCGAACAGACAGAGGATCAGTGTGTGTGTGTGTGTGTGTGTGTGTGTCACATCTTAATTGTTGCTTTACTTTCTATTTAAGTCTTGCTTTTCTCTTTGCTTCATAAACATCCCGGCCTTCGTACCATTTCCTCACTAACACATTTACCTGATGTCTTATTTTTGTCTTTTACCAGATCACCAAAAGTGTCCATGTGCTGCATGTGTGTAAAGTTAAGTCAGAATTATAATATTCATAACTTTTTTAACAGCTTAGAGCTTTCTTGGTTTCAGATTTAAGATGAGGATGAATCAGAATAAATGTTTATGTAACTGCTGCAAGACGCATTTCTAACAACAGACACTCACATTATTTAGCAAGACAAAACGTGTTTTTCAATTCAAGTTGGCAAATCCCTGCTCATATCTCCTGTATAAACATCATGAAATATGAAGCGTGAAGCCTGAGTAAATTTCAGATTTATTTTCATTTTCTCCTGTCCCTCCGAGACCAGCCGTCCGCTCCCTCCCACATGCTTCAGCAAGTCTGGCTGAAGGGATGTTTCAATATGTTCCACTTACAGCTGAAATGAATTCTAGCAGGCAAATATTGAAACATGATAATGCAAGCCCCTACTGGAATACCAAACATATGGAAAACAAGACACGCAGCCTTTTCAGAAGCATTTATGTTCAGGTTCAGGACTGAAATCTGGAGCTGATATTGTCAGTTTTTGGAGATTAAATACACTGTTTAAATTAAATACTTTTCAACCCTCCTTATTTATCACTGGGAATTTGTTTTTTTTATTAGTTAAGGTCCAGTTTCTGTTCAGAGTTTTAAAACAATAGTTTAATAACCACGATCCGTTGAACCCTGTTCTCATTCATTGAAGACACATCTGTACCAGACAGAAAAGTGGAGATTAATCCACCAACCGCCAGATTACTAACTTGTACAATGCCTCGAGTATTATTAGATATATAAACACTTTGACCAACACTTGGTCTTATTTTCTAAGCAAAAGTTTTTCTTCAAAAGTTTCTACTTGAGAATCACATCTAGCAAATGCTGATATATGTTTAGAGGTTAAGCCTGAAATTATTTGGGTTTATCATTTTTAAGCAGCTTTTGAGATTTCTAATTTATACAGTAGCTCTCCACCCCAAAGACAACACTGACAGAAAATGTTAGGAAGCCGTCAGCCATACACAATTTTCTTTGGAAAGCAATATTAGTCAAATTAGAGTCACCATTTGTGTTAAAATTATGAATAAATAATTCTAATGTGGTCACATAAATTACTCTGAAATAAGTCTAGCTGTTTGCCTACATATGATTTCAAATGTGATCAGAGTAGATAAACAAATAATATTAAAATTATCCTTTTTCTTTTGTCTTAAACATTTGCAGTGACTGAGGCACAAAAGCAAGTGACATGTTACATCTTTGGTTCATAACGTGATATTGTGAACATAACATTCAATCTTCTAAAGTACTAATTTCTATTTAATTACGATAATGGCTACAACATCATAACACGATCAGGCTCGTGTTAATTAAAATATTTCTTATTACTTCTGGTGCCTGTGTGATGTCTTTACACACTCAAGCCTTGAACTTTACTGGCATATTTCTGGATTAAAATTGGAGACGTAATTATGTTGCTCATAGAAAATCACGCTTAGGTTATTTTAAAAACACTGGCATTTCTTACATTTTTGGTTTTGTGTTGGTGCTTTTGAAAACAAAGATGATCCACTGATGCTTTTAAATCATCTCTCTATAAATTAGTTCTGCCTTCTTGGAAGTTACATAATTTGCATTTTGCCTAAAGTAAACACAAGCTGTGTTGAGTCCAGCGATGCATTTATGAAAAAGCTCTACCCTTTTGCTTCTTGTAGGAGCTGTGTGAAAATCCACAAATAACATGCGAAGGCTGCTGATTAAAGTTGAACCGGAGTGTCCATCTTGAATTTTAAAAACAAAACAAAACGTTTTTTACACCTTAATTTCTCGCCTTCATCATGGTTTATTAAAATACACACATCCACATCAAGGTGTAAAACAACATGTTTTAGTGTGACGGAAACACATTCATTAATATATATATAATGATATTTCAAACTGTTTTCTGCAATAAGCACCATCACTCTGTTGTTTGGTTTGGTGTGTGTTGTATTATATATATATATTTTTTTTTAAATAATTGTCTTTATTTAAATTTATTTATTTATTTATGTAATTAATTTGTCACCATTTCCAATCAGCTGTTCTTCTCTTGTCCCGGTTTCCTCACAGCCTCCAGCTCGTTGCCCTCTGGCTAAATCTCAATCCCCAGCTCGCAGATAATGACAACATCTGTCCTTGGAGCTTCCATCCAAACACCCCCACCCTCCCTCTCCCCTCCACCCACCCTCCCTCTCTCCTCCACCATCCCCCCCCCTCCACCCTCTGTCAGCCAGACGGTCAGTCGGTCACCAGGCACGTTGAGGCTCGGCAGGCATCCATGTGATGCGCTGCCACATAGGAAAGTCCCAGCAGTTCAATCGCACAGGAAAGTAAAAAATAATTAACCTACTGGGCAGAAATAAATTGATTTAAGAGCTGCAACCTGAATATTCTCTGAAGAAATAAGCTGACTGTTCAAAGCTGCTTATTTAAGTTGAAAGATTTGTATTCCATCTGTGCATCTGTGCTCTTCTCACCAACTTGAATAATATATTTGAGAAAATTGTTAAAATATAAATCGGAAAACAAATGTGGTGGGATTTCTTTTTATATCTTTGTTTATTTGTCAGCTAAACGTTCTTACACACATGGGCAACTGGTGCTGTGTATATTTGGTCATAGCCTGTAATGTTTTAAATGTTACGCAGAAATACCAGAAAATATGTTTTTAGAAGCAATGCCTTTTATTATTTTCCCAAAAGCTACTAAAACAAAAAGCATAAAAGAAATTAAATGTCTTTACTCAGACAGAGAGCTGTGTATAGTTTCGTTAATGTGAACATGCCTTTGTCTCCTTTGAAAGACATTCTGCTAATTTTCATGTAGCTGCTGAACTGTGGACAGGTGTTTTAAATGGTTATTACCACAGCGATTCAACTGTTAATGAATGTGAAATGGATTTCAGTGTCTACAGCAGAACAGCGTTACTGGACACGCAGACTAGCATGTACATGTGTCGTTGGGGCCACCGGAAACACGGAGTGACTAACACAGAGAGCTGCAAAGCTGCCACACAAACACACACTTTAAATGAAAAGAGACACAAGATATTTCAAATAAGGCACAGACACAGAAAACCACTAAATGAGATGCAAAACTACTAAAAGGAGAAACTAACTTATAAAAGAGATTTGTAAAAATGAGTAAACTCTACATGTTTAAATGCAAAAATAACAATGTAGGGATATGAACTGACTAGAAACAAACCAAATCAGTGCAGTATGTGCATCATTCTCCTGTGCAGATGGAGCGGCCATCGTTTCATAATCTGTTTATGACTGTGGCATGACTGTTCAGTGATATACAGTATTTCTACAGCACGTTTCCAACTGTAGCTTGCAAGTGATTTCAAGGTTTTATTCACTCATAACACCCCGTTATAATGTGGTTGCATTTTTACAGTAATTTATCACTTCCAGCCGCCTCACCTTCAGCTTGTACTCCTTCTCCTTGGTGACCTTGGTGAGCAGTTTGGCTTTCTGTCTGGTCAGCGCCTCGATCAGAGAGTCACACTGCGCCACGAGACAAGCCTCAAACTCCACGCCGTTCTCCTGCAGCAGCACCACAAACACAAAAGCAGTGAGCACAGCAAACAGCGATAACAGCCTGTCCTCCCGACGCCGGTGTCACATTTTATCAGGCGGCTCTGTCAACACCACGAGCTACTTCAGAGTCGTCATCGTCATAATGGGGTTTGTTCGGAAACACTAAAATCAACAGCGAGACCGAAATAGATGTTGCATCGTTTAAGCATCTCAGAGCGGCTTCGAGTTTGTTCCTGATATGTTAATTTAGCAGCGAGCTCGTGTTCTATTTCTGTCTTCGCTGCACAAACATTAGTATACGGCATTAAATATTTAAATAGACTGAACACAGAACTGTGTTATACAGTACAGTCACCATCTGTTAGTGGAACTGTCGCGCTCTCTGTACATGAACATGTACAGGTCTCAATGTGCAGGATACTTGCAGTGAGAGGGAAATCCCCACTCATGCTGTAATATTCAAATTTGGACGTTATATTTTTAGCTTTTGACCGCTACAGCCGCCATTTACATGAGAGTTTTACCATAACCTGCTAGATATCAGACACTCTAACTCTAACCAGAGGTAGAGTAGATGTAGATGTTCCCAACCTCTGGAATATCATTTAGCAACTTTTTTTTAGGACGTGAAAAGGTTGTGAGTGACATATTTACTGATGAAATTTATACCGTACAATAAACAATGTCACAAAGAAAGTCTCTTAGGTCAAACCTTATTTCAGAAATGTAACCAGCTTTAACCAAAAACCCGCCGAAAAAGCCCCCGACTTCGGGACGAGGGAACAGTGTAAAAATGAGCCGCTCATTTGTGACCAGTGGGTCTGGAACATTTGAGGTGTCGAAAGCTGAAAGCTATGTTAATCCATCCAATGACTCTCGTTCCTAAAATACCTGATTTTGATTCCCTAAAAAAAAAGCTGCGTGTCCACAGATCTCCTAGTGTTTTTAGTTAGAAGGTAGTGTAGAATTTATAGATTTCATTGTTGATTTGTTGAATTAATTGTGGGATTGAAACATTTTCTGTCTGCAACGTGCTTCCACTGCACAAAACACGACTCTGTTTTCACCTTTGTGGAGACACACTCCTGCAGGATTTGGGTTTGCAGAGGGAAACCCCAGAGTTCAGTAGGTGTCTGTGCAGTAACTGGCAGCTAATGAGAGAAAACTCCACATGAAGAGATGGGGTCTCAGATAGTTGTGCTTTCCAATCACGCTTCCTCTGCAGCGGGACACATTTAGGATCAGCTTTCAGCTCATAACTCACATTTTTCACATTTATCTACACATCTCTCTCTCTCTGCACAGTAGCAAAGCGTCTTTTTTTTAAACCCAAATCCAACCTGCTGCATCCTGCAGAACACTCACACAGCAGACAAGCCGTGTTTGTGTGTGTCTGGATGGCAGATGCTGCAGGAGAGATCAGCTGCACGGCAATGCTGTCCACAGGGAAAATACACAAACCCAAATAAATACACACATTTGGCCGACACAGTTCATTTTAGTTAAGTCATTCTGTCGGATTTGCTTCCCTGCTGCACAGTGTGAGAGATCCAAAGGTTTCTCTGTGACTGATTTATCTGGAGCTTATTGTCCATTACTACCAGTCTCCTCAAAGCAATATTCATTTAGTTTCAAAAAAACATGCAAATTATGTGAAAACCTCTGGAACTGCAAGAAATTGATAAGAGATGATTATGGTCTGACTCAATCTTGCACAGCCAACCTCTATCTCACTGTGGAGATTCAGAGAAAACGTCCCATGCACACCATAAAATTATTCTTTATGGCACTGATATCACATCATCTTAAACAAAAGCCTCTCTCATCACTACAAGAAACAATAAAACTCAGGTCATATTCCCCATTTTGGTATAACTACCTCCCTAAGCTTCTCAGAGCTCTTTGCACTCAATTTCACGCCCCTATTCAAAACAACAAATGGCAACCTGAACGAACACACCACTATTAATTCTGAGCTGAAGAGCTTAAATTGAAACGACACTCTCTGCAATAAACCAGAACTTTGTCTTTAGTTTTATTTAAAATTACTATAATATTATTTGTATCACAAATGTAAAATAAAACAGTTTTAAAAGGTCTGGTTTGACTGGTGTGTTTGTTCTTCAACTTTTATTTTTTTGCTTCTAATTAAAGGATGAATTCTTTAATAAAGAAAATGCAATGAATGTTTTTTTTTAAGTAGTACCTCTACTTTTGTGCTTTTGTTATTTTAGAGGAAGTATGTAGGTCTGACAAAGCAGAATTATGACTCAATCTCCCACTTTTGCTTCATTGTTAGTAAGTTCTGTTGTTATCTGCCTCTTATCCCATGAATTTGTCATAGTGCAGAGATTTGTCACTGGTCATACACGGCAACATTACATTTGATCAGTCTCAAAACTATTTCAAAATGTGTCAACAGTTTGTATCACACAGAATGAATTCATTTTACCTGAATCTGCTGAAGCATGTTTTTGAGTTGAACCAGAAACTCCTTGGCGTCTTTAGCTTTGTCAGAGACGCCGTTCAGGGCCTGGGAGAGCTGGCACTGCAGGAACACAAGGAAACATACACAACAGTTAAAATAGAAGTCTGTGATCGTCTGAGGAAAGTTCTTACAATCAAAATTAAAATCACAACCACGCTACATTTGTAAAAGGCGACATTACAGGTCTCAAATTGTATCTTTGCAATTACTTTTCTGCAGGCATTACCTCCAAACAATAATTTATAGGACACAATGAGAAACTAGACCTACATCTCTAAGGCTGAACGACGGAGGCTCTGTGGCAGCCAGTGAAACCAGTAAGGCTTTGACGTTGGCGAGTTATGTAATCATTTAATCCCACTGCTGATTTTCCCTGGATGCTCAGATTATATCTGATCATAGCCTAAAGCTAAATCGTTGGGACCTCCTGGGACCTCGCAGGCTTAGACCCTGCATTGTCTTAAAAATAGGGATTAACTTTATAATCTAGTTTGTACTTGATCTTGATTGAGCTCAAATATTCCAGGCTGAGTGAGGAAACCCTGTGAGCTCTTTGTTCAAAGCAACATCTCAGAGCTACAACAAATGAGACACATGTGTAAGTGAAATAAAACAATGAGTGAGATAAAAACTGTCTGAATTGTATTGTGCATTATTTTCAACGTGTTTACATTGTGAACTGGGACCAGTTGGTTCGATCTTCATTAACGTGTCTGTATTTTTTCATTAAGGGATCATTTCCCCCAATTTTCTACCTAATTTCCATACAACACAGAAAAAGGGAACAATGTCACTTATGGTGTCAATTATTTTCTATCTCATTAACAAAGCTCTCTCTCATCTCTCTGTTTCCAATATGAATAATAAGATCAGTTTTATGACCCGTGTGTAATTTGGTTGACTGAATATTTCATCCAGTTACTGTCCAAAAGCAAAATGGATATGTTTTCGAAGGGTGCCCCTGAAAGCACAATTTATCAGATAATCATCAGATAATTTGCATGTGTGACGGTGAGGAGGAGGACAGTCAATTACAGAATATATTAGTCCTGCAGCTCCTAGCATGGATACAATAATGCAGCTTATTTAATTTGTATGGTAGTGTATATAATAAGGTATGTGCAGTCCTCTCTTTAGGCCGATGAATGAACTATAAATACCACATCAGGACTTCAACAACTAGTCAAGTTGCAGTTAACGTTCATGTCTGTGAAGCCTCATGTGCTAATCAGTCCATCCATGAGAGCAAGTGGACATTATACGTGAGGGAAACAAATCCTCACACATTTTTCATTATCCTCAATGCAATAACTCAGGAAAAACTAGAGGGAATTTTATTATGTCTGGCACAAATCTCCCAATGAGTCTGGACAGACATGCATGTAAACTGCAAACTGCACGCATGCTTTTACATTTTAGTAGTGGATCCTCCATAATGCACTGTACATATAAAATGATAAAATACTATATATCTTCCGACCTCATGCAAAAACTTGTAAATATATATAAAATAAGCAGGAGGACATGTTTCTGTAACAAAGTGATTGGAAGTGTTCCCAACAACAGAGGTCTAGGGCTCAGATGAGCGAGCAGAGAAGCAGGAAAGATTCAGATGGCTGTGGATTAATTCATTAATTTAGAAAGGCAAATAATTTGAAATCCCCATCTGAGCTAAACAACAGTGTGTGACAAAGAAACAAATTAAAGCATCTAAGTTGAAGCTGGATATTATAATTAAGATCACTGGGAATGTATGGAAATGTCTTGGACCGAGCGTAAAAAAGAAATGAAGACCTGCAGTAGACTTTGCCACAGTTGGTCTTCAGTAAGAACACTGACGAACACACCAAACATCCATCTTCGTAATCATTAGGCAGATTACATATTCAAATCAATTTAAACACACTTTACAAAGAGGGTGTGTGTGTGTGTGTGTGTGTGTGTGTGTGCATCAGTCAGTGATAAATAAGAAAGGACAAGACAAAGGAAACACACACTGCTACACACATGCCAGACTGTGATGAATCTGTTCTGCTGTCGCTGCACCCACATTTCCCACCTGCTTCCTTTTTTTATGGACGGGGGTCTTATGAATGCACACACACACACACACACACATGCAGCCAGAAGCTGATAAGAAGGGGGTGGATCTTCCTTTATGCTTATAGAAATCATACACACTAGCTGCTTATGCTGCATGGAGCAAAGCTCAGAAGGTCAGGTGATCTTCCCCTTCTAAACTAATCTGACTAATAACGCGTTTAATAGAATGAGAACAAGGTCGTCCTTTGAAAAAATGCTGAAAAACAAAACCTAAAGGTCAATAACAATCCATGTTTTTTAACTTTGTCACGCGCCAGTTGTGCGACAAAATGAGTCTTTATATTTTAAACAGAACAGCTTATTTAAATGTGGATTATATACATTTTAACTCAAAAAGCCTGAAGTAACAGACCCTCTTCCGGCCCCTTCATAATCGGAAGCTGCACACAGTCCTCAGTCATCAGTAATCTGCGTCCTTCCCCACACACACCGCACACACACAGTGATCTTATCGCTGTCCGTCCTTTTCGGTGCACGTGCTGTTTGGAGTCGGGAGGAGGGGAGTGTGGAGGTCATGGTTCACAAATCAACCCAACTTGTGTGGAGCTTCTCACTGCTCCTCACCAAGAGGCCATCTGGCCCAGCAAGCTGTCTGGCCTGTGCTTGTGTGTGAGCGTTCATGCCAAGATGCTAACAAGGGGGATGACGGATGTGCCATGCGGGGCTGTCCTGGCACACCTCCTCCTCCCTTATTTGTTCTGTCTGGGTCTTTGTTCATTCAACTGCAGCACGGCTCATCAGGCCAAAGTCCTGAACCACATCCACCCGCTCGGCTGTCTGCTGCTTCATTTACACCCCTGCAACAGAGCCCTTTATTCATCCCCTGATTTTGTGAACCACTTCCTTTAGAGAGGTGTGAAGTCGGAGCATGTCCCAGCATGCACCGGGGTACCACCGATCCCTCAGGAACAGCCGCAGAAAGCGTGGTGATCATAGCAACCGGAGATAAAATAGAAGCTTTGTTTCTGATTATCGACAATAAAACAACTGGTGCAAGAAAGACGCAGCTTGAAAGATTGTTGTGATAAACACAATAGACATACAAGATATGTGTTTTGTAAATTTATATGATAAAACTGGCGGAAATTGTTGAGAAATTAATAAAAAACAAGTTTTTCAGAGGAGCTCACATCCTGACCTGCCAGTAGGTGTGTCTCTCATCATCAGTTGTGGAGAGTTACCCAGTTTCAAGATTCAAGATTCAAGAAGTTTATTGTCAGATGCTCAGCAAAGACAACTTATGCTATGCTGGTGAAAATCTTACGTTCTTTCTCTTCTTCATCACAAGAAAAAAGTAAAACACAATGAAAACATAAATAAAGTAAAAAAGAAGAGGAGAAGAAGAAGGCATACATCAGTTTGCTCGGATATTGGAAATTAAGATGCTGTGCACCATCTTATAAGGATTTTGGTTGACGACCAAGTCTGCAAGTATTTCCTTGCAGAGAAGTGGAAGCCTCGTGTGACTCAGACCCACCGAAGAACCCTGGCGGTGCAGAGATCCGGGCGTCTGAAAGCATTTCAGTGAGGCACATGTTCAGCATTGCTTCACATGCCTGATGTTGCTGTAGTTTGTTGTTTGCTGCTGCAGGGACAGTTTCTCTGAAAGGTTCATCAACACTTCATTCGTTCATTCATTCCTGCTCATTTCTTGCAAATGTTATGGACTGATCTGTGTAAATGATGTCCTCGCTGGGCAGCGTGGATCAATAAGTTAGAGATGAACAGACCTGAACAGAGGTTTGTATTTGTTTTACCAGGCAACCAACAAAAACTAGAATATTATTGCTCTGAAAATGTCAGCTAGGTTTCTCTGGATATTAATATCCAATATACTATAATGACCTAAATAAATAGGAGAAAAATGTTAGATATTTGTTAGAATCATCTTTTACAGGCTTCAAGGTGCCAGCTGATAAACCATCTATTCTTACCAAGCATGAAAACATTGCCAGCACAAAATCCAGGTTTATATTTGGCCTCCGTCCCGATGCATCAACCTACAGCGGAGCCCTGAAAATGTGCAGAACACTGTTGAAATGTGACAAGTCTGCCCTGCAGGAAAAGGACCAGTGGCTCGGGAGACGACGGAGAGCTTTGGAACAAATACAAAACTCCGAAACATGAGAAAATCATGTAGAGGATAAGGAAATTGAAAGTGAAAAAATAACAAGAGCGAGCTGATCTCCGTGAGGATCAGACACCTGCAGAGCAGAGCTGTACACTCAGAAATCCAATTTCTTCCCTTCTTTGTTTCCTTTGTTCTCCTCCCCTTGACCTTTTTCATGCTTTATGACTCCTTCAAACAGGAGTGTCATTTTTCCTTTTCCCAACTGTCAGCACTCCTCTCAGAGTCAAGTGCTATTATCTCATTATCTTATTACAGGAGCAATGGAGGACAATTTATTCAGCCTGTGACATTCATGGAGGCTCAGCTGTGCTGCTGCCCTGATAGGCTTCAGACGGCTGATAACAGCAAGACAAAAAGTTGACTGGCCGTGCGTCTTTTCATTCCGTGCGTCTCTTAGGTGTAAGTGAGGTCAGAGCTTCAGAGCAGACATCGACAGTCGACAGAAACGTGAACGGAAAATAGAAATTTGCACTAACAATCTCTTCGCCAAACATTTAAGCTCTTTAAGGTTGGTGAACCCCGAACAAACACGATCAGCTGAAAAGCAAATCCGTAAAACTAGAGAAAGGGAACCCGGGCAACAATGTGCTGCACGCACATCATCAACGCTGCAGTGAAGACCTTTACCTTCCTGGACGCTGGACTGAAGCCTTGTGGTGTTTCAGTAAACTTCTAATTTTTCCTTCAAATATTTTGATACTTATACTACATAAAATTGCATCCAGGTATATATTTATGCAGGAATAGACATTAAGTAAAGGACTTTCAAGTAGCTCTGTGTGTTGTTTTAGCGCTTTGCCAGCGTCGTAGAGGGAGAATATAACGCTGTGTAACATTCGTTCAAGCAGAAACGGGGTTTCATTGTGAGCCACGGGGTGACACGCAGCTCTTGTAAGTTTAGCTGTCGGTTGGAGAATGGTTGATGTTGGTGTCGACCTTTAAAAAATGACACCCAGAGGAAACACAGACAAGCAGGAGGTGGGCTCCAACCCCTAATTTACCTCCCTCCTCATCTTTGATTTCTTCTTATTTGCATTGATGTGTCTTTGGACCCTTCAACCACTGTCTCTGTTTCCTTTACATTTGAAACTTTTACTGCCGAATAAATTCTTCCGCTGTTTTTAATCAACACGTTTTCGGGATTAAAACTCGCCTAAATTAAGGGATCTACTGATCTGAAATGCTCTGCCGTGTGCACCGGAATCCGTAACACACTGCAGAGTTTGGCTACAACCAAGAGCCAGTTCCTGATATATTTCAGCGGATGCAGCCGCCTCCACAATCAACAATTCCGTGCGTCATGGTTCACACTCACAGTTTGAGTTGGATATCGATGCTTTACACAACCTCCATGTGTAAAAGTTTTTCTCCATGGCTTAATATATTTGTATGGCTTTGAAAAGAGCCTGCTCCTGTGTGCTCGCATTGATCGCATTGGTTGCACCTTCGTGGCACACAGAAAGCACCGTATTACAGTTTCACTTTAGCAGAACAATCAATCTTTCCCAGCCTCAGTCTAGTCAGCCAGCTGTGTTACAGTATTAGTGGTTCACATCTGGTGAAGGTCAAAACCAATTTCCTCTCCCCTTCCTCGGCTTCATCCTCTCACGCGCCATCGCTCAGCCTCTGAATCCTGTGCTGCTACACGGCCATTTTAAGGCCAACGCACCACAGTAAACTGCACCAGAACAGTCGAAGCATGAACGGATAAATAAGTGCTAACGCTGCGTTTTCCAAGTAAGATGCAGAACGGAAGGGAATTAAGCCGCATTGGTCGTATTGGTTCATGGCGGCTGCTGTTTTAATTGCGACCTACTGGACGGTGGTTTTACTGGGAGGCACATGAACGAATGTGCTTGAATCTCTCACAGGGCACAAAGTGCACAGAGGATCGTTACGTTTGCCCACGTGGTGCAGCCTGCAGGGTGCAGTTAATCTGCTGCTGGTCAGGGTGAATAATGTCAGCACTGTGGCACATTCATTCCCACAAATACACACAAACGTTCAGCAGTTACAGGCGTAAACCGGAAGTGCTTTCGCTACCTGAGTAAAGTGCATGTAAAGCATTTTTCACTCTTACCCATATAAACAACCTATGGAGCAGAAGTTATGGAGCAGAAAACTGCTGCTAAATGAAGCTTTTCAACCCAGAGTAAAATATAAATATTCATGGCTCAGGGATCAGTATGTCGGGGGTTTGCTGCATTCACTTCAAGTCCATGGCTCAGCAGCCATCACATATTCATAAATCTCCAGACTTGATGCACCTGTTCTTTATGAACCATATAACGCTGTGTTTTACTATGACATCAGTACAATGTGAAGTTCAAGTCCAACATTATCTTCAATCATCAATAATTCACTCGCAGTGTCCCTGCAGACACAGAATAAGCTGCTTCAAGTGCCTCCACGGCATGATGAAACCTTTCACACTTCACCATCCAGAGACTGTCACATCAAGCCCCGAGAAATTGATTCCTCTCCGCTCGTCTTAGATACAGTAAGTAAGTGCAGTCGGGATCAATAGCTGCTGCCAAGCCTGCCTGAAGGGAGGAGGGAGGAAGCACAATTTTATTACCCTGTTTTCCTCGTGGGGGGGAAGTGTCTCAAAAGAGAGTGCGGAGGGAACAAAAATGGTGCAGAGCCGCGGAGAACAGCCCCCCTGATCAATAATTGATCAGGCCATCTTCAATAGGAATAAAGGCAAAGAGAAGGTACATGGCCCAAGGTGTAATTTTCACAAAAGCAGTGTAAACTAGGTTTGTTGGGTATGATAAATCTATCGTGGGATACTCTAGATTTGTCTGTGCTAACACAATTCCTTCACTGTTACATTGTAAACACACAAATATTCGGATATTTATTTACAATAACGGAATTCATAAAATCTAACGATAGTAATGATACTTGATGCTGACTGGGCTAGAGGATGTCCACACTTTCCTAAAAGGTCTGGCATCAGCACTCACTTTGTTACCAAAAATAGATCACAGACACACACACACACACGCCCACACACACACACACACACACACACACACACACACACACACACACACACACACACACACACAGTGCATTGGGCAAACTGCAGTAACACACAGCCTGAGTCCTTTCTGCAGAGGATGTCTGCTGTGTTAAAGCCGGAGGAGAGGAAGTGTAGTAAATTGTGCATTAACCTACATTCGGTGCACTGGTCCGGCAGCACGGCTTTGAATTACTCTTCACCACAGAGTGCATGTGTAGGTTTGGAGTACTACAGCTGAGCGGATAGAAATCCAATTCCTGCAACTATTTGTTTATGTTTTGGGTCGATGTGACACTATATATTTTACGCCTAATTACACAACCACAAACTGAAAACTGACTAAACTGAAGTTCTACCTGACTCTGACGTTGAGTAGTGACTGTTTTAAGGTTTGAAGAATTGGGTTTATATTCCACATCCAACAACCTCTTAAAGCTGTGTGAATTTTCTAATACATGGAGGCAAACCACCAGGGTCACACTCAGACTGAAGTACATTTCATTGATGCAACTGTTTGGTGAACAGCTGACTGGTCCAATCCAATCATCCCGGTCAGCATCACTGTTGCTCCTGCTCTGATGTGCCACATTTTTTAAGTGGTGATTAGACTGTTGTTAGTAGAAAGAGGCACGTCAGACAACTGGTCGGGAGTTCAAAGGTCAGAAAGAAATGAGGGTTCGTGAGTGACAGCTTTTTCTTTTGTAGTGGCAAACCAAGCAGAGGACTCGAGCTTCTTAATAAATCACTGCACAACAACCGACCAGGGTATTAAAAACGCCCGGGGCCATTTGGAACTTGGTGTCAGACAGAGAATAGTGAGTAAATGCTTGTTTATTCCGTCAGCAGCTGGGTGGGAATCAGCCTTGTGTGATGTCAGCTTGTTGCATCACAGTCCAGAAACCAGTATGACAGGACATGACAAAAACACTATAAATATCCAGGAGAGAATGTCTGGAAATTTAAGATCATTTTTCATCTTTTCGTTATTATGAATCTGTGCCACAGAGCTTCCTTTGTTGCTTAAAAACAAATGATCACCACAAATGTGGTGGCCAATCTCAGTCTTGGTCACTCACGCATCTAAAAGTTACAATACATAAAGATATGTTGAGAATATACAGTGACAGTAGCTGAGACAAAAATAAATAAATGTGTGTGTTTGTGTGTGTGTGTGTGTGTGTGTGTGCCTGGAGTAAGAGCCGAGTGAGTCTGACCCATCACGGTGGGCCAGCTGCCATCTGGAATGAGGTTACTTGGCCACAACTGGTCGCTTTAAATTACCTCAGCAGCAGCGTCCCTGGGAGATAAAAGCTCCTATTTTTGCTGATAAAATTGTCGTAATTTCTTGTCTTATGACCTCAGACAGCGAATTCAATTTCAGTGAACATATTAGATAGAAGATGGAAGGTACTCCACGTTTCACTGGAAAAACCCCTGCAGCGTGTCCCCCTGTGGTCCTGGTGTTCTAAGTCCTGTTCACAGACAGCGTCAGATCACATAAATGAATGTGTGGGAAGGAGGAGTTGATAGGAACGTGTATGTGAGACCGATCAACAGTAGATGACGGCAGCTCAAACAGTCACATGCTTGTCAAAATGTTTTGTCAGAGAAGGCTGATTGAGGCAACGTGTTAACTCTCCACATTAAATGATGAGAAAATTAATATTATGTCAAAGGAAGACAACATGGGATTCTAGTCCATATGCTGCACCCTACTTTGGTCCTACAGTAATAGTGAGCCTAAATCAATCACACAGTTATGACACGTGCAGTAATTACCATAAAGAAAATGACATATTGTTTTCATTATTCACCTCCTTTCCTCATCAGTGGTGTCGTGAATGAGCCACACACTGGCCTGCTCTCAGAAAATGTCCCATACTGGCAGCCTGTCTCCTAAACTTTAATGCTTCTACAGCAAAAACTGGACATTGTTCTGCAACATTGTCGTCAGAAAACATACACATTTCCAACTTGCTCTTTAAATTAACCTCTTTATATGTATTATTATGGAAATAGAAAGCAATTCTGCAGCTACAGCTTTATATCAATGTGCACTGGTCATAAAAGGCAGTTACCATATGACAAACAGCAGCGAATAAAAACACCGACTCCATTCCCTAATAATGTGCTGACCAGCTTCTGCTCTCTAATGTATGAGCTGCAGATGTTGAAAAAAGTGAACATATTTGGTACAAACCAGCCTTCCTTCTGTCGAGACTTGTGTTACTATACCAGAATGAATCTGTCCAGCCTCTGTCTTCCACACACCCAATGACCATCTGAACTTTCTCTGCTTTTTAATATTCATTTATCACTTGTTTGACATTTGTTCCTCCATTGTTGCTGATAAGAGCCAACAGATTTGTCTTAAATGCTTTTGATCTTACTTTTCAGTTAAAATATCTGTGCTTTACTTAATCTTAATGTGCATATGATTAACAATAACAATAAAATGAACATTAAAATACATTTGTATTATTGAAAATAACACACTATGTGAAGCTTTGAGTGGATAACGGTCAAAGATAACAGTTAAGCACATCAACAAGGTTTTTGCACTTCATTACTTCCCACTTTTACTTTTTATGCTAAAGTGACTGAACGATTCCATCATTGTCATATGAGCAGTGACATCACAGCAGTGATGCCAGTTCTCATTGACCTTAGTGATGTCACATCTGTGAGATAAAAATGAGATGGCATGTCATTTGATCTGTTCTCACTGGGCCACGTCATGTCGTGTGATACCATATGATCATGTGACATCACTGTGACAGAGATGTCGATGCAGCAGAAGACTACAGACTGTTTGTTTCATGTTGAATCTATCTAACAGGGGACGGGCTAGAAACCACTGGACCAGCTGGAGTCTTTGCTGCTGGACTGGGAAAAGTCCTGAGCAGGTACATCAGACTTCGATGGCTGCATTCACCTCAGCAGAAGCAGCGGCATTTCGGCAGCCTGGACTCGGAGGCTGCAGCTCTGGGCCCCAGAGATGTCCAGCGCTCTCCTCTGCACGAAAGATCTTGGTCATGTGATCACATTGTGATATCACATCACATCATGTGGCCCAGAGAGACAAAAGGACCGAGCGTCATGTGAACTTTATCTCACAGATTTTACATTATAAAGAGCAATGGGTGGTAGCTTGTCTGTATTGTCAGTTTGTCAGATTTTGAGTTTGTACATGTGCATTCGTCCATTATCTTCCACTTTTCGGTGGGAGCATTTATGTTAAGGTTTTCCAAATGTCCCCACCCAGCAATGTTTTCACCCTCATTTCAGAAATGTGTATTTGACATCGTATTCTTTCTGTCATTATCCTGAGCTCATGATCATAGGTTAGGGTTTATTCACATAACATCAGCTGAATATTTAGGAAAAAGAGACATGCAGCTGGCAAACATGAGGCTAAGAACCTCCTCCAACATCTTGGGAAAAGGAATTTATTTCAATCAAGACTTAAATGCTGACACACAAAAACACAAGCCCACAGTTACACGAGAAGCAGATATATTAAATCACGAGTTGTTTAGGTCTCCGAGCTACAGGTGTTTGGAACTGACAAAGTACACACATATCATACACACATATCATACACACAACATTAATCCCAAAGGAAGCAATGAATGATTTCTATAAGAGCAGGAAACACGGTGGCTCACAGAGGGGGACATATAGGGCTTCATCTCACACCCACATTCAAGTGTATCACAACCACATATCTTAAAAACCAGAATAAAAAAATGTGTGTGCCTTTGCTCAGTTATGAATTTGCAAGGATCTACAGGGTTTGACAGGTTGCCTGGCAACCGATTGCTAATTGACAACAATCACATGTCTCTTTTAATTTGAACAAATCACACAAATGTTATAACTCAATATTCATAGATAGAAATCAATTACAAATACTTGATATATTGAATGATAAATCTACAATGCTCCACTTTTTTCATCCTGAGCAGGATTGTGTGTTACATCTTTCTAACATCATGTCTCATTTCAAAGCCTCGTCCTATGGGGATAAAATCTGTGTGTGTCTGTGTGTTTTAAATAGACGCCGTGTTTTCTGCTCGACACTTCACAGGAAACGATCAGCGTGTCCTCCTCTGCCACCGTAATTGTGCGTCACTGTGTTCGCGTGTGTTTTCTTCTCATGGACTCGCAGCTTTACGTGCAGCAAAAACTACAATCGTTATCCAAACATCGCTGGCCTCTAATGAAATGTAGGATAAAGTACAAAATCACACATACACACATGCCGGATGGCATCAAATGCACAAAGTATTGCAAGAAAATTACTCAGACAAAGCAGAAAACGCAGACAGTGGAGGCACACGTACACTCATGCCGCTGCTTTATCTTCACTCCCTGAGGAACCTGACGACTGAGGCTCTGTCTAAATCACGAGCACTACTCACAGTTTATTACAAGCGGCGAACGCACACTTGTCTTTCTACAGGCATGAGGACGTTCAGTGGCGTGATTTATTTCCAGCTCCTGGAGGTTTTAGCCCGGTCCAGCTCAACACTAAAAGCAAGTCTAAAGCCTTAAACGGCACTTTGAGTGATTACAGTGATCACATTAAAACGTGTTCACATCATAATACTAACACGTGATTGGAAGCTTTAAGTGTGCGGTATTTACAGTATGTACATGTTGTCTGTGGTGAAATGAATGATGGGATTAGTGTTTACTTTTACAGTTGGCCCCCAATTAACACTGAGGGTCAGAGCCAGTTCATCTCCTGAAGTGTGAGGTTGACATATTCTCCTCGTGCTTTCCCTGGGTGTGAATAGCTGTTAGTTGTCTGTCTCTGTGTCTCTGTGTCACGTTTTCACCTAAGTACAGTTATGAGTTACTTGGGTAACTGGGATATTTCCATTTTGTTACTTTTATCTTTACTTTTACCTACATTACTTTTCAGATGCTGGACCCTAGAATAAAATATAATCTTCTAATAGTTGACAGTAAAGTGGGTTACATCAGCTCTGTCTGTATCAGCTGCTGTTTTTGTCTATAGAATTATGTGATATTGTTGTGACAGGGTGGAACCAGTATATGTTGGTCATTTAATTTAGCAATTACTTGATTATGGAAACTGATGCTGATTAACTTTCTGTTGATGAACTGAGCGTTGCAGAATAATTCCTCGTCTTGTTGGATGAGGAAAGGAAAACCACTTCGATGCACACAAGGAAAAGAATTACGCTTTTTAAAAGAAGATGGAGGAGGAAACGGATCCTAACAGGATAAAACTACACCAAGCACAACCCACCGGATTCAATCCACCTCTACCAGACTGACCTCATTGAATGACACCTCAGAAAAACGAAAAATCAACAACTATTTCAGCTCTGTGACAAAAAACACACGTGATGTTTGCTGCCTGCCCGAGTGAGACGAAGACAGCCGGTCATCGATCTCCCTCAACATGAAGGACACTATATTAACTAAGCGGCAGCCATCTCTAATTCAGACGCTGCTCATTACTTATCAACGCCCTCTCAATCATGTACCCTGATGAGATTTTTACGGTCCATTTATGGGACAGGGGTGAGAGAGGGAAAGATGGAGGAAGAGTGGGAGGAAGGGGGGTAAATAAGAGAAGGAGACAGACAGAGAGGACGAATGATGAGCATAAGCCAGACAAGATGGTTTAAAAAAGAAAGGCTGTTATTGTGGATAAATGATGAATGAAATGACTAGAGGCTTCAAATCAGACAAAAACCAGCAGAGACAGGAAGAGAGATTAGTCACAATGACCCACTTAGCAGGAGACAGACAGAAAGGGCTTTAAATTTACCCTCATCAAGTCTGGGTGTGAGGGTGATGATGACCTTTTGAAAATGACTTAAATCAGACTGCAAAAATCGTGCACTGCTCAATAGGAAACATATTATTGTTGTTGTTGTTATTTAATGATGTTATTGCTCTAAATTTATATAAAATGTCTGTTTTCTTACAGAATGAAAATGATGGGAAAGAAAAAAAACCCAAAAAGCTAAATCCTGAGTTTTCATCCATGTTTGAGAAGGTAACAGCAAAGTCCGGTCACACTGTGACCTGGGAAGAGTGAACTTGAATTGACCCCAACTGTGGAGCAGAGCCATCTTCGAAATTAAATTGAGAGTGTTGTCTAAAAATGAATTGATTCATAAATCGCTTTAATCATCCTTTAATGAAGAAGGCAGATGATTCTTGGCAGGTGGAAGAATAAATTTAGGCAACATAATGCAGCAATATCACCAGGTTTTAGCCAAATTCTGTCTCAGGAGGCTCTACAGTGAATTAATGAATGAGGTTTTATCACTGTTTCACAAAAACAGCTTAGCTCTCGTATAAGCCACGTCCAGTCCACTGCTAATAAAATCAGATTTCTAAACCCTGATGTCTCCAACAAATTGCCTAAATGTGAGAAAGCATGAACTTTGCAAAGAATCACACAAAAACAAACCCTCGTGTTCTATCTGCTTGTTGTGAGACTTTCCCGGGAAATCTCCCAGAGGCTTTTCTGGATCTTCCCACATGTTTTACAATCCTGCACACAAACCATGTCAGTCCATAACAGGACCTCAGATTGTGGGTCAGCAAACCCACAATCTACACAGTCGAGCTCACCAGCTCTCACATTACATCCGCAGTGCTCAGCTCGGCCCACCGGCAGGTTTCAACAATTTGGACAATCAGGAGGGGATGGACTCGGGTGAGGGAAGCCTTAAAGAGACGGGAGCTAAAACAAATGGTTTCACGCCGAGTTGAAGAAGATCTGCATCCATGAATGCCCATTATAAGGAAATCAATGTGAAATTGTAAATCTTCCAAACTATTCCAATAGACCCCAGAAAATAAAACCAATTAACTCTAAGATTATGCATAAAATTGGCCTTTTAAAATAAATACTCAATATCAATCATGACACTTTTTTTACGATAGCTGCTTTTTCCCATTGCAAATCCAGTGTTTTGTTACCCACAATGCAACTCAACCTGTTTCCAGTGTGAATTACTGGCCTGCCTGGTGTTTTGATTCTTCCTCCTTTTCTCTCTCCTCTTTCCATTCACCCTGATCCTGGTTCTGTAGAAGGTCTTTCCTGTTAAATCCAGGTTTTCCTTTTCAACCTAAGGCCTGCTCAAGGGGGATGTTTTGAGTTTTCTCTGTTCATACGTTGGTTTTATAATGGAAAGTGCCTTAAAATGATTTTATGGTGAAATGCACTATATGAATAAAGTAGAGTTGAACTGAACCTGCCTTGTTAGCAATTCATAGCTAGAGCGGCATTATTACACATAATAAGCTTTATTTTTTCAGTCGAACCACACAGTGCTGACCCAAATGACATCACCTGGGTCAAATGAACCAGCTTCCTGCAGCTCTCTCTGTAACCACAGAGGCTTATAGACAGTGTGTACTCTACTCCCCAACACCTGGAAACAGACTGGCGTGTAAAATCGGTGAAGTTCCCCGTTCAGCTGCATTTTGGCAAGTTGTCACAGGACACACACAAAAAAAGGTTTTTACCCGACATCACCCACATCATCACTATCAGCATCCCATGCAGATGTGGGCCAGTAACATGTGAAATATCCAGACTTCCCTGTGTGACCTTTTCATGACTCACACACGTTCACACACGTTCACACACAACACACGACGAAGGGCTTCTACACCTACAGCCATTATCTCACTGTGTGAATAACATGAATCACACTGAGTTCTGTCGCTGCCGGTTCAGTGCAGTGAATCAGTGGCTTTGTGTGACCAACACTGTCACTTCTGCCGTATCTTGTCTGTCTTTAAATTCAAACACCGACAATGCAACATTTGAAACGATGAAAACGTGCACAGACGTGAGGAAGTCGACTGCAAGTGGTCGATACAAGCTATTGGAGCCCAGTGAAAGCACATAGGTTAGTGTGGGAGCCTGAGTGTGTGTGTGGGTGTATTTCCTACAAAACACACTAATGCCTGAATAGCTGTAAACCTCTTGGGGGTGGGGGTTGATATGTCTCTGCCAGTGTGTGTGTGTGTGTGTGTGTGTAGACAGAAAGAGAGTGTGAGTATAGAATAATGCATTAGTCCTAATTATCAATACTATTATGACTTTACAGGCCTGTTGGGTTCAGTGTGTGTGACTTAAACCCATTAGGATCCTTCCAAAGTCTCATTATAATCCCGACCTGCTGCCATTAAAGGGCCCTTGGTTTCGTTGGTGTGTGTGTGTGTGTGTGTGTGTGTGCGTCACCTTGTGCTGTTTCCACATGATGGCCAGCGGTTTGACGTCGTGCTTGGCGTGTCTCCCCTCCTCCAGACACTTCATGCACACCGGAGCCTTGCAGCTGCAGCAGTACATGCTGAAGTTTTCCGCTTCGTGATCCACGCACGTCGCCGGTTTCCGCGCGGTGGCGGGCGGCTGCTGACCGCCGCTCACCGCCCCCGCCGCCGCTGGGTTCGGCGGCGGCACCAGGCGGTGCTTCGCGAGCGGACCGCGGGACGGGTGGCACCGCTGCTGGCAGGCGTTGCAGTAGAAGACGTCGCACTGCTCGCACATCACCGTGGCGTCCACCGGGTTGCGGTCGCACAGCTGGCACTTGGCCGCGCCGGAGGAGGAAGGCGAGGAAGCGGAGGCGGCGCGGTTCTGCTGGTACCGAGCCACGATGGACTCCAGCAGCCGGTTTCGAGGGAAGCCCCGGAGCCCCCGCTCGTCCAGGGAGACGCTCCGGTGGCACAGCGGGCAGGTGAGGGAGCAGTGTCGGTGCGCGGTGGCGGGCGGAAACACCCGCACCCCGTTCGGGGACTTGAGCTGGCACGGCGTGTACGAGCCGTAGCCGCTGTCCGTCTCGCTGTACAGGCTCATCTTGTCCATGTCCAGATAGTCATAGTCAGAGCTGCCCGAAGCTCGGCTCTGCACCGGGGTCTCCCCGTCCGGGGTCTGCACGGTGATGTTCCGAGCGCAGGCCAGGCAGACGTTGTGGGAGCACGGCAGCAGGATCGGGTCCTTGAAGAGAGAACCGCACACGGGGCATTTTAACTCTTCCTCCATCGCTGGACCGGAGGGAGACGCAGCTTCGGTGAAAACACTCCAGCACCGACTGACACGGACAGCTCCCAGCGCCGCTCTGCGCATGCGCGGGGCGCGTGAGGGATTATGGGACATGTAGTTAAAGTCGTTACACTTTTTATCCATGATGTACTTGTGGATAATGATGGACTTAAAAGTTCTCACTTTCAACATATCATCATTTAAATAATGTACTCTTTATAAGTCACATTTTTTGTTTTCATTAACCCATCTAGAGACTATAAAGCATCACTAAAAATAATAAATAAAGAGATAAATTAAATGGACATTTGCCCTGCAAAGCATGTCGAGAAAGAGAACAGCAGATGGATGAACATGCAATACATGTATAATGTTTGCACAACATAACTGCCTTTCATTACATTGAAGTAGCAATAAAATACTATTAAAAGCAAATAACAATAAAACAGATACAAGTTCTAGCAGCTAAATGGGTAAATTATTAAATGTAGTAGTTTATACATCATGAAAAATTATTATTCAAAAAATTATTATTCATGTTTGAAAAGGGGATGATGTAATTTAATTCTGATGTGGAGCTACAAGGAAAACCCCCTTTTTCATCCTGAGCTGCTCAGGCCACAGTTGTGAGTCATTTTATGATAATGATGATCATTTATCTGAGACTCTCCATTTGTTCAGCCTGTCAGTCAAAGACTGATGAAACTGTGGCAAAGCTAAAATCACTACAACTCATGTAACAGATATAACTGAGATAAATATGGTTTAAACAAAAGAACAGATGCAAAGATGATTAAAGAATCTAAAGTAACCTTTGTGTTTGACATCAGCTCTCTGTCGCATTTTACTCAACTTACCTGGGATTCCTAATTTGATCTTTGGTGAAATAGTTGAACATATTAATGCAGGAATATATTCAGAAACACAGACTTCCTTAGTTACAACCTTTGGCCACCAAACTTTACACATTAACCATAACGTAGATGTTGTAATGGCTTTTCAGAGTGCAACCATCTTTGTGAGAGGCTTCCAGAAAACATGCAAATGCGTGCTATCGTCCGAAAAGTGGCAAAAGAAGAGTTTGTTGGGTTAAGGGGTGGGAACGAAATCAGGGTTCACAGTCTGTACTTTTGTTCCTTTCACATCAAAAGGAAAGTCAGTAGTCAAATCCAGACAGATAGGACAAAGAGACCATAACGTGGCAAAGGAAATTAGGTGAACCCTTTGGAATAACACGTTTTTCTGCATTAATTATTCGTCATTAAATATGATGTGATTGAGTTACATGTGTAGGCATAGTTTGGGCTTTCTGACAAAAAAAACATTTAAACCAGGTAAAAAAATAGCTGGAATTGCAAAAGTTTTTTTTAAACCTGCTTTCCTGAATCAACAATGAAATGTAAACTGTAACCTGTGAGGACTTCCCCACGGGTTCAGTCCTAACCTTTGCAGAAGAAGAACCAAAACATCATGGTTTCTTGGCTGTATTTTCCTTTGTTGTGTGAGCGTTGACTGAATGAATTCCTCTGGAATAATGCTGCCACCCGACGCTTCTCCTCTGAGGATAAGCTGATAACTTCATCCAAGGTTTTCCTCGAGCCCTCCATCACATTAGAGATTATAATGAGATGAGCCGTGAAGAAGAGTGAACAATCATGAATGCCATCTAAAAATATCTGCATCTGCTACAGTGGCAGGTCGGGCCTGTCGCTGCCGGGAAGTGTTATACACAAAGACAGGATGAGTTGTTTTCATGTGACTTATTGGTTGAAGAGGTTTGGATGCAGGAAAAAGCTCAGTGTGAGGATAACAACAAGTGCCAGGAGATAAAATGAAATGATGATTACATTATATAATTCATGTTCTTTTATAAAATCAATTTTCATTAGGGGCAATTTACAAAAATATATATTTTTGACGTTTTCAAGGATTTTTCTTACATTTAATTCAAACCTACATGTAACCTTCTGCACAAACCTTCTGTCAAGATCAGTCGTATCTAAGGAGTTTTCCACTGTCATTTTTTTTTTACTCCCTGTGGTGACGTAAATAAATTATTAAAAACCTTCTGCAGATCTGGGTATGCAATTTTCTTGGCTAAACACACCCTGGGACCCTCTCCCTTTTTTGTCATGCAAAGGTGAAATGGTCTTTACAGCTATCAGATATTTAAACACTATTTCTAAATCCATAGCCAGAATTTGTGTTAAATGTTGGCACTAAAATTGTTACTAGCAGTATTAGTGCATTATTTCACTGAAAACACTATCTCAGGATGCCTGAACAACCTTCGTTTAGTTAATGTTTCGTGGGTCTCAGCAGCCACAAGAGGGCAATAAAGACATGAAACATGGTTCATAAAATACACTTTATTGGTATTTCTGATGGTGTATTTTAAATACATAATCCTTCAGTCTTTCCCTGAATCCATGGTGGGTTAGCGTATATTTTTGGCGGTTGCTTTAAAATAACTCTTGTATAATTCCAATCTTCATCAGGCCTTTTAATCACAGCGCTCTTAAATAGCAGGAAATGACAGGTCCTTTGAGTATCAGTAACAATGGCTGGACACTCAGGGGACCCAGCTACAGGGTCTTGGTATTGTGGATGCTGGCTCATGGGAATAGTGTACAAGGAACTTATTGTTATTAATTACTACTCTGCTATTTTTGCTGTGCCAAGTTAAAATGTCTGTAAAAAAAGACCCCTGTTTGGCCTGGGTTTACTTTCATTTTATAGAAACAACCAAACAGAAGCATAACCATTTTTGATAAGAAGAACAAATTGAAGGGAAACAGCTTTTGCTTGTGATGATGAGTTTTTATTAAATCTAATAAATTTATCTGCCTTGATAGAAGTGAACATTTCCAGCACGTCATATTTTCGGAACCATTATTTCAGAATACTTTTTAGTGTTTGGTGTTGGTCCAGTTGCCTGGAAAATCAATGCTGGTAAAGTCTGACTCCAGCAACATGTTATTACTCCCAAACAATCAAACATCATCATTTCTTAGCAGAAGAAATCAAAGATATTGGTTGATTTTTGGGGGGGAAATATTTGTACACATGCACATAATTGTCAATCTGATCAGAAAAGTCACACAGATTATTTTCTTTAACATTTGCTATTATCAGAATGGGAATTTTAGTGTGAGTCAGTACAAACACGTCTGCACAGTAACTTAAACATATCTCTATTTAGGAATCTTATTCTGTTGATAAGGTGACTCTGTTCTATGATGCATTTTGTCATTTTCTGTCCAGTAGTCTTAAAACAACTAAAATCTAGCTCACTGTTTTTAAAATGGGAAATGAAATTGCCAGAATAGTCAGTAAAAGAACATGTAAGTGTTTTGAGCCCAATCCTTTATTACAGTCTCACAACTCTCCTCAGATGAGCCAAGAGGATCCACTGAGTCCTAGACCAATGATGTGGTACTTTCTGGATTTATTCGAACAGGCCTGGTGCTCTTCCTAAGGTCCTGCAGCTGTTTGGCCGGCTTGCCCACCGCTTCCTCAAACCTTTTCTCCACCACTGGCAGCACAGTGTCGTGGAGGAAGGTGGCATTCTGCAGGATGAAGGATTTCTTCTCAGGGTCCTGCTCGCAGCGGACGCTGTAATCCACATGCTGCACGGCGACCAGGATGATCTCTCGCAGGCTCTCCAGCAGCACCATGTGCAGCTCAGGGAAGTAGAGCTTCAGGCCTTCCTCTAAGAAGCTCATCATCTGTTTAGTGAAGGCCACGATGGTGTAGCTCAGGTTCACCCAGCAGTCGTCCCCAGTGTACTGCTCAAAACTGCCCATTCCACAGCTTCGCATCTCATCCTTCAGAAAAACAGACAAAAAACGCTCATGTTTAGGTAAAAATTTCCACCGTAACTGCCCAGAGTCACCAGTATTTGAATTCTTCAAATACTGTTTTATCAGAAAGTCAAAGCCCAAAAAGGTCACAGATAAAAACCAAAACTAGGGATAATTACTTTTTTTTGATAATGTGTTTATTCAATTCGTTGCCTCAGTTCTCATATAAACATAAAACTAAAGAAAAACAAAATCACAGGCTGGGAAAAAATTTACTCAGACACGATGAGTTGAACCAGACTAAAGTAATGACGAGATGAACAAAACACAGAAAACACAGAAGCTTAATTCACCTTGAGTTTAGCCAAAGCCTCAGGGGTCATAAGGTTCATCCTCCTCCACATCTCCTCAGAGTTTCGGTGCTTGGTGGCTTCGATGATGATGTCCTTGTAGCTCTGCAGCGCTGCCTTAATGTCTTTGACCAGCAGGGACTGCAGACTGAAGGTCAGGTCCAGGCCGATCTCAGTCAGCTGCTGACAATGTTCTTTAGCCACTTTGACGCACTCTGCGGCTGTCGACAGACTCTCCTTACTGTCAAACACCTGACACCGACAAAAGAACATCAATGAAATTTTATAAAATGACTTTGTACCTCATCTAAATCTCCTCTCTTGGCTTAAAAAACCCTCATTAACAGGCTGTGACCTTCTCTTCCTACCTGCTTGCTGAAGGCGTCCACAAACATCCTCATGGCTGATCTGGACCAGACCACGAAGGCAGAGTAGCAGCCTGTGTTCCCTGCAAAATCCATCTCAAACTCCTTAGCTGTCTCCAGAACACTGGTGAAGAAGATATTGCACAGTTTGTGGATGTAGAGTAGAGTGGCTCCTTCGATGCGCAGCTGCCGTATGGCTGTCTGAACCGCAGCAGCACGATTCTTTAGAAACAGCTCACAGGCCTTTGTGGACTGGCCTGCAACAGTTCAAAAAATAATTCAAACTTAAGAGTCAGTTTATCTAGTGAGTCAAGCACATTTAACATGGCATTTATGGTGTAATTATAGATTTGACTTTTTTTTACAACTGCATGCTACATACAATATTATGCTTTATTTAAAATAAGTAAAATCTAATTTGCTGGTTTTTCCCAAAGAAACTAAATAATAGGCAACTAAATAATGAGAAAAATGGATTTGTGGAAAAAAAATGTGTACAGAAAAAATATATCTGATAAGGTAAATGGTTTGGAAGGTATGCTCCAAAAGGATTATCAATTTATACCTTAAGATACGAAAAAAAACAGGGTTTGGTTGATCACTAATGAAAGTGACTGTGTTAGTGTGTGAGGTGTTATTGCTGGGACCTAGTCTGATGAGCTGGGACACAGCTCTCCTGGTTGCTTTAGGTCCTCCACGCAGTGACCGATCTGGAGACAACTCAAACACCAGGACCTCGGTTAGCTGTCGTACACGTTCGTCCACCTTTGACCGGAGCTCTTTCACTCTTGGGGTGACCGGCTGGTCCTTCAGATACTCATTCAGTTTGTCCAGCAGGTCCACAGCACCCTCAAAGTCTCTCTGTGCTATGCAAACATCCAGATCTTCTGGCAACTCCTGGATCCACTCAAGGCTGAGGTCCACAATTTCTTCAGTGCCTGCTGGCTCATCATCATCTTCATCAAAAGGATTGGTGGACACCTCGGCCCTTACAGGAGAAGTAGGAACCTCCTCTTCTTTTTTGTGCCTGTCCTTTGTGACTTTGTTTTTCTTGGTTTCATCCAGAATCTCCAGCCACTCCTTCTTGATTTTGCTGTTCTCTGCCTGGAAGATGCGACTTTCTGGAAACATGAGGATTTTGAACATGTCCTTCATGGGAGGGTTGTCTTTACGTTGACCACAGCGAAGCTCTCCAGGTCGTACAGGGCGTTGTATTTATATTTAACTGTGCCTCGACGGTTTGGCAGCCAAGTGGCAATTAACAAGCAGTCATTCATCAGGAAGGCGTGGACCTTCTGGATGGGAGACATGTTGTCTACATCAAACTCATTGAGGTCACCATTGTAGATCAAGTGCCTCCCTGGGGTGTCCATGATGTTTTTACCCCCCTCCACTTTCTCCAGCAGCGAGGTGAGTGTCCTCTGCTTCACCTCCTCAGTTTCTTTGGGGAAAGCTGCCTGCATCTCTTTTGAGGTTTCGTCCTTGTCTGTTGACAACAAGGCCTGAGTGATGCTCTCCATGATGCTCTTCTGCTCCGTCAGGATGTGACTCAGCTGGTACATCTCACTTCCAGGTAGGAAATCTCTTTGGCCGTTTCGATGAACTGTCTGTAGTTCTTATAGACATTTTTCTTCAGGTTTTGAGCCGTTTCATCGGCCAGGTTTTGGATTTTTTGACGATGTTCCTGCAAATCCCTGTCGCCATCGGACTGCTGTGACAGCTGCTTAACGTAATTCTGCGGGTCGAAATTAGGCGATTCGAGTTGCTTCCGGAGTCGGTTCCCCGTTTCCGTCATCTTCTGTTTTGTGTGTGTTCACCTGCTTTAATCAAATGTTGACAAAATATGCATAAACGCAGAGAGAAGAAGGGTTCATCTAGAAAATGAGGACCACATCCGCTTGCAACCAAAACAAGTTGTAAACCAGTTGACGCCCTGGGATGTCACGTGATTCACAAAAGAGAAAAATGGCAACAAATCAAATTTAAACATTTTAAAATGTTTATACAATTTAGAGTTTAAACTTAAAATAATGCTTGTTTGTTTGTTTTATTTAATTTCATCTCTAAGATACAAAAGAAAACCAACGACTAGACTTTCCATTAGCAACCGAATTGAAAGAAAGACTACATGTCCCAGAATGCTTTGCAACGTGTTCGAATAACGTTACCATTTAATCAAGTTTGCGAAATGTACTGAACTCTCGACCAGAGTTTAATTTAAAAAAAAAAAAAAAAAAAGATCGTCACACTGGCTGCATTTTGAATAGTATTACTAAAAGGAAAAAGTGATAAAGTATTTATCTTTTTTAATTGTTTTAAGGACCAGGCACCTATCACATAGTCATGTTTATCGGATTCATTAGAAGGAAGAAAACATATTAACAAAGAGGTTTTCAGAAAGTCACCAAAGCTAAAACAGGTTGAAATTTCAAATTTTATTTTTATTAATGTGGTGTCTTTTATGTCTTTTATTTTATGTTGTTGTAAATCTCAGTGTTCACAGGTACAACAGCTGTAGCTTGTAGTTGTTAGATAAATGTATTTAAGAAAAACGAACAACAGACTGACAATAGCATAAAACGTAAATTAAAAAAAAAAGTGCTTAAAACTGTAAACTAAGTAAAAATAGTTCTAACAGCGTCCGTGTGCTTTGTAAACATTACCCACCGGATGTTTTATTTTGAAACTTTTAACGGAAATACGCAGTTGTCTCGCTAAAACTTGACAGGTGCACTGTTGGCGCTAGCTTTGGACTGACAGCAAGTACTTCTGTTCAGCATGAAGACAAAACTTTAGTAATTATTCAGTTAGCATAGATGTGGTTATGGCTTCGGTTATGCTGTCACCTGTTGTTTGACAGTCCTGTACGATTTACGTTAGCTAGTTATACTAGCTTTAAGATAAACGTTAACCAAAGCTACTTGGCTAATGCTAACAGCTAGCTGCCTAGCACGTCAGCCTTTTCCTTCCGTCTGTTGACATGGATGAAGACTTTCTACTCGCCATTCGGCTTCAGGAGCAGTTTGACAATGAATACGAAACCTCGTTATTCGCATCACGCGGCTTTGAGGCTGAAGGCTTCGGGCAAAGCAGCAAGAGACGGAAAGTGGAGGAGGCTGGAGGTGGTAACGGTGACGTTGTTCCCTACTGGAAGCCCACAGTCGAGCCCGAGAGACCCCTGTCCATCGTGGACGAGTCCTGGGAGATGTTGGACCCCAGTCCAGATGTCAGAGCCATGTTCCTGGAGTTCAATGACATGTTCTTCTGGGGGAAACTCAGCGGGGTCGAGGTTAAGTGGAGCCCCAGAATGACACTGTAAGTCATTTATTTGGTGCAGATGCAGTAATACTCCCATAAAATGATGAATGGCTCATATATGGGCATATGGGGTTTGGTTTTTAGATAATAATAGATAATAGTGTAAAGGATCTTTATTCAAAGGTTTTTGAAGAGTTGCAGTGTGTGCAGTACTCAATGTCTCCTGGTTTTTCTCCCAGATGTGCGGGTTTGTGTTCTTACGAGGGCAGAGGTGGACTGTGTTCAATCAGACTCAGTGAGCCTCTGCTGAAGCTGAGACCCAGAAAAGACTTGGTGGAGGTGAGAGGACACTTGTATTGTTACAGTATTATTTCATATTGTTATAAACTGCAAAACAAACTCCCAAATCTAAACAGCCACGCAACTGAATGTGTAGTTCATACAGTGAGGCTGTAAAAAATAACGTGATACATGAACTTTAAAAAAAACATTTTTCGAGTAATAAAATAATACAAAAGGTGTTCTTATACAAATTTGTCAAGATTGATTTCCCTCTGCTCTCGGGTTCCAGCTAAGAATATGCTGGAAGTGTTTATGACAGTAGATGGAAAAAACATCTTTAAACAGATTTTCTCATCTTATTATAACATGTGTTTATTTTTTGTTCCCAGACTCTCCTCCATGAAATGATTCATGCACTTCTGTTTGTGACACAAAACAACAGAGACCGAGATGGCCACGGACCTGAGTTCTGCAAACACATGAATCGGATCAACAAGGCCAGTGGGACAAAAATTACAGTAGGTGTAAAACTCCTTAGCCAATATCAATAACAAAAAAAAACAACTGTATCTTCTGAACCTTTACTCCTTCCTCTGCTCTCGAATCAGGTATACCACAGTTTCCATGATGAGGTTGACGTGTATAGGCAGCACTGGTGGCGATGCAATGGGCCCTGCCAGAACCGCAAACCATACTTTGGCTATGTAAAGAGGGCTATGAACCGGGCTCCATCTTCTCTGGACCCCTGGTGGGAGGACCACAGGAGGACTTGTGGCGGGACATACACCAAGATTAAGGAACCTGAAGGTTATGGCAAAAAAGGCAAGAAGGATGGAAAGAGCTCAGAGAAGAAGGTCTCAGGAAATAAAAGTCATTCAAGTACAACTACAGGTGATGAGCTTGTTCCTTCGTCTCACATTAGTAACTATGTTCTGTGTTTTTAAACATTTTATAAGCCGTGTGCTTCTGAATTAAAACCCCATTTAGATTCATACAATTACATGTAGTAGTTACACTTGTAGGATTTGTCTCCCCTTTTAATAACATTTTTATGAAACTTTCTACAATAACTGTTACAAAAAAACAAGCACAACAAGCCAGTCTGTTCTGCTAGATATAACAGAAAACATTTTCTCCTTTCAGGATCTGGATCACAGGACATAAGGAACATTATCCCATTTAGTGGCAAAGGCTTCCTACTTGGAGGGAAATCTGAGTCCCCCACACCTTCCTCACCAGTGTCTTTTGTGAAACCGTCTCCCTCCAGCCCCTTCTCCTCCCCCAAGAAACTCCTAACTCCTTCATCCCCAGCTAGGAGTCCCTCCAGCTTGCAAAGCCTTACCAACGGAGCCACCACCGTTTCACCCGCCATCCGACCAGTGACCTCCACTGGGCAGAAGCCACCTATCAAGAGGTCTGTTAGTAATACGAGGGTATTTGCCAACATTAACGGCTCACCAGTGAGAATCTCTAAACCCCACAGTAGCAGGACTAGTCAAGGAGCAGATAAGATCAAACAGAGGTCAATTCAAGAACTCTTCAACAGCACAGACGTCAGGAAATCAGGCAGTCAGTCCTCTATTTCAACCACAGATACTAAAAGAGACCTCCTTATAACACCCAACAACCCCAGCAAATCCAACCATTCAAAGTATCCACCTGTAATTTCAACCAACAGCAGCCCTGCTGAATCAACACAGTCTAAGTATTTTGCGGATTTGAATGGTGAAAGTCCAGGAGGAGCTGCTGGTGTTGGTCAGAAAAAGAGGCTGCGGGATGACAGCCGCAGCTCAGCCAGCATCTTTGACTTCTTCCAGAAGACATTAGCCAGCAGTTCGCCAGCATCTAGGGAGTCGATACACCCCAAAACACCTGCACTGCAGCAAAGAACTGAAACCACCTCCACATCTTCTCATTCCTCTGCAGCATTGCACAGTGTTACGCCTACCTCTTCCTCCTCTTCCACCTCTTCCTCCTCTTCCTCCTCTTCTTCCTCTGCACTGATGGTGAGCTGCCCTGTGTGCCAAGCAAAGGTGCAGGAGTCAAAGATCAACGAGCATCTTGATTCCTGCCTGTCTTGAATGAGGAGGAGCAGAGTGGGAGGAGGATAATGAAGGAAGGATGTTGCAATAAAAAACAACTTCCAAATGGTCAATAGACATTTCAGGGAGTTTTAAGTGTTGGTATATTTGAAATTTAGTAATAATAATAATAGTAATATATCACTGCTGGTTTTACTATCAGTGTGTTTTCTGTGTGGTTGTCAGTGATACTTCACTGTAAAAATGAGTGCCTGTTCGACAGCTTGTGCCTTGGTTTTACAAAAGAACACCAGGGTTTTTTGCGAGCTATGTGAGGTTTTTTTGCAACCTCTGGGGTAATTTTTTTCTGCAGTCTGATACTTTCTTCACCTCCTCAGATCTATATCGGCTGCCCTTCAGATAGCAGGGGACTCTGAGTGACTTCTGCTGATCTGTGGGAATCAGATTTCACACTTGCAGCTATTAATCTGTGCACGTCTTCACATAGACGCTACATCTATCTGCAGGATAGCAGTGTCAGTGTGATCAGTGATCTGATTATGATGCAGTGATATTACTAATGCATTTTGTCGATTAGAGCTACTGTAGAAAACTTACAATGTTTTATGTGTTTATGTTGAGATTTATATTAGAATTTCAAATTAGAACATTAGAATGTTCTCTGCGTGCTCCACTTTTATGCCTTATGTTTTAAAATACATGTTTTACTGCCAAATAAATTGTGTTACCATTTGGTTTATTACATTTAATTTAAATTAAAATATGCACAAAACACAGAAATGCACTACTTTTCAAAGGAGAAGTAGAATATATTTTTGCTCTACCTTACAATGAACTGATAGATAATGGTTGAGCAACATCAGATAACTGCTGTCCTTTTGTACAATGTTTTATATTACTACCAAGAACATTAACCCAAACCACTGTGAGCTCCCCAAACTGCTTATAGTGAAATGAGGGAGTTAAGACAGACACATAGTGGGCAAACTGGGCTTAAGGCAGGTGGGTAGAGCAGTAAGGGGGAAGGGGCGGAGGTCAGGACAGCAACTGATCAACACTATGCCTTCTTGTCCCTGTGGGCTGACTTCATTCATTTTTCATTGTTCATTTTCAAATTAATTTGAAAATTTAAGGAATAATGTTACCTCTGTTAAGCATTGGGGATTTAAAATAGTATAAAACAGAAAATGGAAGTAATTGAATGAGGTAAAAGTAAAGTACCTCAAAAGGGGTCAACACAGCTTTGTACGTGTTAGATGTTACTTGCTAACTGTCCTTAACAAGAGGAAGAACATGGCTTCATATTCACAAACCATAGATGTATCTCTGGGAGTATGCTTGTCCCTTTCAGAGGCCTCCGTGCAGAGAAGAACTAAGCAGCTGCTCTTCTCTGACCTGCTATAATGTGACACACTGACCTCCTCCAAACACCCTCCCTCTTCCCTTTCAGACTAATTGTCTCTCATCCCAGACAAAATCCAAGTTCATTCAGCTGTTGCAGCAGCAGGAGTCGAGAGAACTGAAACACACTTATTGTTTCTAATAGAAATTATGGAAGGGGGTTGAAAGTTAAAATGAAAATAAATATAGTGAAATAAAAGCAAAACTAAAAATAAGTTCTTTGACAATGGATAAAGGGAGAAAGCTATTATCTCTGTGTGTGAACTTATGGTTAATTATTGGCTTTGAGGCAGCATATCATCTTTCAAGCAGAGACATAAGCGGATATCTTTAGAATTATTAGCCAGCTTACTCACTCTGCTTTGTAGTAAGGCAGATTAACACCACCCTGCTAAAGTTACATGCATCCCCGGGGGGGCACCACACGCCTAATCCTTTGATCTGAGGAGGCAGCGATGATGATGATGAAGGCTTCTAAAGAGTCCTGCTCTCCTTTAAACTGTCAGCTGATTGATAATTGTTTTCGAGCAGGATTAAGTGTCACAGAGGTTTTATATCCTCATATGAAAACAGTAAAAAACATATAATTTTGGTATGTATTCTGCAATTAACATGTTTTGGAGTGAATACATAAGTTATGATAACAACCTACATTAAGTTAAAACTGAACATTCAACTAATGTGTGAAGTAAATTACAAATTTAAATGTATAAATCACCAACACACTGAACACTGTTCAGAGTTTCATAAACTGAACCACTCAGTGCTTGTAATCACCAATAATCCATTTAGTGCAGTACTGCATCCTGTCATATAATCATTTGACAGTATGATAACAATGCTTGACAGCTCACAAACACTGTTTTAATGTTGATATTTATGTTCAAGCTCATATTTCATGTCTTTATTAAGGCAGTGAAAACTGAGTTTGGATATTGTTATTTTATAGAAAGTTTAGTAAATATGTGATTTAATGTCTCAACATCAACCAGCTACAACCTGTGTTTCTGTATTTATTTTTGATTGAAAAGTAAAGCAAAAATAAAAGTATGTCTTTATCTGGCCTTAGGTCTATAACCCAAAGAAAGGTCCAACCCAGCACTCAAAGCTATATATTAGTCACAAACAAAGACTCTCTGATGGTGACTGAAAACACAGCAAATACTTTTTTAAATAGTCTGTCCCTTATAATGTGTTTATGCAATGCAATATGTTATACAATTAGCATGTCTCTGAACAATTTTGAGGAGAAGGGCAGGTTAAAAATAACAACAATGGCAGACATAAAAATTTGTATGGCATTACCCAACACGAAGGCAGTTAAGATTGTCAGGAAACGTGTCCGATTGAATTCAGCTCAGCTCAGTGACTAAAATAAAGCCTGGAAATTCCAGACATCAACCAGGTGCCTATGACTGTGTGTGTGTGTGTGTGTGTGTGTGTGTGTGGTACAACAAATGCTCATCTCTCTGTAGAGCGTGTGTGATGCTTTTGTTTGTTGATTTCAGGGTTATTACTGTGTTATTGTTGTGACGGGGCTGCAGGCTGTGGGGCGGGAAGTGAAGCCCACCATCTGTCCTTTATTCTCACACTATTGTCCCACACACTCCCTTCATGACCTCTAACCCTCTGTCTTCACTCTGTCATCTGGAGAAAATGTAGTTGTGCTATTAAAGGTGCTCAGAAAAACACAGTCTTCACTTTAGACGATAGACAGAAAGTTGGTTTAAAGTTTCATTCATAGAGAATGACATTAGATTGGTCATGCCTTAATTTTTTCATTAATTTCTTACTTCCTTTTTTTACTTCCAACTATTAAAAAAAAACTTATATTTGAAATTTTTACATTCAGTGTTTACTTATAAATGTAAAATGTTGCTGTTGTCTTGACAATGTAAAAAAATGACAATTTTTATTTTATATTAAGAAAACGTCAGCAGCAGTTTATCAATAATGTGAATTAAATAGCTATCAGCTCATTTCTCATTATTCACAGATCTGCAACCAATGACTATTTGCATGTTTTATCACTGTCTAGATAAATCAGACAATGAAATATAGCATTTTCAGATGTCACATCTTAAAATGTTCTGCTTGGCCAACAGTGCAATAAAAAAACCTTCAGTTTATGAAGTTTACAATTCTCAAAACAAAGCAAACCATCAAATATTCACATTTCACAAGATAGAACCACCCTATGTTTAGCATTTTTTTCTACTATACACTAACCAGTTTATCCTGATACTAACCAGTCTTTTTTTTTTGTCTCTGCTTAAAGATAAAATTTTTTTCTGTTGTCATCTGCTTTTGCTCATATGACTTTGGATAATGATAAACAATGCAACATAAAATAACACATGCAACCATCAAGACCAGAAAAAAAATACAGTTTCCTGCCACTAAGTGCTGGTAGGGAGACGCCCAGCAGCCACTGTGTTAAAAGGACAGGAAGAGGATTTTACAACTCAGCCACAATCCCACAGTGTCAAGTTAATATCCGCTGATCAACACAAACCCAGAAGTCAAAATTCAAAATAAAATCTGCCAAAGGACAGAATGCAGCCACGGAAAGTTTCGGGATCTGGATTGGAAAGTCCTGAGACTAATGTCTCTGTTGTTATGAACCATGTTAATGCACATTCAGACTGGTGGTGATGATTCCACCAAAGATACATTTGTGGATTCGGAGTGAATGACTGAATAAAAGCAGTGGATTGGATTATTTTGGCATTCGGAAATATATCAAATATGTTATTATTCCTCGGGATTTATTTTGCATATATATTATATTGTTTTTCTATCTGTGTTAATCTCTAATCTTCAGAGCTGCAACAATTAGTCAATAAATTGATAAGACAGTCACATTACATTTGATAATTGGGTCATTGTTTCAGTTTCTTTCATAGCAAAAAAGTCAAACATCCATTTGCATTAGCATCTCTAAATGTGAGAATTTTTTGTCACATGTAATTTTTTATGAAATATTTGGATTGATCTCTCTGTGTATCTGGAACGTAATAATGTATGATGTAACAAAAGCTGATGCAACAAAACATATACCAACATTACCTGCTGAAGTAAAAGTGAATATGCAACCAGTCAAACTGATAGACATAAATAGAGCTTAATATTACTATTTAATTTTTCTTCATCTTTCTAATTTGATTCAGAATCCACAAACACGCGTAATATATCGACAACGTTGGCGGTGCTTTTAATTTGTTGCCCCACCGGAAATCCACTGACATCCGCACGCGGGACTTGACGTGGCGACGCAGGCTGCGAGAACTGCGGCTGTTGCTCCGTGTGCTGGCTGCGGGAGACGGGAGAGTGTGTGTGAGAGAGAGTGTGTGTGTGTGTGAGTGTGTGTTTCCCAGCGATTAGAGCCTTCGCCAACTCAACAATCGCCCGGGTATAAAAGCGGCACTGTGTCCGGTTGCTAACACACACACGGCGGACGATGAACGGCAAGTCGACGAACGGGACGCTGGGCGGCATGGCCTGCATCGAGGGTCTGCCGCCGCTGCCGAAGAGCCTGAGCGGCTTGCTGAACTCGAGCGGCGGCTCCTGGCGAGAAATGGAGAGGATGTACGTGAAGAAAACCATGATCCAGGACGACCTGAGCCGAGGCAGGAACAACGCCGACAACCTGCTGGCCAACAAGCCGGCCAACCTCGACGCTGCCCTGGCGCTGCTGCGGAAGGAGATGGTGAGATCTGCGCGTCGAGAGTCGAGAGTCGAGGGGAAAACGCTCCGGTTTCTCCGCCGGTTTTTGTCGACAGGCGTTTAATCCCGGTCCGGCCAGATCCGCCAAAGAAACGGCGGCGGTCTGAAGTCGCCCCGGCCTCCGGGCGAACTCAGCCGACTCTGGGACACAGCCGAAGGCGGTCCCGGTGGTCCAGGGTGTCCTGGTGGGCTCGGCGTGTAAACCGTGGACAGGCACAGCGGTCTAGAAATAAAAGACCAACTTTCAGCTGCGAACGTCCCTTTGTTCGGTAGTTAATGTTGGAAATCTAAGGAAGCTAAAGAGTACATTTAATAAGTGATACACAAAATTCCAATCATTTCTGATTAGATTTTGTTCATGAAGTATGTTTGTCTGGTTATGGAAGACCACAATAATATTTGTTTAACTTTATAAAGCTAAAACACACACTCTTTCTTTATAATTATTTTAAAAGGCAACTATTCTCTTATAGAAATTACGAATAAAACATGACTGTTTGAGAAAATGAGCTGAATTTAACTCTAGTGTAGTGACTTAATAGCTGCTATTACATGAATTGAGTATTTTTGTTTATGCTTTAAACACACTTTCTTTTTTCCACCGCCCTGGCAACAGAGATTTTTATCAGAGCCATACCAGACGTTATAATCATTGTAAACCGCCTAATAGCTCTTGGCTATTAGAACAGTTGTGTTTCGTCAAAGCCAGGTATGTAGGAGAGAAGGATCCAGGCGTCGCACAAACTCTGCCCAATTGAGTTTCTGTTGCAGGCTTTTGCAAATCCTGCTTCTGCTTCATGTGCGTTACTCTCCCTGCAGCAAATTCCCAACTCGAGGCTTACTGCCAATGCTGTTAATGTATTACTACGAGTTAGTAGTCGTCTAATCGGCTGCCGATGTCCTATATTTTAGAAAGTCTAAGCCGCTCCCCAGTTCGCAGAGCCCGGTGGTCAGCCTGAGCTGTTTGAACGGACTGTGACTTGCACGTCCGCCCACTGTGATTTGTTTGGAAGACAGTGCAGTGACCCTCGGCTCATACTGCATTGTCAGCTCAGTGGTATGCAGCACCAGTCATTTTAGACACAGCTGTGTCCTTTTTCGGAAACTGTGACCCACGACCCCCACACGCTTTTTCTTGACACATTTCTAAGTTGAAACAGATCCACTCAAAGCAAACTGACGTAGTTCTAGGCTTTTTCGGATACTGTGAGGGTTTTTCTTCAATAGTTTCAAAAATTCTTACAAATATTGAGTTGCTTTAGAAAATAGTATTCAGCAGATTAAGCAATAAAGACAGATATCTAATACTGGCTATTTTAGTAGTTTGGAACATTGAAGAAAGTCTGATGTAATGTTGAGCCTCCATTCATGGTCATGCATGAAATTTACTTGATTTTGTGTCACACTTGCCACGGATACGTTTTTTTTTCTTTGTTGAACTAATGCTACCAGTTGTCATGTAGAACTAGCTGCAAAAATGCTAAAATGCTGCACGACGCCCGTCAGGAGTAATAATCAGGATCTTTCTTCTGCCCGCCCCCCCATTTATAGGTGGGTTTGCGCCAGCAGGACATGTCCCTGCTGTGCCAGCTGTGGTCGCTCCATGAGTCAATCCAGGAATACAAGGGCAGCTGCCAGGACCTGAGCGCCGCCTCCAGCCTCAGCATGATGGAGAATGGCTACTTTGACGAGGATGATGAGTACTACGCCGAGTCTGGCACCACTCCTACTGGGGAACACCCGGACGGGGAGGTTGGAGACGGGACAGCGTCAATGACATCGACCAAGAACGGGAGCACCAGCGGCAAAGACGACAGCTGGGACTCCTTTCATGTTACCATCTGAGACCTCGTTTAACATTTGCAGATGCATTTGCATTTTGGGGTAACGAGCTGGAGGACACGTTCAGTGGTCTTGGAAACATTTTGGCTTCCAACAAGGGAGCGGTTGTTAATGATAGCAACTCATAGCAGATTATAAATGTGAAGCACCAGCTGCCGGTTTAACTTCAACTCCTCCTCAGGTAAAACTTCTACCTGCTTGTGCTGCAGATTAGTTTTTTGTTTGTGTGTTTTGTTTTTTTTTTCTTGTTTTGCAGCTTGACCGGGAGCTTCATCAAACTGCACAGCAGCTGAGTAGCTGGATTTTTCTTTTTCTTTTTAACAAATGGCTGTTTAAAACCCTCTGAAACTCAGGAGCTGTGACGGATTGTATTCAAAGACTCCATATACTCATAATGGGTCAATATTTACAGTATATCTCTTTTTACAAACAGCTCTGCTCCCACTTCTGTATCAAGTGGTTTTGCTTGCCAGTCACCCTTTTTGGCAGAACTTTTTACATATACACTATATATATGAACAAAGTTTTATTATTTATTATATAATATAAATGACAAGTTATTTGCTTTCCTGTTACTCTCTACAGAAGTTTTGTACTGCAACTCTACCCAAGTACAAGGGTACATCATTCAAAGGTTGGAAATCCCCCAAACTGGGAGTGAGTGAACACACAGGGAGGGATTTCTGAGTCTCTGCGGTCTGTGTCGGTGCAAAAAGATACTCAACTCTGGACACATTGAGAGACGTTGTGTGCAATTTTAGTGATGAAGTGATTAATGTACATACGTTGAGAAAGTCTGGATAGAAGCTGATGTCAGCGAAGGACAAAGGTGGTGTCCTCGTACCAAGACTCAAACAGAGTCTCGTTTTCCCATTCAAAAGGAGCACGTATTTGCTCAGAAAATGTGACGTGTTCAGAATGCTGGAAACCATTTGGTGATCTGCATTGTTGAAAGCCTGCGAACCCAGTGTGGTGGACTGCAGACACAGTCGTGCGTGTTACTGGTCCGACAGAGGCAAGTTAAACATGTCAGTGCTTTCACCGTACAAGACCCCGGTTGTGTCCATTAATAGTGTTCAACAGTAGAGCCTGGTCTGGCACATTATGACCATTCGAGGTCGTGACAACTTGTGTATTATTCACACAGATACGGCTATCGTCATTCCTATCAATGATAACATTGTGGTCACCAAGTTAATTGCTGACTTCTGAGAATGTTGCAGCATTGCCAAAAACAATCAGACAAACTGAGAGCAGCTGTTCCAGATCTCAGCTAGGACAAACGCAGTCAAAACAGTGAAATTAAAGTAGCAACAATAATCAAATGGCAAGAAAAATTATATTCAGCAAACTTCCAAATAACCAGCTTTGACACATTTATTCTTAATACACCAAGTTACAAATACGCGGTTGCAAGAGTTGAGAAACCGATGTGATGAGATCAGCTTCTTATATAATTTGCACTTGCGCAAATGTTCAATAGAAGTGAAACTAATGTGTGTAAATCTGATCTGTGGTGATCAGAGTGTGTGAATATTGCAGTTGTGGTCAAATTGTAAACACGTTTGTCATCTAGCCACACGTCTGTGGTCACTGTGACCTTCAAATGTCGCTCGCAGTGTAAACACACAGCTTTGGTTCTACATCTAGTAGCAGTTGAAAACAAAGAATGGTCGACTTTGTATCAGACATAAAAATCATTACTCACACTTTGCAGCAACTAAAACAGATGTCTGGAGTTTCCGTTCATGCTCACTACCTGCCTGATCATATTTAGGACGTGTCAGATGGGTGTAGTGGATTTTAAGTGTTTCATCATACCCACACACATTCTGGAGACTGTTAAAATATTCATTCATTCATAACGTTAAATTACTTGGACTTTCAATTGCAATCGACACAGATGTCACTAACTTGATTGTATCAGCGGGTGTTTGTAATTCGGGAGAAACTTGCCTTCATTCAATGGGGATAACACTTCCAGTTCATTGAAATAATTATCTCCTAATCCACAAACACGGCCTTACTTCCATCTCTAGGTATGTTTTACTGTCACTGTCCTGGGACAGGCCAACCCATGGGTGTGTGAACTTTCAGATATGACTGTCCGCTTGGTCTTCCTGACTTATCTAAACTCTGTAGCACATATCTCAGCTCCGTCTGGTAGCATGTAACACCGCAGCTCAAGACACCACAGATGTCCTATCAGTAAAACTACAGATAAGACGTGTAGAAAGTTTAGTTTTTTTTTACTAGTTTGTTAAAACAGAGTCTGTATATGTCATTTGCCATCATCTGTTTGTAGACTGGTCCACTAGTTGTGTGCAAACCAAAGAAAGTACGGCTCTCAAAATGAAATGCAACGCAGTCTTAAAATATTATCCTGAAGGGTTTTGTTTAGGTTCCAAGGTACAGAACGTAATGATATCTGATGTCTTTACGAGTCATTTCGCAGCTCGTGAATGGAGTCAAACAGTTACGTCAACCATGTTGTTAAGCAAGAGTTTTTTTATTGGAGCATAAACAATGCGTGTTTGATTGTGTTTGATTTGTGATCACAGTGTGTGTCAAAGGTGTAGTGGCAGTGTACAGAAAAAGTAATGGTTTAGTGACAGTGTTTATCTACAAGACTTTAAAGCAGTGTAATGGGTCTATAAAAATGTGAGGTAAGATTAAAATCTCGAGGTCTCACTTAAAGGAATAGTTCTAAATGTCTTGAAATATTTGCCTTTATTAATGAGAATACCAATGCTAGTCATGTCTTTAGGGTTACAGTGAGAATCTGCTTAGCTTAGTATAAGGCTGGAAATGGGTCAATAGTTGGCCTGGTCCAAAAAATTCAAAGAGTTGCCTGGCTGCAAAGGTCAGTGTGTGCCAACACCATGGCTGACTTTAAACCTTGGCTAGAAGTTGTCAAATTCTTCTGGAATCTAGACTTTTATTGTTTTTTGGGCCCATTGTTTAGACCAGTGGTTTTCTTGAATTGTAAACGCTCCAACTTACTGTGTAACCCTAACTGTCTTTGTCTCAAGGTCCATCTGCTGTCAAAATGACCAACTCCCTGCCAACTGTCCTATTCCCTGGAGCCATTGAGATTTCCTGTCTATCCCATATGTACCCACACACTAAAAGCTCAAACCATGTCTGTGAAGACGGTCAGAGTTAAATGAATCTAACTCAGACCTCTATCGTATGTAGACTCCCCCACCAGTCGGACAGAACTAAGCAAATTTAGGAATATAAGGCAAAGCCTGTTCAGTAGTGTTTAAGAAATATCTGCCTTTGTGTAAATTTGCTGAATTCTATCAAGTTGGTTTGTTCATGTGTTGTGAATCTACAAACCTGTAAATAACTAATATTAGCCTCAGCATAATGTGGTCATGATGAGCACATCATCTAATACGTCTGACTGAATGTTTGCCCTCTCTCATCTGCTGAAGGCACATGAAGGACTTTAAGATATTTATGAAACTACCATTGACAGTAAACCTGCATCTGAATGCTACATGTTTCCTGGGTCAGTTTAAACACATCGATATTTTATTAATCTGAAGGTCAAAGCACATTCATAAACAGTAATTTGTTGCAGTTCAAAGCTTTACAGATGAAGTGTTGACCCAGGTCTTTTATTGGATGTCTACACAGTCAGTGCCTTTTTAAACCTTGGCTTGTTGGTCAAGTTGGATTATGATGAAATACAATAAACTTGACATTCACTTAAAAGTAAAGTTTCTGTGCGCAGAATTCGAAACTCTGACTTCAGCAACCTCCTGCTTCTCTTTAGTGGTAGTGTTTTATGCTACGCCGTGTTGGAAACATGACTCACAACCAAATGTCACCAAGTGCATCATTGTGCTCCAGCTCCAAATCCAGAAAATCCCAGAAAGAGCTGATTAATATGTGAGTTCACTCTTATCTGCACAATGAAGCAGTTGGAAGTTGTGGTTTTTTTTTATTGAGTTGTTTCACGCTGAACGTAAATTGGACACATGTAATGTCAATTGCAACAAATGCACAAAAAGCCCATTTCCTCAATTCACTCTACATTTAGCAGCTTTAAAATCAGTTATGTCATGAATCGGCTTCAGTTGTTCAAACCTTTGAAGTGTTTAACTCTGACTTTGCACTAGTTTGTGTGGAATCCCCCAAAACTGCAACTACCTGATCCCCTTTGAGTCCGTCTTTTTTACACAACAGGCACAAAGTGCTCCTTGTACGACAGCACTACTGTAACTAAATCCAGCACAAGCAAGTCAAAAAAGACGTTTGAAATTGAACACCAGCAAATCGTACCCAGTATCACAGTAAATGTTCCTACTGTTACGATCTCTCTCTTAACGTGTCCAGCGTGTGATGTGGTTCTAAGCTTGTGGCACAGTGTTTTCGGCTCCTCGTGTGAATGTGTTGACCCTGTAGAGCCACACAAATGACGTGGAAACGTTGGAACGCGATTGTAACACGACAGTGTGTCCGTTCTCTTATTTTGTGGTATGTTTCGTCACTGAATACCTTACCAAATGTAACGTGGCGTCACACCCACAACTTGAACAATCACATGGAGAAATCCCGTAAGAAAAACAGTTTTGTTTGTTTTTTACTTCAAGTGGCCTCCATAGACCAGAATGCAATGCAACCACAAATACACGATGGGTTTAGACTTGAGCGTGAACACCTTTGCTGTAGTGAAGCCATCACGTAAATCTAGGACGGATGTGGTGGAAGGTCCACCAGCAGTTAGAATGTGTCAACACAGAAGCATGTTTAATTCGAGAAAAGGAGGAGATTTATTCCCATAATGTGTTAATCTGTACTGAGATTGAAGTGAGCCACTACTTTTGCCTTCTTAAAAAAGCCTGACGATGAGTAAAACCAGAAGTTAACTCATAAACGTGCAGAGACCGTTTAATCCGCCCAGAATAAAAGCAACAGAAAATACACACTTTAGCAGTCAGCTGTTATTATTGACGTACATAAATACACAGATTATAATCCATCTTTTCTATGTACTGGCTGTGGCTGTTTGATTTGTGAGAGACCAGCAAAGTGAGTTTTTATTCTGTATATCATTCGCCCTAATCTTTCATTAAATCGCTGTAGTGAGAAATGGTTTTAATGTCTTTTGTGTTGAACTGATAAAGGTTATTGAGTCATTCTATGACTGTGCTGTTACCATCTTTACTCCATGAATGACCATAATACTGTCAAACAACAGTCTCTTACCATAGATATTATACTGATATGTATTTAATAAAGTGGTTCCATACTTTTGGTTCAGTGATGTTTCTTACCCAACAAAAGAAAAATCTTACTGATTTGTGAAAGAAAGACTGAAAAGATGAAAGACTTTGCAGAATAGAGAGTGAACTAATGTTACCTCTTTCTACACAGTATTTTTTTTTTCAAAAGTAGCTTTCAGACATTTTTCCTTGAGGCAAGTGGAGGAAAAACTATCCAGTTAATTTGCTTTTCTGATACTACTGCAGCTGTCACCTGGAGTTTGATCAAAATAAATCGCTCTGGGGTTTTTTTTTGTAATGAAACAGTCACAAATGCATTTAGTTTTTTAGTTTTTCAGTTTTTTTAATGGAAGTCAATGAGGCATTTTTGGCCACAAAAGTGTCCAGAGGGAGTATCTGGCACTACATTAAAAAAATACTAATGTCACCAAATTAATCTTGTTGTTAATCTTTGACAAATCCAACACTCTAATCACCACCAAAGCCCCACCCTCCTACTATTTAGTATATAGAAAATTATTGATTTATATCTTTTTTTGTAATAAATAGGTAATGACTAAAATAAGTAAAATGGCATTTAAAGAGTTACAATCTTGAAAATGATTAAATGTTAGGTGGTTTTGAGCGGGTTTGAAGTTGTTAAAGTAATTTATGAAAAAAGCAAAAAAATATTGATGAATGATGATTTTATACCATTTTTTGGGGGGTGTGGACATTTTTGCCTTAAAGACGTCTAGAGGGTGGCAAATTTGACGAGGGCACAAGGGTTAAGCGTGTTTCGGATGCTTTTTTAAGATTGCAAGAATATAGTTTAGCCACAAGCTTCCATTAACAAGCTAATGTCCCCGTGAATTAAAATGCGTGTTCACTTTGGTCAGTGCCTCCGTGCAGCGTGTCAGCCTGCAAACATTTGCTAATCAGCATGAAACACATTCCACAGCTTGGCATTATTGTTTGCAGCCATTTGGCCGTAAAGCAAAGTTTGACCTGATGATGCAGAGTTTGAAGAGGGTCGGCAGTGAAGGCAAATGTGAATCAAACACTATTTACTGTATGATCGGCAGTTGTTCAGACGTTTTGCTTTGAAATTATTAAAATGATGCTCATGGTCTTGGAGGGAAAGTCAGCGAGATTCATCCTCTGGAGGAGATCAATGTTTGCATCCATCATGTAGAGATCCTTTGTTTTGGACCAACGTGCTGAATCCACCACAGAAACTACAACCACCTCCACAGTTTTTGTTAAACCAAACTGCAACCTTCATCCTGCTCTGCCGGCTGCCCTACTTTTTTTGCGCGTTTCCTGAATGCCTTTCATTCTGACCTGCATTTAAATACACTGATCTGCATTTGGGTCTTGACTAGCTGCCATGCTGCTGCAGTTTTGCTTTAATTGATCATTACTGGAGCTGCGAATGTGCTGGCTTTGATGTAGAGGCTGCTCATGCTGTGAGCTTCAGATAAATAACTGATGATTATAGCACTGTTCATATTTTAACATTCAGAGGCTATTTAACTTCCCACAATCCTCTTTGAGAAAAATGGGTCATCATACTGCATATGTGCAGCGTGTTTTCTGTTGGTTTGTTATGGTGTGGTCTAGATAAAGTGTAAAAGTCAGAAACCTTAAAGCACAAACCGATTCACCAGTGAACACACGATAGATTTATGCTGAAGGCTGTCGAGTCTGTGCGTCGCCCAGATGAAGGACCTGCATACTGAGCATTTTCACTGCCTGTTGTATCGAACCACTGTAGTGAAGAACATACGTTTACTCTGGTGCATGGTACTAATCTATAGTGCAGATTGGCATTAAATGCCCATAATCACCAAAACCAAAAACATGTTCAAACTGTAAACTGAACCTTCTTAAACTGTAACCACAATCTTTACATGTTAATGCACTTGCAATATTTACATACACAACGGAGAATATAACTAGTAACAGTGCTAATATTACTTCCTTTACGTGTACTTTCAGTACACTGAAAGGACTTTAACTACATGTAGTAATGGAGTATTTTGACATGTTGCTGCTACAATGTACCGTATAAGAATCTGAATATTTCTACCCTTCCATCTTTTCTTGACATGTGGTAGCATCATTTTCATATTTTGAAAATCCTGGAATTTACATGTAGTCAGTCATTGAAAAGCAAATGTAAATGGAGCTGGAGCAGACATTTGTGCATTGTGTGTGTGTGTGTGTTCTGGCCTCATGCTGCCTGTCTGAGCGTCTGTTGGGAGATTAGAGCAGATTAACATAATCTTGAGTGAGAGAGCAAATCCAAGGTGCGCATCACTCTCTCCACAGTGAGGGATGGGACAGACTGTCAAATCAGAGCCAGGCTGTGAGGACCAGCAGAGAGCTGCGTCTCATCTCGGTCCAGTGGACACACACTTATTTTTTGATCTGGACGGAAAACGTTGATCACATCAATACACTGTGTATTGTTTCCTGCTGACATAACTGCTCAGATGCAGCAGAACAGCTTAGAATAATATTTGAAATTAACAGTCAGTCTGAGGTGTGGCTCCGGCAGTGAGCAACTCACTTTTATAATTTATGCAAATGTATGTAATACACCAGTCAGCCTCAGCTATTATTAAATCATTGCAGCCTAACATTCGAAGCTAAAAAGGTCAAACTATTTCAACATTTGGCGATGTTTACTTTTGGCTTTACCTCTGTGTCCAAATCTCAGCTTCTCAGAGCTGCTAACATGGCTGAAAACTTTTACTTTGTCCTATTTGTGCAGAAATCCCAGTTTCAAGATGTGATTAGAGCATAAACATTAATACAGAATACATTATTTTTTTTATTTCCATACAAGATAATTGTATGAATTGCATAAAATAATGCCTCAAAACAAATGAACACTTCAGTGAAGGCAGTGAGTTTTATTGCAGCCTAGTGTGCTGGAAGGTAAATTCCCTTCAGGTTGGATTTAGTCTTCAGCCCTCGTCCTTGGCTCGCACATTTGTCCAGACCTGGTAAATGGATGTGAGGTGACTGTTGTTACAGTAATCTGATTACACTCGGATTAAACCACTGCATGCCACAGTCACTGACCGACGCTTTTAGAAATACTCTCAGTGGCTTGTTCACAAAGACTTTTAAATCCCTGCATGAACAAGACACACAAACAAAACAAATATTGATTCCTTTACGTCTTTCCTGGGCTATTCACCACGATGGGAGCAGCACAGATCCACCCAGAGGAGGACACTTAACAAAACATTCCACATGCGTGTGCTGTCTCCTCAACTATTCACAGACCTGTAACAACAAGTACTCATGTGTAGTCTAACACACATACACACATATGCACAAAGTGACCTGAGCAAGTATATTAAAAGTCTTATTTTTTCCACTTTACATAAATAACACTTCAGGTCACACTTATTGTAACACATATCTACAAGCCATTTCACTGCAGCTTTTTGCAAACTCATTCTGCAAGTCTGTTCTTCTTATGCACAGCCACGTTCGTCTTTGCATTAACAAAAGCTCAAAGCATTTTCAGCATATCAACATTTCTAAATACGGCAGAGGACAGAAATGACAAAAAAAGTGGAGATTTAGTTTGAACCGTAATGAATATTTAGGGTATTTTCAGTTTTGTGTCTTTTTTGAGTCTTAAAGTAGGACTTGTGCAATAACAAGCAAATGAAAAGGAGTCACTGACTTAAAGGAGCTAAATGTAGACGTTTGAAATGTGTACGTCATTATCTTTGAGAAATCTCAATTTAAAAAACTGCTCTTAAAGCCACTATCTATAGTGTCGGCATTAACTGGATTTCACTGTGGGTTTTGTGTTAAGTGATTGTAATTTGGGCACAGTTTCCGACTATTGCTTTACAAAACAATAACTTAAGGGCAAGAGGATGTTATTCTAGTAGCTAAGAGTTCATAGTTTTCAGTGGTGGAATGAGTAACATGCAGATGGACAGATGTCTCCAAAAGAGTGGAGGTATAAAGGAGCAGATGGATTTTTCAGAAATGGGAGCATTTTTTAGTAAAGTGGATAAAAAAGATAATTGAAAACTGTATCTGTGACAGTGTGTGAGAGGGTACCGCTTCCATTCTAGGGAGATGCAGTGAATACATTCCTCCCATTCCACAAACACGTGGTCTGAGGAGAATTTCAGTTATTTCTGCTTAATTATTAAATTTGTAATAAAGACATTACAAGGCCAGAGCAGCACGTGCCAAAACGTAGCAGAGCGTGAGGAAGGAGCGATGAAGGGATTGAAATGAATTTGGTAACAGTTTATAGACAATTTCAATAGCTAAAACAAACAGTGGATTAACTGATTGGTCAACATTTAAATTTAAATCAAATTATGAAGCAAAAATAGAAACATGTACTGCTCCTCACATTTAAATTGTGAGGACTGACTGCTTGTCAGTATTGTAAATTAAATTATTTGGGGTTTGGACAGTTTAAAGATATAAAATTGATTTTGGGATAATTGTGATGTACATTTTTTTATTTTTATATCAACAAAGCAATAAATCTATGTAGCAATGAATACAAAGAAAGTCAAAAACATCTGCCTTACTTAGCCTGTGTGTGAACATGTATTCATGTGTGTGAGTTACGGTAAGAATTTCACCACTGAGATAAACAGCGTGGAGCGTGTTGGCTGGGTGTTAACAGAGAAGTTGTTATTGTCTGCCCTGGAATTAGAGCATGTTAAACGGTAATTAAGATGAGCAGACATGCCCACGTTATGTGAGCTGCAATTCTAAATTGGAGTTCATTGTTCACTTTGAGACCAGAATGAAAAACAGGAGGACGGTCACTGGCACATCCCTGATATCTGACTATAATGACAATGGCTCTTTTTTCTTTTAAGTGTACAGTAGAATTCCTTTCAGAGGCTCCCTGCCTCCATTTAAGCAGCTACTGTCTGTAGCCAGTTCGTGTCCATTACGATTCCGTGGCCTTTTTCTTAGGCCTCAGTCACACAGGAGGCAATGAAGCTCATGAAGGCTGTCATCCATGTTCACTTGTTCGTCCCTGAGATTACTGGCTTTTGTCGCACATTTTCAATCAAAAGTCAACATGTCCTGGATGCTCCATGGAAGCCTGGTACAGGCCTGAGCCACGCAGGTCTCTGCCAGCACACCTACGCATACGGCCGTCAGTGAGAGACGTCGACTGCTGTTCAGGATCACTGCAGAGAAGATGAAAAGGATGATAATGAGGCCATACAGCAAAGACAGCTTTTGTTTTCATGCTAGTTACAGACGTCTCATTTTTTTGTACATTAAAAAAACAAAGACTACAGAAAGAGTCACAGAATCTTTACTGTAATCTGTTCTTTATCAATATAACACACACAAAGTCCTCATCAGAGCAGAACAGCACAAATCATTTAACAAGATCTCATTGTTTGCTGCTCTCAGGCTAGCTGCCAGATCCAATAAGCAGATTTGGGTTTCCAGAGCTGCTGCTGAAGAAATAATTATATAACCTAAGAAATGTGGACCATGTAATGCATTTATCTTCGGTGTCTGGGTTCTCCGTAATGAGGAGCAGAGGCAGGGGGATCTAGTTGCCACCTGCTGATGCTGTAAAAGTTTTTTGAAGAATGATATAAAATTACATCAAGGGCACAAGCTGCTCCGTTTTGGCCAATGTTATGTTATGAAAATGTTATGATCCCACAAATAAAGGCTGATACAATTCATGCAATAATAACGGATTTTTTTACATTTTGTTAGATACTGTTTTTTTATTAACAAATCTGAGCTCCATGTGTCTCTAAATATGGTATGAAACCTTTATACAACCATGCCAAAAAGATTTGCTAAAATCCATTTTAGTGTGTTAGAAAAAAAAAATCAGTAATATTTGATGCAATGTGTACATCAGTTTTCACTGACAGCAGTTTACTTTGATGTTTTCTCCTTGACTTAGATCTTTGCTGCCCTGTACGTCACTTGGTAAGTGGCTTTGGATAAAAGCGTCTGCCAAATGACTAAATGTGCATGTACATGTAACTGACTCCCAGTAATCATCAAGACTGTTGCGGCCCACCAGTCTAATGTGTGCTGCCATAGTACTCAAATTACCTGGAAATGTTTTTTCACTTCTCATAAAAAAATTTAAATTTCTCCAACCTTGTGTTCCACATTGTTTCCACCAGTCAAGTCAGCCTTCTTGCAAATGTCACAAAGCTCCACAGAACATTACTAACCTGAATCTGAACTGTTGTTTCAGACCTTAGCTATAGCCTGTGAGTGATCTGACCACGGTTCATTAGCATAAAGATTGTGTAAAATATTACTATGGCACAAACTCATTTACACGGGCACACAATTCTTCATAGACCTAGCCTCCTGTTTCTGCTCTTAGTCTGCACCTTGTTCGATTCATACACTTTAAAATGTACTAAATTTTCTCCTACCTCTGATAGCCTGTGAATTCGAGGTGAGTACAAAGAGTTTGATGAGGCCCAGGCAGAGGGGGGAGTAGTCATGCTCCCAGATGACCGCAGGTATGAGGAGCACTTTGCCGTAGCAGGACAGCAGCAGGGCTCTGAGGAGCAGGCTTAGCTCTACGGTGACACCCCGTACATGACCCACAATCAACCAAAGGAACCACAGCACACCGCTGCAGAACGCTGACAGCTCTGCAAGTCCAGTAGACAGACATACACAACATGGTACAACATCAAACCACAAGCTTGTGTGTGCCTGTGTCAATGTGTTGTTGCTGATTAGGTCATTTATCAAGCGAAATTCTATGAATTGAATTTAATGAAAAATATCAATTCCCACTTTTCAGTTTTACAGGATAAAGTAAACATAAAGACTGTTGAGTCTTTGGGCTTGCTGAGAGATAACCATTCACACACATTCCATCTATCTATCAGACATACACATTATTAAACTTTGGTAATATCATCTTACCAAGGGCAGCCAACCCAAACATGCTGTAGAATTCCCATTCCTTGGTGTACCTGATGAAGTCGGCAGGGTCGCTGCTCTGTTCAGAGCTGTGTCGGAGAGACCACCTGAGGTAGGCCTCACACAGCAGACAGAATACACACAACTTCCAGTGGATCTAAAGAAAAAAGATGATGTATAATAACATACATGCTATATGATGTATTGCTTGCATGGTGTTGTTTTTATCTTTTTATGCTCTTGTGCATTATGTAAAGCATTTTAAAGAAGATCGTTTGGATATAAAATGTTTGTTCATTAAACCACTCGTTAGAAGAGTTGTGGTTACTTACATTCAAGCTCGTGTTGAACAAAATGTGTCTGAAAGCCTGAGTCTTGCACAAAATGGCATCTATCAGGATGATAACTGGGTCATATTCTATGTATTTGTCCACTGGCTTCTGGCAGGACTCCTGAAGAAAAAGACAAAAAGGTGAGTCAGCACTATAATTACAACCATTAAAACTATTAATAATTCATAAAAAAAGTTAGGGCAGGTTGTTTACTTGTATTTGATTTTGTATGTAATTGTATTTGATTACAATTCATGTAGTCTGTGGTTGTCAGCAGCATCACTTTACACACATCGACCTATGTTGATCAAATCATTGACATATTTCAAGCCTTATATATCTACTGAAATGACGTAGTTTTATACAAGTGAAAGTTAATCTGAGATACAGGAATCTTTGAGTCAAACCCAGTGAGCTAATGTTAGCATGATCACCATGAACTAGCTTAACTTATAAGCAACTGACTCAGATATAATATGTTAATGGTTAACGCACACATATGGTTATCTTCAGGATCCCGTTGGTGTAATCTCGGTGAAGTTCCGCAGACTCTTCGTTACATTCCACACACCTAAACACATTCTTCGCCATGCTGTCGCCTGTAAACACAGGAGACACAACCAGCCAGGAAGTGGAACGCTCTTTAATTTTTGCCTTCAGTATAAAGGTTCGTCGTCGTTGTTCCTGTTTCGCTCAGGTAAAATTAAGTCTTTAAAATACGTTTTGACATCAGATAGAATCCTTAAAACAACGGCAAAATGTTGTAACAATTGCCTCAGACAGAAAACCAAACCAATAAAAACATAAAAAACCTCTACTAATCTGTAGTGTTTATTGATTTATACATCATTGCAGTCAGGTAAACCAAGTACATCCCCAAAGTCATAATAATAAAACACCCTCTGGTCATCCGTGGTATGCTTCATAATTTATTATGTAATGACATAGTTTCTGTATAAATGAATAAAGAGTACAAAGCCTGGTGGCAAAAATATTAGAATGGTAATGAGTGTAATATGTTATTTTATAAGCACACAGTAGATATGTATGTGCAGTATAGACATGTATGCGGTATAAAGAGGTAAAAGTCATGGAAGATTTGTGTTCCTACTCTGTGTACTCATAATTATTTAACATGGACATATGTTAAAAATGTTACAGAGAGGGAAGAAATGTCACGCGAAGCTTCTTTATAGCCACTCGTCGCAGTTAAGTTTGGGTTTAGTTTGAAACTCCCAGCCGGAAGTGTTTTACCCAGCAACCCCGGTAGCAACGGGTGGCCCGCCGCAAAGCATGACGGTCAGTGTAGTCTGACGGTTTCCTGTTCGCCTCCCCGCAGACTGAGGGGGGCGTGTTGGTTCGCGTCGCTCGACCTGCAGCAGCTTCCGCCCGCTGGTGTCACACATGTAGCCCAACATGGCCCCTGCCAGCCGGGCTGTTGTTGTGCTAGCGCTCTGCCTGCTGTGCCTGCGCCGGGCTGCGCTCTCCACCGAGTATTTCTCCACTCTGACGCTGTTCAACAACGAGCTCCACAAGCAGGGATGCAGCTCGCTGTCCGAGTGGGAAGAGTACGCGACCGATTGCGGTAAAGTCCCTTCTCTTTTCGCTGTACTTTGCCACGTCCTCCCCGCTACTTCTGTCACCGGGACCGGCTAGCTTAACAGTCGGCGAGCTAACGCTCCGAGGCTAACAACAACCCGGTGACAGCGCGGAGCGTTTCGATCGGGCGGGGAAACAAAAGGGTCATAGCCGAGGAATGCGAGTTGACTGTGGGCAGAACAGTGAGGAAACTCAGTTCCCAAAGTGCAGCTGGCTCCAACACGTCCGCACCAAACTCCAGTCAAAAAACAGGCGATTTGTGGGTCAGTAATAATGCAAACAGCCCCACGGGGTTCAGGACTTAAGAGTCTTAAGAAGGAAGTGGCCGAGAAGACGAGAAGTTGACATTCTGTTGTCAGATCATCATTAAATCAAAGAGTTTCTCACTGATTTGTAAAATATTCGAGAGCAACACACCGGTGTTTTTACAACTGTAAGTTGTAGATCTTCTGCTCTTCTTTAGTAATCTTTTAATTCACAGAACGAAACCCTCACAGATCATATTTCATATTAACCGAGTATCTTCGTTTGGTGGTAAAAACAAACAATTTCAGTATCTCACATTGGAATGTGCCATTTTATTATATTAACAATTACTGTTGCTGTGACAATCCACAGGGAATTAAGTAGAGGTCCAAGTTATTTTAAAGTTATTAATTAGAAGTGAACTGGAACATTTCAAAGAACATACTGTAATGTCTGTTGTTATGGCACCGGATTTAACAAAGCTGGTGTGTGTGTGTGTATGTGGGAGGATGAAAGTGTTTTCTAATGCCCAAACCGTGTACTTCCAAACTTCAGTACTTTGATTTAAATCACGTCATAAATAAAATCTCTTACCCACTTTTCATTTGCCTTTTGATCCAAAAAGCTTGGCCCACCTGGAGTCAGTCAAACCACATTTCTGACTTACTAGCTTGTCAGCAGTGTGTTTCTGGAATTCACTGTGAATGGAGTCAGGCCTGCTCAAGTTTTTTTTTTCTTGCAAATATTTGTTTACATGCAACTTCAAACCCCAATTGTTTGAGACAAAGGGAGAAATGTGCCAGCCCTCTTTTTAAATGCCAAAAATGCATAATTGGATTAAATACATGCGTATATTGTAGTAATTGTTCGTTAAGAGCTTTGAATTTTTGCGTTTTCAGATTCCTCAATCTTACAGTTGGAAGACCCAGACTGTGAGGAGGGAAGCAACCCGCCCTGCGAGTCTGTCTTCTCACTTAACGCTGAGAAGATCCTAGTGAGTCTACACACACACACACACGCACACGCACAAAGTTCACAAGTAGAACAGCCACAACCTGTGACAGTTTCCTTTACAAAGAAACTGTGGTTTGTAGCCCAGTCTAAAGGGCTTGTTTTTATCTAAAGAGCTCAGTAGTTTCTTTTTTTTTTTTTTGGTGACATGCCACACACCATTTCATTTCTGAATCAACTGAGAACATTTAACAGCTATTTATTTTTCTTAGTGTTGAATAAAATTTGAAAAGCCTGAACATGATGTTACATTATTCTCTGGTCATAGAAGTATTAACACAGGAATTATTCCTTCTAGCAGTTAGAGAGATGAATACTACACCCACAGCAAAACTTTCTGGACTAATTTTAAATATAACAGATTTGGGGTGGGGAGAGATTTTTTCTTTCAAATATCTTACTGTAGCATATTTAAGTATTAGTGCAAACTTTGCAAACCGAGGTTTGGTAAAGGTGTTGCAATTTAAAACCAAGCTGACCTAAGGGTGTGGTTGGTGTAATCTGAAGATTGTTGTACTCAAGACGACGCCTAACAATGATGTCAGAGCATGCTGACTACACCCTTGGAGAGCACGTTGGCAGCACTGTCGCAAGGTGAGAAGAGACAGAGGTCAGCAGAAACAACAACAGACCTTTTTTACATTTAAAAAACCTGAAATGTGGGGGCAAGAGGTGTAAAGTTTGCAGCAGATGCATCTAGTCTTCCTTAAAAAGCTGGGGAAAAAACACGGACAGCATGCATCACTCTTATTTTGTATGATTATTGAAATTGAGAAAGCTTTTGTGTTCTTGATTCTCCTGTTGCTGTTTTATCAACCCAAAGTGCTGCCACAGCAACATTTGCAGGGCATCAAGTTTGCCTCCCGTGAGGGCGAATGGACGGTGGTATGCTGCATTTCACAATTTGTGAAGCTTTGAAAAGGAGAAATAATCCTGTTTATGCAATAAACAGACTTTAGCATTTGCTTTGCTGTAGAAAGCATTTGTGAGTATTGAGATGTCACCTAGATATTACCCCTTTATTATCTTGTTCTTTCCAAAACATCATCCCCTCATTATCCTGTTATTACAGAGCTGTAAAATGTTACCAACATTTTAATTATATTGTTTAAAATAGTGTTTTCCCATTGGTGTCATTCCACCACCGTCAGGGAAACATAATACTCAAGTTTTTAGTTTTTCTACTGTTAAAACTCTCAGATTAGATTTTGTGTTTTTTTTTTCAGTTCAGTCAACTTGTCAGTGGCTTCACATACAAAGCCATTACTTTGTTGCTTCTTTGGCTTTGTGTGTCTGTGGTGTCTCCTGATGCACGTCTTATTTCTTCCTGTGTTGTCTTTTTTTCTCTGCAACTCCCTCAGAACCAGGCCAAGTTGTTTATAGAACAGAAGAAAATCCCCTTCCCTGTAGATAACCACAACACAAATGAAGAACTGGGTAAGCTGGGACAAAGTCTTTTAAATGCAGACATTTTTTTTTGTGCGTAATGACGTAACGTTAAGAATTTGCGAGGTTTCCTCGTTTAATCATCATTTGTTCTGTCATTGCAGCTATAGGCTACGTTCTGATAGGCAATGGCCTTTATGATGAAGCCATCAAACATTTCTCCCTTTTACTACAGGTGCGTTCGTAATCATTAAAGCTACTCAACCTGCCTCTGCACATAGTCCCACTCACTACAGCTTTCAGGAATGAAACACCTTTTAAGATTTAAACCAAGAGTGTTTTCCCGACTTGTTTTATCTCTGATACAGGGTGATCCAGAACTGGTCAGCGCTATTTATGGGAGAGGAATAGCATATGGGAAGAAAAGTCTACAGGTGAGTCAAAGCTATGGTACTGTCATTTTTGTGCACCTGCAAAGCAGGTTTAACTGGTTTTAAATTGAGCAATAAAAATCAAACCAAAAGTGTTTCCATGTTAATTAAAACGAACTTAGTTAGACCCCACGATAGCTAAACATGGAATAGACGTGAATGATAATCTAAAAAGCGGTTGCACTGAGATTGCGTATAAAGACAAACTAGTGGCATGAACAAAAGTGACCCAGCTCTGATTTGACAAACCTGATTTGGTTATTCACATTTCCTTAAAACAATCTGATCTGAGTCATTTGGGTGCAAAAAAAAAGATTGGATTTTGGCAACAGCATGCAAATGAAACGTGACTTGTAAGATCTTTTTTAAAACTGCTGTATGTGTTAAGTGTCATTTTATATTTTAATTTGTCTGTACATAGCAGCTCATTTTTAAACAGGGAGTAAAACCGTGTTGAAAAACATATGTTGTATTAAAATGAGGATATATAAATCTTCCATTTCATTTTAGACAATGGATTGTTTCATATGGAACAAAGCAATAACCACAGTGTCCTTTACCACACTATAGCCTAAGGTTTTGTGCCTTTTGGAAATGTTCAAAATGAGTCAACATAGTCAGGAGAAAATGTTACAGCGTGAGTTTATCAGTGTTTGACTAAAGCCTTTTAGTGCTGTCGTGTAGCTAAAGCGAAGTTCTTCAGATTATTCACAGTAGATGAGTCATATGTTACACACTGCAGCCTGTGTTTTTAATCCTGATGCTCTGCCTGTTCTGCATTTAAAAGTTGAATCTGCTGCTCACATTTAAACATGACCTCTTCAATAAGGTCTTGGGAAATTGTTATCTCAGTGTTTTTTCTGAATTCCTTTGGGCATTTTGTCTCTGAATAAACCAGTGTTGAATGCTGGTGCCAACTGCAGTTTCAGGTAAACACGGGATGATTTAGTTTGGTCTTTAATGAACGCTCATTCGATCTGCTAGGAATCTCCCCTTCGGAAGAAAAGCTGGAACTGTCTTTCCCCGTTTATCTACAGTTTTGTTCACTATATTAAGCTTTATGTCATAAAATGTCTCTCCCTTCTCGTGTCTCAATGCTAGGATATAAAGAATGCAGACTTGGCATTGTACGAGCTCAACAGAGTCATCGCCCTTGAGCCAAACTGGCCAGAAGTCTACGAACAGAGAGCAGAGGTGAGGCCTGACTCTGCACAGAAGTGAAAATGGGGAAAAACCTAGTGCCAAATCCATCTGTTCACTTAAGAAAGTATGATTTGTGCACTAGTAGAGGACATTTAAGTGAAAAAACATGCACTGCACAGTCTCCTGCTCTTCATACCAATTATTCTAATTTAGTTGATTTATTTTCTCAGCTTAGTTTCCTTCTTTAAGTTGCAAACCTCTGTCCTGGCTCGTGCCTTAAAACTGATACTGTTATTTAGATGTTTATCAGCTAAGCGTCACTGACTACTTGATGATGTGAGTCCAGTACTGGTTTGGATGCAGTCAGGGGTTTTTGTTTGGCAAGAGTGGGAAATATGTTTCATGCAGCTGAAAAAGAAGGCAAAATGTGACACGGACAGTAACGTTGAATTAAGGCTTCCACTCTACTTAGTGTGTGTCTGTGTAACGCTTAGGCCAGACACACACAGTTATGTGTGAATTTGCTTGGTGTGTGTGGTTTGCCACAGTGTCCTTTGTTGCAGCACGACTGAAAGCTTGCAGTCAATGACTATACCCCCAGGTTTCACTCTGAGGCTTCTTTCTTTTTCCGTAGGCGTCTTTCCTCTTTGTGACTCTTGTGCTGCTTTAAACAGTAGCTCGTTTAATCGGCCTGACACTTACAGATACATTGCTACATAATGCTATTTTTTCTCTAAATGTCATTGTTATGGTTTGGTTATAAACAATAAATTAGACATATTTGACAGCACATGCAGATGAAGCAGTTTGATAAGAAAAAACAATTACACAAGGAAAGTTACCATTTAATTTAGTTTACGCAGGAGAAAGAAAGATCCATTGGATTTTTTTAAGTATTATTTTGTGCTTGTACTTACATTAGCGTGGTGTCTTTTAGATCCTCTCTCCGCTTGGCCGTATCAGTGAGGCTCTGGGTGATCTGACCAAAGCCATTCAGCTACAGCCCTCAGCCCGTCTCTTCAGGCACAGAGGAACACTGCTCTTCATTTCAGAGGTCTGATTTTGATTTTATTTGTGTGGTGTTGTATGAAATGTAAGTCTGTCTGTAGCTGGGTCTGTATTCTTCCATGTGCTGATTTTGTGTTTCGCCTTTCCACCAGGACTATGTGGCAGCAATGGAGGACTTCCAGCAATCTTTAGAGCTGAAGAGGAATCAGCCAATCGCCATGCTGTACAAAGGCCTCACCTTCTTCCACAGAGGCATGCTCAAGGTCAGTTATTCAGCGCTTCATTATGTTTAGGTATGTTTTCTTGCTGAAATGATAGATTAAAGATTAATTAAAATATGTTTTGTTTAGTTTTTATCTACTTCAAGAGGCACTGGTGCAAAGCTGAAATGAACAAATATGTTATTGCTATGTGCAATGTAGAGACGTTATTCATGTTTCCATTTCTACTTTTGAAAGATGAGACTTTAGTATCAATATTGCCGAACTGTTGATAACATTGTTTTTTTTTTTTGTCAGACATTAACAGTGTTTCTTACAATTTGATAAATTGTTAAGCGGAGTGCAGCGCAAAATCTGCAGCTGCTGCATCTCCAGGGCTTCTGCTGCAGGGCTGATCTGTTGTCGGTCTGCACCCTGTTTCATGTTGCACCTTTTTATAAAGTCATGTGTGGGGGCTTTTTCTGTGGCTTACCACTTTAGCTGATCGGTTTCCTGTGGGGAATTCCTGCATAGCACCTACACACAACAACAACATCACAGTAAATCTACAGATTAGCTCTCAGCTTATTTTGACATTGATTATAGAGAGTTGTATGATATTTTCTGGATGCTAACTGAAGTTCCTTAGTTGCCATTTGTACAGGTTTAGCTGATATACATGTGCAGCCCGGGGGTGGATTTGCAAAGCTAGAAAGTCTGCGTGTTGCTTTTTTACACATACTCCAGTGTTCTCCCTCCAAAAAAAAAGTGCACAAGCATTTGTAGAACAATTCAGGTAGATTTGTGATGCCAGTGCTCATGTGAAAAAAACCAGAGAGATGGTTTTTGTTTGTTTTTGCCAGCCACAAACTGTTATTTTTCTCTGTGTAGCACTAACTGCAGGTTTTTCTATATAATTTAAAAGATGAGCATAGAAGGAAAATCCTTCCAGAATAGGTCACTGCAGCCACGTTTTGATTATGGATTGAAACTATAAAATGTAGACAAAAGGTCCATATGATCTGCTGAGTCTGAACTTTTGGTGTACTCACATGATGCCTAATGCAATTTCCTCTTAACTGTGTTGTCACTGCGTAAAAGGGTTGTTGTGTTTTCTGTCATCAGGAAGCCATTGAAACATTTAAAGAAGCACTGAAGTTGAAGTCTGACTTTATAGATGCATATAAGAGCCTCGGACAGGCATACAGGTACATCAGCCCATGAATCGTCACATTCAAACACTATGCCTTTTTATTTGGAGAATTGAGAGTCCTACCTTTCCCCCTGCTCACCAATAACATGTGAACTCTTGGCTGTTCCTCCTTTCAGAGAGCTGGGTGATTTTGAGTCAGCAATGGAGAGTTTCCAGAAAGCCCTCATGTTGAATCAGAACCACATCCAGTCTCTCCAGCTTCGAGGCATGATGCTGTACCACCACGGCTCATTACAGGAAGCCATAGGGAACTTCAAGGTAGAGGAGTCCACGTGATTCATTGACAGATGAATACAGTACCATGCTGTTACACTCCACTGTCAGGCTGTAACAGCTCCTGTTGTCCTGAAATGAAACAACACTCAAACAGCAGACTTAAAATGCACTTTGAGGCAGTTTAGTTGGCAAAAATAATAAATTGAGAATGACGTGTGTCCCTCCCGTTCCATTCTCCAGAGGTGTCTTCAGTTGGAGCCCTACAACGAGGTGTGTCAGTACATGAAGGGGTTAAGTCACGTAGCCATGGGCCAGTTCTATGAGGGCATCAAAGCTCAGACTAAAGTCATGTTGAACGATCCTCTGCTGGGACAGAAGGCCAGCTCTGAATACCTCAAAGTGAAATACCTCAGAGGTTGGCGTTCCCAAACACATCTTTTCACAATTTAAAGTAAAAGTAAAAACTTGATGATCCACAGTGGTTGTTTTCAATCCGTCGTCCTTTTTTATCTCACTTCTTTGTCCCACCTCGTTTTTCCACCAGAGTACTCTCGCTACCTGCACTCGCACCTGGACATCCCAGTAGCAGAGTACAACGTGGATCAGGATCTACCAGGGAACTTCAAGAATCACTGGGCCAAGAACTTGCCTTTCCTAATAGAAGACTATGAAGAACAGCCCGGCCTGCAGCCACATATCAAGTAGGTTTGATGGTTCCACTGCAGCCGATCATCAGCTATAATTATGCATTTTACCAAAAACTGAGGTGGTTATCAATGTGAATGCAATTTTATATCATCTAGTTAATTTTGTATTGTATTGTGTATGTATATGTATAAAGCATTTTGTAGCTAGTTAATGGAGTCACAAACAAAACCACATCAACTAAGAATTATAGTTAATGTTTTTTATTTCCCCCTTAAGTGTGTCATAAGGAAATCTATACAATTAAGAATCTACCACCCCTGCAGTCAGGCCTGATTTTCACAATTCATAGTGATGACACGAAAGCTCAAGTGGTTTTCGGGTGGTTTTTATGCCTCTGTCTGTGGACAGAAACTTCTGTTTCCGAAAAACAAACTTTCAGATGTTTGCCCCGGGTCTAGAAAAAAACAAAAACCCTGCACCACACTATGAAAGCTTTGCAGCCGCCATATCTTCCTGTTTTTTCTCTGTGGTTTACAGGGACGTTCTGCCACAGAACTTCGACAGCTACAGCAGCGAGGTCCAAAAGCTGATCTGCACAGCCGACCATTTAGGGTCATTAATGCAATATGACACTCCTGGTTTCTTACCTAACAGGAGAATACACAGAGGTACCACTCTTAAATGCCACAGATCATCAAGATTATTTAAGCGATAATAACAGTAAAGGACAGACTTGTTTGTGCTTTTTCAGCCATGGGTTTAGCCACCCTGGAGGTGATGCAGGCCATGCATCGCACGTGGAGCAACTCCAAAGTGCGAGTCAACGGAAAGACCAGGCAGATGCAGTGGAGAGACATGTTCGACATAGCTGTCAAATGGAGGAGGTGAGGACATTAAGGAGCAGCTGAACTTGAGCTTGCTACAACTTTTAAATAATCAAAACATTTCATAAAAACAGATTAATATGCTGTAAGTGTTGTTGTCATTCAAAAGTGTGGTTTACCAGGCCACAATGAAATTCACATATTTATTTAGGTTTTAGAGGACAGAATCACGTTAATTTTCTTGAAAAAAGGAAACTTATCACAGTTGTGATGAATTCTATAAACCAGCGTGAACTGGGCAGTAGAATAAAGTGACTGTGGACTCAGTAAATTTAGTGTTGAAATAACTTTTAAAGATTTAAGCTGAGCTAAAACAAGGAGAAATAAAAGATGATGCCCTTGGCTCCAACGGTCTTGCCTAGAAAACAAAGTCAAGACTGAATCTCATACTGGGATATTGACAATGAGCACCAGAGATTCTGGATTACAGCACAGAAAACTGAGCTAGTCTCAAATACAGTTTGTGATAATAACTTTTCTTCTCACATCAAATCGTGTTACAGCATGAAAGTAAACAGGCCAAATATAACAAAACTTTGCCTTGTACATCTACCCAAATTAGACAGATCACATTCCACCTCACTTGACTGGATTTCAGTGTTCAAAGACTAAACACGTTTTTACTCTGCCTGCAGGATCGCTGATCCAGACCAGCCAGTTCTGTGGTTAGACCAGATGCCTGCCAGGAGTCTCAGTCGGGGCTTCAACAATCACATCAATCTCATCCGGTAATTCTTTGGCATCGAGGGTGGTGTCAGACACACTCACAAGTTGAAATTCCGCATTGACGTGTTTTGTTTGTTTTTTTTTTACATCTTGTTTTTAAATTTCTTGCAATATGACCCAGTTTCTTTCGATGTTCACACACTGGAACATCAGTTCTGAAAGCCTGTTTTGGCAGCATGTTGAAATCCTTTGTACTTGCTCTGTTTCCTCAGGGGACAGATTATCAACATCAGATACCTCGCCTACTTTGACAGCATTCTCGACTTCATCAAAGACAGAATACTGGTGTACCATGGGTAAATTACACTAAAACTTGCACTGCATGATTCACTGAAGTCTTCCAGAACTAACACTGTAATTTGATTAAACAAATCCAGCCTATCTCAGATATTACCACCAATCAGCCTAGCCACAACATATTATCCAGATTTGTGGCTAGTATCATCATATCCCACCTAAATGAACAGTCAGCAGTCACTGTAAATTGATATGCTTCCCTACTGTTTGGTGCCTACAAAGTAGACGTGGAGACATTTGTTTTTGGGAGTTTTGAGAAAGTGTCATATTCAACTGTATTTTCTTTTTTCAGGGCCTACAACCCCAGAGGTTTATTAGAAGTCCGTCAGGCTCTTGAAAATGTCAATAAAGTAGAAGATCTACTTCCTATAATGAAGGTAAGGAGGGAATAAAAACAGAGAAATCCAGGTAGGAAAGTTATCAATAGATTATTCTGCATTGATTTTATAATAAATTTGATGTCAAGTTTCAATTTGATAGTTAGTTCCTTTAGTTTTCCTGCATGTCAAATGTGTAAGTGATATTTGTGCTGTTTGTTTGCTGCTTTATGTCTCATTGCTGTGCAGCAGTGAAAACCCGGGGTGTGTGTGTACTTCTATGTGTGCTTTTTTTTGAAGCAGTTCAACAGTAAAACCAGAGATGGCTTCACGGTCAACTCCAAGGTGCCGAGCATGAAAGATTCTGGCAAAGAGTACGATGGTTTTACCATCACCATCACAGGAGACAGGTTTGTGCCGCCACTTGAATGACGTACATGAGGTTTTCACGTCGTCTGTGCCGTAAGCCTCCGTTGTTGAAAGGACAACCTCAGCCTGTTTCTGAATGAATCTGCTCAACGTTCGGGTAGTTGTCGGTCTGCAGCCACTATTTGTTGTTTATTGATCCCATAGACCTCCACTGTTTTCCATATTAAAGACAAGCCACTCCACTGGGTGAAATGTTTCTTCACTCTAAAAATTAGGACCCTTCTAGATAGGATCCACATTTGTCAGAGTTGTGCATGCACCATTCACCTGCTGCAAGGCCAAATTGGAGAATACGGTGCAAAATGTGAAAGGTCATAAGAGTAAAGAACTGTGTCATCCAGTGGAGTGGTGTGCGGTGAGTTTTTATCAGTCTTCGGACAAATGAGGGCTATAGCATCAACAAACAAGTGAATCATGCTGCAGACTGACTGACTGCACTAACTAACTAGATAAACAAATGTGATTCGAGAAGATTTGGTGATGACTTTAGCATAACTGAGTCTTATGTGTGTATGAAATTACACCTTTTGAATGCTTGATGCTGTGAAATATTTCATATGTGAATGTTTGTATTGTAGGGTGGGCAACATGCTGTTCTCAGTAGAGACGCAGACGACAGAGGAGCGGACACAGCAGTACCAGTCAGAGATAGAGTCCATTTACAAAGATCTCACTGCCAAAGGAAAAGCATTAATGCTCTCAACTGAACTAGGGGTAAGACGTATTTCTACAGCTGACTGGAAGATATATATATATATATTTTTTTTTTGTTTGTTTGTTTGTTTCCCATGACAGTGATATCTGTGATAGTAAGACACGGCGGTTTGTGAAATTCGATGACAGATTACCTTTGTATTTACACTGTATGTTATCTTCAGTAGGATGTTATTGTCAGCTCGCAGAAACTTCCTGTCACTTCAATTGTGATGCAGGATGAGGTCTCTTATAACATGACAGATGGTGACAGAACTTAAAATTAATTAGCTTTATGCCAAAATTGCTTATACATTTAAATCATAATTGACAAGTTATCAAAAAAAATTACAAATGTTCTCTAGTTTCAGCTCATTAAATGATGCTTTATTTTAAGTCAGTATATTTAAAGAAAGACGACAGGAACCATGGACTAATGATGAAAAAGATTTTATAATTTACAATTAGTAGAGAGCATGATAGATTTTAGTTGAATAGACAGAGAAACTCACAAATATCACAATCATTTCCTGAATCTATCACTTTACAGGGTTTAGTCCAGTGCTTTGCAGCTTATCATTGTCGTGAAAGCAGTGAGAAGCAGACTTGTAGAAATATGCCCTACGCTGCAGCCCTCTCTGCTTTCGTCTTGTATCCAGATAAACTGAAAACAAAAATGTGGAGACGTTTCTGTAAAGAGTTTGCGACCGTGTGTTTGATTTTATCTTTGTCTCTGTTCTCTCAGGATGCAGACGCCGTGTCAAACCTGATCCTCTCCTTGGTTTATTACTTCTGCAACCTCATGCCCCTGTCCAGGGGGTCCAGGTACATTCTGCTCTGAAACAGCCAGCGGATGCAGCATGGCTGTTTTTATAGTTACCATTAGTGTGATGTATTAACCTTTAACCACTGACTCCAGGTTACGTTCAGATTCAGAAACGGTTCCTTAAAATGCAACAACTAGTTGCGCAGCATAAAATATGTGACAAAGAACTTTAGAAGTGATATAAAAAATTCAGTGGGTGCATTTTTCAGTGATTGTCAAATCTTCTGCATTATGTTCATAAATGTCCGATGCTCGTCAGGGAAAAGTTGCTCTCCTGTATGTGGACACCTTTTTGGCCAGGCTGCATGTTCCAGGACTGTAAAGCTCCCATGATGATTTATTTCTTGATTGTGGTAAAAAGCAGTCAAATAATAAGTGAGACTCTTTACCTGCTCTGCTTCTCCTCAGTGTGGTGGCTTACTCAGTCATGATGGGGGCACTGATGGCCACAGGGAAAGAGGTCATCGGCAGGATCCCTAAAGGAAAGGTAAAGCGAAGCTACTTCCTGATGTGTTCCTCTTTCAGTTAAAGTTCTAGCACTTGTTGCCTCTCCATGACTGCACCAGTATATAAAAGTCACTCTGGAAGCTTTACTGAGTCTGAGCAGGTCAGATTTCTGTAACACTTTAACATGAACTGGGTGAAGTCGGATTAATGTCAAGGCTGTAGCAGCTCATCAGCTGATCAGCATCCTATTAATAATCCCACAATAATAAGCCCAGAATAAAAGCTCTCTCGTTGTCAGTGTGTATTTCGTTTGTCATTATTCACAATTTTTTATTGATTGCATAGAAGTTTAATACGAGTAATGGTCATTACTCTTTATTCAATAATCTGTTTCTAAAATTTACATAAGTTAGAGCAGGGGCGAAGCTTGTGACATGGCTGCAAACTGGCCTGGAGACTCTTTATATTAATTTTGCATTGCTTAAGTTCTAATGTTTTGCCCACACAATGTAAAATAAGTGAGAGGGCCAAAACACGAACCACCTGACCAGAACCACCTCTTATATAATGAACTCCAGTGCGACTCCACTAACCACTTTGACCCTTAATAATAAACACATAGTAGAATTATCACCTTTCTGACAGTTTGAGCCCATAAACGAGAAATGAGAACCTTGTGAAACTGGAATTCATGGCAGAGCCACTATATTGGATCATGTGAAATTGCACAGGTGAAATGTGTCATCAGTATTTGTCCTCTAAACTCTTTGTTGTTGGCTCAGCTGGTGGATTTTGAAGCCATGACTACACCCAACCCAGAGAGTTTCAGTAAAACAGCAAAGAGCTGGATGAATCTCAGGAGGTGAGATGAAAACCAAATTATCCTCCGATGGCATGTTTGTAAAGCCCGAGAACAACGGAGTTGATCACAGAGATGCTTAACTGTCACGTTTTCTCCATCTCCGCAGTTTACCCAGCTGGTATCAGACTCTTCCGTCTGTAGCAGAGAGCTTCCCATCCACCAGAACCATGATCGAGGTCCTCAACACAGACTCATCTTCACATTGTCCGAAAAAGTCTTAACACAACTTCTACCCAGGGGAGGCGTGTGCTTAATAAAGTCTTAATGAGAGAGCATCCACAACGGGCAGAGCAAAGGGGCCGTTGTCTTCTTCTGCAACCCAAACAAAACTGGTCTAAGCTCTTGAAAATCAGCGTGGCTTTAATGTTAACTGTTCACAAACCGAGGGAGTCTCAGTGCTGCTTGACGCATTTGGAACGCCAGTAGAGTTTGTATTTCTCCATTTTTAATAGGGCTGAAACGGTCGTTAATGCCAGTGTTTGTAGAGGCAAACTGGTCCCTGCGGTTCTTTTCTGACTTTGTATTGAAGAACTTTCCTGATGCAGTAACACAAAATTGGAATATTGGAAATATATTGAGTTGTTAATACCACAGTAATGAATCAGTCTGTCTAAAGGTGATTTGACCTTTAGAGATGCAACTCAAGATTGTTTGCATTATTATTAATAATCTGTCCTAAAGACCCAAATCTTCAGTCTGTAGAGCTAAAGAGCAAATTGTCATGTATTTTTAAATTTGCAGTCGGATCCAGTGAAAGTGACTGACTGATGATATTAGCTCTCTGCTGTGGTGGTGATGAATTTTGGAAACCCCAACATTTTTCCCCTGGTGCCAGTTAATGAACCAGTTAGATGAACTAGGAATCCACTTCAAAATGTTGAACATCAGGCTGACCTTTCTTTTTTGTTTTTTTTTTCCACATCTTAACGATTTGATCTTAGAATTTGAGCTCACACAAAGTTGCAGCAACATTGTATTTAGATTTTGGCAGTTTTGACAGCGGTGTTTGGATTTCGTCCCCTTATTTATACCTTCTGGTCATTTGGAGAGATGGCAGCAAACATTAAAGCTGGACGTGTCAGTTAGTTTGGGATACAGAAGTGATGGCCCACCCTCTTTGTCTTTCTGCTTTATAGGCCTCACGCTGAAACAGCCAAAGCACAAATTTCCTCATGAACAATCAGCATGAGCAATCTCTCATTTCATAGTCTAGATAAGCTAATTTTACATCACCTACAATGTTCAATTGGATGGTTATTTCTTAATAATTAAGTAGGTTTTGCATTGTCTGCTATCTAAAAGTGACTTTATTTAACACTGGACTTTGTAATTGGCACTTTTTCGCGACACAGTCCGACTTGTCAGCAGAGCAGGAGTTTAAAGGTGTAAAAGGAAAACCTTCAGGGCTGTGTAATTCCACATGCGACACCAGAATCATCTGCTTTCCAAATTCTCGCAGACACTGTCACTTCTCTGGGGTTGGTGGTTGGACACATCAGCTCACTGCTACGTAGGCAAAATTGTTGGGTCCCTTCCACAAACAAAAGAAGAACCTACAATTTTCTCTGAAATAACTTAAAACTGAAAACAGCAATAAAGGACAGACATTTATAAATAAAGAAAAGAAAAAAGCTTTGCTTTTGATTGTTGATTCATCAGAAAGAAGGCCGAAGCAAACAACGTTTATCCAGTTTAAATGGTTGACTACACTATTAAAGATGCGTGATGCTAATTACAGGAAAAGGTTTATCACTAAAAACACTTAAAGTTAGATTTTTGTTTATTTTATTAATTTTTTAATGTGTAATTATTTCAGAGAAAATTTTGGATTTCTTCTTATTATTCCTGGAAGGGCACCACTAATCTCGTCCACATCTTCACATGAGCCACATGCTTGGTTTATTGGTGGTCAGTAAAAGGGTGAATAGTTAAAGTTATTTTAGGTTTCAGCCTCTCAGATGTGGGCCAATGAGACGGTTTTCTGCTTTTCTGAATTAATTATAAATTGAGTCAAAGCTGCTTTCCCCCTTTAGGGGACAAAACTAAACAAAAATGAGTCTATATGCAAAGTGAGTTATAGCATCAGCTAATTAGCAAGATTAATAAAAGCCACCCGGCTACAATACAGTGGGATTTGAGAAGCACAGAATGTGTTCAGTGCCACTTTAAACGTATTCAATCTGATCTGAAATTAAAAACAATTAAATGTCCAAATCCGACTAAGTAAAGAAGCAAGCTAGAAAATGAAAGCTCTTTATTTGTTAGATCTTCCAGAGGATTTTAAAGGAAGGCACACGACATACTGTCATTTTCTTTGCTGTCGTTGGTTTAGCTGGAAAGTACCTGTGTGTCATATTTCAACTTTTGTCTGGATTTATTTATTATCTTATTAATTAAACTGCCCGGACAGGCTGCTCTTTATCACACCTCGATGCAGTAGAGCTGCAATGCCCCCAAAATGTCTTAACCATCAAACATTGCTTGCATATTTATTCACAAGTGACCAATTCTCGCCCCAGATCCAGGATTTTCTTGTTAGACCAAAACTGGTCTAACGAGCTCTCAACAAACATTTAATGTGCTAAAAATGTGAAAATTATCTTTACAAATTATGTTGTTTTCTGTCCATCCCCCAGTGAGAATGTTATTGGTTTAAGAGCACGAGTCTGACACAGTTTTATTTCTGTCTGCACAAATTTAAAGACACTTTTATCAAAATTGACACAAATCCTTAAACTCCCGGTGTTTTGATATTGGCCGAAACAGGCCGTTTTGGTTCAAATGGGACAGTTGGGTTGATCCTGTGAGGGAAATTCTAATGTTTACATGCAGCAGTGAAACAAAATACATGAGTGTCCGAGAGTAAAGTTCTGCTAGTGTCTATGCAACTGCTGCCTGTTTGTTTTTAACGACCGATTACGTGAATTTAAGCACAAGCAGGAAAAGACAACAGGGTCAGCAGGTTATTCACCTGACATCCTCTAAAAGTATTGAGTCTGTTAAACAAATTTCAGCAATGCTGTTTTTTATTTGCACATTTTAGGATTCACAAGGCTTTAAATGCTAAAGTTGTCATTATTCCAATGTCCATCTCTGATTTTGTCAGATATTTAGAACAAATTGCAGTTAACACCCTAAATTTTTCTTTTCCATATCCGCGATTGTGCCAACTGGTTGTCATTTTTCTTTTTTGCACTGAGTGACCCAGTCTTTAAGTGCTACGGCGGGCTCAACAGAGAGGAGTGCACAACCTTAAAGCTTGAAACTTGAACGAGGACGTTTTTAGTATTGAATGACTGAGTGAATGTTCAGCAGTCAATAAAACTGGTTGCAATTTTAACAGGCTCTGTTGTTATTTTTTGCTTTTCAGTTTTATTGCTCAGTGGGATTATTTTCAATGAATCAATCATGTGTACCCCAATAACGCCTGCTACCACATCCGTGGTAATAATCTCGCCACTAGGTGTTGCATAAATCCCACATAAGCTTAAATCAGCACATGATTTTTGTCACATGGTCGGGATGGATTTTGACTCCTGCTGGTTTACGGACCAGCACACGCAGACTACCTGTGTCTGGAGCCGGCGATCATGGCTGAGGATGTGACTGTATCAGAAGAGACTCTAACCAATGGTTTGAGTCTGTTGGTTAAAGTAGGAAAAGTGCTTCTGGAGACGGCCCAGCAGGATGCACAAGGTAGGACTGGACTGTTACACTGTATGTTACGTGTGTTATGTATGTTATGCAGATTCAATCTAGCATTTGAAAGTTTTAATTGGTTGCGTTGCCATGGAAGGTAGACGCACAACCATAATGATTTGACCAAATTTGCTTTGGTCCAGCTACAATATGACAATTCAACTTTAGTATTTCCAAATGAAACAATGTGTGTTGCAGATTAAGGTGCACAAAGCCAAATTCAAGGCTGGATTGAAATGTTTTAGAAAATACAAATTATGTTGCACAACCCATATATTAAGGACAAGGGCATAAAATTTAAAGTGAACCATATTTATTATAGTAACTTCTTGTTTATTTCATAGTTCAATTAACAAACCTTTTCTCGAACACTGTTGAAGCAGGTCAGTGTGATCAGATGACGGGATTAAAAACCAACGGGCATGCAGGTGCTGCACTGTAATCTCTGCTGGACTTATCACCAACATGTGACGTTGGACATATGAGTCCAAACAATAACTGTGGCCCTTTGTTCTCGCACAGCCTCCCTGAGGAATTTTGTCCCACATAAGATCACCACTTTATTTGGCCTGATCACAGCCGGAACGGACTTCTACAAAAGGTGGTGGGGTTCTCGTCGCCAAAAGAAACAGAGCTGTTTTATTAGAAACGTTATAGTGTCACTGATTGTGTGCTTTGTATTGTTGAACAGGCTTGGAGTGAAGAAGAGGACTGAAGCAGAGGCCATTTGGCAGAAATTCTATCAGTACGTTTGGCTATTTATTGACACATCTGTTTATTTAAAGTTCAATATTCCTTCACGTCTCTTTCAGCATTTAAATGTTCTTTTTCTCTGCTGGAACATTAAATGAATGTAAAGCTGTTAGAGGTTTCAAATAATGAATCAAGTAATGAAATTAACAAAAACAAACCACTGATGAAATCTTTCCAATAACTGGAAACCCTCCTGAAATCTACAGCCCCTTAATATACATTTATATAAAGTCTGCATTACTTTTCAAAACCTTTTATTTGCTTTGCACGTGGTTGGAATAACAATATCTTGACCTAGGTGTTGTTAATACTTGTCTTATTTGGCCAAATAAATAATTTAATATGACACAAGGCATTTAGCAGCTGGACGTATAATGATTAAATAGAATTTTGCTTGACGTACAGTTTAAAATATTAATTTACTGCTAAAATGTGATTAATATTAAGTTAGTAAATCCAATTGTTAGTGTTAAAATAAAAATAACTCCTTCCTAATGGAAATTTCACCCAGATTACAGTAGATTATTTAGTGAGATTTGCCCGTTCCCAGCATGACGTTTCTGTTTCAGGATAATTAGGCCTGATGCTGTTGATTTTAGGAATTCACTGTATGTGTCAGGAAATCCCAAGCTGACAGCTGTGCGATATCGTCCTGGCTCGGACTTAGAGACACTCGTCCTGTGGTTGTTCATATACTGCTTCACATGGAAAACACAGCTGACTCGGGCTGTTGGATGTGTTCTCCGTGCTGCAGTACCGTTTATCAGTAAACCATGACACACAATTTTTCCATTTTTCAGCCATGCGGCAGTAAGAGAACAGCTGGAGGACCTTCTGCAGCTGGAGGTGCGTACAGTATGTGTGAGAGATTTCCGATTGCATTGGCTCGTTTGGTTGATTGTACTTATTAAGCTTTAAATTCAGCTTGAAGACATAAGGAAATAATGGATTCTACCAGAGAAACAGGCTTTTCTACTGTAATTTGAAACTGTTCTTTAATGCACATTGTGTCCAGCTTCTAAGAGGCATAACAAATGTTTCATGTTTAAATGATAATTGGGTGTATGGAAATAAGAGCAGCAAAACAATGAAGAACACGTGCTGGTTTAAGCTTCTCCTTATGTTTTAAGCTTGAGTGTTTGACATTTCTAATTACTTTCATACCTTTTATTATTTAACCATAAATATGTGTTGGCTATGATCAATTCTACAGGATTCTTTCTGACAAATATTGCTCAAATTCTTTCTCCTATTTGTCTGCGTTTACAACTCTAGACATTTGTGTTTGCAGAGACGGTGGGACTCTTTTCTGGAGAGTGTGGACAGAGGTCTGCAGACACATGATGGACAGCTGTCGGGAGGAAGGACCACAGACTGTCTGAGTCCTGATACCGTCTTTACTGATGCTCGCAGTGGAAGGTGCCTACAGCGGCTGAGGGTTTGTCTCCGTTTAGATGTCGTTTCTGAGGCTTTTCTTGTCTTTTGTCTTGAAGGAGTGTGACTCTGGGTCAGTACCTGGGTCGGGGTCAAATGCTGCTGCTGGTTGTCATGCGACATTTCGGATGTCTGGCATCAAGAGACCACTTGGCTGAGCTGGGGGTCAGTCAGGTCAGTTCAGTACCTTTAATCTGCCTTTATGTATCTGTAGGAGAATAAAAAGTGACAGACCACACGTCACTGTGCAGCTGCATTTTGTATGCGGTTAAGCTGGAGACGCTGTGGGACTGTCCAAAGCTACGGGGGTTTTGGCAGGAAACTGAACTAATTATGGCTATAAATTTGAATTTGAATCCACAGCTATTTATCCAAAGCATCTCTTTTGGACAACTCAATGATTCAAAATGAGATTTGCTTCGTATGTATTTAATAAGGTGCTAACTTCAAATAGCTAAAACAATTTCATCGTATGACTCCAAATATTAATTCTTATTTTCTTATCTTGTTATTAAAAATAGGAGTGAAAAACAAAAGGTTATAAGAAGGTCACAGCTCAAGCGTAGTTAAAAATATAGTTACCATAAAATTCTAAGAAAGTAACACAATAATTATTTAATTCATATTAATGTTTGCAACTTTTCTCTAACCTAAACTAGTTAACTAGATACGGCAACATTTTCAGCTGTTTAAATTGAAAAGTGAGAAATTAAAAGCCTATTTTCTGAAAATAAAGCCTGTTAAAATTAAAAACCTGTTATCCATTCTGTCACACTGAACAACAGCCCAGATGTTGACAGGTTTATCATTAGTATCTAGAGGCGGGAAAAATGGCAGGAGATTTCTTGTTGTGCATATTTAATGAAGATTTTCAACAGGTCGTCAAAAGCTTTAAAAAAATTATACATTTTGTCTATTCGTCCAAATCTAATGCTTGTTTACAAATGTCAAGTTGTCAAGTTGCGATTTTATTCAAGAGTTCTGTGTCACACTTACTATTAGCCCTTGAACGAGCTAAGCTAACTAGGCTAAGCTAACTAGCTGCACGAGAGAACAATGCTGTCAATCTTTTCATCAAATTCTTGGCAAGAAATCAAACAAGTAATTTGCAAATGTTGAAATATTCCTTTAGTCATGTAGGTTCCTAAAACTTGTTTTTTAATTCCTGTGGGTTTCAGGCTTTTTTCCAAAATGATTTCACTCAGACCATCAATTCCTTTTACTTACGTTACTGGCAGTTAAATAAAAATGTGCTCTGGGTGGTTTATGCTGTTCAGATCATAATTTCAAACCATTCTGTTTGTCCACAGGCTGATCTGCAGGCTCGGTCCGTGCGGGTCTTGGTGGTTTCTTTTGGCAGCCTGGAGGGAGCTCAGCTGTGGCTCGAGCAAACAGGATGTAGCTTTGAAATGCTGCTGGATCCCCAGAGAAAGGTTAGGATATTAAAAACCCAGAATGTTTTCATTCAGTCATTACATTACATAAGTCGGGACATTATTGCAGATTTGACTTCAGTCAGTTCACGTCTCTAAAAACCAACTGAATAAAAAGACTCCGCTCATATTTACTACATCTGGTCACATCTGTCTCTGTAGTTGATTGATATTCTGCGCTGGTGGGCAGGTGCAAATTGAAGGGCAACTGGAACTCACGGAAACTAAAGACGGCTGTGACTCAGCACAAACACAAAATAAAGCTGCAGCTGACGCAACCAGGGAATTTAGGAGCTGGTTGATGATGTGTCATAAAAAGCTCAGTAAGCTGAGACTGCAAACCATTCGTTTTGAGAAGTCAACCGCCAGATGTTAGCAGATGTGAGATGGAAACGAGGGCAGGCCACCAAATATAGAGACACAGAAGGTTTTCCACATCATCAATCATAACGTGTGTGTGAGGAAGCCGAATGGGTCACTTAGCAGATATTTCTCATCTCAATCCAAACGTGTGTGCTTTGAATTATGAAAATCTGCCAAAATGTGTGTCTTCACGTGTCTTTCTGAACCCTTTAAGTACAGTAGACGTCCTCTCTGCCACAGATCTACAAGGGCTTCGGCCTCGGCTCGTCCTACGCCAAGGTGATGAAGTTTGAGTGCCTGCTGCAGTGCTCCGAGTATGGAGCCGTGGACAGAGACTTCCCTGATGTCCCCTCTCGCCTGTTGGAAGACATCTTCCAGGTATGAATGGACAACACAGAAAAAAACATTGATGCTGGGAAACAAAGCAGGTACCAAACTGAAGACTGAAATCTACCTGCTTGTGGATTATAAACCAGTTGTTGAACCTTCCTTAACCTTAAAGGTTCTCAGTAACTATGGCATTTAAATTAGACAATTAGACATATTTATTCAGGAATATTGACTTGGCATAGATCAGATCAGAATATGATGATCACAGAAATACATTATGACAAGGGATTTCACAACTAGGTACTAAAGCCTTTTGTACTGTTAGTGCCATGTGAAGGATAAGTTCACGCTTTTCCAAACTGAGAGAAGACCGTGATTCATAACTTATAGATTTGGATTTGACCAAAAGGAAACTCCTGTAGTCACTGCAGGTCTGTCGGATGTTTATGACGATGTAGTCACATAAATACTACTGTCCCTGAGTTGACTGTGTATAAAATAAATATTGATTCACGTATTTGCGTTGGTTCAGATGGGAGGGGACTTTTTGCTGGATGAAGCAGGGAAGGTGGTCTTTTCCCACCCCACTAAGACGCCCATGGACAATCCAACTGTGACAGACATTCTTCAGGCTGTGGATGCCGCAGGTTGCTCCACCCCCTCCGCATAGTACATCAGCATGTAGGTCAAATGCTGCCGAGCACATGTACGCGAATGACTGCTCACAGCCCAGGGGACGATCACATCACCGACACCACGGAGCAAAATCAGCTGTTTGACTCACGTTTATGAAGTCACGTCTCGCACTCACATGACATCATGAAGAGGTGTGACTGACGCTGAACTGTACAGCAACAACAGCTGATGCTCTTTGTCGTGTCAGCGCTGTGACAGCGGCATTTTGAAAGAAGTATGATTACAGTGTAATTAAATGCACATTCAACTTCATATTAGTAATAATTTTATAAACTTTCAACAAACTGATTTGTTAGTGATTTTTGGTCCTATATTTGGTGTCAGGGACATTTTTAGATCAAACTGCAGTTGGAGAATCTTTCTGTAAATAAATAGGCGTTAAAGTGCTGCCATGCTGCAGATCTGGGCACTGGTTCCCGATAACAGTCTAAGATCTAAGAGCGTTTCTAAAATTCTTTAAAACTTTATGTGCAGTTCCAAAAGAAAGAAGCACTTTGTATGAAGTTAATGTGGAGCTTCCTGTCCTTTAAAGACCAACTTACCTGTTTGAGAAAGTTAAAGTTTTAGAAAGTTCTGATTGATTTCAGCGGCTTCTTAAGGCAGAATGGGACCAGTTATTGTCAAAACATGCCGGTCATTTTTAGAATGAAAATTAAACTTGAAATTATACAGTTACAAAAGTTACTTTTAGGCAAGAAGAGATTCTTTAGGGGTGAAGAGGGACAACAGTGACAATAGAAACTGTCAGACAGTCGTGAGTGTGTATGAGTCTTATTTGGTTTTGTAATTTACATTTTACCAGTCCCTTAACATCCAAACATATTCAAAAAAACACAGCTGTTCATGATAATAGCACTATTATAAATCATATAGATTTTTGGCAGTTTTCCAAAATCATCAAACAATACCCAGTACTCTTTTCCTTTCCTTTTTGTTTTGACTGATCAGAAAATAATGCTAATGAAAAAGATTTGTAAGAAACATTCACACTTGTTTAACATGCTGTAGGACTTGTGTAATGGGCAGTGATGTGTCAGTTGTGGGAGGTGAGAGAAGGATTCAGACGTGAGACAACTCCAAAAAATGTCGGTCTGCTCTGGCCAAATTTCTTGGAGAAATCCACAGTTTAGCAGGACAGTCACACCCTGTACCAGACTTTGTTTAAACATCTTGATCAAACCAAATACACACATCTTCAAGACGTCGAGTACGTGCTGATTCAGATAAGACTGCCTCTAGCTTTTATCCTGTTTTTTTCCATAAATCAATGTATGAAACAGCAGAGTCCTGACTAAGCAACATTCAGTACAAAAAATGTATTTGTGCGTTTTTAAGACCATTCACCTGGAAAAACCCTGGAAAAGTTCTGACCCTTGCTACACACCAATTGCATATTAAAATTAAATGATACTGAATACTGTATGTGTATTTAAATACAGAATGGACAATTGAACATGTCCTCACCTTTAAAAACAAACAATCCAGGTATGATTAAAGTGTCTTTTAAAAAGAAATAAGTTATTTGAAAGAATATTGGTTTTTAAGGTTTCAAAAGAGCGTTGGGGTGGGGCTAACGTAAGGCTACATGGTTGTGTTCATTTCAAAGTGCCACCCTGTCATCAAATTCGCAGAGATAGTTCATGGCCCGATCGCAGTAGTGGTCCCACCAGTCGCCATCGTCTGATGACATCGCCACGCAGTTTTCCCGCCTTCCTCCATCTGGCTGACTCGACAGGTAGTGCTTGCGCCACTGGAAGTAAGAGACCCGCGTTCCGTCGTCAAAGAGGTACATGCCCTCGGATCGCAGGTCGTTGATGCCCAGCCACACGGGCCAGTTGCCTGGATGGAAGAAGGACTTGACGTAGTCAGCCAGAGCCTCCTGCTCCTTACGGTCGCGGGGCATTGCCATGCGGCCGCCCCGTTCCAGACACTTCCTGGATGCGCCTGCGTAGTCCTCGTAGCTATTGTACACCAGATAACATTTGTAGCCCATCCTGCGTCCCTTATGACAGCCTAGGAGAACAAAGAAGACACTGTAAAGGTCGATGCTTTGTCACAAACACTTTGCTGTGGAGGTTGAAAAGTTAGGTTTACAATTTTCAAGTGTGTCCTAAAACAGTCAGTGGGCACTGAAATCCTCCCAGGAGTTTCCTCCCAGGCATGCCTCCAATATAAATGAAGGGGGACAAAAACAACAGTCTTCAATCTTTGCAAAAATAACTTTACTACAGTTACAATATCAGGCATCAGCTTTTAAAATTACACATTTTCAAAAATAGAACTTCTACAGAGCTGATATTCTTTTTATGGCTTTCCATCCGCTGCAACTCGGAAACAAACAGGGACGTTTCTACTAATGCAGTTTCCAACTTATTTTCAAAGATATATTTTTAAACATAAGATTGGATTTTGTCCCCTCATCACTTCTGTTGTGATTTCTTTAGGAAAGGAGCTTTCACAATGACTGTTATGACTACAGGGATTACAGAATGCAAAGCTTCATTGCAACTGACTCCTGATGTAAGACAGAGATGCTGAATTTGAACCGATTAAGCAACTGCCAGCTTTCATAATCAACAGTGGCGTTGTAGCAGAAAACACCTAAAAATCACTATGGAGCAGCTCAATACACTACAGTATGTGACAGCAACTATTTGGTTAAGAAATCTGATTACTTAGTTGCTATATGCTCAACTATGTTCTTTAGTTAGTCAACGACAGTGTCCATTTGGTGACTGGCACATTGTTCACATGTGGGTTCATCATTGGTTTTTCATCGTCGGCTGCCTGCTGCTGGAAGACAGTGCTATGAGAGCAGCAAGTGAACCAAAATAGAACAGCTGTGGCTGTAAGACCAAAACACTGAGCTCAGACAGGCTGCATAATGCTGAGGAGAACTTTAGACTACAGCAAAGAGCTGGTTTAATCACTTCAACCGGCCTAATTTGAATGACACAGTCACTGGACCCAGTCTCTTAATATGAAGAATAATTCAGTGCAGCTCTAAAAACACAGGCTTCGTACCAGACGTCAGAATAAATTCTTAGTTATGCCACCGAAATTATTCAGATTTGTGTCTCAAAATATTATCTTAGTCCAGTCCAACAGTCCATCTACCCATCCTTCCATTATCCATCGCTTATCCAGGTCAGGCTCACGGGGATGTGGAGGCAACACAGAGAGACATACACTGACAGAACCACGGACAATGTAGAATCACTAGTTAACCTCACATGCACGTCTTTGTACCATGGAAGGAAACGTGGAGGAAACCAAGTCATTCACATCATGATAAATACAGAGAACAAGCTGCTGTTTCCTCCTTCATTTCAACTAATTACTTTTATAACTATTTAACGTTCTTTTATTTTGCTGTAAATATCTAGTCAGATAGTTCATGTTATGTCAACACACAGTATTTGCATTTAACTTAACGAAATTGCATAACACAGAAGTCGGGCCTTCAACTCTTGCATGTTGCATCATGCGCTCGGTTTCGGTTTTACCATTCAGCCTGAGTTATTCCAGGAACAAGCCTAATCCCGTAGGCGTCACTGATAGTGATCCGAGGAGAATTATCTCACTTGAGTCACATACAAAGTGGAGAAATGACAAGATTACAGTAACTGATAACACTTTAAAGTGTTGTTTATGTTGACTTTTCAAGTTGGCCTTGAATGCGTTTTGTCAGATCATGTTTCATTATTGATAAAACCTCAAAGATTAAACGGGGATTTGCTGAGCTTTGCTCATCAGCTTGGTTATCGCTCTACCTGTATCTGTCTAAAGCGCTAACTATGATAGAGCGTGTCTGTCACCGTTTGCAGTTTGGGATCAAGGTGCATGAAGGAAAATAACGCGGTTACCTTCCAGTCTCCCAATCTCCTTGCGGTTGTCTTTGCTGTGTTGGTAGACTTCTTGGATGTTGTCCTCCAGCTCCCCGACTTTAGCTGCGATGTTAGTGAACAGCAGAGATGAGGAAAGCAAGACCAGTAGTTCAGTGGAGCACTTCAAAAAAAGCCAAGTCAGCGTCTTTCATGGCAAATGAAACTTGTAGAAGTAGATTTGTGAAGATCTCACCATCCATCCTGGACAGACGGTCCATCAGCTGACTAACTTTAACATCCAGGGTGTAGTGACCAACATTCAGCTTGTGAATGGCCTGGTCCATGCCGGCCAGTCTGGACACTAGGAGATAGAATATCAGAGAGGAAGCAATGTCTAAATACTAAAAACAAAAAAAAAGTTTACACAAGGGTTTAAGTATGATAGTGTGTAAACCAACATACAGACATAGTTGTATGAGTTTTCAAAGTCTGACACTGGGCTGGTCGGTTCTGGTTCAGGCTCTGGAAGAATATCGGGAACGTCTCCTCTTGCTTTTTTTGGTTCCAGTAGTGATGCCTGAGAAAAACACACACAGAAATAGTAGTGATGAAGATGTAACAAACAAATATTTCCACCGCTTCCATGTGTCTTCTACTTGTGTTACAATTAAGGAGTTCCATGGATAAAACACATTTTCTCATATACAGCTGCAAACCCCTGGAAGAGTCCTGCAGGATTTTTGAAGCAGCATCAAACAGACCGCATGGAATAAATATTCATTGTTCTCTGACAATGAGCACAGTAAAAACTGAAATGAGATTTTGATTAATGTATTTTTATCCTCTGCAGTATCTATTTGACAATACTGAGCAGCACTGTTATAATAATTCACCCAGTTGCTTATGAAAAGGCTTATGGGGAAGGAAAAGCTGCCAGACTGACCTGCTGCTCAGGGTGTGTCGTCACTAATTCTAGTCTGACCACTTCTGTTGCAGCTTTATTACCTTTAAAATGTTCATGTTGTCCATTTATGACATCATCGCTTACAGTAGAGACGCCAACTCCGTTCACATCGTACTGTCGTTTACTGGAGATGCATCGTCAGCATTCGGCCACTTTAAGCCGTTGCTGTTTGTAAAAAATTACTGCAACGTAATGTTTTGTATTTGTGCTTCATTTTAACGTTGCTCTTGCACGTGTACACACATGTATCACACATACCTTCACAGTGATTAACCCAAACACGGAGGCATGGTGAATCACACACAAAAACACAAACCAGAACGTAAGGCGCAGCAGTAACTGCAGCTTCAAAATGTTCATATTTCCATAAGACAAAGAAAAATGACACACGAGTGCACACATGCAGTCCTGACCTGTGTCGGTGCAGCGTCAGCCGCCTTCACAGGAACACACAGAGAGCATAAACACAGGAGAGTGAGCGAGGTGGCAGCCGGTCCCATTTTCTGCTTCCGAGTAAGCGCTTTTCTCCCAGCAGCAAGAAGCTCCCTCTGCACCCTCTGAGTCGCTCTCTCCCCACTGACTGTCCGTCTCTCTCTCTCTCTTTCACTCCTTAGCCTAAAGTGCTTCCCTCAGAGATGTGATCCAGGAAGGCAGCAGGAATCTCCCATTAGGAATATGAATGGGAGCTGGTGTCGATCCCGAAAGCACAAACACCAGTTAGAGAGCAAAAATCGGAGTGACATCACTGTTGGTGGCCAGCAGCCTCTGTGTTTACTCTGCTTCTTTGGAGACGTCTCTCCTTTCTTGGCAAACAACAGGAAAGCTCTTTGTTTTTGCCCTCACCTCCCATTTCCAGTCTTTGTGCGAACACTGCTGCTTTACACAGGGGACTAACATCACAGCTTTCTGTCCCATGGACAGCATGTATCTCAAAAATGTAAACTTCTTCAAAGCCAAGAACAACAGCTCTGATTTAAGCTTTGTGGAAATCGGTTTCTTAGAATTTTATGTTTTCGCGTCTAAGATGTTGAGGAATTCCTTTCATCGTGTCCAAAACTCCACCAGGAAAAACATCCCTGTTCGTAGTTTTGTGATGATGGGATTTAGCTATTTTTTAAAGATTTATTTAGCCTAAGACGTAGGAGTGTCAGCACATAGAAAAAGTCTTTATAGTCCAAAATTAGAGATACATCATTTTCTTCTGACTGCCTTGTGCCTTGAGATGATTTTTGCATAAACAGGTTATTTCCAACAAGATCATGTTTATGCCTGAAGTACAATTTTTGTCAGTGTTCATTTCTTTAATAGAGGCTGAAATCTTTTGCGGTAACATTAACTGAGCGTTCACACTGCCCCTTTACTTTGGCCAATACTCTATTAGATGTGCTCCCCAAGCTTTTTTAGCATAGTTACATGAGTTTTAAGACAAATGTGAGTCTTGTGAGTGAGGAAACGATTAGATAAAAAGCGAAACACATTATGTAAACAGTAGAGCGTGACTGTATGTGTGTGTGTGGAGAGGAATGCCTGTTAAAATGCCACAAGAATCCAGCAGAGTTTCCAGGGAAGCCGACGGAGGCTGGGCTTCGGGGAGTCTGGGAAGAGCTCCAGCAGTGACTGGGGCTGTGAGGGTCTGCTTTTCGCAAAGAGGTGGGACAGATGTGTCTGCGTCTGCAGGACCAGGACAACTGCACATAAACAGCTGTTGCAGTACACGAAGGAGGCCAGAGTTCAGCGTGGAGTCACTGAACGGCCTGGAAAAAACACCAGCCCTGAAAAAGTGTCTATCCTTGAGTTGACATTGGCGGGACTTGATGTTTTTCACACCAGATAAGTTACAGTGAAACAAGCATTAAAGGCAACTGCAATTTCTATCAAAGGTGGAGGAAAATCAGTGGCCACATCAAGCATTATGACCCAATCAACAGCAAATCAAGCTGAAACTGTTGGAAAAATCACAGAAACGAGTTTTTTTCAGCACAAATTTCACCTTCTTAAATGTGTCTTTTATTGCTATATTTGTTTTTAAATCCTTTATATCTGGATTTTGATTGATTATGTGATCAATAACAGCAATTTTGAGACCCCACATCAGACTTTAACAAATAACGAGAAAAGTTTCACAATTTTCCCCCATTTTATTACCAATTGGATTCAGTGAGAGAGCAGTTAGGTAATGAAGTTAAGTGTTAGCTGCAGTCCCAGATCAAAATTCAAGGCTCAACTAGAGCATGATGGTTGATTTAAATGTGAGCGGTGCTACGTTTCATAGCGTCTGCCCATGTCTTCCCCATACCATCGAGATTACAGCGTTAAACAAATATGTCTGCACTTGTAGTATAAAATAATAACACATAACGGGACTGAGCTGGTTATCCCATTAGTGAAAAAACATCTGGGTGAAATTTGCAGCTACAGTTTCTGTAGAGCTCCTGGACCTGGATCTGTCTGGGACACAACCTCAGTGTCTGTCAGACGCTTTGTGCGTGTTTGTGTTCTCGGTCTAATAAAGCGTCATGCGTGAGGAGCAGGCTGCTTCATTAGTCTGCTGGACATAAGCTAACACGCTGCTCCACAGTAACAGTCCTGTGTCTGTCTTGGTTGTGCTGTGCAATGATTTTCCTTCAACCAAACATTTGTTGGGGTGAAAAAAAAGCCGTGTGCAAACACAAAGCCGCCTTTCAGGGTCTGGATGTGTTGGGTGGTGCTGGTGCCGTGAGGCAGCTCAACTGGACAGAGCTGCCTCAGTTCAGTGAGGGATGATGAACACCAACATACAGTCGGAGGAGGACCAAAATCAGCTATTTACGGCCTGACTACGACCACAGGGGCAGAGCCAGAGGGGTGGCCTGGGGTGCCGCTGACCATCACTAATATCTGATTGGCCGCCCACGGTGCCACTTCCTGCCAGAGAGACCCGGTGGTACAGTAGGTACCTGCTGTAGAACCCTCAGCACAAGGAGAACTGAGCAAATCTGAACCTGCAATCCATCACTATCATTATAAATCAGTAAAATGTTATTACATACATTTAAACAGATCATGATCATTGCAAAGGATGGATTTTTACTCCCCAGTGATTTATTATTTTTTTATTACATGGAGTTAAAAATGGTGGATAACTTACCCATTAAACACACACTTTAGAAACCCATTATTAGTATTATACTCTTTGTATCTAGACATTTTGTATCTAGTACCTTTCAAAACATTTTTAACAAGCCACCCTATGAGTGTGCATAAGAAGAAAACTGTTATGATGTATTATTGTTATGGGTTTACTTTTGAATAATCTCTCTCCTCCTGCAGCTTTAAAGATTAACTTACCCGAAAAAACTCTTTCCAGCCGTCTCTCATTATCCTGTAGAACTAACCAAAGAAATAGTTTCCCATTTTGGATATAACAGTCAGATGAACTTCATGGTAATAATAGTAAATGCAGTTACTGCCAGCAGACAGTTCGTGTGGCATAAACAACACAGGCCCCCTGATCTCTGAAAACTCACTCATTCTCTAACGGTTTCTAGTTTTCCATGTACAAAAACAGCAAACATTGCTTTTACATGTGGTTATGTGCCCAGATTTCCTGGTCAGGTGCAGTAATGTCTTGGATTTATGGCATCCTACCAACATTCTACTGACAATTTCTTTCCATTTACCTTCTCTTTGCACAACGAGCTCTTTCTTAGTTAATTTCCCCACATTCCTGTAGGCCTGTGTTATGTTAAAATTTATCGTTATATTTGGTTTTGGCATGCGTATGCCGTTCAAAGTGCGCGTTAAGCTGTGTCGGTGACTCGCACACTTGATTGAATAAACACGGTAGAGCAACAGCTTTCAGTCTGCGTGTGAGGGGTGAAGTGGAGCTAAATGGGAAAACTTCGACCTGGGCCACCATGGCTGCATAAACTGCGGTTTCCTCTTAACACTGAACATCCTTCCTGTAAATGGCATTTAGATTTGCAATTACAGCTGCAGGTGTTGATGCCATAAAGCCGAGAGGCAGGTCGACAAGAACACAAACAAGCCGGCAAACAATCTGAATGTCAAACATGGAGGAAAAACATGAATTCTACTTTTCAATATTTCACCTTCCAGGAGAAACATGTTAAAAATTTGTCATCAAGAACATAAACTGAAAGATGCAAAATATGATGCAACTGAATTTATATTTAAAAACACAAACAGACCAAAAACTGGTTTTGACTTTTGATTTATTGATGTCCGTCCAATTTGTGACCTCTAAATGCATGAGTGCAATATATATATATGTGTAGCAGAAGATACAATCAGCAGATAAATATAAAATTCAGGAAAATAGTACTCTAGTAATGTAAACTCTATGACAAGTGTTACAAATCACTACGTGCCTGGTTCACACTGAGTTTGAGTGCAGCTTATGTTCACCATAAATACACGGTAGTTTTCCTCAGAACTGGAGAGATCAACAGTGACACATGGGAAGGGTGAGGTGGTGCGGAAGTGTTGTCAAGAATAAATCCATACAGGACATCTGTAACGGGTTCCCAGGGCAGTCCGGACATACAGCCCAGGACTTTTCCATGATGGCGTCTGAGCATTTCCATGGCCGTTCTTCCCTCCCGTTTCCTTTTCTTCCCACACAGTCTCACTTTAACATTAGCTCGGATGAAAAACAATGAATCTGCAAATGCTGGAATCATATTCTGCAATACCACTGCAAAGCGAAGTGACAATAAAACTCCAACTGAGTACATCTTTTGTAATTCCGTGATGTTTAAGGAATTCCATAGCCAGTATTAATGTTGTAACTGCAAATACAAGAGTAATCACGCTACTGCAGGCTAGTATGTCAAGCACTGTAACTCTTTACATAGAAACATAAGTATAAATAACAAGCAACATATTTCTGTAGTAACAAAAAATACAACACAAAAAAATTAAACATACGGCTTTTAGTGTTTTGCGCAGATGAAACTTAATGCTTGTGATGTAAATTGTTCTTGCTTTCTAAGTTAGTGTCCAAAGTTACTAGTGAAGTCACTGTGCATGCACACTGCAACCAACGTGGTCAACAACGTTAGCAGGCACGTTTAATAAACTTGTGCATATGTGGAGACAGGTCAACGGTTTCTGGGATTAACCAATCAGAGCCACTGGATTTTTTACAGTTCTCTACACTGGACTCTCTATCACAGGCTTGTAAACATTTCAATCTTCAAAAATCTTTTTTTAAATCTTAAGGGAGAAGTTGCAGATTTGGCAGTTACTGATAGTTGAGCAGTATTATTTTGTGTTTGTTTTCATTTTTATTTTTTTTATCTAGCCCCATTAACAAAACCAAAAAGTGTGTAACCCTTTAACCAAGCTGATCACAGCGTCAATGCACAGTGAGGGACAGCACACTTCTAAACCTCGCATACTCTATGTTAGCTGGACAGGGAGTGTCTGGCAAGACATTTAAGAAGATTCGACCTTTGTCAGAGAGGAAAAAGTGGTCTTCTAGTGGGGGAAAAGCACCAGCACATGGGCGGTGAGATAATGTCTCAACAAGCCACTGAACGTAATTACAAGAACATAATGTGGTCATTTTAAAGAGTGGCGTTTCTTAAACCTAGATGGGCATGTCTGTAGTCATGGCAGTGTTTCCTTCTTTGAATGATAATGAGGATGATTCATTCGGAGCGGTGCCTGGTCCCAGCTGTGGTTTTACCAGTTGTCTAGGAAGTCAAATCCAGTCTTCAGGATGCTGCTGCTTGTGTTGAACTGAGGGAAATGAACAAGACGGCAGGAGGTTTAGACTGAGAGACCGTGTTGGAGACTGTAAAAGCCTTAAAATTCTGTGCACACAGACTTATTCAGCAAATTATTTTACTGTATGATATCCTACAGGAGATTTATTACGTTCGATTTGATAAAGGCGTCACCCTGTTTGTTGCAACTATAATAAACTCCAGTGTGCTTGCCCATATTATTTTGGATTGTTTGGATTTTTGTGATTCAAGCTTCAGTGCACAACAAGGACATGGAAAGATTTTAAAAATTGGTTTTGCTTTCACACCTCCGACTACACTAAACACACGATGGTGCAATAGTTAAATGTGTGATTAGCGTTTATGAAAAAAGACTGCTGTTAAATCAACTCTCTCATTGTGCAGAACTGTCAACCAATCAGTATTAATAATCTATATAATTACAGACTTTGAACTGACATCATACATAAAGCATGTGCTTTACATAAAAAACGCAACTCACTTGGGAAAATGTGGGGCTGGTGTCAACGTGGGGTGAAGCTTCTTCCTCTTTCTCCTTCTCCACGCTGGCGGACAGGTTGGGGGGCTTTGACATCATATTGGAAGAGAACATTTCATCCAGGGTGTTGCTGACTGACGGCAGGGTGCTCTGAGATCGCTCCCATCCTGCAACCGTTGAGGACATGCTGGTGGGTGGGGCTGGGTTTGGTGAGATGGAGATAGATGCAGGCGTAGCACTGACGGCAGCAGGAACTGGGGGATGAGGAGCAGGAGGTTTGGGTGCCCGCTGTTTGATGGACCTGGAAGGAGCTGGAGGGTGGGGGTCAGCTGCTTCATGCTCCTTAGGTGTGACAGAAGTTTCCTATAGAGAAATTGATATTTACTTTTTCAATAGTAGTAATAGTAAATTTTCTAGTATAGGTATTGCCAGGTGTGTGTGTATATACATATATGTGTATATATACACACACACACACCACAGAAGCATAAATGTGCACCGATCACAACAGCCAACTAGGATGTTTCTTTCTTCTGTTTGTTGGAGCAAAATTTCAACTGCAATATCTTGCAGCTTTTTACTTGAATGGGAAGTAGAACCAAACAGTAATAAAAGATACTCACCTGTCGAAGGTAGGAAGGGAGAGGTTTCTCCCCTTTTTCAAGGGACTTAATCTGACTGGGGGTCAGGGACTGGAAGTCAGCCTGCTCTCCCTCCAGTCTGGACCTTTCGACACTGATCTTCCAGAAGGACGACTCTTCCTCTGGTCTCCGACTCTCAGGCACTGACACCTTAACAAATGAACACCACACTTAAAAAACTAAAAAAAGGCTGAATTGAACAATCAATGGTGCAGGCTCTAAAATTCATGGGATCTTTATTGAATTTTTCAACTACAAGCTTATCAAAATATACTCATTTAAATGTAACAAATGAATTGAAAACACATAGTACAATAATGTTAGCCCAGAAGGAATCTGATCATACCTTGGCTCCTGGCGTACTTTTGCCAATCTGGTTGGAATGAGGAGCCTTTGCAGACTTTGAGTCAGCCTGTGAGGCAGAGATCACCTGATCTACAGATCCGGTCATCCAGCTGAAGTCCAACTGGCTCTGAAAGATGGGAACGAATTCATTCAGCACGACTAAAGTGCAGTTGTGGAACACCATGATCAGTATCCAAGTACAGTAATTACAGTATTTTAAAAATGAATGGAGCTAGTTTGTCCAAGTTTTAGGTCGTAGTGAAAAGTAAATTGGCAGTCATGCCCTAATCTGTCTCGTTATATATACAGATTTATTGTTTTTTTTTCTTTTACGGTATCGTTTAAGATATCATTTTTTCTGATACAAGCAATATGAATGCATCGCTTTGGACTGCATAAAAGGGTAATATAGTACTTTTTGTAATCAAAACATTAAACAGCTAATATTGACAAAATTATAAGTGAGCAGAGTGCACATATGAAGACACAGCTTATTTAGAGTTATTTTAAATATTATAATTTTGTCACTTGGGGGATTAGTCACTGTGTTGGGACACACAAATGAGAAACTTGGAGCACAGTGTCTTGCTCAAGAAAACTCCAACATGTGGACTAAAGGAAGCTTGGAATAATTTGCTGAATTACTTTTCAGAATAACTGTACCTTGGTTTCCCACGAGAATGGGGCAGAATGCTCATCTTGCCAGGTAATATCCTAAACAGAGCAACACACATATATTTACTTGGTATGTAAAATCTCCAAATGTTTAATAAAAAAAAGAGAGGACATTAATGGTAAGGGAAGATAATTAAAACTTCAATGTTTAGTTACACAAAATATTAATAAATTCTAAACAATCAAAAGCCCCACAATACCACAGATTTTCTAACAAGCCCACGCATTAAATAATCGTTTGGGTCTTAATGCACGTTAATGTAACTACTGCGTTATAATTTACACAGCTATCTGTCTGTCCATCCATCCATACATCCATCCATCCATCCGTCCATCCATCCATCCATCGTTCCGTCCATCTTTGGTTTGTAGCTAGGCAACGCCCCAGGCAGCCAATCTGACGTTCACGTACGTCAGCGGCTGGCGTTACGTTGGCTTGCGTTAGCTAACGTTAGCATCCCTGAGAACACAGGCTCTTCAGACATCCACATACACAATAACACCACGCAATATCAATTATGATGTGATTCAATACCTCCTCCCCGAAATGAACTATCTTCTGGCCCGTCTGAATCAGTAGCTTAGGGTAGCACACCACTTCTTCGCGGTCCACTCTGTGCATGGCGTATCGGGCTCGGATATGAGGATCCATCATCCAGTTGTCAATGGCGTTGTCCTGCTCTTCCGGCGTCATTCTCTCCCAGGACGAGCCGTGCCTGGCTTTCACTTTCTCCCTCTCCTGCATTATTTTCCTGGCCATAGAGTTGATGGAGGAGAAGTATTCCAACTTCTTTTCCTCCGTCCTGTGGGCGTCGGGCCCCACTACGGTCGCGGCGGCCATCTTTAGCTGCTCCCAGCTGTTGTTATTGTGAGGAAGAGGAAGCTGGTGTTCGCCGCTGAGTGGGCGGGACGTCGCTCAAAGTGACAGGACGTGACCGCACGTGCGTCAGCGGCGCCATCTTGTGGCGTCTCCCGTTTCTGTAGGCGGCAGCGCAAGGTAAGCTGAGATGAAACGCATGAATATTAATGTGTTTGGTCCTCGCCATATTTCCAAAATTTTAACCGTGTTTATAGGATCAAAGACTCGTCCGCTTTATGAATAGTCACAATTGCAATTTTATATTTATAAATACATTTACAGTGTAGTAAAATGTGCAAGAGGTGAAGGGGTCTGAACACGTTATGAGGCAACGTTATATTCATCTGATTCTTTTATGTGTTTTTCCCCTTTAATGAATCTTTACTTAAATAATACACGAGGAGAACATTTCTGTATCTAAATATTGATTTGCAGTAACAACAGTAAGGTAAAAGTAGTTGCAGTGGTACCAGTGTGCCCTATTAATTATTTATGAGTATAATAACTGATAATAAAATCACAATGTATAATGTAACTATAGCTGTTTTAAATCTTTTGCACTAAACAAAAAAAAATCAAGTTTTTCTTCAGTTCATTTATTACGTTTACAGTAATCAACTGTCATACACAACGTGAAAAAACAAATGAGTTATAATGTGATATTTACAGCAAAAGTCATACACACAAATTAACAATAGAGAATGTGAAGTTACTTCACGCCGTGCTAACTGCTAGGCGATGGCGGCGTCATCTTGTGCGGGTTACGTTCATACCTTTTGATTTCTTTGGCTAAAAAGTTGTCCAAATTGTTCAGCTTTGATGTATGGCAGCACGCCTCTACTGACCGAGTATGATAACAGCCAGAACACAGACTGGATCCTCACAATGTGGTGTAGGAAAAAAAATTCAGCACTGCGTGATGTCAGCTGCACATTCTCTATAGGAAATTACAAAAAACATTTAAAAGCAAACAAGCTTTAACAGTCCCTCCAACTAATAAATTAGCACTGCACAATGCATTTTAGCCATTGCACACTGAGACAGATATGAATATCTGCACTAAATCAGGCCCTCAAGGTGCCGTGGGGATTTTGGGATCGTTGTGGCCTAAAATGGCCAATTTTAGAGCTTTTGTTGAAAAAATTTTTTCTTGTAATGTTTTAATCATGGCCAGTTCACCGGGGACTGGTTGAAATAATGGTTGCGATCGCAGCATCAGTTCCTGGAGGGACTGTTACGTGGTCAGGTTCCAGTGACATTCAGCCCATTCAGTCACAATCCAAAGTAGAGTGAACATTACTTGGCGTCTATTACTCCCATCGGCAGCTTAGGAACGGCAGCATTCAAAACAAAGGAACATAAAACCATAAAAACTCAAAATACTCTAAAAATACTCTAAAAAATGCTTTTCATTTTCAGGAATTTTTAAGTCTCGTAAATAAATAACTCTTAGTTTACATTTGCAAACGTAAACCCTGGTCTCTTGTACGTTTATCCCCATTTTTATTTAGATACAAATTGCTTGGGAACTTGGAAGTGGTGTCCCTTAGGCTGAGCTGTGACTAGCATCGTAGAGGTTAAGTTTTTCATTTTTTATCAAACTTTCGCTGCCAAAACGCGGGTTAATGGTAAGAGCAGTTGGCACAGTTTTAGATCTTCGTCTGGATGAGCGACAGCAGGCCAGGTAGAATATCTCTGCTATATTGAACAGAACAGAAACACAGGCCACTACAAGCATAAAGATGATGAAAATGGTCTTCTCAGTGGGTCGGGACATATAACACTCAACGGTGAAGGGGCATGGAGCTCTGGAGCAGACAATTCTAGGGTCCATAACAAACCCGTACAAATAATACTGCCCCACAATAAACGCAATCTCCAAAATGATTCGGAAAACTAAGGAGGTCATGTAGCTGCCCAGCAGGTTGCCTTTAATCGTGACATGGCCCTTTTCATCAGAGTACTTCGGACCTTTGACAGTTTCACTAGAGTGGGTCTTTATATATTCCCTCAGCTTATTCTCTTTATGGATGATGTGGATGACATGGCCAAGGTAGAGCAGCGTGGGTGTTGAGACTAAGATAATCTGGAGCACCCAGAATCGAATGTGTGAGATTGGGAAGGCGTGGTCGTAGCAGACATTCTTGCAACCAGGCTGTTTGGTATTGCAAATCATTTTGGACTGTTCATCACTCCAAACCTGTAAAGGACAGATGAGAAATTATTACATATCTATATGTTAAACAGATAGAATTAATTAGTGCACTAACTGACATTGCATTTGGAGGTTGTCTACAGCCCAATTAAAATTTCTGTCAATATCACAAAAGAGGTGTTAAAAGTTTAAATCTAATGGTTTCTCAGGAGTCGGGGCCTTCGCATGGACACCAGAGGGTGATATTTCCTCTCGAATGTCCCAGCAGTGCGTCAGTGTTACATCAGTTATGTGTAATCCAAAAAAGACAGTAGAGACAAATAGACGCAGACCTTTTCTACTCCCGCTCCAAGAACCATGATCCTGAAGATAAACAGCACGCTGAGCCAGATCTTCCCGATGACAGTGGAGTGGGACTGGACCTTGTCCAGCAAAGCAGACAGGAAACTCCACTGTCCCATGGTCTCACAACTTAAAAAACAAATGAAAGTTTTTAATTATTGATAATTTTGAAAAAAAATAACACACACATTTACTAATAGACAATTAATTTTAATAGCCCATGTTTCTGGAAATGTAACAGCTTAGTCATATCAATACAAAAAAATCAGCAGTATCAGTAAATAGTACAAAAAAATCATGCAGATCATCTTATAACAATCCTTTTTATATAAAAAAACTATAACCAATTTTAATAACAATCCTGTAGAGACTGTATTGTTTGGGAGAGACAATTGTAGGTTGTAAACTCTCCAACCTATAAAATGTTTATAATATACAGCTGAAGCTATAAAATCTATTTCATAACACAAACTAATAATCTGTTCTATTCTTTGATAAAGGAATCCAAATTCAGCAGATGTGAAATCCAAATGCTGCGTCAACAAACTAAATTTTTATGATAATAAGAAGACTAGTGTGTTTACAATGTATGTTAACACCATATAATTGTAATTATAAAACCCCAGAAAATGTGTATAACATCGATAATAGAGATCATCATCGTCGCAAATTATAGAAAGTCTGAACGATCTGTCAGACGTATTCGGACATTCACTGTACTATGGCTTTGAATGCACCCTTACAACACTTTATGCGCGCGTTCACATCCATCTTGTTAAAGCTTAGTGTTTAAGGTAATACGATTTTCATTATTTCAATTACATTTTTTAAGCACAAATTACCAATAACATTTTTTAAATAGTTTTACACCTTACCTTTGATTTTAAAAGGTTTTCTTCCTGACAAACCGATAGTTGCCACCCTTGGAGCAGAATGACACAAAGCCTTGTGCACCACACCAGTCCTCTGTGTGGTACCTTGAACTTTAGATTAGATGGAATTGTGCAACAGTGAGAGTTGTCACGTTGTTCTGACATCTGGAAATGATAAAAAGTGGACAAATTTGGGCTAAGCAGTGACAAGATTGTACAGGTTAATGATTGGCAGTGCGTAAACCCAAGTTATTGCCCTCATAGTTTTTCTACTGCTGTTGTATCTCTGTTTGAAAAAAACCTTAACAATGCATGCAATAAAAGGAACAAATGCCCTAATCGGGTGTTTGTTGGCATTCTATATTTAAAAAAAGATGTGTTAGTTATGTATCTTTAATTTAATATTTTTGTAAAAAAAAAAAAGTTTGGGGATAAAGAGTATAACTTAAAAACCTGTACAGAGTAATACAGTCCAGTGTAACAATCAGAGAATTAAAACTACATGAGGTTTGTCACGTTTACTTTTTGTTGAGATTATTTAAAAAAGAAATTTTGGTTCAGACTCTGATTTAAACAAATTATGAGCAAATCGAGCAAATCCGGTGCTTTAAGCTTCAGAAAGATACGTGTCTGTTGAGTTTTTGTATTGAATTTGACATGTTTTGCACTTTTTGTTCTGTTTATGTGGTTCATTAATGAATGTCCTTATCTTTAAACTCAAAGGAATTCTTCCCGTCTCAGTGATCATGACTCAGTGGTGATGAATGTATCAAGTACTCACAATCATAAAATCCTAGCAGGTTTATACTAGTCACCCAGCATTGACTGGTGATAATTTAGTGTTTAAATAATTTTAAAGAAAAATTGTAACCATAAAAGTAAAGCATTGCATTCAGGTTCATAAATGTGAATGTTTTCTTTCTCCTCTGTCATAGTACATTGAGTAAACTGGTTAGAAGCTTGGACATTTCCATTAATTTGTTGACTTAAAAAGAATAATAACTTAATAAATATTCAGTAGTTAAATAATGAAAATCATAATTACAATCCTATAATTATATTTATTTATAAATAAGTGTCATTGATGCTCTGGATGGAAAGTGTAAACAAATCTTAAATAATATTGTCAGAAAATGTTTTTTTATACAACTTTAATTGTTTTTTCAAACAACACAGTAACTCCATCATATACATAGAGTAAAAGTTCATGATGATGAACTTTATCATTATTTTAGTACTAGATAGTGAACATGGCAATAACTTAAACAGACACATTTAATAACTCGGCATGGTCACAATTCTGCTCACTCATTTTCATCATGAAAACATAAATACATCATCAATAATGCACACTCAACTTCCTTACTGGATTTCAATTAAAAAAACTGCAAAATAAATGTAAAATTCAAACAAAAAAGATACCAGAAAATTAAGAGATTTCTCAGTTAATACAATGTCAAACATTTTTTCCTTGACATTCTGAAATAATCTGAAATAAATCTTTAAATCAGTCTAGTGAATGTATCTGAAATCTAAAACGAGGGCATTTAATGACGGTTAATGACCACTCAGTAGCTGTTTCTCCTCTTTGGCCCCGTCCACGCTTCCTCCGATGCTCTGTCTGCTCTCTAAATCCATGTTCAGCTTGTTCTGCTTGAGCGTGTCCTCTGTGGTCGGCCACCTGGGTGCTGACGACCTGGAATGGCCTGCAGGTGATGTCATTTTGTGACTATGAGGCCTGGGCCCACATTTGACCCTGGTGCAGATAAGGTAGAACATCTCAATGACGCTGAGAAGCAGAGAGACGCAGGCCACTGCCAGCATGAAGATGATAAAGATGGTTTTCTCAGTGGGCCGGGACATGTAGCACTCTACCGTGAAAGGACAGGGCTTCTTTGAGCAGGGGAACATGGGCACCATGATAAAGCCATACAGGTAGTACTGGCCCGCTATGAAAGCAGCCTCGATGATGATCTTGAACACAAGCTGAGTCAGGTAACTTCCCAGCAGGTTCCCCTTGATCTTCACTTTTCCCCTTTCGTCTGTGTACTTGGGCTGTTTGAGGACCTGGGTCCCACCAGGGTTCGATAGCTGCTCCCTTAGCTTTTTCTCTTGGTGGATGACGTGCATGGCGTGACCCAAGTAGACCAGCGTTGGCGTGGAGACAAAGATGATCTGGAGGACCCAGAACCGAATGTGTGAGATGGGGAAGGTCCAGTCATAGCAGACGTTCTCGCAACCAGGTTGCTGAGTGTTACAGATGAAACCCGACTGCTCGTCGCCCCAGACGCTCTCAGCACCCGCACCCAAAACCATGATCCTGAAGAGGAAGAGGACACTCATCCAGATCTTTCCAATGACTGTGGAATGGGACTGGACCTTGTCCAGCAACGATGACAAGAATCCCCAGTCTCCCATCTTTTTGGTGACTTGCAGTTAATCTGTGATTAAAGCAAACGAAATTAAGTAAATAATAATTTCCTTATACCACACCTTATTAAGGTTAAGGTATCTTTATTGATCCCACGACGCGGAAATTGAAACATTTACCAACATTTACCATATTGAAACATTAACCAAGTGCATTATTAATCAATATGCTGCTGAAAGAAAAGATCTCATTGTTCTGTTTAACTTGGATTGTTCTTGCACTGAAACTTGAGCAACTTGGTCAATATTTTTCCAAAATAATCATTAATCCGAGTTTTGAAAAGAATTCTGAGTGGGTTTATACTGATGAGCCGGATCAGGTTGGCATAGAAATAACACTAAACAGAAAACAAAAAAAGAGGTAAATTACGAGACTGTAACTGCCTAACATTGATTCCTCTAAAACACGGCATTATCCTTTTAATACAAAATGCATATGAGACATGAGCATGTGGGCTAAAAAGAGACAAACTCATTGCAAGCCAATGTGATAGTGATGTAAGTCAGATTTATTCTAATAATCGACATTCAAAAGGAAAATTATATATACCACAGTTCCAAATATTCTATGACAAAAAGTTATTGGAATTTTACTACACAGGATTCTTTGAGATTCTTCCCATTGGTCACTTATTACTGTTTTTAAATGATCATATTATAAGTTTTCTGTAGCAGAGATCAGAAATCGTTGCACCTTACCTGCTGGCCAGGTCAGAAAGAACGATCTGTGGGTGAAGTTGATCACTAACTGGAGTTGGACCTTGTGCTGTGTCAGGATAGAACTGATGTAGCCTCGTATTATGCAACACACGTCTGGCACGAATGTCATTTTTTTACCCGTCAGCAAATGCGAGAAGGAAAAAGTTTGAAAGACAACTCGGTGAGGCGTGTAATAATTGACAGGGCTAAACTTCTCCCTACATGGAATTAACGGTTATCACAGTTTAGTTATCTTAAATTTTTTAAAGAGAAGTAACGAAGCTACTGCTTCATCTCAGCTATGCTCATTCGGTTTTTCCATCTGATTAATATAGACAAACTCTGAAACATTTGTACATCTGTAAATTTAAGTGTTTTGTATTTGGGTGAAAGGAGAACCAGATGAAATCGTATTTGCTCTTCTTTGTGACTCGTAAAAAACATTCACCAATTTCAACAAAATGTGTCAACAAAATGTTGGCATTACATTCAAACATTCAAAATCTGAGCAAAGACTGTGGATAAAAAAACATTACAGAAACACATCTGCCAGTGTTTGAGATGTTATACTCTACTGTCTTGTCTTAATCTTCATGCTAAGTAATTTAACTCTCAGCAACACAGCAAATAGGCATAATTACCAAAGTGGTGAATCAAAATAATAGTAGCACTAGAAATGTGATGATCATTTTATTGCTACAATTTACAATGAAGGCTTTTAGCTGAAGGCAGCAAGTTTAAAGGAACAAAGATTTAGAAATATAGGTTCTGCAGACAGGCCTGTTAATAGCTTAAACTGCATTAAAAGTTATACCCAGCACACAGTTAACCAAACTGCTTTATGCACTTTAATAACTGGAGCTCCCTCTGTACAGCCTGAACAATAAATAGCATAGTTTAGAAATAAAAAAAACTGCAGAGAATAAAAGTTAGACATTAAATGCAGTCATTCAATGAAGGACTGACAGAATTTATAGAATATATATTTATCAGTACTGCAGGACAGTAAAGCTTTTTAAATCACCTAACAGAAGTTATATTGTATTTTCCAATCTGAGACGTTTATTGAAACACAGTTGTAGCATTACATTATCTTAAAATACAGAATGTGTCATAAACTGATTTGTTACTGGTATATTTTCAAATAATAGGGGTTTGGGTTAGACATTTACCAACAGCTCGTTCTTTTTGCAGAACACTTTGGACTGTTACGCAAAAGAGACTTATTTTCAAGCAGCGTTTTGCATGTGACTGACTCCTGTTTGCAGAAGCTGTCTCCCACTTGTTGCGATCTTTTACCCCGCTCTCAGCCTCTTGTCCTCACCAGAGCCAACGCACACAAACACTGCAGCTGTCCTGGAGCCCCTCGGGTTTGCACACGTGCAGCCTGTCACCGCCTCCGTGCTTCAGATGTGGACCTCGTCCATATTGTTCTCATCGCTGACCCCGCCTGTGATTCCGTTCACCCCTAACTTTCGTCCTTGCAGCTCCAGCTCCAGGTTGACACAATTCTGTATCATCTCATCTCGCCTTTTGAAAGCCTTTCTTTGTGAAAGCGGGGGTGTCACTGGGGTCACGGTGTAGTCCTGCCTCCTCGCCATGCACTCCTTCACAGCCTTTACAAACAGATAGATAAGCTCAACCAAGCTGAGGATGAGGGAGACAATCGCGGCCACCAGCATAAACCAGATGATGACTGATTTCTCTGTGGGCCTGGACAGGAAGCAGTCTACCTTGTGAGGGCAAGGTGACTCCTTGCAGACATAGCGAGTCTGGAGGGTGAAACCATAAAGAAAGTACTGACCTATGATGAACAGCACTTCCAAGACAATCTTGGCAATAAGGTGTATGACATAGCTGCGGAGAAGACGCCCTCGGATGCTGATCTTGCCATTGCTCTTGGTGTACTTGGGAAGTTTGTAGGCCCTCCTAAAGAACAGGCTGGCTTTGTCGTCCAAAGCTGTGTGGTTCTTCATTCTTTCCTTCACCTTGATGGGAAAGAGAAGAAGACAGACAACTTGTTGTGTGGCATGCCAAAAAGCGTTTACCAGACACACTATCATACTATAAGCAATGTAAAAACACACTTTTTTCTCGATGTGGATCACATGAAGGACGTGACCGAGATAAAGCAGCTTCGGAGTCGCTACGGCAATAATCTGAAGAACCCAGAAGCGGACATGAGAGATGGGGAATGCGTTGTCGTAGCAGACGTTCTCACAGCCAGGCTGCTGAGTGTTGCAGACAAAGTCCGATTGCTCATCATTCCACACCTGAACAACGTAAAAGATAAACAGTTGAGAAGTTAAAGAGACACACTGTACCTTAATTGCCCTTCAATAGAAAACACAGTTTACTAAATTGTAGGTTTTCTGAGGAAGTGCGCTTTAGAGGACCAGACCTTGTCAGCGCCAGTGCGCAGGACCAGGATGCGGAAGACAAACAGCACTGTGAGCCAGACTTTGCCAATCACTGTGGAATGGCTCTGAACTTTATCCAGCAGGCGACCAAGTACATCCCATTCGCCCATTTCCGATGCCAGTTGCCAGTTGTCCTGCTTTCTGTTTAGGAAGACGAGGAGACAGTAAAGCATTCTGACTCTGAGTCAGTCTGTGGAGCCTCATACACATAATCGCTATTTGCACTGCTATAGAAGTACATAAGTCCACTATTATTGGTTGACAAAATTGAATAATTTGAAAATAGAATGGTTGCCCTGTTTCATTCACTGAACTGCTGACAGAGCTGCAAATGAGATTTTCTGAAAGCGACACTCCTTGATTGGATTATAGAAGGTGATACAAAAACAATGTTGCTGTTGAACAAAGAGGCCCTTTAACAAGGCCTAACTATCACCGAGTTTGCTGATGGAAACCACAGCTGCTGATGTTTGAGTCTGCAAAACATAATTATCTGCTGGCAAATAAGACCTTAACCTTGGTTTATATCAACCAATGCAAACCCTAATTTCAATAATGTCAGACACTGAGCTAAACCAAATAAAATCCAAACTGACCTGCCTGAGCAGAAAAGGCTGCAAGTCCTAATGCAAACTAATGGTTTCAAAGCTTCACTAAGGTTGTATTTAATATATTCTTAGCCATTGTTTCAATCTTTCTTATGTAGATTTTTGTTGTCCTTGCATTATTTGTGTGTTGATTTAATTTAATTTGTGAAGCACTTTGTGACTATTAAAGTAGTGCTTTTTGGGATCTGTAACAACAAATATTGATGGAAAAAATTGCTGGAGTTATTTTGTTTTTACCATTTGAGCTGTTAGTATTTCAAATTACAGCAAAATTCACATGATTTTACACTCCAAGCTTCTCATAATTGTGCAGATTTGTAAAGAAATATACAAATAACACTTATAGTTATCTTCTTTATGATGCAGGATGCAATAAATTACTAAATATGGATAATATTCCACGGTTGAAAAGGGTATAACACGAGAATATTACAGCATAATGCTGAAAATACTGACGTCTTCAAAGTTTTACTGTCCCTGTACAGTATCTGTCAACAGTTTTTGGCTGAATAAATACAACGGAGAATATGCATAAATGCTGTTCAATCAGTCAACTTACCAGCTTAGAAACGTGCAGAGAGAAAACGGGGATGAAGTGCCAGGAGGACGCTGAAAGAGCAGAGTGAAGGACCTCCTCTTCTTTTCTTCACCGTCTTATCTTGAAGGACACTTCAAGAACCACAACATGAAATCTCTAGTTCTAACTCTGAATGTAAGTGGTGGGTAGAAGTAAAAGCTATAAATATTTGATCTGCAATACTGACATTTACCAAACTATCTTGTTTTGTTCTCCTCTTACTTATATTTCTGTGACAAGATTTGCTTCATCGGAGCAGCCAGAGAACAGGATGGGGGCAGAAAGAAAAGGCAAACAAGCCAGATTTAAAACAACTTTGTGTTTCATGCAGAATACGGTCATCACATTTCATACATGATCACCATACAGATAGAGACAGAGTAAAGAAAAATAAACAAATGCAAATGGCTGCATAAAGGGCCTAATAAATGAATAGTTAATAATGAGAGCTGCCTTCTCTGGTCATGACATTAATACATTCAACCCTTCAAATTATGGAGCATCTTTGACTTATCTTTAAAAAAAATTAAGTTGCTTATTGCACACAGCGCTGCCGCCTCACAGCTTAAAGGCCCCGGGTTCAAGTCCATTTGGCAGCTGAAGCCTTTCTGTGTTGAGTCTGTGACCCTGAATACAATAAGTAGTAACAAACGATGGATGGATAGATGCTTACTGCACACCAATAATTCAACAAAAAGAACTCCCTTCTGGAATTTATAACTTCATTAAAATAATTAAAATAATTTCTCAAGTACTTGTCGAGATCTATTTTACATAATGTTGTTTCCACAAATATTTTCTTTTTGCTTTTCTCATCCAGACACTTTTTTTCTTTGTCTCAGTTTTCTTTATTTGCATTGTTGCTGATATTTTGTATTAGTTTGTGAATTTATTTTGAACTGCTGTTTTTTTGGTTAACCAATGTTTCTTGTGGCCATTATATTTTATAGACCTTTGAAAGAAGCTATGTGAATGATAATTACGTCATAGCCACTCTTTATTATAAACCCAAAAAATCCTAACATGTCTGACACAGCTACATAGTTTATGCATAATTTTCTATGATATAATCACATACTATTTGGCATGTGTGGATGATATTTGCACTGTGCAGTATTCATTCTTCTTGTGTGATGTTTAAAGCCCTTAAAGGAGCCCAGGGTTCCACTGCCTCACATATGTTTATGGCAAGCTGCCCTTCACGTGGTTTCATCAGGTCTACAGTCTTTAAACCAGCTAATCGGCCAGCACCATGTTTGTTCAGTGATGTAAATGATTTACACCATCGCAAGTTTAAGAGCAAAAGCATATTGTTCTTGACATTTAACATATAGATTAGAATCAACATATCTGATTTACATTGCAAAACAAATAAACCTATCTCACCTTCAAAGAGAGAGAGATAACACGACACAAATATGCAAATGGAGAAGAGTTTATTGTCTATTATTGTGCTATAATGAACACTTATCTCTATGGCAGGTACCGCACGATTCCAAATGTTTATATAGTGTACTGTATAATTCAACCACTCAGCACAACACAGCAGCCTATATGAATCTGATCACGTTTCAACACAAACATTTTACATCATTTCTGTGAATTATTTACAAAATGTTCAAAAATAAGTTTCTTTACAAACATTTCACTCTGTTGCCTTTCAAACTTATTTCTGGAGAGGCTTCAAATGTGAACAACACAACCACATCCACCTAAAGCTATCGCACTTCATTCAAGACCAAGCAGTTCGCTGCTGTAAACACTCCACCTAAGAATGTAAAAACACCATCCCCTCACACACTTTATGTAAACTCTGGATTTGATTTTTCACAATATTCAGTCACAATGCAAGAGTATTTTATTCAACTGAATGATTTCTTTTGGTTACAAAGGAGTGGATGTTAAAGTGCTCCATGTATGCAACATTTTATACATTCAAAGGAAAAAAAAGTTCCCACATTTAGGTTTAACTCAAACCTGACATTTGTGGTTTGTGTCGGCAGCTTGTTGATTTGACATAAGGTCTTGTCCAACAGAAACTATGGTCATTTTTTTAAAAGACCAGGCACTATACCAAATAATACCAGTGATAATTTTTGTATTACTGGCTTACTGGAATCAAGGCAAGACAAGAAGTTTATAGTTCCAAAAGTTCTGGTTGTAGTCTGGTTTTTCCGGTAAATTCAGGACTATACAAATGCGTCAGATAATAGTCCAGTATTACAGCAGAAACATGCATATTCACTTATTGTTCCCAAATCCCACCACAGATTCTCTGATTCTTGATACCAAATTGATAAGAGATAATCCAGTGATAACTGCAATCATCAGCAGAGTCTTGGCATTATATAACAGGCGTGTTCATAACTAAGGACAGAAGAAACTAAAGTACAACTCGTACACGAGTCCAGTAACATAATAATCCTGTAACCTGCTTAAGTCTGTTTGTGAAGAACAGAGAAGTGACCTCAACTTAAGAACACACGTGATCCGATAAACCAAATCCACTCTGGAATACACATCAGTAGCCCATACTGGAAAGAAAAAGACAAACAGGAGAAAATTATTTTAAATAAATTTTTAAATGTGTGAATGTGTGATATAATTCTTAACCTAAAATTGACATCATGGCTTAGTTTGTACTGACCTGCAGCGTATGAGGCCAGTAGCCGGTGGTCCTATGGGAAACTCCCAGGGTGGAAACTGCATGCCGGGCATAAACCTCTGGCTGTGGGACAAACCAGCTTTCTCTTGATGGCTGTGATGGTGATGATGATGGTTGTTGCCTACCTGATGCTATCTGAGAACACACATACACAATAGCCGTTATTTTACTTTTGATATGGAAACAATAAAATGTGCTTCCAAAGTCATAGAAAAGGACATGGAAGCTAAATATATCGGAAAACAAGGTTTAAATAAAAATAAAAATTTAAATAAAAACTTCAGCATTCAGCATCTAATACATTCGTGTTGTGAGAGCTTCCCTCTGTCATTAAGCCCTAAGTGGGTCTTTAAACCAATAGAACAGCAGCATACTCATACATGCCCTGTTACTTTATTTGTATAGGCCAAACAATTCCTTCAAATTTAAAGTGCTCGACATGTTTTGAATGTTACCAAAAAAAACGAGGTTCAATACTAGGCAACATTTTTTGATGAAATATCAAGTTTTTTACCTGGAAAGGAATGAGACTTTGCACAAAGATCCCCTTGTCACTGTACTCAAGGTGAAGAGCTCTTGAGAAATTGTCAAGGTAGCCCTGATAAATCAGAAAAAGAAAGCAAAAAAATAGAATAGAGAATTGGTTTATGTTTCATTTAACGGACAGGAAAAGGAAGAAAGACAAACACATTTAATTTGTTTGTGGGGATATTAGCCCTGACACATCACACAAATCTAAAAATGTTCTACTGTGCCTAATTTGTAGAATGACAGAAGAAAGAAAGAGGCCGATATCAACAGAGTCTTGTCTTACAGCCGAGGCGACGAGTGTTACTCTTCCAGGCATGGGTCTGCAGCAAGCACCTGATGATATATTCACCACAGCTCCTCTGCTGCGCTCCACCATCCCTGGCAGCACCAACCGGGTCATCAGAGTAGCAACTGCAAGATTCTTATTCACCATATCCAGCAGGCTCTGCTCAGGCATTTCAATCAGGCTGTGAGGGGAATTCAAGGACTCATCCACACAGTTTACCAGGAAGCCAATATCTTTACCCCTGATTGCTTCTTTGATAGGTTTGCTGGCTGCCTGGTCCAGAGAGAAGTCAGCCAGGATGACAGCGGTCTCCACGCCGTAGCTCTGGGAGAGTACCGCAGCAGTGTCCCTAATAGCAGTGTGGTTTGGGGTGACGAAGATGATGCTGACACCATGCTTGGCCAGTTCCTCTGCATAAGCTTTTGCAATAGACTCCAATGCACCTAGTGGGAGAGAGGAAATCACCTTTGTGTTGTGCCACGAAGAACTGACAATATAACTGCCAGCTCTACATCGTGAAACAGAAATATTTTGATTGTGGATTATGAAGAAGTGAGGAACAATGTCAGCATTCATTTATTAAGGAAGAATGCCTAACAATTGAAACCAGCTTCTGTGACCTACAACTTTGATTTCTGTGAATCCGTGAAAACTCACTGACCTATGTGTAATACATTAATACCTCGACCCTGTGAGAGGCAGGTCCGGTCTCCTTACCGTGAATGACAGCCCAGTCACCGAATCTTTGGGTCAGCTTCTTACTCGGTATCATCCTTGGCAGGAAATGCACCCTGACCAACGTGCAGCAGTCTCTCAGCAGGACCGCTGCTTTGCTGGCTGTGTAGAGAGCTCCCACCAGGGCCAGGGTCTCGAAGTAGGAGTCGCACGATCGAGAAATTTCCCTGTACAAAAGCTGAAAGCTGTCAACTGCCGCCATGCTGATGCTAATTCGCTAACGTTAGCAAAGCTTCTCCAGACAGCGGGTCGTGGTTTCTAAAAATGACTTTAACTAATACGTCAGGCGTGTGAAGACTGTGCACGGCTCTTCCTACACAGTCTATGAAGGAGACAGTCGTTAAAATCTACAGACTTTTCGGCAGGAACAGATTATCGCCCGCACACCTCCGGTTAAGGGAGCAAAACAATGAGTCACGTGACAATATACGTCACCTGTGCTGCATTTACAACCCTATGAAAAAAGAAATTGCAAACTTGTTAAGCACAGGGGTGATACTATTAACATTATTTACAAAAAATACAATTTATTGTGGTTAATAAATAAAAAATATAAAATATTGTTTTTATTTTTTTAATCTTTAGTCATCGTCATTATCATGTATGTCTACATGGAACACATATTTCCGATGAATCGGTGGGCTTCGAAGATATCCCACAATGCACCGCAGTTAAACTGTCGATGTTCCCATAGAGACGCAGCTGTCGGGGGCAAACGCTGCTAAAATGCAGCTTTTATAGAAAGCTGCTACTAGTTCCCGAAAAGGTGATAATTTTTTGTGTGTTTTCATATTGTATGGCATGCGTTCTCTTTGTTTTGTGTAGCGGGAAGGTTTTTTGTGTCCCTCAGATTCGGATTTAGCTGGAATTGGACAGTTTTGCTGTTAGCTAGCTGTGTTATCCAGCTAGGCAGAGAGAGCTGACACTGGTTGTTTCTGGCTTATTCTCGAATGAAGATTTAGAACTAGTTTGGATAAAGTAAAAGGACGAGGCCATGGCAGACCTTCGCTAACCCAAAGCTGAAAATGCCTGTTAAGTAGCAATTTGAAACACCTGTAGGTAATTAACTCATCGACCGCTTTTTAATCACTGGTCGAAGAGACTCACCTGTAAAGCTGAATGACTGGACACAGAAACTAAACCAAACCTGTTAAAATCTGTATATTTGATGAACTATGACTGTGCTGCAAACCAACATATATTTTTCCTTGCACAATTATACACAGATATTAAAATATGGTTGTAAAGATAATGTCATCATAACAAAACGGGATCTGCTGTCTAGCCAAACTCTGTGTAGCTGCTGTCACCCCTTTACATTTGAGCATTTTAAGGCTAAAAAAGTTCTGTCTTATTTGAAGTTCTTAGAGATGTCGCAGTTGCCAGCTGAAGAGGGGCTGGAATTACAGGCTCTGCTCAAGGAGCTTCTCAGAAGTATCAGCGATCGGATTTCTGGTGCTCCATCAACCGAATGTGCTGAAGAGATCCTTCTTCACCTTGAGGAAACTGACAAGAACTTCCACAAGTAAGGCCAATAGATTTACATAGGGTGTCATTGATTTTAAAAAGTTTATTTAAATGAAATATACCTTCCTTTGTGTCTGTGTTGTCTGTAGGAATGACATATGGTATGTACAGTATACATTAGGGCTGATTCTTTCACTCCTGTCCTTTCAGTTATGAGTTTGTCAAGTATCTCCGTCAGTATGTGGAAAGCTCCTTAGCGACTGTGGTGGAAGCGGAAACAAAAAACTTGACCAGAAGAGAACAACAAGAACAACATGCAATTGGCTCAGGCCACGATGCTGTCATCCATGTTGTCACCCGAAGGACCAGAGAGTCAGCAGAGTCAGTGCTGTATTATACGTAAATCTGTGAGCTTTGCAGAATTTCAAACATTTACTATTTACTACAGTCACAGAAAACTGCTGCATTGTGTGGGTTACTTGGACTCCCTCTTTTCTTGAAATACTAGAAAAGTGGAAAACTCGTGCTTACTATGACAGGAAGTCCCTTTGAGGGTCTGTTAATGTTGTATACTTTAGTAAACAAATAGGACCCCTCAACCTATTTTGTGTTAGGATCTGCAGACTCTTTCATAATCATAAACTACAAACAGAAAAACAGAGAAGCATTTATTGGGTTGTTGCTGAATTAGACACTGACATTAGTATTACACAATATTTTTGCTGTAACAGGTACCAAGAAATGATGCAGACCTTGAAAAACACCATGATCACGGTTGCTGAATTAGACACTGACATTAGTATTACACAATATTTTTGCTGTAACAGGTACCAAGAAATGATGCAGACCTTGAAAAACACCATGATCACGGTTGTGGAGGCTTTAATCAGCAAATTTGAGGAGAACCAGCTGAAGAAGGAGGAGAGGCACAAAGAGAAGCAGCAGTCAGTCAGTCAGTACACTGACAACTGCTCTGACAGTGACTCCTCCTTCAATCAGGTCAGAAGTTGTAGAAAGTAAATCCACTGACATAGCAATAGACAATCGCAATTTATTGACTTATTGCATCTTAAAATATTACAGCTGACTCACTTGAAGGATTACGGTTTATGGTCACAATTGCTGTTCCTCCTCTTCAGAGTTATGCGTTTATCAGACAAGAGCAACTGCAAGTGTTGGCTGAAAAACTCGACTCCAGCAGGCCCAAAGAGGTAGAAACGGTCACATTTTAAAAGTTATGTTGTCTTATCGTCACTCTTCATTGCTCATTAAGCTACAGTTGTGTGTAAATGTTTGCATCCCCACATTTTAAAGCAAAGATCATTTTCCAACATATTTAATGCATATTCAACTAGAACATACATTTTTTTTCCCCCTTTATCAAGGGGATGTAAACTTTTGCAATTTGGGATGGAGGAACATTTGTGCTAGCTGAATGTGTGTTAAATATCATGATGATGAAAAAAAATTCTACAAGTAGTTAACTTATTGTTGTTTCTGTAGGTCAAATTGAAACAACCTGTATGTGTCTGCTTGTTTTGAAAGCCGCTTTTTGTCGAGATTTTTGTGCATGCATCTAGGTGGACAGCTAGCTAGAAGATAAGAGAGAACCACCTCTATTAGTTCTCCATACAAAGTTCTAATTAATTTATTGCTGTCAATGCTGCCACACTGTACTGTGAAAGTAAAGTGATTTATTGTGTGGTGTGTAGGTGCGGTGGGAGGCCCTTCAGGCGCTCTGCTGCGCCCCCCCATCTGATGTGCTGAGCTGCGAGAGCTGGAGCAGTCTGCGCAGGAGCCTCTGTGCAGCTCTGAGTGACCCTGATCTCAGTGTGAGTCCTGAGCAGCCTTATTTTTTTATTTTTTTTTACTACAACAGTAGTACATGGTGTCATACAAATCCATATTTTACTTATGTAATAAATAATGAAAAAGTGTGTCATTTTTGGCTTTATCAGTATTGATTTTTAACTACTGTCTAAAATGCAGTCCTCCCACCCTGGTTGCATTGAGGACAATCATTTTTAAGCGCTAGGTGGTATCAAATATGTAGGCCAGTTGCTCAGTAGAGCCTCTGCATCTTTCTCAAATAATTCCTTCTCATTTTATTTCCATGTACCTTCATTGTAGGTGTTATTAGCATTCATATTATATGATTATGTGCATGTATTCTGAAAACCTTTGTGTCCCCCTCTCACCTTCCCCAGGATAACGTACTGCAGTACTTTGCTAAAAGCTTCTCCTCATCTCCATTGAATGTCACACGAGAGATTTACACCAGTTTGGGTAAGTCATTCGAATTTTTCTGACATTATTGGGCTTGAGATAAATGTGTATCGCTTTTCATGCTTGAATTAAACACGTTTTTTTTTTTATCTATAAAAAAATACAAAAGTCAAGGTCAGATTCTTCAATAAAAGTACAAACCATTTTCCCACTTACACCTATCATTCAACAAAGCAAATGGAAACGCCACAGAACTTTCTGCTGCCCAAATACACCGTGCAGTGACAATTAATCTACAGACCTCAATGAATAAAATAGATTCACTGGATTTATTCTGTACTGAATAAATAATCCTCATTATTAGCAATAAAGATTTGTTACTTGATACTTGGGCATTTTAAATAAATGTATTGTCATATGTAAATGAATACTAATTTAGTATAAAGTGAAATGGTTTATAATAAGCTAATTTCACCTGTTTCAGCTAAATGTGTGGAATCCGGTTTTTTGACTCACAAGCTGAGCTTCCCAACAGACTCTGTTGGCATTGACATCAACAGGCCTGAGATTAGTCGTCTTCTCAAACAGGTAGAGTTTTCCTGTCTTTCACATGTACTGTTGTGTGCAAGTGTATCACCGTATAAAGATATTTATAGTTTTTCTTTGTCTGTTTCAGATTCGATTGATGAATGACTTTCAAAAAGAGGTGACAACATTTTGGATCCGTCATCCAGAAAAGTGAGTTGTTAATGCTAATATAAATCACTGGGTGTCTCAGATGTTACTGACTGAATTATGATAAAATGATTCAAATTTAAAAACGGTGCAGGTTTGATCGATGTGAATATTGTGCACATTTAGACATCCATTCTTTACAAATGTGCTTAGAAATGCACTTATTTTTTCTTGTCTTACTTGACAAATGTTGAGTTCATTTGTTTTTGATGATGTTCTTTCCACTCTGCTGTAGATATATGGAAGAAGTTATAGAGAGCACATTCTCTTTGTTGTGCTTCCATAATGAATGTGGCTCAGCTTCACCAGGGACGGAGAAAAACCTGGAACCAGTTCACTTGTTGGCCTTACTGGACGTTAAAGCTACCTGGTTTAAAAAGTGGATGGTGTGTATTGTAACCAAACAGCTGTATTTTATCTCTGCAATTTTGAACACTACTGTGCTGTGGATTGGCTTAACAATATCTTTGTCACTTGTTCTGTTGTTGACGTTGCACTTTGTCTCATATCTTGTATCCGTTTTCAGCATGGGTATTACAGTCGGACTGTGGTTCTCAGGCTCCTGGAGAGGAAATACAAGTCTCTGGTGAGTGATTCACTCAATAATAAATCAATAAACTCCCACTAACTCCTGGCAGGGGGAAACGCTACGAACATGAACATCAGAAGCACTTACCACAAATACATTTATAAATGTATTTATCCTTATGTATTTACAACCTAGAAAAAAAGTGCATGTTAGAAGGATGTGTGGATCAAGGTAGGATGCTGGAACACACTTATTATTATTATTATTATTATTATTATTATTATTATTATTATTATTATTATTATTATATTTTTTTTTTTTTTTTTTTTTTAGTTTAGCAAGCCAATTAAATGAAAGGCTACAAAAACTACAAATTCTTTTTCCCAAAGTGGAAATTATTCTGTGTTCTTTTCTGCGTCAGTCTCAGACACAAGCTGAACTTGCTCCTATATAATTCCTACATTTACTGAATGAATGTGTATGTATTCAGAATATAAACAGGTGTTGAATAGGTCAAAGAACTTTCCAAAGGAGTGACTGCTTCTGGCTAAAGGCCTACAGGGAAATGCTAATTCATGCCTGTCTGTTTTCAGACAGGTCAGCGAAGGAGCCTTCGAATCACAGGAGGATGATAGCTGAGTTTTACTTTGACGTTTAGGAATTGATTGTTTAATCCCAAACCTTTCTTTGAACTCACCCCTGAAAAACTGACTTTTAAACCTTCTAAAACACTTCAAGGCTAAACTACTGTTGCGTTGCAGTACATTACCTGAACTGCTTGGATTTTAGTTTCAAATGAACGATTCTTCGCTTAAAACTCTTAAAAGGTTTGATGAAAGGAGATGTCATTTGCTTATTCTGACTGATTTCTTCAGTAAGCCTCGGCCTTTTAATATCAGCATCCAATTGTGTCTTAGTGGATTAGGAGATTCTATCATTTCATTCAAGTGATGAAATATTTGTACCAACCACTGCAACAAGCAGTGTTTTAATCACTTAATTTTTTTCAGATCGTAGCAGCTCTTCAGCAGTGTATCCATTACAGTGACTCCTGTGAACATTTCACAAATGAGACAACTGATCCCCAGTCAGTGGAGGAGCAGAACACTGGTAAGTAAAACAGCCCTTGAAGTCATGTTTTCTTCAGCAGATTTATGTACATACTCAGGCGTATCCGAATACCAATCTTCCCATGGAGTTTGACTCCGTGTGGTAAACATCAGCACATTTTCAGTAATGCCGATTTAATGTGTCCTGTGAAACAAAGCAAAAAACAATAGACTCAGGCTGAACTACTGCAAAAACCTAATGAGAAAGTAATGCTTCATTTGAGGCCTGTGGGTGTTAAATGTATTTGTACCTAGACTTTGCTGTCATCATTTATTCAGTTCTCATAATGAACACTCTAGTTCTGCTGCTGTCAAAACCGCAGCATGCCATGAAAAACAGACGAAAAAAAGAATTTAGGGGGAGTGCAAAGCAAAATATAACACAGACAGAAAACCAGTGTAATGGAGTGAAAGCGATGATAAAAAGCTAAAAAAAATGAATGCTCAATCAAAGACATTTACATTTTGTCATTTGGCAGATGCTTTTATCTAAAGTGACTGACAAGTGGGGTGACTAAATAAAAAAAAAATGTTTATTTTTTCAGACACACATCTGAACCACTACCATTAAAAAAAAATTATTAATACAGAAATGAGACTAATTCACTTCGAGGCAAAATTTATCTTCAGATGTTGCAGGAAGTAGTAGCTTAAGGCTGGCTACTGGCTCGAGTCCAGGTAATAGAAATCTATCACTGTAAACCACGATTGGTTGGTTGAAGAAAGCTTAGGATGTGCCCCACATTCAATTTAACATACTCCAGTTCTGAAATATCAAGATAACCATATAATACATTGTTATTTGTAATCACTGGTAAACCTTGCTTTTCGAATGTCGACCAAATTTTTGTATAATCCTCACAGCTTTTCTTGGTGATGGTTTGTGCAAAATCATTTAATTGTGCAAAATTGCGTTATTATAGGTAGATGGTGATAATTCATCCATCTAAAGTGAACACTCAGTAAATAGGAGTGAATAGAGTAGAAAGTGGGTGCGAGGGAGCGTCGGTGTCGGTGTGTTATCTCCTGTAAGCCAGCTGGCTCCTCGAGACTCAACATTTTGACCTTGTCTTGGATGAGTGGCGATATGCTGGCTGCCATGCCCCCGTAGACTCTTCATAAAAGAAGTAAAGGGTTCCGAGCTGTGCTCCTTTTTGATTTTCTACATCCCAGAGGTACAACAAGGTTGCCACATACTCTTTTTCACTTGTCAATCAAGCAATTATTACGGTAGCTATGGTAACTGCATGTTCACTTCCATTCGTTCCTTTTGTGAGTAGTGATTGGTATATTATAATAACATATGTCGGCATTTTTTGTATTCACAAATTAGATAAACATTTGTTTACTTTTAGATGCTTTTTGCAGCTGATTCAAAACAGTTTTCAGTCTGTTCTTTCCCTTTCCTCCCTCTTTTTTTCCACCTTCTCCTTTTCTACCACCTGCAAACACAATCAATCATGATTTTACATCAAGGAAACTGAAAATGTGATGGCAGCTAATGTTTGATCTGTTTTTGATTTGATTTTCTGTTCATGTTTCAGGTTCAGTGCAGAGAAGTGTTTATTCGAGGAAGGAGCTCGAATACGCCTTCTTTGTTCACTCTCTGTGTGTCCTTGGAAAACTCTTCATTTACGCCAATGGAAGAAAACTCTTTCCCATCAAAGTGAGGAACCGGAAAGGTATCCTGCTCATACATGTGCCGTGTATTATTTTGCATTATATGCAGTGTTTTTACCTAAAGAAGCACCAACTAACTGTTAATGTCCCTGGAATTTAAAGAGCTCAGTTGTGCAAATGTTTTTCTGGTAGTTGCAGGACTCAAAGGAAATCACCAGGGTTTAAAAGCTCACTTGCAGTTAATAGTTTTTGTTCTTTAAATCATTTTGACATTTGCACCAGATAACTTTATGTAGGAGGAGTGTGTGAACAGCTCTTCACTTTCTCCATGTCTCCTTTGCTTCTCTGTCATCTTAATCACTGAATTATAAAACAGTAAAAATGATATGTATTCAGACCTTTACAAAAGACTCATTGTCGCCTCTTCCTGCACTTAACCCTACTTTATAAACTAAACATTTAGTCCCTCCCGTACTGACACTCTGGAGAAAAAATTTATTCAGTGGAATGTTTTATATTCGCCATAAAGAGTCTTTGGCTATATGCCGGCTTACGCATTTCTCCACACCTTGATATGGGAATTCTTGATTTTCCCTGTGTGTCACAGTGTGCGTCAGTTTCTGAACTACAGCTTTGGTTTACTTAATGATAGATGGATGAGAACTGTTGACAGCACATACATTAAACCTTTTTCTCCTGTAGTTTAAGTAAAAAGGCTGTTGATTTTATCTTGTGCCACCTTTTAAACAGTGACATTGTATGGTGATAATTGTATTACTTTATTCAGTATTTCATTACAAAGTTATAAGAAAGTGTAACTTTCTGTGTAACTTTGTGCTTTTTTTTGTGCTCAGTGTGCACAACAGTTTTCAATAATGTCACAGACACTATGTGAAGTTAACCATCCTACAAGCCTGATGATGTTTAGAGGATAGTTGAATCAAGTTATGTGTCTGTCATATTTACATGACAGCAGAAGATGTAGGTCAGACTATAGAGGTGGGTACAGATAAATATTTTTCTGATGCCTTTTTAATAATAAATTAAGCTTTAAATTGTCCAAAAAGTCTGAGAAATGCTCAAAACTGTCCCTGTATCCTAAATTAATGTTTTCAAGGCCAAACCCTCACAGATATTGAATTGATACTATAAAACTTTAAAAAGCATGACAAATTTGTTTTTAGAAAATTGGGTACAAAATAAATCATTTATCAAAATTGTTGAGTATTCACGTTGAATCAAATAACTTTCAACTGGGTCATGGATATGAAGTGTGGATCTTTTAAAGCCCCTTAAGACACGGATGTGAAGTAACTGTATCACATATTGTATTTGCGTCATTTTGAGTCATTTAGCGATTTATTATGTCTGTGTTTCAGACCCAGTTAGTCTGACAAAGCTGGTTGTCATCCTGATAAATGTAATATACCAACACCCGAAACCCCACGGTGACACCTCACACACAGGTGAGTTGTGCGCTCACACACACACACACAGACATAAACTCACTGCCTTCAGTCCAGATGAAGTTCAGAATCAGGGACTGTCTCAGCACAGGCCCTCCCTGGGAGGTGTAACTGCATTTCTCAGACAATAACTTTTATCTCGTAACCTTGTACTGAGTCAGATTGTGTCCAGACAGACTTTGGTTTATTGCTCCATTCATAGGAATTACACTGAATCCGTTTTTCTGTCAGTGATCAATAGTGTCCCCTGCCTTGGCTTTGTCACACATGAATAATATTTAATTTTTTTAGCACGATGCAGTAGAATAGAGAAGAAAAAGCAGCAGTAATGTAGATACTGGTGACTCAGTTAGTTTTTTTTTTAGTCACTTGTAAAACATGTGTATAAGGTTAAGTGAACTAAAAGTCAAAATGTACATCTCAAACTTAAACCCCAGGGAAATGAGAGTAAACTCAACTACAGATTCACAATTCAATAATGTGCATGCATAAAATGATATGCATGCACATTATTGATTTATTTTATTTTATTTTTTTTCATTTTTCAAAAGGTTATGATCTGTTGTTTGTTCAGACTCCTTGTCGCCCAGCAGTCTGGTGATGGAGATGCTGTGGATGCTGTGTGAGAGGACAGAGTGTGCTGCAGAGTGTCTTTACCAGACTCCTGTCCTGGAGAAACTATTGTCTCCTGTTATAGCTCTGCTCAATGGACAGCAGGTCAAACACACACACACACACACACACACTTACTTATATGAATATTTACTGTACAGTTTTAAGTTGAACAGACAAAACACTGGGTTAAAGATCATGTTGCAGAGATCAGGTTCCTGCTACTGGACATTTAGCAGGTATAGTAAAAATGCAGTAAAAATCACTCTGAGTTATGAAATATTTTTCAACATTATTCTCAGAATTCTTCTAACACCATTAAAAGCACAAATAACACAGGGTAAAAGTACAGTGGCAGACTTCCACACAGAATCCATTCTGATATATTTTAATGACACTAAAAGCTTGTTTAATTTGCACTGCCAACATTTGTGTCTTTGAATGACTGATATGTTTATGATCTTTCCTCCAGAGATTCCACTTGTTTCTGAAACTGGGGGGTATTTTGTTTTTTGCATATTCTCTTTTGGTTTGAAGGTCAAATTGAAATCTCCTGGAGCAACATTGACTCTTATCGCTGATGTTCTGGCTCGTATCGCAAACAGTGACAGAGGATTATCACTCTTCTTATATGAGAAGAATCTTGTCTTGGCCCAAAGTGAGAGGTGAGATGTTGTGATTGAAGATGTGGCTTGAGAGATAATTGTAATGGATAAATTACATTTCCCAGACTTCAGTAGAGATTGAAGTTTGCATAATGAATTCTTTGCACAGAAAACAGATTAGACCAGGGGATGTTGCTGCTTTTGTCAGTCACTGCTTTAATCATTTTATCTTAGAGTGAATTACAAGACATCAAACCTGATGATTTCTTAAAGCTGGTTTATTACTTGTTGAACTAAGTAAATAGTGAATTATGTTTGTATGTATGTTACTTCCTCCAGTTATGTGGTGTTAATGAGTGCATCAGAGGTCCCAGTCACTTTGCTTTTGTTTATGGAATAAAGATATTGATCCTGTAATGGTAAAATTTGTTTTACATATAGTACGTCACTTACACAACTAAAAGAAACGAGTATGTTTAAAAGACGTTAACAAAGCAGGGAAAAGCAAATATGTATAACTCCAGCAACATTTACTAGAAACATGAAAATCTTCTTTTGTCTGTTATCTCTCTCCTCTACAGAACCTTTGCTGCGGATGTTGTTGCACAGTTTACCCTGAGGCTGCTGAGTAATGACTTGTCATCGCTAAGTGAATCCGATGTGTCCCGTACATTATGTGGAGCTTTCATCTTTGTCTGTAGGCAGATATACAACACCTTTGAGGGGCTGCAGGTCCTCCGACCCTATGGCCTGCACGAGGCCTTAGCTGCTGCGTGGAAAAAGGTAAAAGTCCTCTTCTCTGGACATGTTCATGACACCTGTCCATCATGGGCAGCTCTAACATTTTCCCCACTTTTTTTTGGAGAGTGATGCTTGGCTGCCCCTAAAAACACGGTTTGAAATATTAGCTAAATGCTTTATCTTCATCTTTATTCTACAGTGTGTAATGGAGGGGTGTCCACATCTAATGATCAGTTTCACTGACTAAATTACTCCTGTCGTGTTTCATCTGCTTGATGAATGCAGTTGTTTCTCTTTACTCATTAAACAGAGATAGAAAACCAAAGCTATTCCTAACAAATGGGAGAATTTCATTAAAATCATTAAAACATGCGTCATATTCTGAGTTTTTACATTATTTCTCGTGTCATTACAAATTAACAAAATAAGGATCCTTTTAGTGACTGGAAACAAAAACGGTCAAATATGAAGACAAAATCTTAACTCCTGTCTCAGTGGTGGATATAGATATATATGTTTTAATATGAAACACATACTCTACTCCGACCCATCAGGCACTACATGCAAATCTACAAATCTACTTTTTGTTGTTAGTGTTACTCCAACATTACATTTTATTAATATACACCCTGTAAGAGTAATGGAGAAGAAATTTGTCTGCCAGTGTTTGCATTTTGTTAAGGAAAGTCCTAACAAGGAGCGTTAAAAGTTGGCCCTCTGCGTCTTTAATAGCTGTATTAACGTAAATAGTTATTTTGTTTATTGCAATCATTACGCATTGTTAAATTGTCAATAATGATCACTTGTGTCTGAATATAAGTAACGATCAGCTGTAGAGATCAATAAATGAAATATCAAGGCAAACATGAATTCTAACAAATGGTATAGACAATTACAATGTACAGTGAAGGTCACACAAAAAAAGGTAAAAAAATATGTAAATTGTTTTCTATACACCCGTAGCCAGTTCAATATAAATCTGTAGGTGTGCACTAATTTATTGTTGAGTAAGGGAAGCAAATGCAAGTACCCTTGTCTTTTTGCTCTAGCGATAAGACTAAAGAGATCAAGCCAAAGCGTTCAGATATGACCCTATACTCATATGCAAGATTTAATTAAAAAGAAACACTTTACTAATGCATTTCCCTTCTTTCTTCCCAGACAAGTTCCTTTTCAGAAAGGGTTCCAACCCCAGTACCTGGAGCCACTGCTGCAGTTTCCATCACTGAGTTACAGAACATGTGAGGCCACACACGTACACACATGGGCCTGTGCACATGCAATGACTACGTGCATCATGTGCTGCAGATTCTAGAGGCGGACCTGAATTTGGGTTCAGCTGAAGTGCGGTCAATGATTGCCTGGAGACCATAAAATCACTTTGTTGACACCACATTTCTTTATAGCAACAGACTGAATATCTTTGCATAGCCTTGCACATTCATTCAATAGTACACTGCTTATCGAACTAAATAATTAAACAAGCTTGTAACAGTGAGGTGTGTCCTTGCATATTAAACTATTGCGTTCGCCCATATGAGGCTCTGATATTGAGTATACGTATAAACATATCTACCCTCAGGAAATGACCTATCTGAGTGCATAAATTTCTCAATTTTGCATTTTGTTCCTGGGTCCGATTTTGAAAAAAATCATTGGAAAGAGACATCATTTATAAGCTGGGGCTGGGTGGAGTTTGTCCACAATTTCTTGTCTAAGAAGCGTTTTTACCACCTGCACAATAATAATACATTTTATATATAGGTGCCTTTCATGACACTCAAAGTCGCCATACAGAATAAAACAAAAAAGAGGAATAAAATACAATAAATGTTGGTTAAACTGTAAAGGTCACAAAGGAATACAATAAACATGGACAACTATCGCAGCATCAATCATCAAAATCTACCGAGCAAATATCTGTGCAGGCCAACCAGTCAAAGAGAGTAAGAAAGTTTAAACAGATGTGTTTTGAGCTGGGATTTGAAGTGCAGGAGTGAGATGAAATATTAGGAAGGTCAGGGAGGAGGGAATTCCACAGTTGGGGGGGCAGTGTGACTGAATGCTCTGCCAGAAGGAACTGTGAGGCGAATAGATGAAGATCTGAGGCTACAGGCAGATATGGTGATATGGAGGAGGTCGGCAAGATATGGTGGCGCAAGGTTATGAATGGCCTTATAATTCAGTTCAACTTGATTTATATAGCACCAATTTACAACAAAGTCATCTCAAGGGACTTTGCATAATAAAGTCAAGACTATACAGACACATGTAGAAATACCCAACAAATCCCCCTTGAGCAGCTATAGGCAACGGTGGAGAGGGGGGAAAAAAGCCTCCTTGGTTTGGTTTGGTGCAGATGTAGAGTTGGGTGTCATCTGCAAAAGGGTGAAAGTGAATATGATGTTTCTGAAAAATGTGACCATAAGTGAGTATATAAATGCTAAACAGCAGGGGCCCCAGGACAGAACCCTGGGACACACCTGTGGTGACTGGAAGCAGGTGTGATGTGAATGATTTTAATTGGATGAACTGAGTGCCGCGAGATAGAAAAGATTTAAACCAGGCTGGAACAAGAAGTCGCTGTCGAAGAAGATGGAATAAAGATTAGATGTGGACAAAAGACCAGAGTTAGATGGGCATGATTTTAAGTAAAGCTGTTCAATAGAATGCAGAGGGTAGAAACCAGACTGGAACCGTGATTATTGTTTTAGATGGGCATTTTTGTTTTTTTTTTTTTTTTTTGTCTTGAATCTTTGAGAGAAAGGAAAGATTGGAGATAGGATGGAGATTATTGAGGTCATTGGCATCTGCACCAGGCTTTTTGAGTATGGGAGAAACAGCAGCTTCTTTTGAGGAGAGGGAACAATTCCAGTGATAAGAGAGAAGTGTATTATGTGTGTAATGAGTAGGGCAAGGGAACCGCTGGAAGGGTATTCCAAGTGGCAAGTTGATGATTTGGATTTTTTTTTTATTAAGTTATAATTTCAGCAATGGAGGATAGACCGAATGCTGATAAAGTGAGAAGGAACCACTACAGGCTCAGAGAAAGATGAATTTTAAGCTCCTGATGGATAGTTTTGATGTTATCTGAAAAAAGGATAGGAGTGTATTGCAGAAATCATTGGACTACATGTGTGACGGAAGTGAATCAGTTGGATATGCGATATTTCCAAACACAGAACAAAGCCTTTGAATTACCTTCATTCAAATGAATTAAACATGAGCAGTATGGTGATTGTATAAAAGTGACAGATCTAGCCTTGATTGGAGCCAGGTTAATTAGGAGGTTTTGGAGACAGTTGTTGTAGTGGGAGACTTGTCATCCCACTGGAACAACTGTCTTCAACAGGGACACAGCTTATACCATCTTAAAGCGTGTCCATATGAATGTCCTAAATATTACGGTAGGATAGAGTAGGTGGTGAACTGGTTTTAAGGAGTGCCAGGTTAATACTAAATGATATTAACAGATGGTCAGAAAAAGGAGCAACTGGAGCAGTAAATCAAATCTAGAGCGTGTCCTTTTGAATGATTCGGAAAATTGACATATTGCTGTAATATCCAGATTTCCCAGATTGCTCACCTGACTTCAGGGTAATTGTCTTTTGCAGCATGAATCCACTGTATTGCAGCTAACGTTGTCTTTCTTTCTGAATTGGAACCAGGCTCATCTGGGAGGAGACACTGTTGGACAGCCTGCTGAACTTTGCTGCGACTCCCAAAGGCCTGCTGTTGCTCCAGCAAACTGGAGCCATTAATGAGTGTGTCTCTTACATGTTCTGCCGCTTCACCAAAAAACTACAGGTGACAACAAGACGGCACTTTTCAACTCTACACGTGTATAACTGTGGTCATTTTCAAAACATTCAACGCTAGGGTCAAAGTGTAGTTCTGTCCCCATTTTCCAGGTGTGCTGCACCTTGGGAGGTAAGAGACTTGCTCAAAGGCACATCAGCTACGCAGCTGGGGGAATAGAGCTACTCATTCCTCATTTAGCTTCTACTCCGCAGTGACTTTGCACTTGTTGATGTCCAACAGAACACCGATTCAGAGCCTAGAATAAAAACACATGTACACGTGTTTAAAATGTGCTTCTCACACAAACTGGAAAATAAAATGAAATATGCATGCCTAAGGTATATTTTTTGTTATGTCCTACTAAGCAGAACATGATCTGTCTTAAAAAACATAAGTCATTCAGTTAGCCCATGTCACTGGTATCCCTAATTCGTTCTGCCAACCATGTGGTGATTTGTTGTGCCTGCACTTCCTCGAGGCCACAGTCATATTTCCTGAAAACTGTTTAGTATGCACTAGTAGTCTGAGGGCTGTTGCATCTCGTGCACTGGTTAAATTTATTAATCTGTGGGTTCTACGTGTGCCTTACATACATAGTATTGTCCATGATTTATATTGAAGGCACCCATTTAGTCATACTGGAAACCATACAGTAGTTAATTCCCTGTGGGCTTAATTTACTGCCATTGTTTATGCACTCTTGTAATTGCTTCTCTTATTTGGCATCTCATTTTAATTATAAACTGTAATTATATTTTGTCTATTTTCAGTTGTGACAGCGCGTTGTAATTAATCAAGGGCTCACACACTCAAGAATCAATTTGCAGTTTGACTTCTTCTGTACTAAACTAATGTAATATAGCTTTTTGGGATTCTGGCAGTGTCTGGATTTGCATACGAAATCACCAATACAATGTTTACACGTTTCCCAGATGTAGAGCCGTTCGCTCCTTTTACGCTGTATTTTTATCCTATTATAGCCTCATATTCCTTTTTGACTGCTAAGTTAAGTACAAAGACAAAATACTGAAATGTTTTGAAGGGATTATGTGGTTGCTCTCTATTTTTTGGTTGTAGGTGAGCCGCTGTGAGAAGTTTGGATACGGGGTGATGGTGACACAGGTGGCAGCAACTGCTCCAGGGGTGGTGGCTTTGCGCAGTTCAGGTAATAATGCACTTACTTGCACAAACAAACACTCGCCAGCTGTGATGCTTAAGGCTTATATTCTAAGCCGATGTCTAGTTGAAGTACAGCAGGTAGCAGCCCAGGAAAGAAACATCTTTATGTTGTTTGAAGTATAAAGGATGTAGCATGAACGACAACACGCATGTTTAAGAGACATGGAACGTATAGGTGGTCGCCCAGGGCGCCCCCAGCTAGAGAGGTGCCAAAAAAAGAAAAAAATGTTTAAATCTGTTACACACATGCAGTGCACACGTGCACGGTTTAAAAAGCACTGCACCAAACACCTAAGGGAATGTGGATCAACACCCTGTGGGGGGGGGGGCTCTGACATAACCCTGGGGCTTATCATTATTCAGACAACCTCGATTCTTTTGAGACTCACTATTTTACTGCAGTCACTATGTATAAGCTGGCTTATTTGAGCAGGACACTATTTATTGCTCTTTATTTCTATTTCTTGTAGAGCACTTCATGGGAAATGTTTAATATGCTATGCTTCCATTAATTACACAACCCACTAGACTCATGGTTTAACATTTTTGCTGATATGACTTAATGAATAACCATAAGAACGTTTCAAATTAAACCTGCAAATATGATAGGACGAAACTCGCAGCTTGATGAACACGCATCAATAGTAAACCGTAATGCTGCAGGGTCTTCTAGCACGCCCACACACACAGAACAGGCTATGATCCGAGTAAGTATAAATAATAATTGGAAAGCTGATAATTAACTTGAATCATTATGTCAGTCAGTTAGTAGGTTCAACAAAACAAAGCCTATAAATTATAGCGTAAAGTGTTCAATTCAAGTTTTATAATGCAGAAAAAGGGAATTTGAATAAATATTGCATTGTAAGACACGGTCTGGACAACTGTAAGCAAAGGGAGAATATTAATTACCCTCCTAATAACACTGTGGGTGATGTAGAAGGACAAAATGCAATCATCTAATGATCATTCAGAGAGAAGCATGATCATCTTATGTTGTGTAATAATAGCAATATTAATAGAACACATGTTGAATAAAGTATTTTTAAAATAAGATTGTTCTATTTTTTACTCTACCAATCTAAATTTAATTGTAATATTATAATTATAGATTTGAACTGTTGGAGCACCATAGTGTGTTTTGTCCCAGTTCCAAAATATCCAGAAATGGCCCCTAGTGTGTGAAAATGTGGAAGTGGAAAATGTTATTGTAGACTTTGGAATGGAATATTTAACCATTTTGGAAAATCGACACATCACTCTTGAGCATGATCAGACCCTGTATGGCTAAAATCCCTTTTCAATCCGCTGATAGTGCTACAGTTGCCGACCCACCAGTCACGTTCTGTACAGGGTGTCATTCTTTCTCTATTAAAGTCCAGCTCAGACCCTCTTTGATGATGTTGCTGTGTTTCAGGTTTTGTCCGAGCGTTGGTTGTTGAACTGTGGTCGACTCTGGAGTGTGGAAAGGAAGATATCCGGGTGGTCCGTCCCAAAACGACACCCATGGACCCAATCGACAGGAGCTGTCTCAAGGTAGTGAATTAAATTGAGTCTGAACTGAGACGCATAGAGTTACATTAATCTGTGTTTTAATCCTCGAAAAGTATTCCTTTCTACATGAGGCTGCGTTTATAGATTTGGTATAGGTTTGGGCAGATTGTTCTGGTTCAGTCTGGAACAGATTTGAAATTTCTTTCAGGCTCTGTTGCAGTTGTGTGCATGTGATGTTGGCCTCTGACAGGAGCCAAGTCATCTCTCTCAGCCAGTGAAGTGTGAACTCTGTTCTGGCACTGGTGACTTAAAAGTCTGTCGTATCAGTGGGTCAGCTGCAGGGCTGCAAACATACAGTCAGACTCACAGGTCCATGGCCCCAGTACCCCAGAACTGAGCCTGTGCTAAGAACAGATAAGTGTGTAAATAAAAGACTGAGCCCAGCGAGACAAAGCAAACTAAACATGTAGCATAAACTGAAGTGGCACTATGCCGAGTGGGTGGCATTTTCACGTTTATAGATTAAGAATTTTGTCTGTGCTAGATAATATTAAACACACAAACAGATGTTCAACACAATAAAACATAAATATAAATAAGTATGGACTGTAATGCACCTTGGGACTGTCAGATGGAGAAAAAAAGAAAAACTTTGTTTACAACTCTGCTGCAGTCGTTAAAGGATTTGTTCTAATAAATACAAATTAAAGCCTGACTAGTACATTGTCCCGAGTCCATGTGACCACATCTTTTTTTTTTTTTTTTTTAACTCTTCCAAACATATTTTCCTCTTTTACTTGAATCAGCGAAAAGAGGATTTATTGTCCTTTTGTCTACACCCTTTGGCCAATGAACTGTTGGATTTATAGCCTCAGTTTAAACCGTCCAATCATTTGACGCGGATTAAAAATATACAAACTTTAACAACAAAATAATCATTAACCAGATAACACATTGCAATAAAGAAAACAAATATATGTCTGCACCAACATGTCTGCATGATCGCTCATCAGAAGTACTTTTTAGAAAATGCATCACTTTAAATTTGGAGTTTTCTTTATTGTGATCACATTTAAGCCATTTTATTTAGTTCATAATTTTTGCTCCTTTCTCTGTCTTGCTCTGTGTCTTTGTCTCACGTTGGGTCTCTCAAGTCCTTCTTGTCCTTGGTCAACCTGCTCTCCTCATCCCAGTCGGTGTGGGAGCTGTTGGGTCAACAGCCTTTAGCCAACAAGAGTGAATACACCCTCCGAGAAATGCCTACCTCCATTCCTGTGAGTGCTGTTCACACTGTGTAGCCCAAACTCCGTGCAATGCCTCTTCCAGCCATTTGAGGGCACGTTTGCACTTTTTGACTTCACTCGGCACCCACGCGTTTGTTTTACCTGGCAAAGGCCGCCTCCTAAACCCCTAATACACTAAGGCCGATGCACATTTTTTTTCATTTTACACATCATAAATAGCCACATTGTTTGTGTTTTGCACCATAACTGCTGTATGATTTTTATAGTCTCTCATTTTACTCCACAGGATTTGATTGACAGGCTGATTGCTGTGAATTCAGATGCAAAGATTAACTCCCTGTTCCACTATGAGCAGTCTCACACATTCGGCCTGAGGTGAGACTCATCGCGGCTACACACACGCACACAGACGCTCGCAAACTTGAGCCTCTGGCGATAGCAGACTGACATGGTTCTTTATGCTTTGATTACGAAGGATTGAACAGCTGATGAAAGGATTTCTCTGGATGAGAGAAATAAGCTTGGCTGTGTGGGTGTGTATGTGTGTGCATTTCTATATTTCTGAAGAAAAGACATAACGACCGTGAAGGTTTGTGAAGAAGTGTCTCTAAAATGACGAGCTTTTCTAGTTTTGATTATAGTTTTGAGAATAGGGTTAAAGTAATTGCTGAGGTAATAGTGCACTATAAACTAGCAAGAACTGAGACTGATTTAATAATGTCTGAGACAATTTAAATATCCTATAATAACAGCGAGGAAGTGCTTATTTACGGTGCCACAAACCAGACATGGCTAAAATAGGCTTTTGAGAGATATAAGGCGTTTTTTCATATTTTTACACACATGGGTACGTGTGTGGCAAAGTTTTAGTTGCTGCTGCACATTCCTTTTGCCTGTTTTCTCTAAAGGCTTTCTGACTCGCAGTAGCTTTGACTTGTTTGGAGCCTTACTGACTCACTCTGTCTGTGCCTGTCAGTCAGCCCGCTCTTATTAACCAACGGAAGCAAAGTGAAAGGAGCAAGATGCTCTATTCATTTAGCACCCAGACTGATGGATTAATTGACAGACTTGCACTTTGTGCCTCGCTGTGGGTTGCTAAACATGCTAAATGTAGCATTTTACTATCAATACACATAAGTCATGCCATGTTAAATTTTATGTATTATTATAATAGCTTATCATCTTTTGGCCTAAACACAGCAAATTCTAATTCCAGAGGTTGCACATTTTTATTCTGATCATTTAAATCAGAAACAGAATAGAAACAAAAATGTAATTACCCTAAGGGAATTAAAAAACATCTGCACTACAGTGAGTAGAGGTGAATAAAATGTCCATTTCCATTTACCCCGAGTTTATTAGATTAATTTTTTGCCATCATGACAATAATTTAATATTTATACAATATTGTGCCTTACATTAGATTACTACTATACAACATACTGTTTCTGTTGGAGGCATCTGCTCTCCAGTCCCTGATTTCATAGGGTTGTATAACCGTCCTTTGTCTGAAGGAATTACAGGAATTAGAACTTTCTGGGACCTTCTATGTGTTAAATGTTTTAAATTTGTTGAGATACAAATGTATAACAGCGTGAAGTTGCTGATCTACTGTGCTGTATAACTTGTACCACTCAGATATTATCATGTAGTGGACAACAGCTCCTCCTGCAGCTACAAGGTCAGTAAAGCTCCCTAGTAGATTGTAGGATAGTGCAACCCTTTGGAAATTACATAATTTGTGGAGTGTTTTTAAGTGAAGGGAAAGGATTCAAAGATAAGATAAGATAAACCTTTTATTCATCCCACAGTGGGGAAATTTCAATGCTCCAGCAGCAGAGAATGTGCAGTGTAAGACCAGGTTCCTTAAAGAGTCAATCCTTAGTAAAAGGGGGTGACTGTGGCGCAGTATGGAGCCCGGTCGTCCACCAGCGTCCTTGAGCAAGACACTGAACCCCCACCTAGTTTTTCCTGGTGAGTGTTGGCCAGCTGCATAGCAGCTCCACCATCATTGGATGTGTGAGGGTAGAAGAAGAAGCAGCATCATTGGTCACATGAGCACAATACATTTTTACACATACATGTTACAGTGATATTTGACCCATCCCCTCCCTCTGGGGGGAGCGGTGGGCGGCCACAGCCGGCAAATATTTGGGATGGGACTATGTGGCCTTTCGAGGAGGTTTTAAAGTACTGAATGCTTGAATTGTTGCTGTCTACTGTGTTGGCATCAAGTAGAGTAATTGGAACCAAAATTGTGAACCTGAATGTTCTTGTGGACAAACCTTCAGTTTGGGTCTGTGTTAGTATTTAAGATGGTCTTCACAGCGACCCCCTTTGGTCTCTGCACAATATTAATAAGACATACCAGGTTTGCAGTGTTCTTTTCTCGACTGTTTCCTCTCGTAAAAGTTATAAAAGATTTGGCATGTTTTGTTAGAGTCCATTGTTTAATCCTCTTGTAGGTATGGGGCCATTCAATGTCCAATTGTGAGATGCTCATTGGTTTATTTTAAAGTATTAAGGCTTATTGTCTATTTTAAGTGACGGCATATTTGTTACATGCTCCTCCATTATTTATGTAGGTTCTTGTGCTCTGTCAGACCTGCTGCTTGTTGTTAACACACTGGTACATTGTTTTATTACCTTATTACCAGCTTAGCTCCAATCCCATTGGTTCCTACTGAACACATGGACGTTTGACTAAATAATCTACAGTGTCCACGTTCACTGTAATCAGTGGACATGTCTTCCTTACACTTGAAATATCCATTAGAATAAAACTTCAGGAGCTGGTGTGAGCTAATGAAATGTACATGAAATTAGACCAACTCTGCAGTTGACTCCAGCAAGAGTTCATCTTGAAGTAGTTTGACAACAGCCTTGGACTACGCTTCTGTTTTTCAGGACGTTTGATCTTTTCTACTGGATTCGACGCAGGTCTAATTGCCTGAACCACTGCCAAGCAAAAACACACTAAACAGAAACGCAGCTTCTTAGAAGAAAAAGAAGATATTATTTCCACCCTACTTGATTTTCACAAGCTAATAAGAGATAAAAATCCCTCAACCCTTTTTTCTTGTTGCTAAAAGCCTCTTTGTTGTCATGACAACCAATGCTCTTTTCCCCGCCCCCCCATCTGAATTGTTTGGATGTCTCTATTCTACTCTCTCTGCTATTGATGGCTCAGAACACATCTAATTTGTGTGCTGGCGCAGAACTTCACACATTTAACGTTTAGACTACAACAGACATTAGTGTGAATATGATCATAAAGCTTAGAAAAAAATACAAGTATTGACAAATAAACAATTCTAAATGTCTGATTCTCATCTATCATAGACAGGAAAGTGCAATCTTTATTGCAACTTTAGGTCAGATATAATAAAGATTATATTTTACGAAGGTCCAAGATTTCTCTGGGGACTGCAGAGATTGCAGCTTGGAGAGGAACACTTTTTTAATATAAGATCATTGTGGGAACATAAAACAATAGTAAATTAAATACAAAGCAGGCTTTGGTTTAAAAAAGGCGATTTACAGTGGACACAAGCTATTACTGAGATTATTTCAGCACACAGTGTCATGCTTAAAACTCCTAGTGTTGGTGTTTTTGCAATTCTTTTGCGAAACAGTTGGATCAGACAGGCACAGCATTCATTTAACACATAGTCAGTAATATTTACTTTTTGCATAATTACTATTCTGACTAAAACTGCCATTTTTCATACCTAATGATCAAGAATAGGAGCTTGTTAGTCCCAGGATGTCTTTAGGAGGACTGGATTTCCAGTGCCTTCCAGATGCCTTGCAGAAACGATGAAAACTGCATTTCCAATATGTGTAGAATTTACTGTAGACTCGCATTAATTACATGCAATAAGAAAACTAAATTATCTGAAATAATGTTTGTGAAAGGTGCTCTTTATGTACATGTTTCCTGGTTTTGAATTCTTCCTGTAAATAGTGAAGAAATGTGACGTTAAAATATTAAATGCTTGTCAAGATGTAAATAAGGGAAAAGTAACAGAATTCGAATACAATGTATGATTGACTGTTAAATACAGTGGTGGTACTGAGGAAAGCCAGCAAAGAAGCCTTTCTGCAAAGTTAATGTAACTAAGATGAGCAAAAATCTAAAAGGAAGTTTCTTTTTCCAGCACAAGTAATACATTTAACGTTGGCAGGGCAAAACCAACAGCTTTGATTGTTGTAGAGAAAAGTACAATAATTGAATATTGTAAATGCCTTTACTGTGTTAATTCTCCTGACTACTAAAATCAGAATGGTTTTGCAGAATTTGGTATTATATTGAACTTGCTTGCTAACTTACTTTCAAGATTTGAGATTTGATGTCCAACAGGCAAATTAGGTTGGTGGAAAGGTTCAACTTGCATTATTCTTATCAGGTTGTTCTGAACATGGACCTAATTTGTTGTCCCATGTCATTCAGCCTGCCTGTGTTTGTCAAGTATAACTTTGCTAACAGCTGGTGTTAAGTAGATTAATGGTGAAGCGCTTTGGGTAAAGTGGCCGTTTTAACTAGGGAGAACCAGTGAACTTTTTCATCTCGAGATTGGCCTACATGCTGTCAAAGGTATTGTCACACATCTGGCACTGAACTGTCTTTCCTGGGATGATCTGGGAAAATTTGGCAGCAGTCTGTGCACAACTTTGGTTTTCAATCAAACCAAATGAAACGAACACTCAGTCAATTGATTTGTTGGACATGATCAGTTGGAGCAAAAATGCCCAGAATTTGCTACTTCCAGCTTCTCAAACAAAACTCGCTACGTGATTCGGTCGACTTTGGATGTTGGTTGTTATAGCAGCTACTCTATTATTATTATTATTATTATTATTATTATTATTATTATTTTGTTTTTTTGTTTGTTGGTTTTTTTAAAGGCCTCTGCTTGGACAGTTGGCTGATAACAGAAACCTATAAAGGCAGCAAACTGGAAGAAGTTCTGTTACTTTTTGTACTCGATTTCAAACAGTGAGAGGTCACAAGGCCTGACAGGCTCTCAGCTTGTTGCTGTGCCGCAGTCATAATGAGTGAGTGGAGTTGTCAGTCAAACAGGAATCCAAGCAGCTGCCCAACACATCAAGAAGTGAAGCAGCTGCTTACAAGGCAGAGCGGTTTTTCACCAGGACGAACACATCCAGGACACGCGGAACACACAAAATGACACGCAGAGCTAAACACGACCGCACATCTGTGCGCACACAACACATACACACAGTTACAAATTGAAGTGGCATTTTGAGAAAAGCGGGATCCAGGTTGCAAATTTACCTTTTTAAAAGCTCAAAAGTAACTCTGACATTTCTGTTCATTTACTGATGTGTTTGAGGGCTTATTTTAAAAAATAGGTCCTAACATAGCTGTGGTAATGAAAAAGAAATAACTTGCATTTTTGCAGATTAGGAATTTAAAGACTAAAAACATCAGCCTATCTGCATAAAACACTAAAACGTGGTGTGAAATATTTGAGTTTAGATGAAGTAGATCCCAGTCATTCTCATTTGCCTTGCATGTGTTTAGGGACAATTCAGAAAAAAAAAGTGTGTCACCGTATTTGTTGAATGAAAGAGTCTAGAATATACTGCTGCAAAATTATGGGGTTTGAGGTTTTTAAGAAGAGGATGCGGTAAATGTAAAGTCTGAGCCAAATAGTGATTGTTTTGGCTGCTGCATGTTAACATATTGATAAAAAACAAATCTATATTCACAAACAGAATTGCAATATACAAGTAGTAAAGTCGTGTTTGTCAGATAGATGAACCACAGTCCTACACTTACTATAAAACCACAAACCTAGAATACGTGTAACACCATCACAACCTTTCTTATACAGTACATACACTGTTGTTGTTACTGGCCTCACCCAAACCGATTAAACGGAAAGACTAGTTTGATAGAAGCCTGATAGCAGGATTAAGTTTGACAGAACTTCTTAGGGGTTAGTCTGAAGGTCGGGGAGACGATAAACAGGAACCTGATCGTTGTGATTAATGATACACAGCGGTGACACATGCGGGACCTTTCTAATAGACACTTAAATGCTGTCCAAATGAAGATAAATGCCAGGGTTGATGGGAGAGGATGGTGGTGAAGTGAAATTCAATCTTGAGCCGTGGGTTTCCACCTCTGAGGTTTTTATAATTGGTCGACCTGTCATTCCTTGACAGTACAGAAAGTGTTAATTATTAAACTGACCATTTGTAGCACTGAGAGTCGACTCATTGCTGCACACATATTTTAAAAACGATGAAAAATGTATGAAATCTTTCTCTTCAGCTTTTTAAGATTATTCCTTTTGCCATGTCACTGACTCGTAAATGTGCTGGAGTTGAACCGGCTGCTTCACTTTAGTGTCATGACAAGCTAATGAAAATGAACCATGAAGCATTTTCCAAAAGCTTCTTTGTTTACAAAGCTAAACAACTGGCTACAGGAAGCTGGTGACGAAAAAGCGTTTACTAATCCAGTACTTGCAGACATTCGGAACGCGATGTAGACGTCCGAAGTACAAATGGCGTCTTTGTGGTCTTGGATTTGGTTGTACATTTCTGTACAGCATGCATTACATTAGAGCCTTAACCGTTTTGCTGCAGTATCGGATAATGCCAGTCGTTTCCATATTTGAATGTCCTTGTGTTTGTGTGTGTGTGTGTGTGTGTTGCAGACTGCTCAGTGTGCTCTGCTGTAATTTGGACTCATTTCTGCTGCTGGAGAGCCAGTACAGCATCTGCTCCATGCTGCTGCAAAGTCAGAAGGAGAATGTCACTGAGCTGGATTCGAACGAAGGGTATGAACTAATGCTTGAAAATGTTTTTTTCCAATGAGCAAATGCACTTGTTTAATTTGTCTGCACAAAAATAAAAACCCACCGTGTTTGAATCGACCGTTAACCCTCCTGCTCAGGACTTCTCTTCGGCAATTTGGGCTCTAAGGGCCGTTATTTTGTGCAGGCATGAGGATGCCAAACTTTGCAAGACCCATTTACAGAACCTTCTCTTAAAACTGCATTTTAATGGAACAAATGGGGGGTGCAGTGTATTAGTGAATCATAAAGGTGTTTTTTAGTTTTCCCCATTATGAACATTGACAAAGCCAGCAAAGGAGTTTTCAGCAAAGGAGTCCTGAGATGGGTTAAAATAGGAGCCAAGATCTGAATCTGTGCAGGATGGCTCATGTTAATCACGACCGCCTCACTGGATTATTTTAAGTCAGGATGTTGTCCAAATGTGTACAGCGTTACTGTACATGATGCTTCCTGGACTTATATAATTATTTAAATATTTACCACATGTCAACACGAAACAGACTTTCAGCTGTAGATAAAACCAAAGACAAATGTGCACATGTTTAATGCTTCTGTACAAATGATAGCAAGGCTCCATGTTTCACATTTTTTATCCACTGACCCACTGGCAAACCTCTAGCGTAGCCACGAGACAATTACACAACAACTGTTATTTAGTCCTAATAAAACCACCTTGACACGGTTCTCTTGTGCTTATCTACCATGTCGAAAGAATGACGGTTATGTATTTTCAAAAAGGTTTAAGTACTTTTCCCGTTCTTTGACCTCGTTCCCCCTTGGCTTTTCCAGACATTTCAAAGTATAGTCACTCCAGCCAGAGACGGATCTGAGTAGAACAGAAGGAAGTTATTTCAGACATTTAGACATTTAATAGTTTCCCCATCAAACCTCACATAGTCATTCTTTCTCATACTTGTTCAGTAAAAGCTTTTTGCTCCTCTGTGCATCATCCTGATATGACAGACCACTTTCAAATGTAATCATTGCTCAGGATGAGAAATTGTTTGTTTGCCTTGTCACAAATAAAAATAAATAAAGCAGAGAGAAAGCGAAAAGGCCATTTCTGAAAGTGGGTATTGAAGGGCCCCTCTCCTTTTTTGTTATGGGTGGCACAGCCATGGCTATTGGTTCTGAATGGAAATGGCCCTGAAATGCCAACTCCCATCACATGTCTGAGTGCAGGCTCCATTTCAGAGAATGAAGACTTGTTAATTTATTCTCCCATTTCCCTCTTGTGCCCCCTCTTCCCCCCGTGCTCCCATTATCATCACGGACATCATCCTCTCTTCCTTCGCTTTTTTTTAATTGTCAGTGTCATCGGCTTTACTTTTTGGCAGCTGACTTTTGATTTACCCCACTTTGTGTTGTAATGCTTTCTCCCCGACTCATTATTTCTTTTTTGCTCTGACCTTTTCAATATCAGTGACACTCAAATTCACCGAAACTACTTTGAGAGTGCAATCTGCACATTTATTTCTACTTTTGAGCCGTTGAGCCACGAGAGAGATGACTTTTTTTTTGTTTTACTTATAAAAAATGTATGTAAATTATATTTTGCGGCAAATATGCTTTTGGGGAGAGCACAGTACAAGAAAATAGTCCCTTTTTATGATCAATTTAAAGTGCAGATTGCTTCAGCTGTGGGAACTATTCACCAAGACTGACACCCCAGACCCAAAAGTGTCTTTATAATTGGAACAATGTCTGATCCTATCTGAAATTGTAACACGAAAACTCGTCTCTCTCTCTTTTCTAACTTGCCTTTCAGCAGTCGTATAGCTGCAGTTATTCAGAAGCTTCAATCTCTGTAAAGTCTTTCATGTGACTTTTTAAAGAAACGTACAGAGCTGAGCTAAATTGCACAAGGTTTGAAGTGTTAGCGTTTTGTGTGCCACAGCACAATGTCACGTCAGTACACTGTATGCTGTGTGGGTCTCAACCAATGAGACACAAACGTCCGCGTTTAATCCTTTCCTTGTTAAACTTCTCAGAGAGTTCATTATCGACAGTGTGTCAGTGGAGAGGAATCACGTGCTGGTTCGTGTTGGCGTGGTGGGAGGTCCGTCCGAGAGGAGGCTTCCCCCTCGAGCCCTGCAAGAGGTCAGTCTCGCTTTGCGTTTCATTGTAACTTGAGGTTATTTCAATAGGTGCCCTCTATGGTTCCACCTGTTGGCTGTAAGTAGACTGTTTGTTGAAGCATTTCACTGCCGAGTGTCATTTGACTAAAAATCTTTTGTGGAACACGGACACATCGAAGCCTCACACCTCGGGATCTCTTTGAACGGCTTTAATTGCATTGTTTTACAATGACTGTATCCAATGTGAAATAGACCAAATACTGTGACTAAATACTGTGGGTCGTTATTGTTAATAAAATAAAACATAACTGCTTTCATTTATGGATATACACCATTATTCATTCATTCTTCTGAGTTTTTATATAGCTCAAAATCAGAATTTACCTAAAGGGGCTTTTAAATCTAATTTACCTCTTGAATCTGACCAAGGTCCTGATTCAGCCTGGACAAATCCATCCATTTCAGTGTCCTACTTATTCCCAACCGGTGCTGTCGTTCGAAGGCTGCAGCCTTATTTACTCACGACGTTTTGAGATAGATATCAATTATTTAGGTGTTGTTTACGCTGAGTGCATAACAGGAACTAATTTACGCTGAGGTCAAGGAAAGGATATGAAAGATTTCTGAAGGGGAGAGTGTAAATTAGTTTAGTGAGCATTCCCTTTATGTTTCACACATCTCTTTTGTTCATCTCTCCTGTTTCTTCGAAAGGCCTGTTAAATAAACATTGATTTTGTGTGTGAAGGTTACGGAACAAATGAGAAATGAATCCATTCTTAGCGAGGAGCCTCACTGTGTTCAAACAGTCCTCATTCCTCACGTATCAAAGTGTCTTTCTTGATTTTGTGTATTAATTAATGTAAACTAATTACAATTTGTCAGTTGTTAAACTGCTCTTCTCGGATCCATGGACTTAGTTATGTTTAATTTTTTGAAGTATGTACAGAAGAATTAATTTACTAATTTATATAGTGACCAAAGTGTTCACATTATGCAGGATTGCAGTGTAGCTTCCACAACGTCAGTCAATGAATGTCAGTTCAAGATTTAATACTTCTTTCCTCTTCAGCATAGTTATTGCGTTTTTGTGCTAGAGACTGATTAATTTTTACTTTACATTTTGGTTTTTTTTTTTTTTTTTTTTTTTTTTTTTTTTTTTTTTAAGAAATTAGTTAACTGTAATCTTAATTGTGATACATTTGACAAAAACTTGGAAATGGACTGCGGGGAAAATTTTGAGTTTCAGATTTCTACTAATGTGTTGGGAAGCAGGCCTACATAGATACTATGTAGAGTGATTTGAATGATTTCTCAAAATGAATTTTTAAAACATTTTAGGAGCTAAAAATTCTTCAGTCAATTTCATCGTGTTGCCTCTAATTATTTCTTGCACCAGTATTTCTCAAAGTTGTATCTGACTTCTGATGCTATTTTATAGCCTTTAAAACAGGATTCTGTGTGTCTTTGTCACAAAAGCACATCGACTGAGCGGCAGATTCAAAAAGCAGCAGGATTTATCATGAATAGAGGGAACAGAGAGTTGAAAATCAGGCCCTGCTTTCTAAAACCCATTAACATTTAGAGCACATTGTTATTTTGGCAAGTCACATGCTGAGCCATGACTGAAAGTTGTGGTTCTTCAGGAAATTCTCTCACAGATTTAGGAAATGCTGCATGAAACGGCCTGAGCTGGCGTCAGACGCTTACAAACAAACACCTCATTTGATGAGGTACTGGTACCAGCTCCAAGCTTAACAATTGCACTTATATAATTCACAATAAAAGTAACTTTTGAACTGACTGCAAGGTTTATAGTTGAAATTATTTTCTTTCAAAAGGTGGTTGCCAAATATTGCAATAAGGTTTTAGTGAAATTACAAACAAACGCTAATAATGACACATTAATAATGTAGCAAACTCAAAAACAACCAAAGTCTTTTTATTCTCAAACCTTTATGAATAATAATAATTGAATAGTTTTCTGTTGGTCTTCACAATTCACAATCTCGTTTTCAGTCTCTGCATATGATGAATATGCTTTAAATCCTCGAATGAGACGCTGATTATCACAGCAGCGTGTAGGAGACGACTAACTTGACTTCCTTGTGTGGGTCCTGTTCAGGGAGAGCATCCTTACCCCTGGCCAATGTTTTCCAGCTACCCTCTGCCTCAGTGCTACACCTTGGATCCACCGAAGATCCAACACACCTCACAAGGTACGAGGAATGTAGATTCAGTGTGCGGGGACTAACTTTTTTCATTTTCCCATATTTTAAAAAGTCTTTTCTACTCGTACAGACTCTGAGATCGGCACATTTCTGGAATCCTCTATGGACACACAGAGCGTGGACGGATGGATGCAGATCTGCCAGAGACTTTACTGCAAAAGCTTGACCTCTAGACCTGGCAGCTTAACTGGAAATGGTAAGCTGCATATTTTACAGATCTAACAATATAATGATATAGAAAACGTATTATCAGCAATAATGATCAGTGATATTCATAATAATCTTTATAATCAAAATAATCTTTATTACTCACAAACATTAATACATTGATAAACGGATCAGTCACATCAATAACACGGGTTATTGATGTGACTGTGGCCACTCTGGGCAGTCAGCAGAATGTGATGCACTGTGTACAGAGGTACACAAACTTGTATTAAAGTGTGAGTGTTGGCCTGAGACATTTCTCCACCACCAGCACCACTTCAAGTCCGTTTTTTACTCGAGGAGAAGTACTAAGTAGAATACCGACATTTTACTAAATTACAAAACTCAAAATCAAAAACAGAATGGTAAACTGCCGGTGAAAGGGGGACTGACTTTTACCACTTTACTTCATGTGCAGATTGGTGGTGGTGATCATATAATTTTTTATATCAAACCCACTGGGTGGTATTAATCATGTGGCTGATAAATGTTTAGTGTTTATCTGTAAGTGTTGAGTTTTTGTTCCCGTCCTTCTCTCTGCCTAAAGGTAGTTTCCTGTTGTTTACGTGACAAATTTTGTAATAATTAGTGTAAAAATCAAAGTGTAAATAAATCATTATCAGCCACACACCGACACAGTAGAAGTGAGTGTTGTACATGCGTCTTACCTGTTCCCCAGCTCTCGAGAGATGAGCAGTGGGATTGTCTTGCATGTAAATGTTTCATGCGTGCATTCTTTGAGACTGGACAATCCAGTCTGCATAAGATGGATCAACTGACTAAATATAAACAGGTCCTCAGTTATGCTAGGAAATGGAAATCACCAAACAGCTTTGGAGATTGATTGAATGTTTCAGATCGACTTATTGGAGTGTTTGTAATGGCAGCTGAGGATAAAACTCGGTTCACAGTGTGGATTCAGCGAAAAAAACATACATGTAACCGTATAATATACTGTACAGAAACACGGGCTGTTTAGTGCTTTAATTCTGTCATGGCAATTTTACATGCATGTGTAATTTGAATATCTACAGAAGTGTGTGCAGATGCAGGTGTTTAGAAATGATCTTCAGACACACTAAACGGTGGCTTCTGTGTGTAGCTACATCATGTGCGGATGCCGTGTTTTGTGGTGCAGGTGTACGACACGCGCTGCATCACCAAGATTACACACTAGATCTGAAGTGCACAAACCTTTTTAAGAGCTCATCACTGCCATTGACACCCTCCGTGAAACGGCACAAACACCTACGTTTACTATGTAGGAGTAAATGGCTGGGATTCAAGAATGACATAAATACATTCCCATGAAAGAGGGCTGACAATTTGTGATTAATTCCTATACTGTACAGTGATTGCTTCCTTTCATCAGCTCGCCGTCGAACTCGGCCTGTGAAAGCATCCACTGTGCTGCACGGCACTCATTTGAAGCTTTTTACTGGAAGATCGTGATCAAGATTTATTATCTGTTGAGCTTCCCTTTGCTGTAGGAGAGCTCATTTATTTAGCACGTCATTAACCACGCAAAGCCCCGCATTGCACTTTTTAAGAAACACTAAATGGAGGAAACCTAGCTGTGTGTTTGAAGATGCCGTGATTGTCACTTGTTTCCAACAGGCTTCTATACAGCTGCAAGACAAAAACCAATGAAGTATCTCTTCATGAAGAGTCACCATCATTAGTTTACTCAACAACACATCACCCAGTTTCTTTATTATTTATTAGCCAGTTAATAGTTGTGATGTGATGTGATGTACTTTAGTTACCATTCCACAGCTGACAGTAAATCTTAGCAAATAGCATGTTTTGTATGCATATGTATTTAGTGACCATATGTTAGACGTTAACATGATCAGAGCCAAAACCAGTTGCTGAGTAGAAAGTTGCATATGAATGATAAACTCAGTAAGGGTCAAATTAAGGTAATGCTGTACATCAGTCAGGGAGACGGATGTGCTGCTGTTACCCTGTGTATCAAAGCTGATCGTGTGCCGGAGAAAACGAAGGGGCACTCTGGCATTCATGAAGGTGTGACAGATTTGGAGGCCTGTATTTAGTAGATGGTGTAGGTACTGCAGGTACCTAATAAACGGGCAGCTGAATGTATGTGAAAGACCCGACTACAGTCACCGGCTTTGCTCCTGTTCATACAACACGTGTGTGTAAGCAATATTTCATATTTAGAATTTTATTTCTGTGGCTGAAAATGTGCTGTATTATCATCAAGAGCCACAACACAACAAACTTTCACTCATTTCACACACTGTACAACACAGTAGTCCCGTCCAGTATTCAGTTAATGGTAAAATGAACGTACACGCTGAAGTTTGTGCCACTTGTTCAGGTGGAATTTGAAACTGCTTACTGCAAACAGTCTGTGGTGTTTCTCCTCTTTATCGTTGGCTACCAAATGAATAAATGTGAAGTTTGTGTGTGTGTATATGTATATATATACATATATACGTGTATGTGTGTGTGTGTGTGTGTGTGTGTGTGTGTATATAAAAAAAAAATATATATATAAAAATACAAATGAAGGAAGCTAACGTGAAGGAATCCTACTGTACGACTGAAGGTCTTGAGTTATTTTAGTGACGTGACTGTGCTGTGTGTTGTGGGAGAGTTTTCCTTTCTGTGTCTTCACAGCGAAGCCACCGTGTTTTGGTGTCAGAACTGATCCATCACACGTTTAGAGCCACTTCATTTCTGTTTGTGTTTGCTCCGATGAACAGGTTCCCGCACGTCTTACAGTAACTCCGCTGCTTAACCGAAGCCCTAAGAGGTTGTTGGTCACAGTGTATTAATGCAGCGAATGTATTTGAATTTTTAAATGTAACTTTCTTCTGAACGGCGTATTTATCGTTGCTGCTCTTGCATACTTTTAATGTCTCTCGTTCTTCTCAGTGCTCGCTGACCTTCTGGAGAAGGTTGTGGCCCATCTATCCAGCTCTGCCTCGGAGTGCTTCTTCTCTCCGGCTCTGTACAAAGGTCAGTGCAGAAGAGCAACACATTCAGTTTTATTTTTGACAACTTAGACAAAGAAAAATGACTAAAGGGCACTTTGTGGAGCAGTGAAGTAATACAGACTCTTTGTACTTTGGACATAAATCCAACTTTTCTCCCATCCTCTGTTCCTGTTATTTAATGGATTAAAAATTGCATTTAATAACATTTCTGCATCTCTAAGGCAACAAAGATATACGTTACATTAGGAAATCCACAGTCGAGCTTAGACCAGTGATCAAGCATCAACTTTGCTTATTCAGATCTGCACTTATGGCTTTGACCCTCACATGAAACGTTCAACGTCGGCACCATAAGGAAAGTGAGGCCATGTGGTTGTGAAGGCTAGTAAATTTACAGTAATATTCATTGGGACATGCGCAAATGTAATGCAGAAATATGGATATATTAACGTTGCATTTGTACACAGATATGATTCTTGATAATGTGTGAGGCTGATGTTTGTTTGTTGCCACTCTGACAAGATCACGATCAGGTGCATTGATGGTTTATTGGGTGTCACGCATGAAGAGGCTCTCGAGGACATCTGGCAGAGATGGTTCAGGATATCTGGTTGTTCAGACTGTTGAGCCATCAGTGGAAATCTGTGCTTTTTGTGGCAGCTGTGGCTCAGTTTTTCCTGCCCACATGTTGATGTCTCCTTGACTGAATCGTCAAGTAGTGTCACCCTGAATTTCCCCACGGGCATTAATACAAAATATCAAACTTGACTCAAAAATAGATTTAATGTCAAAATTGCAAGGTTTCCACCTCCAGAAGACGTTGTCCTAAAACTGTTGAGGTTTCGTGGTTGGCAGAGCTCTTCAGTGTGACGTCGGGTAGAGTCCCTGTGGAATGACAGGTAGAGTTAGCAGGAAAGAAACGTCTCATAATTATCAAAGCAGTTTTCTACCCCAGGTTAAAATTTGTTCTGTTCCTTAAATCAAATGAGCTAATGATTTCAGCATGTTTCCTTGTTTGGTAGCCAGTGGGCTAAACAACCTGATCAGACTGAAGGCAGCCAGAAAGGAAAAAATGCTAATTAGTGAATACCCAGAAAATCTCGCCAATTACACTTTCCTAAGGGAAATAAAGTGCTAGTCTCATATGTGATTCCTAATTTAAATATGTTTTTCACAAATATCAGTGACTAAATCAGTCTGTCTGTCTTATGCAGCAACAATTACTTCTTTACTGCATGTTTAACCATATGTAACATATATGATCACAGCAATATTTCCGCCTGCGTCTTGTGTGAAACGGTAAAGCCACAGATCTCCATTGTTCCTCCAGGGTTTATCATGTGTTGAGTGTGTTAAAGTCTAGACCAGTTTTCATGTCCAGCCAACAGAGGAACAAAAGGACACCTATAGCAAAATGCTTTTCATTCTTCAGCTGAGCGTTCAACGCTAACATCACTGGACAATGCACATTCAGTATCTTCTTCTGTAGCTGGATCTTGCAGGACAAACTGCACCGGTCAAAGCCATGACTGCGCTGCAGGATAATGTTTACGGCAGGAAAAATCACGGCACCCATCTCTTATCACTACAGGACACGTTTCACACAGGATGTCCCCACAAAGCCACGAGAATAATGGGCGACTCACCCCACAGTCTTCTCGCCCTCTGGGGCTCGTCTGGAAAGTCGTACACCAGCATTCGCAGCAGGTCCACCAGAGTCCTCAACACTATGAAGGAGCTTTGAGTGACTTCCATTGTTTTGGGATGTTCAGTTTGGCATTTTAAATTAGTTTTATCGTCCCTCTTCTTAAGTAATAGTTTTAGTTTGCTCACACAGTGAGTCCAGTAAATCGACATTGAGTCCACAGTATGTCTGTGCATAGAGTGGAATAAGCCCAATTCTTGAACCGTCATAATTTAAAAAATGTTTTTGGGCATTTGGCTTTTGTAATACCTTGCTGTAAGCTGCTGAGATGCAGGTAACAAACATTTGTGCCATGCTCTCTAATCCCACTCATGTTTTACAAAGTGCTTTTACCATTTGCGTCTCTTATCTTTACGCACACTCTCACTAGTGGCAGTGGAGCTGCCATGCAGGGTTCTGGCTCGGCTCGGCCCGGCCCAGCAGGAGCGACTTAGGGTTCAGTGTCTTGCCCGAGGACTCTTTGCACTGCCAGTGCTGTGATTAGTGGCTGACCCGCTCCACCTCCTCCTGAGCCACAGCGGCCCGACGGCTGCACTACTGTGTCTGTGTGTCTTGTAAGACTTTGTGTCAGTTGGTTCTGCACAGTTCCAGGATGACACCCCGTCCGTTAGTGGCTCTTTCCCCCCTTTATTTCTAAGTCAATGCGTTGATTGCACCTGCTTGTGTTGTTGGAAATTGAGCCACTTCACGAGTCAGGCTTTTATTAGTGTAAGCCAGATTTCTTGAGCCAACTACAAATCGTTTTCCCTGCACTCTGGTCTCCCAGAAGGACGACCTTCCATGGCTGTAAATCTATGGAGGGACACTCCACCCTGGTCAAACCCAACCAGTTTTGCTCATACATCTTTCGATCAGCTTCTCTGTCATAAATCCGGATGCCTCTGTCCTTTGTGGACTCAAACTCTTTGTCTTTCATTTTTAGTTCAGTTAGATTTTCACCTACTAGCTAATGCTGTTGGCATCCTGTCACACAATCAGGTTTTATGAGGAAAAGCCAAAACAGCAGAAAACTGCAAACATCAGTTTTTTAGTTAAATGATATTGATTTAGAACTCAAGATGATGCACCAGTAAGAAGACTAATTAAATAAAAGCATGATGTTTCTGTGATGACAATGATTTTCTTGAACTCTAATCTCCCTAACTTAGTTAAGTTACTCCAGGATATTGGTGGGCAACCAGCAACAGCTACTGAAGGAGGAAAAGTGTGTGTGAAATACTGGAATATCATTATTAGAACATGTTGGCTATAAAACTGCAGCCTACAGTATATTATAGCAGAAAATTATATAAAGCTGAAAGTCTGACTGACGTTGGCCAGTTAGATCACTGACTGTATGAATCTTTCCCGTTCTCTCGGGCCCAGTAATATCTGCAATGATGCAACCAGTTTGTGAAGTTAAAGATCACTGACTGTATGAATCTTTCCCTGTTCTATCTTGTAATGTAAGACTCAAACAATGCAATAAAGCCCAGTAATATCTGCAATGATAAACAACAATTAGACCAACAATGTAAGTTTGTGAAGACACACACAGAGAGGCAGGAGTATTTTCACTCAAATTTATTTACAGCACCCATCCTTCCGCAGTTCAGTTTCATGCATAAGTGGAAAAATTATATACAAAAATAAAACAAAACAAAGCTCAAACTGGTCAATGATAAAAATAAAAATAAAAATAAAAATAAACAAAAGAAGAACTATGCTAGGCTCATTGCTAATGAGCAAGCTAGCAACAGATCCCCATCTGAACTGCAATAAACAAAACTCCCCAGGAGCTTCTAGCTCAGGACTTATATCCTGAAGCCCCTCCTATGAAGACAAACCATTACTGCACACAAAATTATTACCAATTAAGACATACTATAATATCTCTTCTATTGAAACAGTAAACATGTCAAATATATAATTCTTTTATCCCACATAGGAAGGTTAACATAAAATGTTATTAAACTTTTCAAGACAATTTACTCACACAATCCTAAAACTCCCTTTACTTCCTATCTGGATGGATTCACCCTTGCTACAAAGACCCTTCACCCATCACACTTCCTGTTTGACAGTGTGACCTGGGAGCTATTGGCAGGTGGAACCTAAACATCAGGTAAGTTTCAAAGTGACATTGGCTTTTGGGAGGATATGAGAACAGGGTGCATTGTCTATACAACCAAATCAACAATTCTACTCTGCCGGCTAGATGGTAAAATAAATAGAATTGGCAATTTTAGTATGATATCACATCTGCACCTATTCTCTACAGGGCATGGGCTAGCCCCATGACAAACAATGTTGCGGAATAAACAAGAGAATATAAACTGTAAGGCAGTGGAGGAGTTTGTTCTGTCCCTGTTAGAGCTTCTCAGAGCGTGACTTAAATATCTGAGCTTGTTCTAGGCCATAGTGAGTATAGACTGGTCACAAGCATATTCATGAGAAGAATTCATGAAGGTAAAACGATCCAGTCCGATCAGCAGTGTTTCCTGAAAATATTATAGAATAGTATTTTTGAAGGGGTTGGTTAATGTATTTGCCTTTATTTATGACAAACTTGCACATACGTGTCTTTCTCGTCTTTTATCAGTGTGGCCTTGTTTCCGTCCCTTTACGTCACGTCCCAACTGAGACTAATGCGAAGTATCTGAAGTATCTTATCACATTTTAAAGCAGGTTTCATCCCCTCTGCTACTTTGACATTTGTTTATACTTATTTAAATTTTTTACATCAGTAATTTAATAAATGCACAACAATTGGGGATAAAAATCCTCCTTGATTTTACATCCAAGGATCGTGTCAGTACATTTATCAGTTTTCGGATACAGTTTTTAAATTGTGCTTTTACTGTATATACTGCACTCAAGGACATTTCTGCCAAACTGTATAATCAACTCTCTGCATCAATTTAATACCCATTTATTAATAACAGTTATTAAACTGCATACGAGTCTGCGTGTGTCTGCAATCTTCAGTCCTTTAACAGTAGTTTTTTTTTTTTTTTGCCTCCTTTCCGTTTTACATTCCTATGCACAGGGATTTAATTGTCCTCTGAAATTCCCTTCACAGCGTGGGCTCTGCAGAGACCAGAGGGCTCTCTGGGTTCTCTGTGTGTGTGTGTGTGTGTGTGTGTGTGTGTGTGTGTGTGGGGACAATGGGTGGTGGGCACCGCTGAGTGTTTGATTGGCACCGACTACAGTTTCAGCTACTCTGCCCTACTTGAGTGCTCCCATTGTATGGAAAGAGCAGCCTCATTTGCCAAGTATTAACCTCTGTCAGTCCACTGTTGTGAGTTGTCTCTCAGCCTTCAGGGCCGTGACTTCTGAAGGCAGCTGTCCGGCAGCCTCATTTATTTCAAACGCCTGTTGTGAGCGCGGCCCTTTCGTGTCACTGTTATGCCCAGTGTGTATCCGATGCTGATCTACACTCGTCAGGACTAATATATCAAATAAAATCGATTTTACCCCGCACCAATCTGTGCTTAAACCAGCTCGTTTAGAGGCTGCACATACACACAGAACATGCTAGTTTTATTTATTAGAATAATTAAAAGCAGTGCAGTGCAGACTTTGCGGTGGCCAACGAGTTTTAATTATCATTCATGTATTTATTAAAAATAAGCTTGCACAAAAATGGTTTAATCAAAGCTATAGATGAAGTACAACAGAATGAAGCTTTATGTAATAAAATCTGTCCGCAGTTTGAGTTGTATTTAAGTAGTTCTAATCTCAACTGTCCAAAAGTTTTTTTTACGTTTTTACATTTCACATTTATTGTACAATTTTTATAATTAAAATTACTAAAAACTGTAATGATAATAATAATAATAATAATAAAAATCCCGTTCCCATTGAACCGCAGTGGAACATAAAGGTTTGTTCTTGCTCTTGAAAGAGCAGCTGCCTGCACAGACGTGTGACTGTTTCCTCACGTGCCAGGACTGAAGCAGCTCCTTGTAGCTGCTGTCTTCATTTTAAAGCTTCTTCCCTTCATGTGTCTCTTAACAAAGACTCTCGTAGACCCTTCATTTTTTCCTTTAATATACCTAAAGCACATTGGGTTGGAAGCATTCCGGTAACGGAATAAACTCAGAGCTGCAAATTCCTGATATTAGTCTTCATAACGTTCCCAGACAATTAGGAACGGATAGTCACAACTGTGAGCGACGCTTTGCATGAGCCGTCGTTCTACAGTGTCTCTTTTTAACAAAAGTGAAATGGTTGTGATTATACTTATTACAAACTGTTAAATAGACTCTGGTGGCACGATGCTGGAGAGAAAGTCGGAGAGGAACGAGGAGGGAGGGGAATAAATGCAACAAGAGAGCATTCATCTCCATTAGGCAGTAATTGCCATCAGCAAGAGGTTTTTAGAGATGGTAATACGTGAGGAGAGAAGGGTGAAAGACAAAATACACAAGCGGTTTTCCTGGCACTGCTTCACATTGTCATCAAAGCGATTTCCTCTCAATTAATACAAGATTTGATGGCCTGTGATAATTCCACATTGCTCAGCTCTGACTTATCGATTGTAACGATGTCTAATTGAGTCTTGGATATATGTAGATTACATCCACCGTATTGTCATTTCCCGGGCCTATTTCTGCACCATTAGTCTGTAAATTGGATTCGAAGTTTTCCTGCCGCTGACGCTGTCTGGATACAGCGTTTCTACAATATTTCTTATATTAATTGTCGAGATGTTCTCATTATCTTACGACAAATTGTCAGAAGCAGGGGATCTATTAGCCCAAATGTAGTAATATTCTGTTTCCCCGAAGCCAGGCAGCAATGGAAACGTACCAAAACAAAATATCCCTCTTCCTGCAGTTATTGCTTCATTCATCGTTCTCTCCACACGATTACAACCGTAACTCCACAAACTAATATATTTTTATGATTCTGCCCACTTAATGGTGCTAAGAACTCATGAGAGCAGACTGAGAGCTCAACAGTCTGTACAAAGCTGTGGCATGTGGATTCACGTGGAGCCTCCGTGCGTCAGTGTGTTGTATTATCTTACATTAGGACCCAACTCCTGAGCTCAATAACTCTTGTTTTTTTTTCTACTGCTGTAAAACGGCCTAAACATTCCACCACCGTTAAAAACTACCACCTGCAACATTACCTAGACTCAACATCACATCTGTAATCCCTTAAAAGTAGCACGTCATGCTGCGTTGCCATGTTTTTCCATTCTCCGTGATTGTAATACATGCCGTTAGTGGTGTTTGGGGAGTGTGTTTTCCCCAAAACCCTTTGCCGTATTGCCTCTGTGGGTATTGCTTTGTTTGGTAATAACCACCCCTCTTTTTTTAATCACCTTGTTTTACAGCAGAGGAGAAGAGTGTGAGCAGTGTTGTCTTATCATCCGTGGAACAGCTGGGAATTAACACCTGTCTCAGGTATGTACCGCAGTGGACATTCAAGACCAAACAACAAGCGAGCGTTTCTTATCATTCTCTCGAACATGTGAAATGCTGCCAAATGGTTTTCATACTGCAAGAAAGTAGTAAACAATTTATTTATTTTTAACCAAGATTTATTTTGCTTGCGCTGTTTCCTGTTTCATAGTTAGACTTTGGTAGTTATCAATGGAAACAAGAGTCTGCAGCCACATCAGTTATTAAGAAACAGTTGTTGCTGTCACATTTTATCGTGTAAATGTAAGAGTATTAAAATGTATATTTTGTATAAATGTATATATCTCACCTTAGATTGACGTGAGCACCATGAGGCTAATGCTTTGAGTGACAGCGGTGCTTCACCACTGAAACTTCAGTGAAACATTTGCTTTTGTGTCCAGTGAGCATGTGACCTCAGAACTACATGTTGTTTCCACACATCTGTAAGCTGCGTGTCCTGTGAACTGGACAAACAAAGCAATACATATTTATAGACTAAAATAAAAAACGCTAAAAATTAATATTCAAACACACCATGTGGTTTGCCACACCCAAACATATATCAAAATAAGTTCATACAGTCTCTCCACTGAGTAACTTGCAGTACAGTAAGAATTCTGGTAACTGGATGGAAATGAGCATGAATTTGTGAACAGTGCTTATTCTTCATACATCTAGAATCAGGCATTAGTGCTAATGCACCCGCATTACAGGGATTATTTTTTAAGAGCTACAAATGTGGACCAGTTTCCCAGTTTATGCAGCCACATCCATGTTGGTTGGTGTCCTTCAGTTGACCTGAAAACCCAGAGAAGATGGTCAAATCCCCCAAATTCTTTCCTCGGGCAAACATTTAAGGGTGGTTTTGCTGAAGATGTCAGAAAATGATGCAGCCATATGCACAGAGGAATATTATTATTCCCATATTGAGCCCCCACACCTTGCACTAACGACAGCAGTGTCTGTAATGCTTGGTGTGAGCTTTCTTTTCCATAAGTTGGGCCTGTGACTGGTTACTGTTCTCACTCTGCTCGTTTGCGTGTTCAATGACGCCCTGCTGCTACATTACGCTGTGACATTGCTCCTTCCTCAGCACTTTCCCTAAAGTGAGTTTTGTGCCCAAAAGTTTTAAAGCATGTTTAGAAAAACGGAGAAGCACGTTCAGCCTCACCCACAGAACTGTGTGTGATTACAGTTGTTGGACATTTATTTAACAAATTCTTGACTTATGGCACAATGCAGATAGAAATGTGGCTGAACTGAAATTAAAATATAGGTCTGATTCTGTAGTCATTAGGATTAAAGTGCAAGTTGGAGATGATGGAGAAGAGCAGTGGTAACAGTAGCAGTAGAACAAAACTCTCAGGATCTGGTAAATACAAGTGGGATCTACAGTAGGAGATCTGTTGTCTTTCATCTACAGATATGGCAGCTACCTAAAGATACTCAAACATGAAGCTGTGCATGGCCTGATGCTACTGATAAAGCACGTGAAGATCTTCTTGTCGACGCAGAGAGTCAAAACCTCGTCAGAGCTCAGTATCCTTTCCAGAATTCCGACTTTTATCAGTATGTATTCGTCAGATATTCACCCATTTCATATTGTGCGATGTTTAATCTCATCCAGTATTATGCAGCGACTTTTTGAACAAACTTTAGCTACTTGCCTGGGAAATAGTTGGCTCCACAGTGTGTCGGTGCAGAGGGAGCAGTGTCATGTCGATGACTCCACCAGTCTGGTTTGACACAATACAGATTATCTTCCTCCATCTGTGTCTATAACGGAACAGTTGAGCCTCCTTCTGGCCCGACCGGCATATGATAAGGCTGCTCCCTCCTTTTGAAGGTTCCCAAGGTATGTGAACAATCGAACATGAAAGAGCAGAGATAAAGTCTGTGCAAATATAAAACCGACTGACATTTTCCTTCTAAAGGAGCAGTAACACTGAGGCCACACTGACATTTGATGAAGATGGAGAAATTATCTTTTGCAATAGAAACCAAATGCTACGGTAACTGTATAGTGATTTACAGTAAAATTTCGAAGCATCTATGATTTATCTGCTTTGGTAAGGCAGCTGTCCAGGGACCACAGGGTCAGTGGTTCGATCCCCAGTCCGTCCTTCCTGTGTGTCGAAGTGAAGCCCCAAGTACCATGACCCCATCGCCATCGTGTGTGTGTGTGTGTGTATTACTCTGTAAGTCGCTTTGGATAAAAGCATCTGCCAGATGATTAACTGTAAATCCTATGTATTTATTAAAACCCCTTTAGTTTATAGTTTCAAAACCGTGGAACAGATTCTTAGACGGAGACAGTTCTGCAGAACTAAGCAGTCTCAACTTGACTTGAAAATAATGCAAAATTAACATTTTTAAATAGAAGTTGTTCCATTAGGCCCATGTGTTTGTAGAGTCTTTGTTGTGTTGTGGGATGGTACATGAAACTGCTCCAGTTCCCAGCGTGCTCGGATAAAAAATGCCTCGTCATTTAAAATTAAGTCTTGACAAAGTTGTTACAAATTAACGTCATTCAGCTCCAAAGTCTCGTAGCGCCTGTATTTGTTATGAAGGACTGCGGCAGTGGTTAAACTGATTTCATACTGCTGCAGTGGCCTCACGTGTCTCAGATTTATTTTGTGCTGATCGGCACGATTCCTTATTTGACCAATCGTTTTGACTCAGTTCTGCTTACTAGCATTTTCTGAAGCTTCCTGTATTTATTTCTATTGTCAGGTTGTTTTGGCTGTTTAGACACTTTTCATGTACGTTGGCCTTTAGAGCTGAGGGTTAAAGTGTGAAGTCTTTTACTTCTTCACTGTAGAATTTGTTCTGAGTTTGACCAAAATATATAATTTTTGTCTTAAAATTTTCAGAGCTTTACGTTGCATAAACTGAAACCTCAGAAATTCTTTATGCTGGATGTTAAACGAGACTCAGGACAAATGCTCACATCTAGGCAGTTAAGATGTGTCTCATTTATCAGAACAGATGGTGCTACCAGGTTTAACATAGGGCAAATATGGTGTTTCTTTGGATTTCATCCTCCCTTATTGACCTCTGGCACATTATAAAAGATCCAAATTACACAGCCGACATACATCTCCCTCTGTTGCGCCTTGTGTTTCATGAGAATTTCTACGTGGGTAATGTATGTTTTTAAGCGGGGGCCCAGATGTGTTGGCAGCTCCTGTCTTTTCTACCTGCAGGTTTTCCTAAGGCTGATGTAAACCTCAAACATTGAAGCAAGACGACATTATAACTGTAGGATCGGTTATGCCAACACATTTTTCTTTACCACAAAAATATTTATCCAAGCAGTAAAGTCAGTAATATTTTGATATATTACTGCATTATGTTTTTCATAAATTGACATTAAGGGAAAAATCTTTGTGGTTTAGGTCTTAGATTTGTGCAGAACTTTAAACCACATCGTACAATTTTGTCTTGGTTTCTCTGCAGTGGGGACACAGTAGCTTTGTTGTCCCCTGGGCCTCAATAGGAGTTTTGCTACTAGTCCTAGAGGTTAATGGGAAAATATACATATGTAATTGTATTACACATGTGGTGGCCTCATTTGCTTCTGTTTTTAGTTTAATGCTTTAACACAAAATCTGAGTGGGTTGTGGCGACACCAGAGGATCTTCAGCATCATTTTAAACTGAAGACAGCAATGGTGAATCCCAGCTTGTGCTCATGCATGAGTTTTGTGTAGCAGGAGAGAGTTGGAATGATTGATCTCAGTATGTTCTCAGTGCTTTTGCTCTTTAACTCTGCCCTCCAGTCACTCAGCAGGACGGTTATCCGGGCCACGACTGGCTGGCCTCTACAGTTTTCCTCATCATGGCTGGAGACGTGGACCGTTCTCTCCGTTTGTTAGTCAACCTCTCTTCACTGCTCACGTCGGCCTTCGTCTGGCCTGCACGGATTCATGCATCTGTGAGTATTACAAAGTGCAAATCCTTTTCACTACACCTTTTTCACTACACCTTGAGCTGGAAGTTGACTTCCTATTAGTCATGTTAAGTCAGAAACTGACTTAACATGTAAGGAGTCCAGTGGTGGTGTGAAACAATTTAAACTTAAGCTATTTCAAAGACTCTGTGCAATTGTCCGTGAATTTGAATGTGGATTCAAGGAAAAAACGGGCACTAAATTAGAGCTTCAGGAGAAAAACTTTATTTTAGGCTTAACATAAAGTCAACCACTATCACTTTTTTTATAAAATCCATCTCTACATCTCTCATCAGTTCATACAAAACATACCACAGCAAAGAAAAACAATGTTTTCACTGGACAAAAAAAAAACAAGGCGACTTTATTAGAATGAGTAAAAGTGATAACTGAGGCAAGAGAAAAATGACTAGTTTCAATTCTTAATCTCAGCAGCTCATTTGTCCCCTGCAGCTTTTAAGTTTTGCCATCATTAGCTCTACCTTTGTCGTGACGTTGGCTCTCGTCAAAGTCAATTAAGGCTCAGCTGGATTTGAAGGAACATGAGTTACGTCCTGTTTTCGATGCAGAAGCAGTTGGTGAATTTCTTCACCCAGCAGTTGGCCTCCAACTACACAGTGTGATCGATTTAGTCAACATCACAGAAACAAGAAAGGGCCCGACCACCGAACAGGCAGGAGACAATGTGCACGTCTTTACTTCTGGAAACAGAATTAAAGATGAAATTTGTGTTCAGAACCATCTCAGTGATCACAACAGTCGAGGTTACTTTTAGTTGTTTAATTGTTTACCAGTTGTAAAGCTCCTATTTAAATTTTTTTTTGGATGAATTCTATGTAAAACTCTGCTGCTGGTCATGGCAGGTCCATGTTCCCGTGGAAGTGGCTGAGTCCGGGATCCATCCTGTGTACTGGTGCACGGCCCACTACGTGGAGATGCTGCTGAAAGCTGAACTTCCTCTGGTCCACTCGGCGTTCAGGATGTCTGGCTTCACCCCGTCACAGGTATCAGTCAACGTAAAACCGTGCAGAGGATGTCGGGAAAGAATAGAACAGATCAGGGTTTGTTTTACTATTAGCCTGCATACGACTGGTTTTGCTCCTCCCTCTAATTAAACTTCTGCGCCTTCTGAGCCACAAAATTGCAGAAAAAAGACAGATGAATACAAAATCATTCATTACCACCAGACATTACTAGCCACAGCCTGTTGTCAGCCACTTGTTTATATTGAAATTATAATAATTAAAAAAAAAAAGTACTCAGCAATGTCCAGCAATCTTTAGGTGTCTCAAACTGAATTTGATATTATTAGGCTTAAATTAAAAGCTTTCACCCTGTAAGTCGATAAACTTCAGTCATTTTCTATATTGATTGAACTTAAACAATAATTTGCCTTACTTTATCCAGCTGTCACCAGTTGAGTGGTGCACCCGGCAGATGTATTTTTATTAATTTAGGTCTATGGCAATGGAGAATAAACTAATCCAGGTTGCAGAGGAAATTACAAACCAACAAACCTTTAGTTAAGTCTCAATGGAAAATGTTACAAATACAAAATGTAGAAAATAACCAAATTAGCATTAACCAGGGTTGTACTGTACATTTCAGTTTTTGTGCTCGTCATTTGTTGAATTAATCTTAATGCAAAAAAGCTCCACTGAGGATTTGAGCTTTCAGCTGGTCAAAGCATAAAAATTCATGATTGAACAGAGAATCTTATGGAGTAATAATGCAAATTCACTGAGTTAATCAGTTTTAAGACAAGACATTAGTTTATTTTTAATTGTTTCTAGAGACTTTTTTTAACAAGTCAAACGAACGTGTTTTTCTTCTCGTTGCCCAGTGATTGACTCCTGTTTTTGTCCCGAGTTGACTTGAGTCAACTTCCAAAAACCAAAATACGCCTTTGACATTGAATCTTTCCTTTTTTAAAATAACAGAGCCGTTGAAAAGTTAGATCTTTGCTGCTCTGCACTTGATTCTTTTGACACAGACTTCTCCCTCACAAACAACGGAGCGGAGAGAAAAGTTTTCACCTTGAATCCTCCTGTGTTTGATCCTGTCTTCTGTGTGTCGGCAGTTGACAGCTGAAGCCCACATAATGTACGGCAGCAGGGGTGCGTTTGAGGCTCGCTACATTTGCGTCAAAGATGTGAACTTTCCCTCTCTGGAGTGGAGTAGTAAGTTAACATGCAGCTCGTCTCTTTGCTCTTCAAGGTTAGATAATGGGCACCTGTTCTTCAGTCAGATGTAGAACTGTCTATTCTAAAGTTTGAGCTTTAAAAACCTTTAAAAAAGCAGCAGAAGTGAATTAAGCATTTACACCGCTGACATTTAGACTTTAAAAGTATGTATGAATGTGGATGCAGGCCACAGTCAATCCAGCTACAGAGTATTTACACTTCAAAAATAGTCTGACAGGAAGACGTTTAAACACAAACATGTGAGCAGCAACCTCTTGCAGATAAAGGATAAATTACCGTAAATTCTGGACTATAGAGCGCACCTAAATTTAGGCCGCACCCGCTAAAATTTAAAAGAAATATATATTTTGTCACATATAAACCGCATCGGACTATAAGCCGCCAATATCCAGGCTGAGAAATAATATCTGTTGTATGCGCTCCTACTCATTGTTCACAGTAGGCATGAGGATGTTCTGTGCGCTGTTTTACCGGCATTACGGTAAAGAGTGCGTTTACGTGTATGTGTGGCTGGTATAACACATGTCGAATGTACAGAGCCGACAAAAACGTCCTTGTTATAAATAAACGGCTTGTTCCATAGCCAAAGGAGAAGACGTCTCTTATTCTTCACGAATTACGCAGGAGTTACTGCGCTCAACAAAAGATTTTGTACCATAAGTCTTTATTCATACACGCCGTCAACTATTAAAGTCGCTTCATTCTCCCGTGCACTGAAACCACAAATCGCTATTCATCTTCCTCCTGATCATTGAAACTACTGTCACACTCGATTTCCTTCACGGATAGCCAGATCGATGGCTTCACATTAAAAGCTGCATCATTTTCTTCGCGTGTTTTCCATTATGAGGGGTGAGGTGTAAAAATATTACCGTATTTTGCTGTTGTGCGTCTTGGGTTGCATAATGCGCTAAGAATAAAAACTGGCGCTTTTTGTTTGCACTGACTTCCATCTGCGCCCATCTGAGGGCTGCAGAAAAATTCATAGAAAAGCCGCATTTCTGTAAAAGCCGCATGGTTCAAAACGTCGGAAAAAAGTAGCGGCTTATGGTCCGGAAAATACGGTATACATCTTCTTTAGGAAATACTGATATGTATGTGCTCCTTGTTCTGCAAAGCCTGATGATTTAAGTATCCTACATATTACAGTTAGGGAGTACTACATAGATAATTTATTCTGTCAGAAATAGTGTAATGCTGTTAGAAAATATTAATTTTGAAAATACACCTGTACATTCTATTATAATCCAATACAGCAGCTCTGCTATGAATTCAGATTTTACAAGGTTCTAATTTGTCAGTTTTTAAGTTGGAACTCTCTCTCACTCTTCACAGGTGATAATTCTGATATGTGTTTGACTGAGGTCAAAGTGGTTAGTGGACTAATACTGGACGGCATTACAAGAGGAGATGGTTCTAATGTTTCGGCCATACCATTCATTTTAAACATGGAGGCCAAAAAAATCTGAACCATCTCCTCTTGTAATGCCGTCCAGTATTAGTCCACTAACCACTTCAGCTATAAACATATCAGAATTATCACCTTAGTGGGAGTTCCAACTTAAAAACTGACAAATTAGAACTTATTAAATCTGAATTCATAGCTGAGCTGCTGGATTAGAATGTACAGGTGTACCTAATAAAGTGGCCAGTGAGTGTATGTAACATGGATATTGCATTAAATAAAACTCAATTACACGCTCAGTAACTCAAGAAAATGTTGTCAACTCACCCCCATGGACGGGACATCGTCCAGACAGACGCTTTCATTCTCTGGGGCCAGTGGTGCCGCATTTAAGCTGCGTCCACATGAGGGGAAGGGATGTGAGGGAACATCTGTAAAAAAATGTAACTATGTATTTAAGATGCAGCAAAAGACATGTAGAAAAACTACAATAACTTTTTTCAATAGCTTTAATCTTCTCCTTGCTTGGAATTGTATTTGTGCTTAAAGAAATCTTGGAATGAGGACATCATGTTACTCTAAGGTGAAACCTGCAGTCTCACTCAGCTCTTTGTGATGACTATGAGGCGGCTGCTATGACCTAACTCAGATTAATAATAACTCTAAAAGCCTGTTTGTGGCAGAGGAAAAATGAATTAAGGCGGCTGTGAGAATACAGTCACACATCACCTCTGACTCGCAGGCCCGCTACCAACAGAAGGACGCACATCGTGTCAGTGCTTGAAAAAGAGCTGCTCTTGGAAAGACCTTGAAGGGATTTATTGTCACACAAAGTACAGTGTGTTTAAAAAAAGGGGGCAGTGTGAGCCCACTCGTGTTTTTATTACAACACACAAATTAGAATGTCAGTACTTTCATTAAATTTTAGCTGACGAGGGAGGGGCGTAATAATATGTTCATGGAGCATAAGTGGAGCTTATTTGTATGCTTGAGCAGACTGGTGTCGTTCGTAAACAGTGGTTAATTATGGGCATGACAGTTAAAACCCAGTATTTGCACCCTGCTGTCTTGTGAAGGGTTCGAGATCCGGATACAGAGCTGTGGCGTTCAGTTCCAGACCTTCTGATTGTAGTCGAATCATAATCCAACACAAGATTTCAGCCAACAGCAGAGCACAAATCAGGCCGCAATTAACAAAAGCAGTTTTCCATTTCAGCACGTTCCTAATTGTGCGGCGGTCGATGCTGGCAGCACGGCCGCAGGGAAGCATGTGCGTCAGTCTACACGTTTGTCCACACTAAAACACCTGGACATTTTGACCGATTGCTGTTAAAATGTGTGCAAATATTCATTGTCCCAAGAGGCTGAAGCCTGCAGGCTCCACTCTCCTGTACTAATCTCAATTACCATCAGATGGATGGACCACGTTGCCAGTTCCCACCCGGAGGTTGACCGTTTTTTTCTACTGGAGAGTCTTTGGACTATTGGACGGACTGCCAGTTGGCAGATTCATGTCCCCCCTCTGGTTGAATTGTGATAACTTTAGTAAATCACCCAACTTTTTAATCCCAGTGAAACTGGGCCACAAATGGAACTTGTCTGATATTTTGTGCTTATTACAAAATATCATCAAGCTAACAGCATATTTGTGTTGAGCCCGTAGCACTGCTGCGTAAAAGTACAGCCTCGCAGAGATGAAAACGCGTTTGTCTTCCAGAATTTCATACCTAGCTTGAATTAAATTGGCCCTTTTTCCTCACAATTCAAAGAGAAACCCCGTTTTTTGAGGACTGTCTGCCCTCAAAACTGAGGGCAACGCACATTTGTTGCCAACAAGAACCAAGACGGTTTAAAATCTAAAGTCCTCAGCGTCTTCTTTTCCTGCCCTCAGTGTGGTAGGAACCTCTTTCCTAGCCACTGCGCTAACAGCACAGATCTCAACTCAGTCGTCAGCTAGAGAAATAAACATTAGCATGCAACTGCCTGTCTCTTCGTCCCCTAATCCCACTTCAATATTCTAGACTGTTGTGAGCTATCATGTTTTATTCTCAAAGTAAAGCCGTTTCCAGAAAGGCACATTTATAAAAGCTGATGCAGCAAACGAAGTAAATGCAGATCTCAGACGTACTGTGTAGAAGAGAACATGATCATACAGCTGTGCTGATTGGGGTAATTAAGATTTTTTTTTTTTTTTGGCCTATTTAAAATTAACATAATCTCAGTTGTGTAACTAGATGAGCAAAGCTTTACATTAAATCCCTTTGTTTTGTTTCCATGTGAACAACAATACTCAACACCAGTGTAAATGAGGCACAGTATTTTTTAATTGTAGACTTGTGAATCTTTAACTCTAAAAAACCAATTATAGCTTATGTATTGTACACGTGTTCAGCTGCATCATGTTTCAGCTCTGTAATGGGCTTCAACATCAATCCACTGACATTTAGCATATGCGTGGCTGCCATTTTTACATATTGGGTAAATATTAGTGGGATATGTTTGCATCTCTTATGTTAAAAATTCACTTAGTAAAGTATTTTAATGCCTGTATTTACCTATAGCTGACATACACTGAGTTATTATTTAAATGTTTAATCATAATAAAATCTAAAAATTTATTTTTGGAACCACAGTTAGCTGAGCTGCTAATAAAAAGCACAGGTTAATAAATGCATACTGTGTGTATGTGTGGTTGTCAATAGTGACTCACAGATTTCTGGTAAACTTTGTAGGGACACTCATGGAAGCATCCTAGTCTCTCCGGGTGGACCTTCTGTCCGGTTTGAGTTGAAGATGTCTTGCTCTTATCCAAGCAGAGTGGACTGAATTGTATAATGAGACGGTTTAGTGCTCTGGTGAAAAGGACAGAAGCAGCTGTGTGTCATCAGCATTGTAATGATGAAAAAAACTGTGTGAATGGCTTATAGAACCCAGGAATGTGGAATAGACGTAGAAAAGAAGGAGACTAAGGACTGAGCCCTGTGGAACACCAGTAAGAGGCAGTGAGTTAGAAACCAGTCTAAATACCTTGATGGTTTGTCCTACGCCAGGCCAGAGCTGTACCAAAGACGTCCAGGTCAGGATCTGGTGGTCCACAGTGTCAAAGGCTGCAAACAGATAAAGTAAAATTATGCCGGAAGATTGAGATGCACCGTACAGCGTATAGGCCACAGGGATCCCATGACAGTCAGGAGTGCTGGTCCTGTAGAGTGACCACTCCTGATGCCCGACTGTTTGACAACCAGGAGGTTGTTCTCACAATGTAAGATTTAATTGAACCCTGCTCATTCAAGGGTCTTGGGAAGAAGGGAGACGGGTCTGTAATTTGTCCGGCGGGAGAAGTTAAAATTAGGCAGTGGTGTAACAGTGGTGGCGCTTTTTGAAGCAGAATGCCTCCGTCTGGTGGTAAAAAATGTGAACTAACTGCTGCTATTTTGTTAATGAAGAAGCTAGCGAAGTCATGAGCAGTGATTTGACATTGGAGAACAGCTTCCTGGTGTCAGAGGACTTCCTAACCTTTTCTTGTTATGTGGTTTTTGCTTTGGTTCCACTGTGATCAAAAGACATTTGTAATGAGCTACAGTTGGTTCTGGTTTGTCCAGACTGAAACTCAGAGGAATCCTAAGTTTCCCCTGGTGGGTCAGTAGAGCACTCTGCATCAGTGAATGTGAAGCAACATTAAGTGCTTTAGATTCCGGCGTTATACAAGCAGACCATTAACCTACTATTCTAATGCTACTTATCAATGAGTAATTCTAATTTTAATCCATTTTGATCGTTTTGTCACAGATGTGCCTCCACTGGCTGACACAGTGTTTCTGGAATTATCTGGACTGGACGGAAATCTGTAACTACGTTTGCACCTGTGTTGTGATGGGCCCTGACTACCAGGTTTACATGTGTGTGGCCATTTTCAAACACCTGCAGCCAGACATTCTGCAGCACACACAGTCCCAGGAGCTGCAGGTCTTCCTGAAGGTCAGTTGGATACAGTCAGTATTCAGAAAAACGATGTGCTAAAACAGCTTTCACCTATTTAGAACAAATTCACACTAAAGTATAAATTGTAAGAATTGATTTGAAACACAAAAACAACAAACGTGTTGTTCTACATTCTCTGACAATTTTTATGAATCATTATTTAATTCATTCATTTTAGCAGCTTTTAAATGGCAACAATTAACATTTTCAACCACAGAAATGAGCTGGTCGCAAACATCAACTAGAAATTCCATGACTTTCTTGGACCAATAGTCCAAATCACACAATAAACAATAGACCAGACAGCAGACGTTTCCTCTCCTTTTGTTGTGCTGTGTGTAGCCTTCACTTTAGCTCAGATCTGGGCTCAAATGTCTGGATTTTGTTGAGAAGTGTTCTGCACTCACCTCTACAAGGACTTAAATTGCTGCCTAATTAATATTAGCTGTATGAAAAAACAATCCGCATTAGAAGTGGTTCACAAACTTTCCCTTTGTGGTTTGTTTTAGTGCCGATTCTGAACATTAGCCGATAGGTTCTTCTCAGTGACGTGGCTGAGCGGCCCCAAAAATGTTCACAAAATGTCTAAAGTCCCGGCCTCTGAGTACAAAAGCAACGTTAGACCCCGGCATCGTGAATAAGACATGGCTTGACATGAAGCCCTCATCACCATTACTTATTAAGCATTTCAGTCTATCTCGGCTGATGGCTCTGGTGTTAACATCACTATGAGCTGCCACTGACGGTTTTTGTGAATAAAAGATCAGTTACGGAGGCTTTATCTGCGGAAGCTCTTCTAATGAGCTGTAGCATCAAATACAGCTGCAAGAGACAGCTATGAAAAGTGTGTGTGTGTGTGTGTCTTACACAATCCTCGGCCTGGGCTGAACTATTAAAAGTTTTAGACGTGCTGGTTTGCGTCCAACAGCCTTATCTCCTCTCTGTCTCTCTCTGTGGGGACAATGGGAAGAAAGTACATTACTCAGACAGATGTGCTATCATAGGGTTTTTAAACATTGACACACATTTGCACCCTTCTGAACTTGTCCTTTCTCTCTAGGCTGCGTATCTATATTTCATCTGAATTTAAACTTTGAAAAGGCAAATGACTCTCTGAGTCTGGCTGGAGCTTAACTGCAGAGGAGCCAAAGTAGCAGGAGGAAAAGAAGACAAAGACGTCTGATGTCTCATGTCTGACACTAAATCAAAAACTAAACTCTTAAATTGTATTGTAGCGCATTCAGAGAAAGGATCCAAAACATTAGAACTAACATGAGCAGAGTTTTGCAGGCCCATGTCGAGCAGGTTGCAATGCTCTTTGTGTTGCGACACACTAGCAAATTTGGTGTTTGAGACGTGATGGGACAGCTTTTGTTGTCTGTGTGCTGGTCCCTGGTTTGAACAACAAGTCTTGTTTCAGAGAAGCTCTAACCCAGTTTTGTTTAGGCCCGTCTGTGCGTATATTGCTGTAATATTGCAGGGTGATAACTAAACGGCAGCGACCCAGTACCTGTCCACTCATGCTTCCACATCTACCAGTCTGAGATTAAACGGCTGCTCAAGGAAAGAAACCCGTTTGTTTCCCACTACAGTTATCTGCAGAAATTGATTAACTCAGATTGGATAACCTACATTGACCTGACTTGGTCACTCGATGTTTGCCAAAACACTTAAAACTGTTGCTTGTGCCATATTCCTGGTAATTTCACCTTCTGTGCAAATCTAGTGACCCTAAATAACACCAACACCCACTTAATTAGGAAAAAGCAGAACTCTGTGGGAATAAATGCATTAATTACCTTAAAAAGAATGAAGTGATAGTGGTGAACACTTGTAAAGTTAATGTATATTAGAGTGGTCACGGTCACCTGTTCCTTATGAAAATGTTGAACATGGGCACAACTTCAGAAATCCACATTATCGAGTCTTTAATGCTCCCAGAGAAAATAACCGACTAAAAATAGTCTCCCGAGTGACTTCCACTGCTTATCTCCGCTCTCCTCCACAGTTTTAACTGTGTCAGCAGCTATTTCTCAGTGCAATGAATTAATGTGTGAAGCAACTTTACTTTTGTTGATTCTCCACGATAGATCTAATTCTGCAAAATCCTTTCTAAATCTGACTGCAATCCAGTGGGAGACTGTTTCCCCTCAGTGCGATTCTCGTGTCGACACATCTGGCTGTGCACAAACACACTCGCAACATGTCAGTTTAAAAGCTCTAAAGCTATTAGGTTGGTGTCGCTGTCAAATCTCACACCTGAAAACCGTGACCCTACTTACTAAGCCTGTACCTAGTTTTTAAGGATGGTAAAAACCAGTGGTTCAAATGGGTGTCTACTGGTTTCTCTTAAAACACAAACATTTAAGAAATTAAAAAAAAAAAAAGGTAAAACTGTCCAGTATTAGAGAAAGGAGCACACCATGCAATCATCCATGCTCCATCAATACTTGTTCTCCTCCACCAATCATTACACCTGCCACTGGATCGTGTTTAACGTCAGACACTGTTACTTCCCAGATGACAATACAGTCTCACGTGTACATGAAAAGTTGAGTAACAGCACAAATAACGGAAGGAGCAGAAACAATGTTTTACTATAGGATAACATCTTCATCAAGACGTCCACAGCTCGCTCTAGAAAAGTGTGTAGGCCCAGTGTGATGTGTGTATTGTCGCCTCACATTCTCTTAAAATACCTGTTTCCATGCATGTGTCTGGTCTCTGACTGGAAACAAAAAGACATTTATATGTGTCTTCACTCTTATTAGAAGGGGAACCGAATTGTCAGGAAGTGTCTCCAACCCTATTAACTGTGTTCTCGCCACGCTGTGTCCTCGACTGTGTTATTTACCTGAACAAATAAAGCCGTAATTAGATTCTCCCGAAACACATTCTGCGAAGTGATGAAATAATATTGGAGTGCTGACAAATTACAGAAGTCATTAAACTATGGTAGTTTTTTTTAGGGCCTCGGGCCTGGATAATGACATAGGGTGAAATCATGGAGTTGCTCTGTGTCTATTTCATTTTTTTTTTTCCTAAACGCGGCGCGTCCACCGGGTGCAGCGTTTGTCGGGCTGCTAATTGATGATGCCACTCACAGCATAATGCACAGCCGTCAGTTATTTGCTCTGCTGCAGTGTTTGCATATCTGCGTGCTGTCATGACGGATGCATATTGATGCTTAGGCAGCAGTTACGGCAGCCGGAATTTGAATGTGACTGAACAAAAGAGCCAAATCAAATGTTCCTTTCTCTGGTCTGCTGAGAAACTGCTAAGATGCTGCATTCTAGTGAGACGCCTTGTTGCTTGTTTACATGGGTGGAGGAGATGGTGGCACTTGTGAAGGAATCTATGCAACCTGTTTGTCCCACTCGTCTGACATAAAGTCCTCCATTACTTGAATGCTAAGAAAGGATGTTGTTTACTGGTGCGGCGCAGTGTTCAATCCTAGCATGTAATTTGATTTCCTGCGACTCTGAAACAGATTGAATGTAAAGTATTTTAATGAAAGGGCTTTTTGAAATTATTTACACTTCACTTTACAAAGTGAATTCCAATGAACTAAGCTGCCTGCTTGTCAACAGCCATACAGTGCTGGATTTCTAAGGACACTTAACTACAGCTTTTTACTTAAACAGCTAAACCCATAAAAACTGTATCATTTAAAACAAACACTGTCACAAATCACTTCCCTGTTCACTCATTCACTATACGACAGACACTATATTTGGAGTATTTTACTCTCAGTTAATCCAGACTTTGGACGCTTAAGTCATTTTGCATCATCACGTGGCAGTTCGAGCACAAATGTAACACACTGCATTGTGGGACAGTGCGCAGAATGTCCACTGATGGATGCTGATTGTTGTTGTGGGAATGCTGGAGCGCACAACACTGTAGACCTGAACGCCTCATCATGGACTGATTTTGAACAGGCAAAGTGTCTGGTCTAAATGAAAACAGTCTGACATAAGTCTGCAAGGGATGAGAAAAATGGATCCGATTTGAGTCACAGGTCAACATAATTTACTTCCATTAATGATTTAGGAACATTTGCCAAGGTCACATTCAACATGTCAAATGTTTGAATAAAATCTCAAGTAAAAATGTCGAGTCATAAAAGAGAAACAAAACAAAGCTGACATTATTCAGAACGTTTAGGCTACATTTTGTGTGTGATGTGGTTGGGATGCTGTTTCATTGGGCACCGTTTTCCCTTTCACTCCAGGAGGAGCCAATCCAGGGCTTCAACCTCAGCAACTACCTGGACTTCATGGAGGGACTGGAACACCGCTACAGAAACCTCATTCTCACTGACATGCAGTGTTGTAGTCAAGACCACCTTAACTGAGGCCAAGACAGAGCGAGACCACGTCAATACCCCGTGACCAGGTCTATAAAACCAATGCATTTTCTATATTAATAAATATACACAATCATGCACAACATTACAACCACCTGTGCAATTTAATACAAACCAATACAGCAGCTCTGCTATAATTTTGCTTTTACAAAGTTACAAACTCTCAGTTGTTAGGTTGAAGCTGTGGGAAAGGTGATCATTCTACTACTGCATTGCCTTTAACTTTACCGGCATGTGAAATCAGCTCAACTGATGGCTGCCAAACACTGAAACATTTGGGTGGGGCGACGGCCAGTCATTTCCTATCAGGAACAAGTGAAGTACTTGGCTGAAATTGAAGCAGGACGTTTTACATCCAAACATAGTAAATGCTCAGGCAATTTAGTGATTTTGCCACAGTTGTGGTCTTGACCAAAAACAGCATCTGCCCTGAAAAACACGGAGACGGAGACCGAGATGAGACCAACATCAATCGCGAGTACTACAACACTTTAATGTAAGAAACATGTTCATCATATAATCTGTCTTACTGTCACTGAAGTTACTTTCAGTGTCTGAATATCTTCTGGTGACAATGAACCAAACAGAAAAAACGCTTCCTCACGTGTTTTCAGTGTGGACAGACTGTAGCGCTGTATGGACCATCCAGTGGCGTGGAACTGAATTTAGGGTGCAGCTGTGCAGTAGTTCCACTAGCACGTCACTTTCTGTTTACGGAAGCACCAGAGAGAAACACCCGGACACACGATGAACTGGCCAGTCCGGCCGTGACAAGCATCAAAGTCTAGTTCAAGTTTGGCCAAAATACAGAAAACTCAAGTTCAAGCTGTTACTAAAAGCTCTTAAAGTCTGAAGAAATTTTACATTTGTCTTATGTTGGTGTAAATACTTTGTCATGACTGTCAACTTTTTTGACATTAAATTATTAACAGTTTTTATGGCTCTGTATCATTTTCCTCCAATGTAAATTCCTACATTTCTAAAGTCTGTACATGTTCCACAGCTGCTCTGCGTGTTTGAAAGAAGTGTTCATGTGCAGCAGGCGAATCCATCACCTGCTGTAACTGAAGGCTTCTTTTAACATGAAACAGTAGGATTAAAAGGATCGTCCAGACAAATTCACAACGCTTTGAATGTTGCATCAGCTCCTCTATTGGACTTCAGAGTCTCGCCGTCTCATAGCTATGATACGCATCATTAATGCCAGGACACGCAACAATGCATCACACAGCCGCTTGTGTTTGTGTACTCATGCAGGTCTTTGTATGAAAGATGCATGAGGAAGGTTGTATCATGGTGATAAAGCCTCATTAGTATCCACAGCCTTTCCTCTCCCTGCCTGCACTGCTGTCCTGTTGTCCCTCTTCAGACACGCTGAGTGAGGCCTGAATAATAAATGTGTTTGTCACATTCATCCATCTTCTCCTTCACATCTACTGCATTTATCAGGGGAATGTGCAGGGCACAACAAAGGTGGTGGCTAACAGTGAGGAGACCTGATCCAATGTTTGCCCAGAGAAATGCATCGCTCCACACGGAGCCTTTCAGCCCCGAGGGGTTTCACATTCGGGTCACAATGGGTTAAACTCGCAATTGAATTTTGAAGCTGCGTTAATCAGTTGTCACTGTGAATTTTAACTGATTTGAAGAAAAAAAAAGTATCTATTTCTACACACACGCACACCCACACACAGCTGATAGAGCAATATTAGCATAAATTTGGAGTCATATCTGATATTTACTCTTGTCACTGCTTTTGATAAAAACGTGTCTCTTTAGCGGCCAAGTCTATGCCATCCAGAGTTGGAATGTACCAATGGATTTGAGCAGCCTAAACCTTCAAACCACAAAATGATAAATGCACCTTTTCTTTTTAGTGAAGAAAATCACCTTTATGGACAGAATATGCCAATCAAACTATGCAGCTGCTTTAGTTTACATCTATCAGAAACAAATATAGAGGGGAATGTGGGAAAAACACGTAAATCTGAAAATTAATTAAGTTTGAAATTAGATTGTACTGCTGACTGGAAGCCAGCGATAATGATTTTAGTTTGTCTGTGCGTTTACCTGGAAGAACAGAACTGTCGACATGGACAATGTGTCTACGTTAACGTATGATGAAGGCTGGGGGCATGTCTTGTTTCACCAGCACTTTGGAAAATGTAAAGCCGAGCTGTAACCAGATGTCCTTGTTTGCACTGTTTTCGTGCAGAGACGGGAAGGAGAGTAACTGTGTGCGTCAGTGGGGGACTGAGCTGCGATACAGCTCATATTGGATGTGTCTGTCAGCGGTGAGCAGGGTTCTCATCAGCGGAGTCTGTGCAGACTAAGAGCAGGAGATTGATTTAGCGAGGAGAGGCAGTGGTGGGCTGTGATCTGTCAAAGCTGCAAAAGATCTCAAAGTTTTTTTACTTTGGGAAACTGTGAGAAGTCGACTGTGCTCCGAGAAATGGATGTTTCTAGCTGCTGGATGTATCGCACTTTGAGCTTGACACAGGCCGTTTCATAATTCACGAAGCTAACCGCACAGACGTCGGTGGAGTGAGGGGACATCTGACCCCTCCACCCTCACCCACCTTTTCCCCCTAAAAGAACACATTTCTGATACAGGCTGACAGAGCACCAGCGAACACAGGCTGAGGGGACAGCTAACCTTTTTTAAGAAAAGACAAGTTTGGCCTTTATTCTTCTCTGAAGGAAAGGCAGAAGTCGCTGTGAATGGAAGGATTTAACAAAGACAGCTGCTGGTTAGAAGTCACGATCGTTTTCTAAACTAGGCATCCAGAGACGGAACCAAAATGATTCATTCAATCTGACAGATTGAATGAATCAACAGTCCCCACGTTTGGTTAATTATTAAACTGTACTGAATTAAATACATTTAAGGGAGAATATCGGTGATAACGATAATCTGTGTTTCTGATCTTAGATGCATTTTAGGGCCATGGTCTGTCATGTGCGTATTAATATACACATATTACATTCATTGTGATCCATACTTTGTTTTGTTAAAACAGCAGTAGCTTGAACGCTCTTCCTGGTCTGATGTCACAGTCTGGTTGAGAAAGTTTTGAGGCTCACAAAAATTGACAGTTCATATATAGATTTACATTTTTGTCTGTGCTACTTTCTGATTCCCCCAGGCGCTATCCTGCAGAACAAACCATCATCATTACCTGATCATATTGTAATTCAACTCTATGTGGAATCAAATGATGTCGGGTCCCTGAAAGTTACATGTTGGAAATTCAACCTTTATAAAGTATATAATTATCTAAGCCCTTAGTTACATGTGTTTGTTTGATTTACAAAGTACAGAGGATTTCACTAGTCTGTACTGAAGGAAAAGTTCATGGTAATAGTTCATTTATTACACAGCACTGTCACTTGGACATTTATAAACAAGACCTCCCCAGGTGCTCCTCAGTTTTTCCATTTTATTAATTTTTATATTTATTTTAACAAATTTACAATATTATACCTAAAATGTAATTTATCAGCCTTTTTTCTGTGTCACACCAGCTACAAAGTTCCTTTGTATCTTTTATGTGTTCACCAACCCTGTACTGTATTAACCATATTCATAATGTAATATCCAACAAAACTTAAGAATTCAAATAGCCTATGATTCTAACATCCTGCTATTATTCACCTGCCTCTTTGAATTCTCCACATCACAGGCTGTGATATTTACATTTTGTCATATAATGCCACGTTCCTCAGTGTGAAAAAACGATTGATTCTGACAGCTGTCATTACAGGAACCAACATCTGGATTTACATCTGGCTGACTATGTCAAAATGCCTCAACTTGTTTCCCTCAGACATAAATAATGGTACATTAAAGTACGAGTGGCCCACTCTCATTCTAGGTTTTCTTTTGTTTAACTACGTTGATTAACCTACATGTAATATTCTGTAATATCTACTCCCTATTCTCTCTTTTTCTACATTAACTGGATTGAATAACAAGCTGTAGATAATAACAATAACTGCTGTTTTGTACTGTAAATGCTGTCATGTCTTTTGCGGTGAAGCCGTTGTACTGTGCCGCATTAAATCCAGCCGTTGTAATGCTGTAAACATTTTTCTTTTGACAAGCGCAGTGAATCTGCAGCTATAAATGGTATCACAGCCCAACCCTAATTCATGTCCACTTATAATGAAAAGTCTTGCTATGACTGTAAAAAGAACCTTGAGGAACCAAAATGCCGTAGAGCTGTGTATTTTTTCTGATCAAAGAAACAAACTAAAGCGTGAACATGCCCTCAATCAGCTCTGTACTGTGTGTATTGATGTTCTGCGAGTGATCTTCAGAGCTGAGCTAAATTAGACTCTCCACTGACTTTTGATGAACTCCACTCAGTGCTGGTTCCTAAGGGGCCCCTTGCTGAGCCTTGGAGAGTTAACAGGATAAAATCAGGTCCACCGGGACTGAAGTCTGCTGCCCACTGAGCCATGAGGAGCTTAATGCCCGACCGTAATATTTCCATATAACTTAGTTCACTTGCAGCAATGGATGGGATCAAGTCCAAGAGATCAAGACGACATAATTGTGGTGCAGAGGAGTGGGCACATAGAAGCAGTTTCCGTCCACATGGAACATGAAACTGTGCAGATGGTATTAGAGAAACAGAAAGGGGAAAGAAGGAACTCACTTGAATCACATGAATCCAAGCCTTCAGTATGATTTGGTCTATTTACAACGTATTTTACAATAATAGAAAACAGCAAACTACGGTTTTATGTAGCATTCACAGCAATATGTGAGTATTTATTACCACATGAAGTTACAGCTGAGGGGTTGTGGAATAATCAGAGGTGTGTCTGAAGTCACAGGGCAGATGCGTATTACGCCGCAAACAAGATTAAATAAGTTCCTGATGGACCCTGTAAAGTGAACGGGTGAATCAGGCTTGGATTACAGACGGGGAAATCCACACTCAGGATTGTCACGTGTTAACCTCTGATGGAATAATCAACTTTTTCCAGGTTCCTCGCTGGAACGACTTTGGGGGTTTATTGCCCTGACCAGTGGCTTTCCCGAAGTCTAACCCCTCTGCCTTTTTACGTGCTAGTTCCTCATTTCTGCCCGTTCCTCATCTCTCACACTCTCAGAAAACATTAAATATCTGTCCTGTCGCTCTTTTTGTCTTTTAAAACAAAACCTTACAAAGACAATAGCAAGGAAAAAAGCGTCTCCATCCGCGTTCATCTCGCTGTTCCGACTGTTTGACCATCAGTGGCTGTTCAGTTTGACCTGCCCATTTATTGCACAGAACCGGCGCGTTAATTTTGACATAATAAGCTGTTTATTTCAATTAGCACTGAAAACCTCATTATCTGTGCAGAGCTGGCCCGACCTCAGAAGGGGATACAGTTTAGAGATGATGACTATAATGGCAGCCTTTACAGTATAATGATCTGTTGTGCTGTTGATCTTGATTATGGACTTTTCAAACTGACAGAAAGCAATTTGAAGCCGATAATTGGTGGTAATTAGGCTGATTAGGTCGCAGTGAGGACACACCTTGCTCTGCTCAGAGCCTCAACGTGTCTGCGAACCCTCCTCCGTTATCAGCGCTGCGCTCTTATCTTCACTGGCTTTTATCTTGCAGATGTTCATTCTTAACTCATTTGTAAGTGTCACTGATTCCTTGCTTATGCTTAACAATTTCCACCCCGCCCCTCACACGAATTTAATCTCTAACATTTCCTGCAGGAGTTTTCTTCTCTGTTATCAGACGTTAATCTAAATTTTTTATCTTCCATGTCTAGTTTTGGACACTATAGCCCCATGTTTCCAGCTTCTGTAATGCTTTTGTTTGCAGATTCTCTGCAGAAATCCACTTTTAGTGGCCAGAGATGTCATATTTTGATCATTTTGTATTCATGCGCCGCTGTACAGGAACAGCTCTGTGCTAAAGGGAGTTTCACATTAGCATTTCCATTTGCTATGGTCAATATTTACCACAATGGAGTGTACTGTTCATTGTGTGCATGTGAATCAGATGACTTTGGGGATTTGGAGCGCGCTCATACATGGCTTATTGATAATTATGTGAAAAATGTTTCTTATTAAGATCTATCACAACTTTGAACTTCATTTTACTGCTTCTCTTTAATGATGACACAAACTTTGAATTATTTATTGATGCCAAAGATGCCGTGAGTGATAACAGGAGCTGTCCACCTCCGTCGGCCCTGTTTAGAGTGCACGCTACGCGCTTGCTCCGAGTGCCTCTGCCCGGACCCTGCTGCCTGTCAGAGACAGCAGAGAGACACCGAGAATAATAATTCCCATTCACTCTCCTTATTGCATACACACAAAGCCCTGCACAGACTCAGCTTCCCCTCCTTGTGCTTTCCTCCTTGTGGAGCGAAATCGAGAGTTGGCTTCCTAATCCCCGTAAGTCAAATAATATCCAGGGTCTACTGGTACATGAAGTTGGCTTCTAGTAATAAACAAGGCCCAGGATCACTGTGGAAATGACGTGGGCTTGAAAAAGTCTTAAGTCTGTGCATTACCAAGAAAATTGGCTCTGGAAATTGACTTTGCCAAAGCCTTCAAAGCAATCGCAGTCTGGAAATTACTTCCAAAACCAATGGTTTAATTTCATACCAATGTGGTTTCAACCATAACTGTAGCACAACAATCTCCCGTGCCTTATTACGGTGGGCGATGGTACAGTGTTTCAGACCTGGGCATCGTTATAAGATTTCGACCTAATTACATCGTGTTTTCCAATAGAACAGAACACTGCTCCTCCTCACAGCCTCATTTCCGCTGACTAGCAAACAGATCTGTGTGAGGAGAAGACCATGGAAATGTTCCGTCCAGTCTGCTGAAATCAAAACACCGATTTGGACCGAAGTTATTAACAAGTATCACATAGCTTCACCTTTTCCACTGCTGTGGAAATTCATAAAGTCATACATAAATGTCTTTTTATATATTCAGAAGCATAATAACCAACTTTATTTTTAACAGGGGTGTCACCACAATATAACTCCACAGGGGAGAGAGAACAGTAAATAAAATGTTGCCGGTGTGGTTTTGACTTTCTGCCAGCAAGAAACATCAATAAGCTGCGAATGGGCAGAAACGACCAACCACTTCTCCTCAGTGTTTCTCCCAGTAAACTACTATTTCTTTATTTGCTGTTGGAGTAAAAGTTAAGTTCAGCCTGTCTGGACTTTTGCTGCAGGTTACAGCTACATTTTAGTGAAAATAGTTGCCAACACTGCTCCATGATGTGTAATTGGCATTTCTTCAAGGCAAAACAACTGGGACGCCTTTTTTTCCGCCTCAGATTAAACGTCAAGTAGCGTTAACCTAATGTTCCAATACGAGCTCTAGTCCTGGTACAAATTCTCTTTCTTCTTTTATTCGGTTGTAGCAGGCGAAATGTCTCAGGCAGAATCTGTAAGTTACCTTTAGTTGTTGACAGCTAGCTTCCTACCAACTTCCCCAACATCTCTATTTCATAAATCCTGTGTTTCATTGATGCGTGGACCCTGCCCTCACACCAACTACTCAGGCCGAAATAACTTGCTCAGTGTCTCAGTGACCGAGTATAATGCATAAACACAGTGCACTGACTTTTTGGACCCGGAAGTCGCCATTACACCTCACTTCACAACTGCTCCAGAGAAAATAAACCTGAGTTTCGAATCCCCCCCAACGTTATCTGAGCAGAACTCCTGAGTGGTTTGTGTTTTAAAAGTTAATATTCTGGCACAAATTATTCTGGTTTGGAAAAGAGTTTTTGCTGTTAGCGATAATCTGCAGAGTTGCTGAGGTGCAGAAAGATCCAAACCCATTTCCTCAAAATTACATTCCTACACAACTAAACTGCAAACAGGATTACACATTTGTAGAGAAGGATAAATTCTTCATGGATTATGTTTTAATGCAATGTGTTTTTTTTTAATGAAGGAAAGTACAAGATGAACTATAATATCAAACTGAGCAGCCAAGTTTTAAATCTTCACACTAATTCATTTGAAGATACACACCTCTTAAATATGAAGACAACACAGAAACCCATCAGAGCTTTAGTGTATCTTCACCTTTTAGTGGCCTATCAACCTACTGTCACAGGTATTATAACTAATCTCACTTAAGCCTCTTTACAGCTAAGCCGCCATTTAGAGGGTCAACGAGCGGATGCGTTTAGCCAGGGAGCTCCACAGAACTCGTTGTTTTCACCGCTTGATTTGGTGCTTAAACACAAAATTCAACATGACATTTATATTATAATAATAAAAAAAAACATACTGGAATTTGGAGAATTGGCTCAAGGATCAATACAGGACTTAACGTACCTCGCTGCATAACAATGTGCTGTAGAGACCAAGTAAATGTGAACTAAGAAGTGGCTTCATCAGAAGAATGATATGAATATTTATGAGGGGACAGAAAAAGAGGTGAAACCGCCATTTTTCACACAACTATTCACACCGTCTGTCATAATGCATGAAATGATGTGATGATCTTTTGTTCTTTCAAATCACAGGTAAAAATCAAATGTTCCCGTTAGTGACATGACTGAACTGAGGCACACTGAAAAAGAAAACATCTATCAAAATCCCAAGATATTTTCAATGGGATCAAACATCTCGCTGACTGGTTTCTATGATGATCTCAACAACATCAAACATGAGGAGGAGGCTTAGAATAAAAAAATATGTATATCTTACATAGCCGGGGGGTATATAATGGCTTAACTGCAGTATTTCTGCAGTTAGTTTACACACCAGGCCAATATGGATGGGCTGGTATCAGCATATTAAAAATTATTTTTAAATTATTGAAAATAATAGTTTCAGAGATCTTTACATACAGTATGTTACTAGTGTAAATGTTAAGCCCCAGGCTTTCCTTTACCTCATTTTTGCGCTGCGTGACAGCAAGTAGAGAAAGCACCAACTGACCCACCGAATGGCATAAGCCAAGCAGGTGAGACCAACAAAAGGAAGAGACCAGTGACTCTTGGGGGTCTCAAAGCAGCGGTTTAAAATAAAAGCTCACGTCGTTTCGCCAACACGATCACAATGACACTGCTGATATTAGTGTAGAGCAGATACTGTGGTCCTACATCAACACACTGCACTAGTGTCTGTCTGACAATCCATGCAAGGTTGGGGACATATTTCACTCAAAATGACAAATATGAGTCAGTCCCATGAGCCACAGCTGAATTTTAGATTTTATATATTGTAAAAATGCAATATGACACTATGCCACGACTTGCAAAGTATTTGCTCATTGGCCCATTGTGAAGCCTACGGCCTGGTGCTGCTGTTACTGACCAACGACACACGACCCTGTGGAGACGCGATCCGGAGAAGATCCGTGTTGGGACATAACAACTGGAGACTGGCCTGTTACTGTAAATACAGTATCTACTTCTCATGCAATATTTAAACATGACTATGTTTCTGCCAAGCGTCATAAGCCAAATATTTTATCAAGTTAATCCAGCAGCTGAATATTTATCTGTGTATCATAAATTGATGTGTGCTCACTACTCGAAAAAACGCCGGTCATCCGTTTTTCGTAGCGTCAGGCCCCGTGCAGAGGACAGCCAATGTCGCTACCCCTCCGCCTCGGGTTCTAAACCCAAAATAATGTGCTACATATGTGTAAATGTGGCACCGAAATCTTAAACGAATACAATTTGAATTGTTTTGTAGCACAGGATGTCCTGCAACATATCAAAGTGTGTGAACATTTTCCAGCAGCTGCAGCGTATCGAGACATGTGACGTGTCTGGAGACAAAGTTGTGATCATCCCTGACATTCCCCTGGTGGCCTGCCAGCCTTCATGTCTCAGCCCAGTGGAGGAGGGAAATGAAAAGGTAGAGTGGTAAGAAGACACACAAAGCAGCGGCTCCACCAACTCAACGCACACTCACCAACTCAGGTTCAGTTCAAATGTTTGGAGGGTTTTGTAGCTCGAGAGTTTGATAGTTTATCACTAAAACAAAGATCTCAAAGACTAGGAGACAGTGTTGGACTACACTCTGTTTAAAGTTTGGAGAGTCTTTCCACACTTTCCTAACGCTGTTGGTCGGAGCCAGAAGAGCCATTTTGTTAATAGGCTGCAACAACTGTTTACAGCTGAATCACTGTTGATGATTTCTGAGACTGAGCAAAATGCAGAGCAGATCCAAATGCAATTACTGTTTGACTTCAGCTTCATTAATTAAGCCTCAAAAAGGAACAGCATGCATTACAAGTAGGCTTAGTGTTTGGAAGAACTCTAAACAACAGTGTAGACCAACCATCCCGTCTGTGTTTAAGAACGACAGCATTTTACAGACTGTCCTCAACACATTCAACCTCTAACTCCTGTTTGAGAAACATCTGCAAAAAGTTATCAAGTGTGCAACTGTATCAGGCATCAAATGCTAAAGGACAGAAAACAAATGTTGACAAATGAATATTAGCTGCTGATTATGAGCTACAGAATGAAAAGTAAGTAAAATTCTGATGCTAATAAAAAATTGTTTTTTTTTTTATCTGAGCGTTTTCAGAGTTTTAAATGTTTTTCCTATTTGCAGCTTCCTGAATGTGAAGACTTGATGCTTTTCACAGTTTAACATCACTACACGAAAACTAAATATTTATAGACCGTTGAGTGAGAAAAATATTGGAAGTAACCCTACATTTAAGGGTCAGGTCATGGCTGCTGGTGGACTCTTGTCCAACCTTCATCTTCATAAAAGACCACTGATGTCCACCCTGCACAGGTCTGTGGTGTGAGACGGACACATCCATGACCTCTGGCTGGGCGAACTGTCTCAGTGAAGTACCAGGTCGTCCAGCTGCTCCAGCTGCTCACACGGCTCTGACCACATCTACACAAGGCGCGTTTTTGTGTCTATTCATGGCTTTTTATCAGGACAAGCACGTGTATTGATTTAGTCTCCGGCATTTGTAACCTGGAAGCAGGATTTGTCATGGGAAGTGTGTGGAGCGCAGCTGATAAACATGTTAGCGTGTGTGTGTGTGTGTGTGTGTGTGTGTGTGTGTGTGTGTGTGTGTGTGTGTCACCACAGACAATCATTGCAGAGGCTGATGTGTCAGCCCAGCTCTGTTCACACGTCACCTGCTCTGTCATTCTGCAGTGAGAGAGGGGAGACGCGCCATCAGTCGAGCACCGACCGCGCTACAATACCAACGTGAATAAACTGACAACGACAGAGGGATGGTGGGAAATTGATGGATGGAGGAGGCTGAGAATATATGAAAAAAAAAACAAAACACAGATCCATTCTCCGCCTTTTCATTACATTTGGCTTTCATGATGTGTCTCCTCTGTCTGCATTGACTTACCATTTAGAATATTCCAGCGTTATCAAGAACACTGCAGTGATTAATTCCCTCATTAAATCCCTGCTTTATTTCGATCACTCTTCCTATTTGCACATGATACTAATAGCTCACTTCTGAGTGCATAATAAATACTTCTTCTGCTTTGAGTCACTCAATAACACAGAACACAACGTGCACCTCGGATTGCCAGTGTGGATACTAATGTAACCTGTAATAACTCACCAACAACTATTTCAACACAATTCAATTTAGTCTAGACTCATTTAACAAACGTTCAAAAGCAAATCATTTACTTATTAATGAAAAATAAAGAATTCTCATGTACTACTAAAGATTATCACTTTATGTATAATCAAGTCCCTGCTGGAAACTACTGCACTGACTTGACAAGGCAAACTTCAGCAACCAGTCACGCCGTTTTTGTAGGTACTGTAACAAAAATCATCTTTTTTTTTCCATTTACCAGTAAAACATTTTCTTTGCCAAATTTTCACTTGTGTACTTCTACCAACTCTAATTATGACCCATACATACGTTTTATAGCCAGGTAATATCTCCTTTTACAACTCGTTGGTGGATGTCGACGTTTCATAGTGGAGCAGTCAAAGTGACAGTCGTAGTTTTAGGTACAGCTGTTACTGATTCGGCTGTTAAGAAAGTACTTCCTTCCAAATCCAAAGCACAATCTTTCACTTAACCTAATAATTAGTTTTTTTTTTATGACAAACTAGTCGGGAACTAACATTTCGGGACTTTAAAGGCTGGTACTTGTCTGTGGGTTGAATAGTAAAAAAAGTATAAGGCCGTTCAGGTGGCACGACCATTCTGTAGCGAGTGGTTTCATGTCTTTGGACCCTCCTGCTACGAACCAGAGCTAACACGATACGTACGACTGCAGCTACAGTTTGGAACGGTGCAGTAACTTAAACACAAGTCAGTTTAAGCAAATGTCTTTCATCGTTTTCTGCTAGTGCAGTCTTACTTTCCCTTACGTCTTTCTTTGCATGGTATTAATGGGGACTTGACGTGGCCGTTAACGGCAGCACATTTCATGTCCAGCTGCACAATTAAATCCCCCTCAAATCTCAGCACTGATTACACTGACATTTACGTACGCTGCCATTTAAATACTCCTCTAATGGAAGGATTTTAGCTAATATCATAAATACGTAGACTGAGCTGAAGCCTTAAGATAAGTGAAGGTCCTGGACACCGTCTAAACACAAAAACATTTGCTTGAACTGACAGTGTCTCCAGCTGCCACGAGTTCACCTCAGATCCCTGCTGCGTTTAAATGCTCGTGGTTTGCAGTTTAGAGAGCAGAGAAGGCCGTTTACCAACACAGATGTTTTACATAAATCTGCAGATGGACGGCTTTTTACAACCCCCAAAGCCTAAAGGTACAGTAATAAACAAAATACAACTTTCTAAATTTAAATGACTACACAACTGTAGGAAGATCTGTTCAGCTCCTGAAGACGCAAAGTCAGCGGGTGTACGTCAAAGAAGCCGAGCCCTTGGACTTTGTTGGACAGCTGATTTGGACTCGCACTAACCCTCTCAACACGAGTAGGTGCTGTACTGTTGACTGCTTAGCGAGTCTGCTCAGCCTGCCCCTGCTACAACACTGTAAATGTAGTTGTGCATAATTTACAGCGGAGAGGTGTAAATAATTCAGTGCTAAGAATAATTGCAAACTGAGGTGATGGGTTGCAGGGTGAGTGAGGCACGACGTGAGCGGGCTGACCGTCAGTTGACAATGTCCATTCAGTGAAAATGAGTAAAACTACTGTCTCGGTTTTTTACAGTTCTTCCTCCGGCAATGGGAGTCATATGTCAAATAAAATGGTTAATGATTAATTATAGAGTAACTGCAGCCAGTGTAATAATCCTTCTGTCCCGGTACCTAACTACATCAGACTGAACTTCATCCACAGCCTCTAACAAAGTCCAGTGATGCACTGTAAAGCCAACCAACCCTCCATTCAAGGAAGCCTATAGGCCGTTTGAGCCCACACTTAAGCTGTGAAGCCTGCAGTCTCACAGACTGTCTTCAGTGTGTCTCGCATCTGCATCACTTTAAACAATATCAGAGAGCTTGTCTTTTACAAAAGCTCCTAAAATGCCCTGTACGCTACCCAGCAGCAGAGAGACGCGGTTACTGACTCATTGGTGAAGCAGCTAAAGAGACAGATTTCCCTCAGGAGTTGGAAAAGAGCCTAAATACTGGACTTAAACTCAACTCCGAATCAATAATGTTGCTCCTAAAATGAAATCTCGCTTTTTTTCTAATATTCTGGGAAAACAAAACTGACTCCTATCTGTGCTGATATTAATGTTTTAAAGCTCTGCTCAGTGCTGCACCAGTTTTCAGTGAGAGCCACAGGCTGATCTCAGGCCCCACTCTGATCCCTGAACTCAAATCCAAACATCCCTGTATAAACTACTGTATGTGCCTGGAAACCCGCAGCAGCCAACTTGTTCTGGGCTCACAAAAACTGTCCAACCTTGGCTGCCAGCTCAGCGTGTCTAAGCTCCTTCTTCCCATATACCGTACACACCAGCTCTCCACAGCGCACAGTTCTGCAGTCCTCCAAATAGCGGGAGACAAGAGGGAACCGAGAATCTCTGCAGGACTGTCGGCAAGGACGGCTCACAGTCCGCAGTGGAAGGAAGTCAGGAAAGGCAAACTTTAGAACACATGAACGCAAAAACACTTGTTATCAGATTAATGGATTCAGGGTTTATGCAGTTGGGACAGATGTTGGTAAAACTGTAGAAGCAGGGAAACTACTACATTTACTGGTTGCATTAGTTACACAATAAGCAGTTATTTGATCATTTGCTATAAAAGATTTGTAAAGATTAGTAAAAATGTTGCTTTTCAGGTGTCTAGATATTATTGTTTTACCAGATTTTAAATGAATGTGAAGCAACTCCAAATATCTATTATTTTGTCCCCTGTAAAAGCCTGTTTTTCATCACTTTGTAAAAGAAGAGCCACACAAATTGTTACTGTGTTACTTTTATTATTGTTGTAATTTCCTGTAAAAAAACAAACAACAAAAAAAAAAAAAACAGCTTATTGCTGAGCTATAACAGTCAAATGGCCAGAAACCCAGTACCTGCGATCATGGACGGATTGTACCAAACGGACCACTGAGCACAGAGGGGTACGGCACCCCACTCTCTCTTTTGGACGTGTTCTGTATGTTCTTGGTAATTTCATTTCTATTTATAGTCAAGTCTACTTGTAGTTTTTAGCACGCTGACACTGTGTCCTTTAACGGAACACTTTAAAATCTGAAATATGAAGCCGTGACCCATGGGCCCCCCCTGACCTACACGGCCCCTGGGCCTGTTCAATCCATCTATGCCTGGGACAAATGCAGCTACAGGATGTTGCACGGTGACAATGACAAATAACATGCTCGTCCATCTCCATGGTTCCTTTGTCGTTTTGACATTCAGCTTCCTGCAGCTGATGAATAAAGTTGGCTGACGTGGTTCAATATTTGGTAAAGAAAATGAAATTCTGCCAACAAAGCAAACACACACTGAGCCAAAACAAAAAATCCACCAGTTGACCATGACGTCAGACTATGGACAGATGGTGATGTAAAAGACACCAGACTAAGGGATGAAGGGATTATCAGACCACTTGTGTAATACTGAACCTTACTGTGAATGCAGAGTCATATTTTGTGGCTTTATTTGTACAACATCGTCATAAGGGTGAAACAAAGAGTGAGAGAGTGAGGGCGGATTTAGGGCAAATTCTGTTGCTGTGTATTAGCTCTAAAACTAAGCACCTAACCTGAAGACAAATGTCCTAAAATTGCAGCATAGGACTGACTGAGTTTGGTGATTTAATATATTGTATTTTTTGAGGCTATGAACTCCAGGGTCAGTGATTTGGTTCTGCACTCCACAGGTCAAAGATGCGGTGACACCAAAGTTGCACCAGGAGCAACAATTTGAAGACAATTTTAGAATCACGTGACACTTTCCTGGTTATTAATTTCAATCTGTTAAATCCTGACTGAGGGGGGCAGGTCATTTAAGGCTGACTTGATTTTCTAGAAAGTATGTACGAATAAAGTGCCGTAATAGTCAAAGCCTTTACATTTCAAATCATGTTCATCTTCAGTGCACCAAATTTGATCACGTATAAACCCTTATTTCTATGAGTCACACTTTTAGAGGAAGTGTTCATGTTTAGCTTCCTCCTGCTCATCTCTGAACCTGTAAAGGAAATCCAGCCTCTGCAGCTGATTGATTTCTAGCCTTCAGTCTGCACCTCAGTCTGCTCCTTTTCTCTCCAAAACAATTAGAAGCAACTTTATGTTTTTTCCATTTCACTTGCTGTTCACTTGAGAGAGAGTGTATGAAAACAAAGGTCCAAAGCTACAGTACTAGTGCCAGTTTTAGTTTTAGTGGAGATATTCTCCATAACTGATCTTGTAGAGAGATTCGGTCAAGGCCTCTCCTGACACAGACTCTCAGACTAGGAGGACAGAAGTCTCACGCTCACTGTCCCCAAATCCAGCAATCGGCCTCAGGAAATAAGCTGCTGTAGTGTCTCGCTCTCTTTTAAAATCAGCCATAACATTAAAGCCACCTGTACATGTGTTGATCGATCCCTCCACCAAAACGTCTTTGACCAGTCCAGACTTCTTGTAGGCAACATTGCATGTTGGACAGGGATCAGCATGGAGACATTGACCAGTCAGTGGCTCCAAAGGTCAATGTGCAGAAAAACTGATGTGTTCTGTCAATCAGTGCAAGCAACACGTGTCAACAATTTGCTCCACGGCAGCTAATCTGTGGGACTGAACCACACTTTGTGTGTCACTAAGGCTTAGGTACACATGACTGTCACCAATTCAGTTTCTTTCTTGGACCACTGATGTCCACTGTGTGCCTGGAACAACCCACAACACCTGCTGTTTTAGCGATGACGACTGACCGTTCATTCATGCTTGCCCATTCTTCCTGCTTCCAACACACCAGCTTCAAGAACTGAGTGTTGGTGGTTCATACCACACAGCCTACGTATATAGACTCCCACACCAGTGAATGACTTTATGCACTTTTTTTCCCAGACCCAGAGCCATTAATGCACAGCTGAGCCCTCTGAATGTTGGATGTGACAGTGAGCTAGAAATCTCACACACACACACACACACACACACACACACACAGGCAAGCAGGAGCCAGCAGGAGGGAAATGTCAGGACAATGTCAGGGTGGTTGGTATGGCACGGCTAGGTTTGCCCTCGAATGTCTCTGAATGTCATCACTCTGGAGACCAGAGGAGGACACACAGACACACACACACACACAGACACACACAGATCTTGTTCAGATCTTGAACAAAGACGAAATAGAGGAAAGGGATCAGCGTTGCCCTCCGGCAGCGGCCATTTTGAGGAAAAAGGGCTGACAATGAAACATCTCTCACTCACTTCATAAGGTCACGTCTGAATGTCAGTCATTGATTATTAAAAAAAAAAAAGGTTGTTTGAGTCTGGACAATGACGGCTTAAATAATATTCATTAAGGTCTGAGCATTTCAACAAATTCCACATCAAACCCTGTATCTTGTGCATTTTATTTTAAAAGGTTTGCAACAGTTTCAAGTGGAAAATACGAAAGAATATGTGGACTCTGTAGAACATAAACTAAAGATCGTTATAATATTCATTCTACATAGATTTGATGGACTTTCCATCCTCAGAGTCTGCTCTCCATACATGCTGCTCGGTGGCACCCTTGACCCCCTGCTCTGAACAAGTCTGTGTACAGCCCATGTGAAAGTCAGCTGTTGGAGTCTGGCTGACCTTGGCTGCTTACCGTCCTTTTAAAGCTCATCGATGTGCTGACCTAAGTTTTATATCTGACCTTTGGCTGCCTTACATTGGCTGCCCCCCCCCCACAGATCCCCTGATACCTCGCTCCCCCCTGTTCTAAGGTGCAGCTTTAGCAGACAGAGTTTCTAGACTTTGGACGACTTGCCTGGGGACATTCATGTTGCAAACGGTGTCTTTGTTTTTCCCCGAACTGCTTTCCTCTGTGGTATTTATAATGGGTCAGGTTTCAGTTCGGCGCCAGTGTCTTTTTATCTTTTGATTTCTGATTTATACATTGTCTTACGGGTCTAATTGTAAAACACTTTGTGGCTGCGTTTTAAACAGAAGAGCAAAGTAAGTATGTTTACTCCAGCACTGTATTAAAGTGCAATTCAGAGGTACTTGAATTTACATTTTACTTTTACTTCTATTTCACTACAATTCAGAAGGAAATATTGTATTTACACCTGACACCTGTAAATACTTTGCAGCTGCAGATTCTAACCCTAACCATAAAAAAATTACAAAAATGTATTTTTAAACTAGTTAAAATAAGCTCTAACTTCACCAGCGACAAACCTGAAAACATATTTTGCCAAATTTATTTGTACAAATTTGGACTAATCTTGTAAATTTATGTTATTAACAACCTACAACCTCACATTCCATGCTGTTTGAATACATCTTTACATATTTATAGCACTATACTTTGGTACTTTAGGTACATTTTCTATTATAGAGCATATATTTAAAAATGGAATTTTTGTACTTATGCCAAACAGGTACAATGAAAACGTTACATAAATTAATATTATTATTATCGTTGTAAACAGTATTAGGGAGAATGCAAGACATTTCAAACGGACTCACACACAACAAATCGTTTGTGTCCTCAGATCAATCTCTTTGGTGTTGCTTTCAAATTCAATCGGGATTCAAGGACATAAAGTACTGCAGAGGTACTCAGGTGGACTTTTACAGTTCCCCGCTTCCTGAGACAGTAGCAGTTTGTTAGCTTGTCAGGTAACTGAATCATTCATGAAAACAAAGACAAAAGTCACAGACTCATGACTTATCTGTCCTAGCGCAAAGTAAAAAATAAATGTCGTCCTTTGCTCAGCTACAAACACCTACTGTACGGACTGGGCTCGTGGGAGGCAGAACAGAACAAGATGCTGTGAAAGATAAATGAGGACGATTCACCGGTGTTTAGCTCTCTGTGCTGCTGCTCTGGTCGAAAGCTATTCAAAAGGGTAAAGCTAAGAGGGCGGATTTCATTGATCACAATGACCCACTGAGACTAAACAGACAACAGCTCCCCAATGCACACACACACACACACACACACACCCACACACGAGGGCAGCTGAGACAGCAGCTGTATACCCACGCACTGACAGGTGATAAAAGGCAATAAAACCAGTTTTTGTTATTGTTGTGGACCCAAAAAATTTGCAACAGCTTTTCTAAAAACGTGTGATGCATGTTGAAATGTTTTTTTGATGTTTGAATTTAATCAGAAAACTGTACATTCCTGGAGGGACTGTCTAAGCATGACGAGAACAAATGACTGCACGCTGGAGATTTCTTCACCGACACAGTGAGAACATCCCGTCTTTGTAAATGCAGTAAGAGGAAAACGCACAGAAATCAAACAAACACTGTTTTTTGTTTCTTAAAACCTTCTAAGGAATAAGTGTAATCTTACAATCATCTGCAGTTCTGTTTTGGAATCAAACTAAATTGCAAATGCAAGTAACTTCAAATAAGGAGTGAGATATTCTCGCCCTGTTCAGGATAAAGTCCAAGGACACGTTCTACCGTCTACCCTCTTCTGAGGGCAGTAGCTGTTCTGTATTTCCAGCTTAGCCCGGGCTCGTTCCCTCATGTTTTACCCCACATCTGAACCAGAGCTAAGCTGCAGATTACCAAAAATAAATTCATTGCCACCATTTCGAATTCTGGAAAGTGGTTTGACAACACACACACCCGAGCGCTGAACTTATTTGCAGAACTCTTGTAGGCTACTAACTATCCAGATTTAAAAAAATTAATAGCAATCTGGGGTAATATGACTTTTGAAATGCTTCTGTGATTGTGACAGGTACAGATAGTACCACTATGTATAATTAATTACAATAAATTTGACTGGATTACTCTTTTATGACAAGGGCGTTGTCAGAAGGCTTTCAGATTATTGAAACGACCACCATCAATTAGTGTGTGTGGGAGTGTGTCTTCGACATAACGGAACTTTAGGTCGCACGATAACACGGTACACACACCATGCACACACTCATGTAGACATACAAATTGCTGCAGCACATCTCAGCAGAAGCTACACAACTCGCATAGTGAAACATGAATCATACTGGAAACATTAGTGTACACACACACACACACACACACACACACACACACACTAAGAGCTGAAAAGAATGACCATGGTTACAAGTCTTCCATGGAGATTGGTCAGATAATGAAGCGAGGCTGTTAAGTCTGCGGATGAGATGATGATTGCCAGGCAGTCCAGAAAACAAATTAAAGCATTAAAGCTCCGGGTTTATTTCTGTATTAATGCAGCTATGATGAGATTCTACATTAATAGGAGGAGGATGATTATCCACTCGTGGTTTCTTATGCTTCAACCAAACCTGAGGAGAATTAAGATTTGAAGGCTTGTTAGATCTGCAAACATGTATATGTAATGGGATTTCGGCATGATGAGACGGGATCGGGGTAATATAAATCATCTGCTGCACTACACAGGCTGAGCTCAGCGTAAGGCATAGACTACCCGATCAAACATTTACAGTATAAAACTTTATTTTACGAGTTACATTTACTTTTTGTAAATTGATATTTTAAAGTCGGATCACTCAAACAAGCCAAACATTCCTAAAACAAGATTTGGAGTTTTTACATTTTACCTGAGGTCAGCAATATTAATGAGCTTGTAGAAATAAATCCAGAAATTGTCACATAAAATTTAATCTAAGAGAACAAAGCTAAATGTGTGCATTCAATTTAATGCAGTTTTTAAAAAGGACACAAAGCACCGAATTTCCTGTGAGACATGCAGGAGCTTAAAAGACTTCACGATGTACACAAAGCTACAGATACACACAATATACACAAAACAATCTCAACAATTTTCTCAGATCAGTCCACCTCATCAGTTATTGTACTTCTGGGTTCACATCTGCCCCACATCCAAAAAGGTGAGAGGACAAACACGTTTTTCACGGTGTAACTTTAGCAGAAACTGCTGACTTTACATTTGTAAGGCTTCAATCCGTTGGTTACACCGTCTCTGTCCAAGGTGCTGAAAACAGGAAGCAAGCAGCACAGCTTTCCTGTCATTTCAAATTTCCCTGCCTGCAGAAAAGCAATAGAGGCTCTCACTACCAGCAACAAAAACTGAGCTCCAAAAAAAAAAAAATCACTGTTTTGGGTTATTACGGTGAAGCAATATAAGGCCAAGCTGTGCTGTAACATCTGCCACTGTTGCTGCAGTTTTCAGTCTTTCCTTTGTCTGCGTGGAATTAAAAAGGCACACAACAAAGCTGCATGTCTAACAGATGAAGTAAACCCCGAGCTTCCAGGTGGTATCAAAGGAGTTTATTCCCAAAACCCTGAGCTGCAACGGTGGCCTTGGATCTAATGCCGTCATCAGCACCATTAAAGCCTTTAAGTCAAATCACAACCAGCTCACACATATGCACATCGTATACACCAGCAAAACATTTGCATCCAGTCACATGAAACTACTTTTGCCGTGGTGTTTATAGCTCTTTGTTAGATCTGAGCTAATGCTTTTTTATTTTAAGTTTACATAATTTATCAAGCCTCCAAGCGAATGCTCATTTCTCCCATATTCGGGTATAAATATTAAAAAGGCCTGTTTGTAGGCCTGTATGTGTTGTGTTTGGGAATATCTGGGCACATGCCTGAATGTCTGTGTACAGTCCAAATGCATGCACAAGGAAAAGGAAATATGTGGGTAAACCACAGTATACTTTATTCAAACGAGACGACCGCACACACTCGCCGCTCCAGCCTCCCTCCACAGCGTCTTGATTTCCATTCACAACAGTCCAATTAACCACCTCTGGAAGGTTCACCCCCTCTCAGTGTTATTGATCCAACAGTCAGTTAACCAGACAGACGAGGTGGGAACAAAGGGAGCTGGGGATTTCTCTCTTACTCTGTGTGTGTGTTTTGTTTGGGCGCATTAGAAGGATTTTACTAACTAAGTGAATGTCTGTGAATGCCCTTATGACTGTAGCTTTGCAGACTAAGACTAAATGTTACAGTCTTTTCTGCTGGATTTCAACTTCATGTGTGTAGTTATGTGCTTGGCTTTTATGCGCATGCAAGTTTAAATTAAAAAAAAAAACAAAAAACTGAACTGAAAGTGCATAGTTTGGTTTGTAGCAACGTTTCCTTCTTGCCCAAAACTTCGACTGCTGAAGAATCCAGTCAAAGGTTGTTCTATGTACAGTTTGTCCTGTCTCAGCTGCTGGAGCCTGTAACTCTTGTCACAGGTGTCTCCATAGTCTCTGTCACTGGTCTCCATTATTTTGGACAATCTGCTTTGGGCAGAATTTCACGTTTGCCATGTTTCTTTCATTCCTTATGAATTTACCTATATTCTAATGGATATTTAATGACTAGGAAACGTCATTAAATGTTCTCACAGAGTTGATTGACAGGTGCTTTTGTCTTCGTGGTGCAGTTTTGGCCAGGATACCGACTCAGGATACCAATTTGAGCTTCCACATACACGTGTATTTATCCCTACATTCACTACACTCGGGTTGATCTGTAGTTAACTTATTTTGTGACTTTGACACTTAGGGGAGTTACTTTAAATGGGCTGAGTACTTATGAAATCAAATATTTTCAGTTTTATATTTTTAATTGATTTGGTATAGTTTGCCAAATCGTATTGACCGTGATTCAATTTGGTAAAAAATAAAAGAAAAGGGGCTGTGAGTCAGTTTCAATATAAAGATTGATGTGATTTCTACACAATAAACACATTGATTCTTTTGGCGATAACTTCAAACTCACTAAATAATTTTGCCTGCATTACAAAAGCCAGAAAAAATTCAACTACAAAGCTACACTCCTAATAAATGGAGCAAAACCCAAAACTATGATCAGATTTCCCAGTATCCAGAAGTCTGTTATCTTAATACTGGCTTTAAATGAGATCTTAGTCCGTGTGTATATATGTGTGTATGTACATACATTCACAATTTTATACATATTTTGTAAAGTAAGGACATTTTGGCCAGTCCTCAATATTTTTTTTACCCTAAAAAAAAAAAAAAAAAAAAAAAAAAAAAAAAAAAAAAAAAAAAAAAAAAGGATTTTGGACAATGAAGACAGGGTTTCAGGGGATAGAGGTACAAGTGTGTGTGTGTGTGTGTGTGTGTGTGTGTGTGTGTGTGTGTGTGTGTGTGTGTGTGTGTGTGTGTGTGTGTGTATTACTACACAATGTTAATTGTGCAATCCTATATTTTTGTCATTAGACAACAAGGTTCACTCTTGGAACCCTGAGTGACCCTGCATTTAATCCCATCATCATGGTTATTAAAAACTGATGGTACGGTGACAGATACACTGAAATGGAACCAAATCCCAAAGGTATACCAATCGCCTCACTACTCCACACACCACAATTAAAAAGCACTTTAAATTCTAGAACAGCAGACTGTTCCGTTTTACTCCAAGCTGCAAATTGAATTTCCCATGTGGTTACAATTAAAACCTGCATCACACTCGACAACACTGTTCCAACAACATGGCTGTACTCTGCTCCGACAACGTGCAGCTTGAAAAAGAGGCACCATCCATTCTGGAGACACGGCTTGTGTTACACATATCCACCGTAAAGTCATTTATTGAGTGTCTGTGCTTTAGAGTGGATTCCACTCACTCAATAAATACACAGTGGTGCTGTGATCTCGTTTTCAGGACGATGATTCTCCATCATTCTCTCCACAGCATGTGCTGAGTCAGAGTGCTCCTCTGCTCACAGCAGAGAAAAACAACAAGCATTAATTCCTTTCAAAGTATCACCATCTGAAGCTACAGAGTTTGAATGATTTAAGCTTCTGTAGACGTGAGCTACCCCTGATCAGCAGTTCGGATCAGTCAGAAACACGCATGGCGGTGTGATTTCACTCGGCAGAATGTGTTTTCTCTAAGGCTTGCTTTCTCCTGAAGCTATAAAACATAGCAGCGTGTACACCGCTAAAACAGAAATTAACCTGGAAATACAAAGCCTGCGGCGTGCACACAACAGAGCTGAACTTAATGTAGGTGTAAGCTGGGGGGACGAGGAAGCGGCGGCAGCTGGAAGTACATGTCAGCATATGAAGGCATTTTAAAAGGCCACCAAATCAGCGCGTTGTGGGAGGTGATGGTAACGTTAGGCCTCCCGTCAGCTCACGCAGCAGAGCTCGGTTTATGAGGCGCTGTCAGGACTCCAACTCATTTCAGTAAAGCACAGTCATATCAGCGTGGCAGATAAAACAACTCTCTATTGTTATTAACTTAAAAAGCCGCCCTGCCACTCTCCACGAGAAGGCCAACACGCTTTCCCTCTTGAGCACAAACCGTGGATATGTTTTAATAATTCAGCGGAGATGCAGTGTTCTTGGCATCCTTCCCAGCTAACCTTGTTTTACACTGTTTTGTTTATATATCTCTGGTCTTTTGAGCATTGTTTGTGTTCGTTATTTTTCCGTTTCTGTTGGCTGCAGAGATAGTAAGACAGTTAGCACAGTGAAATCCCATGAAAAGACCAAAATCAACAGTGGATTGATCCAACCCAGGATTGTCTTTTTATCCACACTTGGATATGTTTGACTTTGCTGTGCCTCAGAGCTCTGTTATTATGTAAAAGCTATTTTAAAAAACACACTATTGAACTAGGGGACGAGTTACTCTCACGTACAAGCATGCACCATGTGTGTGTGTAAATCTGCAGCTGGAAATATTTCCCGACAAATGTGTTTAAAGAAACATGCTTGATATGTTTTTAGAGTTTACGGAACAATAATGCAAGTCTGCTGCATGGCAAACAAAGCTGCTTTCAGAAATGCACCGGAATCCAGACAGACAGTCTATCTAGACTTTGTCCGGGGAAAGTGTATGTGTGAACAGAAATGCTTCAGTCTTTTGCCCCAGACATTAGCTGGATCTTCTCCAGCCAGCTCCCTAGTGCAAAGTCTGGATCTCCACCCCAAAGGAGGGAATACTCTAGATCATTCACAACTGGGGACGTCAGCGTGTTGATGACGTCAATTTTCTGCGACTCCCGTCAAAACGGGACAAATACAAACACCCGAAGGTGAAGAACTCATCCAAATACTATGATATGTCTAAATACATTTACTATTGACAGTAAATTTATTTAGACGTAAATATAGATTTAGTAAATTGATAGCATTGTTAGTGTCATCCGCCATCGCTTCCGCTGCTTTTTTGCATCATGTCCCGCCCCCTGTGCCCAAGCACCGCCCCTTAACCAGTTAGCTGGAGTTTTTCTTGAAAGTGTGAACGCATCTCGATGTTGGCTGCACGTCTGAAAGGGAAACGCCAGACGATGTCTAGCTCGGATTCTCCAGCCATTCACTAGAGTGCATGTCTGAAAGAGGCTCAAGACAAAAGAGACAAAACAAAAAAATACAACAATTTTAAAACATTCACTACGTCACTACTGAGGTCAACAATAGCTGCATGAAATGCCTGCAAGAAAGCAAATAATGCTCAAACACAAAATACACAGTGATTGGTTTGCAGAACAGTAGAGAAACAATGAATGAGTTCAAAATTATTCTGTAAATCTAAAACAAACTTCAAAAAAATTAATTTAGTCTCATTAGATTTCATTGTGATGTAAACTTGAGATATTTCCACATCGGTATGCACCATTTATCCACCGTGATGCCTCCCTGTTTTGAATATTCACCAGCAGCTCCAAAGCAGAAAACCCCTCATTTTACACTCCAAGATATGGACACAACCAGTAATTTGGCAGCTTTAATTAGACACAAGGAGGAAGAAGAACTGCGTGTGCATGTTTAAGAGAAAGACAGAAGGCGCATGTGGCAGCTGCAGAGGCTGAAAGTTTCGAACGAGTCATAGATTAGTCTGGCTTTAATTAATGATATGGGCCTGGAGCTGCCACAGCCAGACATTACATGGCCAAAGTAGCAGCAACACACACTAAAAATGAGCCAAAGCATCGTGGAGGCGCATACAAATCACACACTCTTCATCTTTATTTTAGCCTTTCTCCATCTTCTCCTTCAATCATGCAAAATAATTTATGCAGGACTGAAAAATGTGACAAAATAGCGAGAGATTATTTTTACCAAATATATAAATAATAACAGACAAGATGTTTTTCGCAAAGACAGTGCGGCAACACTGCTAACATTAAAGAATACACACAAATAAGTGTTGTGTAGGCTTCTTGTGTCAATTCCAGCAGAGGAACTTTTACTCTCTTCTAAAGTTAGGAAACATTTGAGAACCAAATCATCCAAATATGTTTCCATCCTCGTTTTTGCGTCTTATCTTATCGTCAGTCTCTCGTGTCTGAGTTCAAGTGAAGTCAGGCTTTCAGAGCGGTTTATTCCTCCACCCACATCAAATCGACTGCAATGAGGTTTTATTCTCCTCTCTCCTTATTGTAAAGAGGGGAGACGTGTCGCTCACTAGGTCGAGAACTTCACACAGCCATCATAAACAGAATACACAAACGCAAACTATACGATTAAGATTACACAATGACTTTGCAATGCAGCAAAAAACATGTGATTACTGTTTGGGAGCAGAAAGAGAAAGAGGGATATCAGCGAAGAGAAGAAGAAAGGCTTCAAGGCAGCAATCCTCCCCGACTGAAGAGAAGTCAGTTTGTTAAGAGGCGGAACAGATGGAGGGAGACGAGTGACAAGCCTCGCTGTGCCAGTCTCAGACACTCGTGTCACATGTGGTTGATTCTTTTTTCGTGATGGTTTATTTATTTCCATGTACAGGACCATTACTTTCATTTTCATTTGGGACTGATCCCTTTGACTGTAAGTAATAATAGCATTAGGGTTTCAAATTGAAGCAGTGGAGGAGGTCAGTGGCCTTGATAAGTAAATGCAGGCTTGCGTCCAGTTCTTCGGAGTAACTTTCAGTGGTTTTCCTGAGCCAGCGCGCTGACTTTTAAAGTGTTTGTCCAGGGTTATGTCCACTACAAAATTATCATGTTCCAGCTGAACCCAGTGAATCTCCTATGATTTATTAATCACGATTACAAAATGGCATTACTTTATTACTCACAATAGTGGGAAGACAAAATCCAAAATCTGATCCTTTTTACAGCTGATCTCAGCCTGATGTATGCCTGCTCGTATGTCTGGGACTGTGCTGTAGATTTCTCCTCAGAAAAGTGCAGTTTAAAAATGTCTTGAATGACGACTTGTAGAAAAGTCAATACGTTCTTTCTCTCCTCTATAAGACTTTGTAACACCTGTGCAGACTCTTGGCAAATTTATGGCAGGTTCATCAATATGCACTGCAGTTAAACTAATAAACTAAAATGTTAAAGTTAAAATGTAATGACAGACCTCAAATCAAGTGCACAACAAGCTATAAGTGGAGATAACATATACATTTCGTACAATTGATGCAAAGTAACATTTTGCCTTATGATCTGCTAACACAGCAGCACTTTTAATGCCAGAACACATAGGCGAAGCATAAAATGTAAAAGCATGCTAAGAAGATTGGAATATGAAATTAAACACTGCTAAATATTAATGAAGTCACATAACTAATCTGCTCTACACTATATCGGGAAAATATTGGCTCTTTTATTTTATTTCTTTTGATCTTTCAGGAGATGTGTAGTGAGCCATCGCTGACATAAACCAGCTTTATGATGCCTCCCGCTGCCCCCAGAGATGCAGTCGCTGGATGAGGCTGCAAACATGCAGCACTGCAGCAGAATTCATACTGTATGCGTGTGAGCCATTAGTCCAGGGACTCTCACAGCGTTTTCCCCTCTACATTCCCTACATACAAATATCAAATAATTGTCTGCGCTCTCCGGTTGTTGTTGTTTCCTGACACTTTGGCATGTGGTCAGCAGAGTATCACTATTACAAACATTTATCCAAGTGACAGCAATGCACCGATAAAAACAGACAGGAAGAGGTCACACGCCACCAGGTGACCACTACATGTGAGCTCTTGTGCTTCTCCAAGTGTGAGGACACTCACTAAAGTAAAGCTTTCCTCTGCATTACTTTCCTAACCTCACCTCCTAGGTCAGAGACACACCAAGCCATCCTCAATTAAGCAGCAATGATGGAGACCAACCGTTGCACCATCTAACAAAAAGTGGCACGTAAACACGCTGCAAACACTACAGCACGTACGTCTTTTCTACACACAAACAGGTCACACGCATACTCTGCATGTAAATGACCAAATTAAACATCACAGTGCGATTGTCTTCCGGGGCCGCCTGTCTGCAAATGTGTGCCGTTATTACCCCACCTCCCTGCTCTCTGACAATGGCCAATATTTCAAAACTGCCTTGACTGTGGCCATTTGCAACGAGTACAAACACTCGTCTCGGTTCACTCAGGACTGTCCTCCAGTAAAATATGATTAGGTGGGTTGCTGGTACAAGAGGAAAACGACCAACATAAATCAACATATCATCATGGGGCGACGCGTAGCAGCAGCAGCAGCAGCAGCAAACATAACACAGACACTTGGTATTCTCTTTGTTTTAACACTGTAATCATCACTGGTTTGAAGCTAATGCGGCACATTTAAACTGATCCTAACCAAACTGCCGTGTTTCCAGGTTAAATCTGCATTTGTAGTGTTCAAGGTGAAACAAATGCATGAAACTTGCCGTCATTTGTCACTACTGAGCGGTATGTGCCAGATATTAAGTAGCTGCCATAGACGGCTGCCCCCCCTACGAATGGTCCTGTTGGTCACAAAACCACATGGAGGTTGAGGGTTGAGGTTGGAGGTTTCCTGTACTCTGTACCTTATTGGGATTTTGGCATTTTCACAAAAAAACGACAGGTCGGACAATGCATTTATTCATTTGGCATTTAGACATTTGGCAGATCCCTTTCATCCATTGGGATCAGATGATGGCAAGAGAAAAACAAGCTCACACACCAATGTAGTTATTTCACTCTAAAAATGTCAACACCATTCTCGGACGGGCTGGTGTTGCTAACTATAGTCATTATCTCACGGCTAAATAAATGACTCTC